>LR738713.1:826338492-826356061 GCA_902687465.1 Secale cereale
CCCCCGGCAAACTTGTGCGCGAGGAACGTTCCTTCTGCTTAGGAGGCAAGGAAATAGAAGAGGGAAACAAATATACGGCCTTTCGGCGTGCTAATGCTTACCGGTTACTTGAGTGTTGCACCAAATGCCAAACAAAACTTGCAAATAGCAAAGAAAAGCATGCAAAAGGCAATCAGCGCAAAACACGAAATCTTTACTGATGCACGGGGTCTGCGCCCGGCTTTGTACAAAGGGTTACATGCAACAGCGGCAAAGCTTGTACAAAAGGTGGTTGCCGGAGCGGATCACGGCAACCGCGCCTTATGGGTGAAACTTGCGAAGATGCTCTATGTTCCAGGAGTTGCTCACCGGTAAGCCTTCTTCGGTCTCGAGGCGGACAGCGCCGGGCCTCGTGACTTGTCTCACCCGATAAGGGCCTTCCCACTTCGGCGTCAACATGTTGGAATTCTTGGTGGACTGAACACGCCGAAGAACAAGGTCGCCTTCCTCGAGACTCCTGGCCCTGACCTTGCGGCTATGATAGCGGCGCAAGGCTTGCTGGTATCGAGCAACTCGTACAGCAGCCTGGAGACGTCCCTCCTCGAGGAGCAACGCATCATCTTGTCGCAGTTGCTCTTGCTCGAGCTCATCATAAGCGAGCACTCGAGGAGATCCGTATACGAGTTCCGTGGGGAGAACTGCCTCTGCTCCATAGACTAGAGCAAAGGGTGTCTGTCCGGTGGCTCGACTTGGTGTCATTCTGATTGACCAAAGAGCCGCCGGTAGCTCCTCTATCCAATTTCTTCCGCACTTGCGCAGCCTGTCAAAGGTCCTCGTCTTGGGTCCGCGCAGCACTTCAGCATTGGCCCTCTCCGCTTGACCGTTGCTCCTCGGGTGAGCAACAGAAGCGAAACAGACCTTGGCGCCAAGGTCTTGGACGTACTGCATGAAGGTGCGACTAGTGAATTGTGTACCGTTGTCGGTGATGATCCTGTTAGGGATTCCGAAACGGCAAACAATCGACCTAAAGAACCTGACTGCTGACTGTGCTGTCACCTTTCTCACTGGCTCCACTTCTGGCCACTTTGTGAACTTGTCGATTGCAACGTACAAGTACTCAAAGCCCCCGACGGCTCGGGGGAAGGGGCCGAGGATGTCGAGCCCCCAGACCGAGAAGGGCCAGGACAAAGGGATTGTTTGGAGAGCTTGAGCTGGTTGATGAATTTGCTTTGCATGGAACTGGCACGCTTCACACTTGGTTACTAGTGCAGTTGCATCTTGGAGGGCTTCTTGCCAAAAGAACCCTTGCCGGAAAGCTTTCCCGGCAAGCGCCCTTGCGCCAATGTGGTGGCCGCATATGCCTCCGTGTATTTCTGCCAACAGCTTCTGTCCATCTTCCCTGGAGATGCACTTCAATCTGACACCATTGAGCCTTCTTCTGTACAGCTCGTTATCCACGACCTGGTACATACTTGACTGCCTGGTTATCTTCTCTATTTCTTCTGGGTCATCGGGAAGCTCTCCAGTTTGAAGAAAACGGACGATCTGCTGCGCCCATGCCGGAGCCTGAGGCTCGACGGCAAGGACTAAAGGCATGAGGGCCGCTGCGGGAACCTCAGCTTCTACGGCAAGGACCTCTGGTTCTGCCGGAGCTGATGGTCCCCCGGCAAGCTCGCCGGGGCGAGGCTTGTCGGGAATACTTGCTTCAACTGTACAGATCCGAGGATCTGCAGGAGCAAACTGTTCCTCAGCGTTCTGGTTGTTGATCTTGGGGACCTTGGCGGCGGTTTCAGGAAGATCCGCCGGCAAGTAGTCGCCGGAGACCAACTTTCTCTTCTTGGACTGCCCAATTGATGGTGTAACGGATGGTTGAGTCAGCTTGAGCAAGAAGGTCCCTGGTTCCACAGGTAACTTCATCGAAGCACACTTGGAAAGGCCATCTGCAATTTCGTTCTGAGCTCTCGGGACGTGCTCCATTTGCAGACCTTCAAAGTGCTCCTCAAGTTTCCTCACTTCATCGACATAAGCTTCCATCAAGGGGCTCTGATAGCTCTTGTTAACTTGCCGGACCACCAACTGAGAATCTCCCCGCACAATCAGCTTTCTGATCCCAAGTTCGGCCGCAATCCTGAGGCCGGCAAGCAAGCCTTCATATTCAGCAGTGTTGTTTGTCGCTTGCTCCCTGGGAAAGTGCATCTGGATAACATATTTGAGGTGCTCTCCGGTGGGCGCGATGAGTACCACGCCGGCACCGGCGCCTTGCAGCGAGAAGGCACCGTCAAAATACATTACCCATTCACTTGTCGCTTCTTGTACGGGTGCTCTTGTTTCTTGTACTTCTTCATCGAGCGTTGGGGTCCACTCAGCTATGAATTCTGCCAAAGCTCGGCTCTGTATGGTTGAAGTACTTTCAAACTTGAGTCCAAAGCTCGACAGCTCCAGTGCCCACTCAACGATCCTGCCTGTTGCTTCCGGGTTGTGCAATATCCTCTTCAGCGGAAAGCGAGTGACCACTGTTATCTCATGGGCTTGGAAGTAATGGCGCAGCTTTCTCGAGGCCATGAGGAGGCCGAAAAGCAACTTTTGCACACCAGAGTATCTTGATCTAGCCCCCTGGAGGAGGGAACTCACAAAATACACTGGGCGCTGCACCATTTTCTTCCGCACCTCATCCTGTTCCTGCGCAGAGCTGTCCTTGTCGGGGCCAGAGCTTGCCGGAGCAGCCCCCTGCTTGTCGCTGGATTCGCTTGCCGGTGGTGCTGACTCCTCGTCGGACTCCCTCTCCGCTACTAACGCAGCACTAACCACCTGGTTGGTTGCCGCTAGGTATAGCAACAACCTTTCATGTGGTCTAGGTGCGACAAGTATTGGAGTGGAGGACAGGTACCGTTTCAAATCCTGCAGCGCTGCCTCCGCTTCCGGAGTCCACTTCATGGGACCTGCCTTCTTCAAGATTTTGAAGAAAGGTAGGGCGCGTTCTGCAGACTTCGAAATGAACCCACTGAGGGCAGCCACACAACCTGCAAGCCTTCTGACATCCTTGACGCGCTTTGGGGCCTGTATCTGCTCGATGGCTTTAATCTTGTCGGGGTTGGCTTCAATCCCCCTCTGCGATACAAAGAACCCGAGAAGCTTGCCGGAGGGGACTCCAAAGACGCACTTCTCGGGGTTCAACTCGAGCTGAATTCTGCGCAGGTTCTGAAATGTCTCTTCCAAATCCTGGATCAGGGTTTCCTTGCTCTTGCTCTTCACCACGATGTCATCCATGTAAGCTTCTACATTTCTGTGGATCTGTGGCTCAAAAGCGGTGTATACTACCCTTGCAAAGGTTGAGCCTGCATTCTTCATTCCAAATGGCATGCGTATGAAGCAATAAGTGCCACATGGAGTGATAAATGCAGTCTTCTCTTCATCCTCTTTGGCCATAAAGATCTGATGGTAGCCTGAATATGCATCAAGAAAACAGAGTAGCTCACATCCGGCGGTGGAGTCAACGATCTGGTCGATGCGCGGCAAAGGGAATGGATCCTTGGGACATGCTTTATTCACATCGGTGAAGTCTATACACAGTCTCCACTTCCCATTGGCCTTGCGCACGACGACTGGATTTGCCAACCACGTCGGATGGATCACACCTCTAACTAGGCCTGCTGCCTCTAGCTTCTTGATTTCTTCGTTGATGAATTCTTGGCGCTCCACGGCTTGCTTCCTCACTTTCTGCTTGATGGGCCGCGCATGAGGACAAACAGCAAGCTTGTGCTCAATTACCTTCCTGGGAACACCGGGGATGTCAGATGGTTGCCAGGCAAACACATCGACATTCGCCCGCAGGAAGGCAACGAGCGCGCTTTCCTATTTGCTGTCAAGTGTGGCACTGATGGTGAAGGTACCACCAGTGCCGTCCTCCTTGGCGGACACTTTCTTGGTTGCTGGAGGAGCGGCCATCCCTTTCTTACTCTTGCCGGTGGAGCTCGATGGGGCGTCCTCGACGGCAGCGCAGCACTCCGAAGAGGTGCGGTTGCCGGAGTGGGCCCCAGAGCACTTGCCGGACTTGGTCTTCGTCTTCTTCCCCCCGGGAGCTTCAGCGGCAAGTGTGTCCTTTTCTGCCGCAGCTGCCGCATCCCGGTAGATCTTGTCGGCGCAGACAAGCGCATCTTTCTTGTCGCCGTGGACAGTGATGACGCTTATCGGCCCCGGCATCTTGAGTACGTTGTATGCATAATGGGAAGCTGCCATGAACTTGGCGAGGGCAGGACGGCCAAGTATTCCATTGTAGGGTAATGGAATATCGGCGACGTCAAAAGTGATGCGCTCAGTTCTGAAGTTGAGCTCCCCGCCAAAGGTCACCGGCAGAGTGATCTTTCCCTTGGGCTTGCTCCTTCCCGGGTTGATTCCTTGGAAAGAACCGGTTTCTTCGAGCTCGCCATCTGGAATCTGGAGTTTCTTGATCACAGCAGAGGAGATCAAGTTCAGCCCGGCCCCGCCGTCAACCAACATTTTGGTGACCTTGAGGTTGCGGATGGTGGGAGAAACCAGTATCGGCAAGCACCCGACCGCAGTGGTGCGGTCAGGGTGATCCTCAAGATCAAAAATGATGGGCGTGCTAGACCATTTGAGGAGCCTGCGCGACTCCACGGGCGGCTCTGCTGCATTCACCTCACGCACCCACTGCTTGAGCTGGCGGTGGGAGGTGTGCAGAGAGGCGCCGCCGTCGACGCACAGGACCTCCGTGGCCTTCTGGAACTCCTGCTCGCTGTTATCCTCGTCCTCCATGTCTTCGTCGTCGTCTTCGTCCTTGTCGCGGCCCCGGGGAGGTCGATCTCCTTGCCGCTGCTTGGCCTTGCCGCGGCGTCCTTCCCGGCCATTGAACGGCCGCTTCTTGCTTGGTTCTTCCCCGCCGCCCTGGGCCTTCTCCTTGTCGCGCCTCTCGTACTCAGCCTTCTGCTGTTCGACGAGGTACTCGACGCGCTTGCAGTTGGAGAGATCGTGACCCTTGGTGCGGTGGATCTTACAGTATTGCTTGTCGGAGCCGCCCGGCTTGTCGGCTGCCGCTACAGGGGCAGGCTCCTTGCCGGAGCCGCCAGCCTGCGTTTGCTTGGCGGGAGCTTCCTTGCCGGACTTCTCGACGGCAAGCACCTCCTTCTTGAATTTCCTTCTGTTATTCCGCCGCCGGCTCTTCTTTGCCGGGGCGGCGTCGTCGCTGTCGCTTCCTCCTGCGCCAGCATCCTCCCCGGGGAGTCTCCTCCCCTCTTCTGCGCGTGCGCACTTGTCAGCCAGAGCATAGAGCTCGCTGACATCCCGAATCTTGGTCATCGCCATTTCTTCACGCATGCGGCGGTTACGCACGTTCTGGTGGAACGCGCTGATAACCGCGGCAGGGTGGACATCAGGGATGTTGTGCTGCACACGGCTGAAGCGTTGGATGTACTTGTGCAGGGTTTCTCCTTCCTTCTGGGCCAAAATGTGGAGATCGCTCTCCTGGCCGTGGGGTTTGTGGCCGCCGGTGAAGGCGCCAACAAACTGGTGGCAAAGGTCGGCCCAAGAAGAGATGGAACCTTCCGGCAAGTGCATAAGCCATGAACGGACGTTCGGCTTAAGCACGAGCGGGAAGTAGTTTGCCAAGATCTTCTCGTCGCGCCCCCCGGCAGCTTGCACTGCGATGGTGTAGACGCTGAGGAATTCCGAGGGGTGCGTCTTGCCGTCGTACTTCTCCGGTACGTCGGGCTTGAAATTCTTCATGCTGGGCCACTGGACGCGCCGCAGCTCACGGGTAAACGCAGGGCAGCCTGCCGCGTACGGCAAGTCGCCTGGTTCACCGGGCGCGCGCGCGTCGACAGCGTCCCCAGCCCTCTGGTCTGATTGTCGCCGAGCTTCTCGGCGGCGCTCGATTGTTGTGCGAGCATCTTCTTGTCACCGGTCGTCAAGGACCTGGCGCTGATCCCGACGAGCCCGCGGATCCGACGAGGCCGTGGAGCCGTCGTCGGCATTGTTCCGGCGGGGCGGCGTCTTCTGCTTCCGCTGCGGGGAGTGCACGCTTGTCGCACCCCCGGCGGTCTTGTCGCCGTCGGCCTTCGTCTTCTCAGCTTGCCGCGGCCGCGAGGCCGACGGCTGCTGTGGAGAATCGTTGTTGGCGAAGGCGATCAGGCTCTGGTTGGTGGCCCTCCAGTCCTCGGCCTTGTCTGCCGCTGGAGGGAAGTCGAGGAGCAGTTGCGCCCTTGCGAGAGCTTCTGCTGGAGTGGAGGGGAACGCGGGCGAGCGGTGCGAGGAGCGGGATATGCTCGGACTTCTAACGGCGTTAGAAGGAGCAGGGTCCCGCGCCGGCGCCTTCGCTTTGCTTGTGCCCGGACGGTGGTTCGGGGCGTCCCGCGAGCCTCCGGTTTGGCCTTGGCCCAGCAAACGGATGCCACCTCCTGTGACATGGCGCTGCTGGGTTGTTGTATGCTGAGATGGACGCGGTGCGTCCACGGAGACCGATGTTCGGTCGTCCGTCCTGTTCTTGGATCTGGTGGCGCCGTGAGTGTCCTCGCCGGCGACCACCCTTCCGACGGCGTCTCCCCCGCCCACCGTTGGCTCTGGTGGCGGCGGATGAGATGCAGACGGGCCTCCGACCTTCGAAGCCTTCTTCTTCGGGGCCATGATGTTGTTGCTGATGAAGTTGCTGATGGAACTGGAGAGGTTGATGTAGAATGTGCCCGCGCGAACGCCGGATCAGGTTCGCACAACCTCGACGCCCCCTACCTGGCGCGCCAAAGATGTCGGGGGAAACTGTCCGCCACGAACACCTATGGGACCGGAGCCCCTTGTCTGTGCGGTACGAGGGCGGAGGGAGCACGAAGAGCAGATCGTAGCGAGCACGCGGGCAGTTTTACCCAGGTTCGGGCCGCGGTAAACGCGTAAAACCCTACTCCTGCTTAGTTGTGTATTGAGTTGGAGAGCTCGGGAGCTTGAAGAAGCAGCTACACCGAGCGTATGAGTGATCTAGGTTCCGAACCCCCTCTACGTTGTGCATGGGCCTCCTTTTATAGTGCAAGGGGTCACCGACAGGTGTCAACGTAGGAAAAAGGGGTAAAAACGTAAAAGAGGTGGTAGTTGTAACAGTGCGGGAACAGTGGAGCTACAGTGCGCGAACAGTGGTCGCTACCTACTTTGACAGTGGGGGACAAGGGCATTTAATACCCGTCGCCGTCGACCCCAAAAGCTCCCGCCCTTGCGTCTCCGTCTGCCACGGCGATGGATCCACCACCGTGGAGTGCCACCGTGTCCCCCAGGCTGCACAGCCATCCGCCACGCGTCCCTAGATAGGCCCCAGGGCGACGCGTGGGCCGATGAGCTGGAGCGCGGGCACACAGCGCAACTCTCCCGGCAAGCACCTTGCCGGGGCCTTGATCTTGCCGGGCCCGGGAGCTTGCCGCTCCCCGGGCCCTCGCCGGGACGCATATAGCGCCGAGGCGTGTCTTCTATGATGGAATCTTCTAGTCTTCCTGGCAAGCTCCTCTTGCCAGGGCCTTGTGCCGGCGAGGTAATCTTGAGCCTGGTACGGCCTTCCCGGCAAGCTCCACTTGTCGGGGTCTCGATCTTCTGTCTAGCATACTTTGTTTTTGAATGGTTTAATATGGAGCAGGAAGGTCTCCGGCGAGCGCGTGGTAAACCCTGCCGCGGGAAGCTGCAACTGCCCGTGCACAAGTTGGGGTACTGAGGTACCCCTACCTTAGTACACCGACAACTATGCTTTCACAACTTGACTTTAAAATATTTGGTTTGGAGACCATCAAAGATCAATATGTGCATGATGATGAATTTAAAGATGTATTGCAGAATTGTAAAGAAGGGAGAACATGGAACAAGTTCGTCGTTAGTGATGGATTTGTGTTTCGAGCTAACAAGCTATGCATTCCAGCTAGCTCTGTTCGTCTTTTGTTGTTGCAGGAGGCGCATGGAGGAGGATTAATGGGACACTTTGGCGTGAAGAAGACGGAGGACGTACTTGCTACACATTTCTTTTGGCCAAAGATGCGACGGGATGTTGAGCGTTTTGTTGCTCGCTGCACTACATGTCAAAAAGCTAAGTCACGACTCAATCCTCATGGTTTATATATGCCTTTGCCTGTCCCTAGTGTTCCTTGGGAAGATATATCTATGGACTTTGTTTTGGGTTTACCTCGAACAAAGAAGGGGAGGGATAGCATATTTGTTGTCGTGGATAGGTTCTCGAAGATGGCACACTTTATACCATGTCATAAAAGTGATGCTGCTGCTAATGTTGCTGATTTGTTCTTTCGTGAAATTATTCGCTTGCATGGTGTGCGAAATACTATTGTTTCAGATCGTGATACTAAATTTCTTAGCCACTTTTTGAGATGTTTATGGGCTAAGTTGGGGACTAAACTGCTTTTTAGTACTACTTGTCACCCCCAAACTGATGGACAAACTGAAGTAGTCAACAGAACTTTGTCTACTATGCTTAGGGATGTTTTGAAGAATAATAAGAAAATGTGGGAAGAATGCTTGCCTCATATTGAATTTGCTTATAATCGTTCGTTGCATTCTACTACTAAGATGTGCCCTTTTGAAATTGTATATGGTTTCCTACCTCGTGCACCTATTGATTTGTTGCCTCTTCCATCTTCGGAGAAGGTTAATTTTGATGCTAAACAACATGCTGAATTGATCTTAAAAATGCATGAGTTAACTAAGGAAAATATTGAGCGCATGAATGCTAAATATAAACTTGTTGGAGATAAGGGTAGAAAACGTGTTGTCTTTGCACCTGGAGATCTTGTTTGGTTACATTTGCGTAAGGATAGGTTTCCTAATTTGCGCAAGTCAAAGCTAATGCCACGTGCTGATGGTCCTTTCAAGGTGTTAGAGAAAATAAATGATAATGCATATAAACTTGAGCTGCCTGCAGATTTTGGGGTTAGTCCCACATTTAACATTGCAGATTTGAAGCCTTACTTGGGTGAGGAAGATGAGCTTCCGTCGAGGACGACTTCAATTCAAGAAGGGGAGGCTGATGAGGACATCACTAACAAGGTTACACCCACAGCTCCAACTGACACATATACAGGACCAATTACTAGAGCTCGCGCACGCCAATTAAATTACCAGGTACTTTCGTTTCTTGGTAATGAATCTAATGTTCATGAGAATATGATGCTGCCTAAATTGGATACATTTGTCTTGCTTACAAATGAAGGGCCTAGCTTGGACAAGAAGGATGAACATTGGAGCAAGATCAAGCATGGAGATGATGGCATGCGCAAGGGGAACAAGAATGGCGTTTCAAGTGATGATTTCAGGACTTTGAAGCCACCATAATGAGTGCGAGAAGCCTTGGACGAAATATACAAGATGCCACTTCATAAATTTCGTCCAGAGGCTATTATAGGTGTTGCGTCACCTTATTATTGGGCCAGGCCCATGTAATTTCGAAATACTTGAGTATAGGCTGTTTTTAGAGTCCGTATGTGTGGGGAAACAAGAGTTAGGGTTGGTTTCGGACCCCTCCACCAAGGGCCACGAAATTCCCCCCCTCTTTCCCTCATATATACAGCCCTTAGGGCGTCGTTTAGACTTTGGGTTTTGTTTAGATTAAAAGTTCGCCATAGCTGCAACTTCGCGTACTTCGTTTGTGTTCAACGACCAGACAAAGGCGTCACAGAACCCCACCTTGATCAATAAAGCTTTCCTCTTATATTCGCAATATCCAGATTGCAATCTTAGTTTCTTGCTTGTTCTTCGTTTGCCTGCAGGAAACAGACCTTCGTGGTCAGGTTGATCGTGCTCCGGTGTGGTCAACAACCTCTCGGAGTTGGTTTAGCGATTGCTAAGGCGCGACGTCCTCGCACGTTCGTAGTCGGATCGTCAAAGTTGACTTCCTCCAAAACGATAGCCACCATCTCATCGAAAGACGGGACACCTTTGCCTCTATCAGTCTCTATATTTTCAGCTGACAAGGACACAATGAAGACATTCAACAAGTGTCAATAGAATGCATATGAAGAGATAGAGAGAGTTGGAGAGATATAGCATAGAGGGGAACAGCGTCCGATCACATTCATTTAGATCAAAAAGTTTGAAGGCATAGCTATAAGTGAATGTTGCAGAGGACAAAACATATATATCCTTCTTGATCACATGATCTCTGAGAAAGTGCTGACGAATTTCAATGTGCTTTGTCTTCGAGTGCTGAACTGGATTGTGAGCAATCTTGATGGCACTCTCATTATCGCAGTAGAGAGGCACCTTTTGCATGTTGAAGCCATAATCCTTGAGAGTTTGCTTCATCCAAAGGAGCTGAGCACAACAAGATCCAGCAGCAATGTATTCAGCTTCAGCTGTGGAGAGGGACACTGAGTTCTGCTTCTTTGAAGACCAACAGACAAGAGATCGTCCAAGAAAGTGACATGTGCCTGAGGTGGACTTACGGTCAACTTTGTTGCCAGCATAATCAGCATCTGAGAATCCTACTAGATCAAATATAGAGCCCTTGGGATACCATAATCCTAGTGTGGGGGTGTGAGCCAAATATCGAAGAATTCGCTTCATAGCTAGGTGATGCGATTCCTTTGGTGCCGCTTGGAATTATGCGCACATGCAAACGATAAGCATTATATCAGTCCTAGATGCACATAAATAGAGTAAAGAACCAATCATGGAGCGGTATACCTTTTGATCGAACTCTTTACCATTGCCGTCGGAGCCCAATTGACCTTTAGTTGGCAGTGGCGTCGTGTACCCTTTGCAATCTTGCATTCCAAACTTCTTCACGCAATCTTTGAGGTATTTCTCTTGAGATATGAAGATGCCATTCTTCTGTTGGCGAATTTGGAGACCAAGGAAAAACTTTAGTTCACCCATCATAGACATCTAATATTGCTCTTGCATCATGTATCCAAACTCATCGATGTATCTTTTGTCAGTGCATCCAAAGATTATGTCATCCACATAAATCTGACATACGAACAGTTCTCCATCATATGTCTTCGTGAAGAGTGTGGGATCCAATGATCCAGGTTTGAAGCCTTTGCTCTTCAAGAAGTCTTTGAGTGTGTCATACCATGCACGAGAAGCTTGTTTGAGTCCATACAGTGCTTTGTTTACCTTGTAAACCATGTCAGGATGCTTTGGGTATTCAAAGCCTAGAGGTTGTGCAACATACACTTCTTCTTCAGTTTTCCCATTCAGGAATGCGCTCTTCACATCCATTTGATACAGAAATATGTTATGATGGTTGGCGTATGCTAGCTGTCGTGGAATTAGCACGGCACATGTCCGATTTAGCGGACTTGATGATGGAACCATCGCACGGGTTAGCTTGAAGGGATTCATAGCACACAAAGGACACAGAGAGTTTATACTAGTTCGGCCCCTTCAATGAAGGTAAAAGCCTACGTCTAGTTGGTTTGGTATTTCTTGGGCGTCGGTTTACAGGGAGCGGATTCGCTTGCCTGTAGTCTCGATGGGTTGATTCTTGCTTGTCCCTGAACCGTCGCCGGGTCGTCCCTTTATATAGAGGTGACGCCTGGTCCGGTTTACAGAGTCCCGAGGCCGGCTTATACTTGTGTCCGCCTCGGTCTCTGTCTTTTCTTCCTTATCTCTCAAGTTACATCGCTTGGCGGTTTACAAACCATACTTCTATACATGGGCCCTAAAATCTCGTGGGCCGTAGCCTTTACTAAATATTACAATCAAGTATAATATAACTAAGCCGGTTTACACTAGCCGGTTCATACCTGCTAGTCATATCCCTGACATTAGGCCCCAGAATGATTTGAACTTGTTCATATCAGTCTTCCTTGTCTTGTATAATTTTCTTCTGTCTTCACATTTTTGTAAACCGGCTCTGACGTCATCTTCAAGAATCACTAGATCTGACCGTGACATCATCTCCGCATTTAACGCTGCGAGCTGTACTGTAGCTTTGTTTAATGGTTATCCGAAAATCGAGGCGTCAAAAAGGATCTTTATCCGATCTTTGCCCCCTCGAATCCCGCACCTGTCGCTTCACATATGTCCTTCGCTTATAAATACCGCCGTCCCCCTTCGTTCTTTCTTCTTCTCGCCTCTTCTTCCTCCGTCTGTCGCCCGAGCTTCCAGACGCCATTGACGCCCGAGCTTGAAGCGCCGCCGTTGCCTCGCCGAGTCAAGACCTTCCTGGCCGCTGCATCAACCTAATTCGACCAAAGAACTCCGCCGCCGTCCTCCATTGTTCAGGTATGTCTTTCCTTCCTCATTCTAGATCTGCATCCTTTAGGGTTCGTCCCTGTCCCTCCGCCATTAGGGCTTTCAACGAGAGCTTCATCTTGTTCCTCTTAAACACTCACTTCGTAGAAAGTTTTTGACCTTTATACCCAGTTAACAGATCTTCCATTAGTATTTGCTTTAGATCCTGCCATTTATACTTATCCTATAGATTCATCTGCTCCGCATAAAACCCTTGCGTTTCTTCCCGTATTTTCTTGCACTTTATTTTTCTTTTCTTTGCACTCCCAGATCTGTTCCACTTTAGCCGTTTACAAGGAAACTGTTTCTTCTCCTTTGTAGATCCGTTAGGTATACTCCGGTTTAAACTGTTATGCCATGTTCCTGTAAAACCTTTGAAATTGAACGCTACGGTTTAGCTGTTCCTCTTTTACTGCGGTTAACCGGTAATGACACAGCTCCCTGTTATTGCCGGTTTAACCATACCATTAGTCCTCGGTTCAAACCGTTGCGTAACTTTCATAGACATTTTCCGGTTTATACTGTTGTACCCGCATAATCCGTTTTTTTGCACTTTATCTTTTTCAGTACTTGTCCTTCCATTGCTATGGCCAAGCAGTTTGTCTCTTGTGATTGGGTTCCTTCCATCATCACGGAAGAAGACTTGGTCAAAATTTCTGAAATTGGTACTTTAGGCCCTCAGTCTGTTTTGAAGTGGCGGGCTCCGGGGAATGAATGCCCTCCTACTCCCAGGCCCGGGGAGGTTTTTGTGTTCTTTGACCACATATCTCGAGGCTTCTCTCCCCCCGGTTCAAAGTTTTTCTGGGACGTTCTTGCTGCCTTCCAACTCCACCCTCAGGATATTGGACCCAACTCTATTTCAAATATCTGTGACTTCCAAGTGCTTTCGGAGGTGTATCTGCAAGAAGAACCGTCTGTCGATCTGTTCCGGGACTTCTTTCACCTAAACCGGCGCACAGAGTTCACCAGCGGACCGCATCAGGAACTCGGCGGTGTTAGTATCCAGAAAAGGAGGGACGCTGTCTTTCCTCACGCCGCTTTACACACGCATCCAAAAGAGTGGAACAAGTCATGGTTTTATTGCATTGACACTTCTCCTGAAGGGGAGAACCCCTTGCCGGGTTATCGTGAGCACCGTATTCCGGAGGATCATCCTCTACCACAACGACTCAGCTCTGTTGAGCGGACCCGGTTTGCATCACAGCTCTCCAGGTTAAAGGCTTTCATGGCCAATTGCTTGACTGGAACTGACTTTATGCGCTGCTGGTTGTCTTGGAGCATCCTTCCCTTGAGCCGGCGATCACAGCTGATGTGCCAGTATTCTGGTAAACCGGACGATCCTCAACGGTTTACCAAGGAAAAATTATCTGAGTCGGAGGTTATTGAATCGGCTAAAAAGATGCTCAACGTCTCCTTAACAGACTGCAGCAAAGTCGGATTAGCACCATATTATAAGAAGAATAAACTGCCTGCGGTAAGTTTTGCTTTATCCTGTATTTGTAATCCGTTTATTTAAACCGTCCCTTCAATTGTCTTTCCTTCTTTTAAATAGGCTGATGATCCTTTCTGGAAGAGAAAACCTCAGGAGAAAACCGGCAAGCAAGCACGCCGTAAGACCATTGCTAACAAGAAAAGAAAGGCAGCTCTTGACTCCAGCTCTCACGCCGAGGATGATGATCCGGATCCTGAGGTATGAATTAAACCGGTTTGAATTTTGCTTTCTTGTATTCATATCTGTATCTAATGATAACTTTCCACAGGAGTTGGCTGAAGGGGATAATCCGGCCGAGGTTGAGGTAACTATCCTTTCTTCTGATTCAGAACCTCTTCCACAAAAAAGTCGTCGGACCGTCCGGAAATACCAATTTTCTCACCCTTATGCTCAGTTGGATCCTAATTTTATTTTGAAGAAGCAACAGCATGAAGCTCTTCGCCGGACCACTCGCCATAGTGGCCTGGCAGTGGAATCATCCGGGATTTCTTTAACTCCGGCTCGGAAACGCCGTGCTGAGGTGATACTTTCTCTGACTCTCCTTCATCCCAAGGCCGGACTTATCCGGAAACCTCTTAAACCGTCTGACCCTGATTATCAGGAAACTCCACTGTCTTCTTCTGGTGAATCGACTGCTACACAGCTTCCCCCATTGAAAACTGTACCAGGGTAAATCTTTTTAACATTTCCGGTTTATGATTCCATTTTTGCTTTATAATGTTAACTCATTTTGCAAACTTTTTCCAGCAAGCCAAAGCCTAGCAAGAAACCCAAGGCAAACAAACCTCCTGCTGAGACCTCTGCAGATAATCCGGCCGATGATCCGGCAACGACCGTTCCTCCAGAAAGCGAGCCCATAGCACCTCTTGAAGATCCTGCGCCTATGGATCACCTCTCAATGCCCAAAAACCCTACTGCTGAAGATGTGCACAACTCGCCAAGTCCTTCCCGGGTCAACTCTCCTCAAATTAATCCGGCATCTCCCAATCCGGCTCACACTGCGACTCCAATTGCCCCCTCTTCTCCAGAAGTTGTAGTGACTGGGGCTGCATTCGTTGCTCCGGCAGAGCCCACCGTTTTAGCCAAGCATACGGCTAAAACGGAGAAGTTATATAAGGAGAAGGGCAAATGGAGTACCGAAGTATCCAATCTTGCGGACATGAGCGCCCAAGAAATTTATTCTGGGTATCTAAACCGGCTCCACAGCAGCCGATACTATGAAGCAAGCTTGGTTAACTTAATGAAGGAGAAATATGAGGTAATTCTTTTCTTCTGACTTTGCACTTTTGATATGCTTCTCTCTCATAACAGCCCCCAAGTTCCGGTTTAGCTGCGCGCTGAAGGTGAACCGGAACTTTATAGTTTGAACAATTGATCTTTACAGGAGCCCCCAAGTATCGAGTAGATAACTTGTTTATGTATTTGATACTTGTAAAAAAAATCTGCTGATACTTCAATCATCCATTAGCCCCCAAGTGTCAAGTAGACAACTTGTTTGTGTGCTTGACACTTGTAACTTTGAATTGCTGTTGTTTATTGCTTCAACTGCCATTAGCCCCCAAGTGTCAAGTAGACAACTTGTTTGTGTGCTTGAGACTTGTCTGATTTTTGCTTCTTGTCGCTTGATTGTGCTTGCAGGCTGACTTAAACCGGAACGCTGATGAAATCAATGAACTTCGGAGTCGTCTTGCTGAGACAGAATCTGCCGCTTCGAAAGCTAAGAAAGATCTTCAGGTAAGTTTAAAGACTGCTGAAGATCTGAAGAAATAATTTGAAGAAGAGCGGACCACTTTTGAGGTTCAAAAGAAAGATCTAGAGAAAAGGATTCAGGATGCTGAAGGGGCGCTTAACCCGGTTACAGAAGAATTAACCGGTTTAAAACAGTAGATTGAGTTGATGACCTCTGCAATCTTTGGTAAGTATAATCTGAACTCTTGATTTATCCCTGTAATATTTCGTCTGTGCCGGTTTAACCGTAATATCTATATGCAGGGCGCCGTGTCTCCCATCTTGGGGATGACCTACGGAAGAAGCTTAAAGCGTGTTACACCTTGGTCGAGCAGCTGTATTCCGGCGCTCAGAGGATCATTAGTGCAACATCTTTCGGTAAACCGGCCCCTACGACTATCCAAGACACGTTGAAAAAATTATCTGTTTTGCCGGTTCGTCTTGAAGAAGTCAAAAAATCTGCTGCCCGAGGTGGTGCTCTTCTAGCCCTTACCAGGGCTAAGGCCTGGGTCCCGGATCTTGATCCGGAAGAGGCTTTAACTGGATTTCCTAACACAAAAGACGACGGCTCCACTTTTACCGCAAAGGATCTCTACGCCTTGACGAAGGAGATGCGTCCCCTTGCCAGCAAGCTTGCAGCTGAATCCGACTTATCCAGGTATCATCCGGGGTACGACTTGCAAAACGAGCGGGTGGAGCGGCCGGTTTATGACACCGTCAACTTAATCCCGCGGGTTCGTCCTCATACCTTCGCTCCTGATATTGAACCTTCTGAACTTATCAACGACGAGATGTATTTCCGGGCTTTGACGAAGATTGACTGGCGTGTGCCGGACTTCCAACCGCTTCAAGAAGATGAAGATATTCCGGATCAAGGTGATGGCCAGCCGTCTCAGCAAGGAGGAGCATAATTCAAAACTTATTGGTGTAGTCGCAGTCTCTGTTTTGCCAAACAATCTTTTTAATCCGTCAGGCTTGCTATGCCTTGTAATAGGATAGCCGAAACTTGATCTGCTTTAATCCGGATATTCTGTCTTTTTTATGTGAAATATTTGCCAAATTAAATGTTGTCTGATGTTGCTTATCTTGCATATCCTCTGCTCCTGCAGAAATAATACTGAAAATATGTCCTAGCGGTTTACCACTGGACGGATTAAATTGTTCTCTCAAAACGTCAAATAAATACATACTCATATCAGAAATAAAGTTATACCTGAGATTATATATGCTCAATACTCTTAATCCGGTAGGACTTTAAAGATCCTTGATGAAGACCTTCATGGATCCAATTAGAAGCCCGGGTTTTGATGATAGACTCCGGTTCATCTTGTTCTGAAAAACTTTGTTCAGAAATTTGTGGCTTGTTGCCTGATAGATGATCCGGGTTATAATGAACACCGGTTTACTCGTGCTGGTATTCATGACCCAGACTTTTCACTTTATAGATATGTGGTCAGCTTCTGTAGCTGTTCCACTCCGGTTTAAAGGGTTATAAAACACAAACACAAAAAGATGCAAATTTTGCAAATAAGACCATGTAGTCGAGGCTTTTTAAGAGCTGCCAGGCTCAAAGCAAGGTTCAGCCAATCAATGGGATGTGGATTATCCATCTTTCCCAGGGGGCCTAGCCAATCACTGAATGTGGATTATCCATCTTTTCAGAGGGCCGATAGAACCGCAAATAAAAAACTGAGCCAATCAATGGGATGTGGATTATCCATCTTTCCCAGAGGGCCTAGCCAATCACTAAATGTGGATTATCCATCTTTTCAGAGGGCCGATAGAACCGTAACAAATTTGAGCCAATCACTGGATGTGGATTATCCATCTTTCCAGAGGGCCTCCATGGTTCCTCCTGAACCGGTGGGTAAATCTAAACCAATCACTGAATGTGGATTATCCAACTTTTCAGAGGGTCTCCAGGGTTCCTCCTGAACCGGTGGGTAAATCTAAACCAATCACTGAATGTGGATTATCCAACTTTTCAGAGGGTCTCCAGGGTTCCTCCTGAACCGGTGGGTAAATCTAAACCAATCACTGAATGTGGATTATCCAACTTTTCAGAGGGTCTCCAGGGTTCCTCCTGAACCGGTGGGTAAATCTAAACCAATCACTGAATGTGGATTATCCAACTTTTCAGAGGGT
>LR738713.1:826356071-826420454 GCA_902687465.1 Secale cereale
CAGAGGGCCTAGCCAATCACTAAATGTGGATTATCCATCTTTTCAGAGGGCCGATAGAACCGTAACAAATTTGAGCCAATCACTGGATGTGGATTATCCATCTTTCCAGAGGGCCTCCATGGTTCCTCCTGAACCGGTGGGTAAATCTAAACCAATCACTGAATGTGGATTATCCAACTTTTCAGAGGGTCACCAGGGTTCCTCCTGAACCGGTGGGTAAATCTAAACCAATCACTGAATGTGGATTATCCAACTTTTCAGAGGGTCTCCAGGGTTCCTCCTGAACCGGTGGGTAAATCTAAACCAATCACTGAATGTGGATTATCCAACTTTTCAGAGGGTCTCCAGGGTTCCTCCTGAACCGGTGGGTAAATCGTGAAGCGTCCTTTCTTTGAACCGGATGTCATCTCATGTTCTTTAGAAAGTTTTGCTTTGCAAAAAATCAATCTTAAACCGGCCAATATGTTGAAATATCTGATAAAAAACTTGCATTGTTGTTTTCACAAGATATTTGTATGTGGAAAAAAGGACTGAGCCCCCGGTTTACCGAGGGTGCCGGTTTATTTATTAATCATAATATATACATAGGATACAGTGGAGCTCGTAGCTCAAGTATAGTATGGCCGTAAATGGGCGATGTTCCATGGCCTCTTCGTCTCCTCTTCTGATGTTCGTGAGTCCTTGTGTTCTCGAACGTCCACCAAGTAATATGAACCGTTGTGTAGATTCTTACTGACCACAAAGGGCCCTTCCCAAGGTGGGAATAGCTTGTGCATATCTGTTTGATCTTGGATGAGCCGGAGTACCAAGTCGCCCTCCTGGAACGTCCTTGTTCTGATCCGGCGGCTATGATATCTGCGTAAGTCTTGTTGATAAATTGCAGATCGTGCCGCAGCTATACCACGCTCTTCATCCAGCTGGTCTAAACTGTCTTGCCTTGCTTGCTCGTTGGCTGTTTCAACATAAGCCGTCACCCTTGGTGAATCATGACGTATATCGCTCGGAAGGACTGCTTCAGCACCATAGACCATGAAGAAAGGTGTGTAACCTGTAGACCGGTTTGGTGTAGTGTTGATACTCCAAAGAACAGATGGCAACTCCTCAACCCAACATCCTGGGGTTCTCTGCAAAGGTGTCATAAGCCGGGGTTTGATACCTCGCAAAATCTCCTGATTTGCCCGTTCAGCCTGACCATTGGATTGGGGGTGGGCCACAGAAGACACGTCCAAACGAATATGTTCTCGTTGACAGAATTCTTCCATCTCACCCTGAGACAAATTGGTGCCATTGTCTGTGATGATGCTGTGTGGAAAGCCAAACCGGAAAATTACTTTTTTAATGAATTTGACTGCCGTTGCCGCATCACACTTGCTTATAGGCTCCGCTTCAACCCACTTTGTAAACTTGTCTACTGCTACTAGTAGATGAGTTTTCTGATCTTGGGATCGCTTGAAGGGTCCAACCATATCAAGCCCCCAAGTCGCAAACGGCCAAGTTATTGGTATCATCCGGAGCTCCTGCGCCGGAACCAGAGCACGCCTTGAAAATTTCTGACAAGCATCACACTTCCGGACCAGATCTGCCGCATCTGCATGAGCAGTTAACCAATAGAAACCATGCCGGAATGCTTTAGCCACCAATGATTTTGAACTGGCGTGATGACCACAATCCCCTTCATGGATCTCGCGAAGGATCTCACAACCTTCCTCAGCTGACACACACCGCTGAAATACTCCAGAAGTACTGCGATGATGAAGCTCTCCGTTTGCAATTGTCATGGACTTAGAACGCCGGATTATTTGTCGTGCTTCTTCTTCATCATCCGGTAACTCCCCTCGGCTCAAATATGCC
This sequence comes from Secale cereale, assembly GCA_902687465.1. Classification (NCBI taxonomy): domain Eukaryota; kingdom Viridiplantae; phylum Streptophyta; class Magnoliopsida; order Poales; family Poaceae; genus Secale; species Secale cereale. Next base: position 826,357,923 of record LR738713.1, read on the forward strand.
AAATAAGGCAGCGTCCAATCTGGAATAACATGAAGCGCTGCAACTAACTGTGCCTCCGGATCAGGAATAGCTAGGTCTTCCTCTGATGGTATCCGAACCGAAGGACTGTGCAATTCACCCAAAAAGGTGTTTGGTGGCACCGGTTTACGTTGAGAACCCAGCCGGCTTAGAGCATCGGCCGCTTCGTTCCTTCGACGGTCTATATGATCCACCTGATATCCTTTAAAGTATCCTGCAACTGCTTCAACCTCTCGTCTATAAGCTGCCATGAGGGGATCTCTTGAATCCCACTTGCCGGAAACTTGCTGTGCCACTAAATCTGAGTCGCCAAAGCACTTAACCCGGCTCAAGTTCATCTCCTTTGCCAGCCGCAAACCATGAAGTAGTGCTTCATATTCCGCTGCATTATTAGTACAAGGAAACAATAGGCGGAGGACATAACAAAATTTATCGCCTCTGGGGGAAGTTAAAACAACTCCAGCCCCCGAGCCCTCCAATTGTCTTGAACCGTCAAAGTGAATCGTCCAGTAAGTCAGTTCCGGCTTCTCCTCAGGAGTTTGCAACTCTGTCCAATCATTGATGAAATCCACTAATGCCTGAGATTTTATAGCGGTGCGTGGCACATACTTCAACTCATGTGGGCTGAGCTCTATGGCCCACTTTGCCACCCTACCTGTAGCCTCCCTGTTCTGGATTATGTCTCCCAACGGTGCTGAACTAACCACAGTTATTGGATGACCTTGGAAATAGTGCTTCAACTTCCGGTTTGCCATAAACACACCATATACCAACTTCTGCCAATGAGGGTACCTCTGCTTGGATTCAATGAGCACTTCACTCACATAGTAAACCGGGCGCTGAACCGGGTATTCCTTCCCTGCTTCCTTACGCTCGACCACGATTGCGACGCTGACTGCTCGTGCATTGGCAGCGACGTATAACAACAACGGCTCCTTGTCAATAGGAGCAGCTAGGATCGGTGGTTTTGCCTATTGTCGTTTTAGATCCTCAAACGCTGCGTTTGCCTCATCACTCCATATAAACCGGTCTGTTTTCCTCAGCATCTGGTAAAGCGGGATCGCCTTTTCTCCCAAACGGCTGATGAACCGGCTTAATGCTGTGATCCGGCCAGCGATACGCTGAACATCGTTTATGCAAACCGGTTTAGTCAAAGATGTGATGGCCTTGATTTTCTCTGGATTGGCTTCTATTCCTCTGTTTGAGACCAAGAACCCCAGCAGCTTACCAGCCGGAACACCAAAAGCACACTTCTCTGGATTAAGCATCATCTTATAAGCTCGGAGATTATCAAAAGTCTCCTTAAGGTCCTCTATCATTGTTTCTTCCTTCCTTGACTTGACCACAATGTCATCCACATAGGCATGAACATTCCTCCCTATCTGCCATTTTAGACAGTTCTGAACGCAACGCTGATAAGTTGCTTGTGCACTTTTAAGCCCAAAAGGCATAGATACATAACAAAAAGCACCAAAGGGGGTTATAAAAGCCGTCTTCTCTTGGTCTTCAACTGCCATCTTGATCTGGTGATACCCTGAATACGCATCCAAAAAGCTTAACCGCTCACATCCCACTGTGGCATCGATGATTTGATCAATGCGAGGGAGAGCAAAAGGATCAGTTGGGCAAGCCTTGTTGAGGTCTGTGTAGTCCACACACATTCTCCACTTCCCATTCTTCTTTAACACCAGCACCGGATTAGCCAACCACTCCGGATGAAAAACTTCTACTATGAATCCTGCGGCCAAAAGCCTGGCCACTTCTTCTCCTATAGCCTTGCGCCTCTCCTCATTGAAGCGGCGCAGATACTGCTTGACCGGTTTAAACTTAGGATCAATATTAAGTCTGTGCTCAGCGAGTTCCCTCGGTATACCTGGCATGTCAGAAGGTTTCCATGCAAAGATATCCCGGTTCTCACGGATGAACTCGATGAGCGCGCTTTCCTATTTGGGATCAAGGTTAGCGCTAATAGTGAACTGCTTAGACGAATCTCCAGGCACAAAATCAACTTGCTTGGTCTCCTCTGCTGATTTAAACTTCAACGCCGGATCATGCTCTGTAGTTGGCTTTTTCAGCGGAGTCATATCTGCCGGATCACCATTATCTTTATAAAATTTCAACTCTTCCGTGGCACATACTGCTTCTGCATAGGCTGCATCTCCTTCTTCACATTCCACTGCTATCTTGCGACTTCCATGAACCATGATCGTGCCCTTATGACCCGGCATTTTAAGCTGCAAATAAACATAACATGGCCTAGCCATAAACTTAGCATAAACCGTCCTTCCAAACAGAGCGTGATAAGGGCTTTTGATTTTGACGACTTCGAAAGTTATCATCTCCGACCTGGAATCATGCTCATTCCCAAAAGTAACTTCCAAGTCAATCTTTCCAACCGGATAAGCCGACTTACCTGGGACTACTCCATGAAACACTGTGTTTGATTGCCTTAACTTCTTATCCGTCAAACCCATACGACGGAAAGTCTCATAGTACAAGATATTGATGCTGCTACCCCCGTCCATGAGAACCTTAGTGAATTTGTAACCTCCCACCTGGGGTGCCACCACCAAGGCTAAGTGGCCCGGATTATCCACCCGTGTCGGGTGGTCTTCTCTACTCCACACAATGGGCTGTTCTGACCAGCGCAGAAACTGCGGTGTTGCCGGTTCAACTGTGTTAACAGCCCGCTTCAAAACCTTCTGATCTCGCTTACACAGACTCGTGGTGAAGACGTGATATTGTCCACTGATCAACTCCTTTGGATTACTTTGATATCCGGATTGCGGCTGCTATTGCTGACGCTGTTGATTCCCCTGATTATTGTAATTTCCTTGGCCCTGCTGTTGATTGCTTTGGTTATTGTAACCACCTTGGCCATGTTGCTGATTGCTTTGGTTATTGTAACCACCTTGATGATGCGACTGATTGCCCTGGTTATTATAACTTCCTTGATTATTTTGACTACCGGTCTGGTTTTGATAACCATTGTTATTGCCCCTATATCCTGATCCGGAGCTGCTCCCCTGATGACCCAGACCATAAAATCCAGGACCTGAACCGCCATTTGGAGGCCTGTCATGAGGATTAAAACGGCCCGTCATTGCTTTCATAAGGGGCCTGCACTCTCTTATGGTGTGCTTTGCCGGTCGATTTTTCATGCTATGCTTCGGACAAGGCTGATCTAACTCTTGGTCCCAGCTGAGAGTCCCTCCGCCGATTTGTGGAGGTGGGTTTCCCAAGCCATGCTGAAAGCCCCCTTGAACTTGAGTGTTGGCCACGAAGTCAGAACCACCCTCTGCCTTCCGTTTCCCCAAAAAACTCGTAGTAGCCGGATTAACTTGTGTCGGTTTACCAGACTTGCTAACCTTCCCCATCTTGTCTCCTTCCGCTTCTGGATACTTGGTATTATCAGAGTCCCCATATTTTACCAAGGCACTCATGAGAGTTCCCATATCATTACAATCCCTTTTAAGCCGTCCGAGCTTTAACTTTAAAGATTTAAACCGGCAATTGTTTTCCAAAGTCACTATAGCCGTACTAGGATTGATACTATTCGAAGAGTGCAAGATCTCCGCAACTCTCCGTACCCAAGCAGCTGTAGACTCCTGCTCTCCTTGCACACAAGCTGCTAGATCCACCACTGACATCGGCTGTTTGCATGTATCTTTGAAGTTTTTGATAAACTGGCTGCGTAGTTCCCCCCATGATCCGATAGAGTTCGGGGGTAAACCCTTCAGCCAGGTCCGGGCCGTACCTTCAAGCATCATAGTAAAATACTTAGCACAAGCCGATTCATCCACGTCCAGCATCTCCATGGCCATCTCATAACTTTCAACCCAAGCTTCTGGAGCTAAATCTGCTGTGTAATTAGGTACCTTGCAGGGCCCTTTAAAATCCTTAGGCAGCTTGACACCCCGTAAAGCGGGGACAAGACATTGCACCCCAAAAGAACTCATCGTAATTCTTGTTTCCGCTGTGGCTGTATGAACCGGTGTTGTTTGACGAACCTCCTCCCGGGCTCCTGATCTAACCCAGTTTATATCCGGAGCTGGTGCCGCTGCACCCGCCGGATTATCCTGTCTGCGCTGATGCCTCGTGCGTTCGCTGCTAGACACTTCTGGCTCCTCCCAATGCCTAGTATAACTCCGGCTGGGACGTGGTGTTGAATGTAGCCTTTCCCTGCTATGAGAATATGCTTGCTGCTGTATCAACGCCGTATTAAGCAGCTCCTTGACCCTGCGCGCCTCCAATGCCACCGGAGACGTCTCCTCCACGGGTAAAGCGGCCAAACGTGCAGCAGTCGCAGCGATGTTATCCAAAGGGTTTGAATAATGACCTGGAGGGGTGGGAACGTAAGGTGCCGACGTGATCCGACGATCCTGCTCTGCGGTGGGTTGCCGAACCGGCTCCTCCCTGGCTGGGGGTGCCCTCCGGTTTGAAGCCGGATTATTACTAGTCCCAGCCCCAGGTGTCCTGAACAGATTCGTTGCTTCATAAACCGGCGGTAGACGAGACTGGTACTTTCGTCCCCTTACTCCTTCCATAGAAGCTTGCTCCATCCTTAGGTAAAAAGCCTGATCATCCAGCTCTGCCTGTCTCACCGCTATCATCTCTCTTTCCGCCTTCAGATCTTCCTTTAATTGATCAATCCGGCCTTTTAACTGAAGGAGCTCTGCATCATGATGCGCCTTGTCTGCTGGAGCTACTGTTTCCACCGCTTTAGCTGTGAACTCCTCGATCAAGGTGGATAGAACTTCAGTAGGTGAGAGGGCTGGGCCGCTTCCCCCTGCACCAGCTTCCGCTGTCGTCCCGTTCACTGGGGGCTGTGAACCGGCCATGAAGACAGCCACCCGGTTTGGCGGGCCAAAGGGGTCCGGAATACTGTTTCCATCGGACTCACCCTCAGACCGGTCGTCCTGCAACTGATACAGAGACTCAGTTTCGCCGGATGAAGATTCGTCGTCTGAGTAGACAACTGTTGCACCATCCGATCCGTCTTCGGCTCGAACTCCGTGGATTGCTCCAACGAACACGTGCTTCACCGCGGGCTGAATCCGGGACGATCTCGCACGCTGAGCCGGCTCGACGATGTTGGGGAAGATGTCCGACTCAGGTCCCGGTTCGCCGATTTTGCCAATGAAGACTTGGATGCCACCGAAGGGAACCCGGTACCCATATTCGATTGAATCGGCCTCCGGTCCCCAACCTGCGTCGTCGATGTAGATCCGGCCGCGGCGACTCTTGGTCATCCGGCCGACCGCGTAACCCTTGAGCCCTTCAAAGCTGCCCTTCAAGAACTCGATACCATCGTGCGGAGGCCCCACGGTGGGCGCCAACTGTCGTGGAATTAGCACGGCAGATGTCCGGTTTAGCGGACTTGATGATGGAACCATCGCACGGGTTAGCTTGAAGGGGTTCATAGCACACAAAGGACACAGAGAGTTTATACTAGTTCGGCCCCTTCGATGAAGGTAAAAGCCTACGTCTAGTTGGTTTGGTATTTCTTGGGCGTCGGTTTATAGGGAGCGGATTCGCTTGCCTGTAGTCTCGATGGGTTGATTCTTGCTTGTCCCTGAACCGTCGCCGGGTCGTCCCTTTATATAGAGGTGACGCCTGGTCCGGTTTACAGAGTCCCGAGGCCGGCTTATACTTGTGTCCGCCTCGGTCTCTGTCTTTTCTTCCTTATCTCTCAAGTTACATCGCTTGGCGGTTTACAAACCATACTTCTATACATGGGCCCTAAAATCTCGTGGGCCGTAGCCTTTACTAAATATTACAACCAAGTATAATATAACTAAGCCGGTTTACACTAGCCGGTTCATACCTGCTAGTCATATCCCTGACACTAGCATTATGCGAATGGCTTCAAGTCTGGCAACAGGAGCAAAGGTTTCATCGAAGTCAATCCCTTCTACTTGAGTATAGCCTTGAGCAACGAGACGAGCCTTGTTTCTGACGACTTGTCCATTTTCATCTTGTTTGTTGTGGTAGATCCACTTGGTGCCAATGATGTTATGTTTCCTTGGACCAGGACGCTTTACCAATTCCCAGACATTATTTATCTCAAACTGTTGAAGCTCTTCTTGCATTGCTTGAATCCATTCAAATTCCTTAAAGGCTTCATCAACTTTCTTGGGTTCAGATATTGAGACAAATGCAGAGTAGCCACAGAAGTTTGCTAGCTGAGTTGCTTTTGAGCGAGTGAGTGGACCAGTTGCATTGATGCCATCAAGAATCTTTTCAATTTGAACTTCATTTGCGACTCGTGGATGAGCTGGGTGAAGACTTTGCTCATTCTGTTGATTGTCTTCACATTCAGTGTTGGCTTCAGGCTGAGCATAGTCTTCGGAGTTGTTGGGTGGAGAGATGATGATTTCATCTTCAGTTGGTTCCTCGGTGGGTATGATTTCGCCTGTACCCATTTGTTTGATAGATTTACTTGGAGAGGCTTCATGTAGCACATTTGACAGGTGCTCTCTTTGTGAGCCGTTAGTTTCATCGAACCACACATCTACGGTTTCAACCACTTTATAGTGAAAGAGATTGAAGACCCGATAGGTGTGTGATTCCTTTTCGTAACCAGGCATAAAACCTTCATGTGCTTTCGGTGCAAATTTGGAAGTGTGATGCGGATCCTTGATCCAGCACTTAGCACCGAAGACTCTGAAATAACTTACGTTTGGCTTCTTACCAGTCATTAGTTCATATGATGTTTTCTTGAAGAACTTATGAAGATAAACTATGTTGATGTTATGACATGCAGTATGAATGGCTTCAGGCCAGAATCTTCTTGGTGTCTTGTATTCATTAAGCATAGTGCGTGCCATCTCAATGAGAGTTCTATTTTTGCGCTCGACTACGCCATTCTGCTGAGGTGTGTATGGAGCTAAGAACTCATGTGTAATGCCCAATGTATCAAGATAGGTGTCGAGGCCAGTGTTTTTGAATTCAGTTCCATTGTCACTTATGATGTGCTTGATCTTGATGCCATAGTTGTTCATGCCTCTATTTGCGAAGCGTCTGAAGACATCCTGCACTCCAGTCTTAAATAGGATTATGTGCACCCAAGTGTATCTAGAGTAGTCATCAACTATCACAAAGCCATATAGGCAAGCAGTAGTAGTGAGAGTAGAGTAGTGAGTGGGGCCAAATAGGTCCATGTGAAGCAGCTCGAAGGGACGGGTTGTGGTCATGATTGTCTTCAAGGGATGCTGGCCCTAGTCATCTTTCCAGCTTCACGGGCACCACATAGATGATCTTTCTTGAACTTAACGCCCTCAATGCCTATGCCATGCTTCTTCTTGACGAGAGTGTGTAGGTTCCTCATTCCAGCGTGACCAAGCCTTCGACGCCAAAGCCAACATTCTGAAGCTTTTGCAAGAAGACATACCGCGAGTTCTGGTCCTGTAGAGAAAACTATCATATATAGATCACCTTTTCGATGTCCTTCGAAGACTAGAGATTTGTCAGATTCCATAAGCACAAGGCAACGATATTTTCCAAATATCACAATCATATTTAGATCACAGAACATGGAGACCGACATTAAGTTGTATCCAAGTGATTCAACAAGCATTACTTTGTCCATGTGTTGATCCTTTGAGGTAGCAACTCCGCCAAGTCCCAGTACCTTGCTTTTACCAGTGTCAGCGAATGTGATGTGACTTTTGGGAGAAGGACGTAAAGTTGAGTCTATGAGAAGTCATCGATCACCAGTCATGTGGTTAGTGCATCCACTGTCAATTATCCATTCAGTGGCTTCCGAAGCAGTACCCTACAGATCAGTCAATGACATAGTCTTCACAAAGAGAAGTGTGAAGCATAAACATTTGACGAACAAGTGGGTTATGGAAGTTTAGATCTTGGTCAGTCATGATAGGAAACTTGTCAAGAAACCATGGGACGAAATACATGGTTAAACCATTTGGACATTTGATCATGCGTCCCAAAAGATGTTTAAGGTCCCCAGCATTGGTGTCGGAGGATGATTTTCGGCTGGAGACCCTTCCCTGCAATGGTAGTTAATTTTTCTTAACCACCCATATCTTTAGGGGTGGTTTAGAAGCAATAAGTCTAAGAGCAGCATCTGAGAATTTTGGCTTGGGAGCCCTAGCAAATAGCCTTGCAGGAGGTGAATAATACTCATATGAATAAGCAAAAAAGTTCTTAGTTTTATGAACATAGCGGTTTGATGAAACACGCTCATATTCATAGGTCTGAGTATGATTTCCCTGCAAAACATTGGCGTTAGGGTGACTCTGTTGAGTCCTCGGCCTGTATGAAGCCTTGGACCATATGAAGCATTTGGTCTGGGGTTTGTCTTCTTCCCAGGTGGTGTCATGATGACATTCACAGGAAGATTCTCAAGACAACTTTTGGGCACTCAGATCTTCTTCATTGGTGGCCCATTCCTGCAGTTAGTACCAATATACGTGGCAAACACTTCACCATTCTGCTTCTTAAACAGTTTATAGTTTGCATCAAATGATTCATCAATAATGATAGGGTTAGCACAAGTGAAGCCAGATAAAGTGGATGGATCTACTGGTGGACCTTTTGCAGCAGCCCATGTGGTTTTGGGATACTTCTCAAGCTTCTAGTAGGAACCATCAACATTCATTTTCCTTTCGAACCCAACACCTTCTTTCCTAGGGTTTCGGTTCAAAATTTGTTTCTTTAGGACATCACAAAGTGTCTGATGCCCTTGAAGACTTTTGAACATTCCTGTTTCAAGCAATGTCTTCAACCTGGCATTCTCATCAGCAATAGTAGTGGTATCCTCCTTAGAGGGGTTAGTTACCACATCAACAGTTGAAGATATTGCAACCGTGGCAGCACTAGAACATTCAGCAACAGAGTTAGCGATATCACGCTCGAGACATTTTAGACATGGTGGTTCAAATCCTTGATGAGCGGGACTGGTCTATTGAGCACGAAGTGACTCGCTCTCTTTTTGAAGATCTTCATGAGCCACTCTCAATTTCTCAAGTTCTTGCTTCCTTTGAAGATAATCATAGGAAAGATTTTCATGAGTAGTTGAGAGCATTTCATGACGACTTTCAAGTTCTTCGTACTTAACATGAAGATTTTTAATGTCTTCAATTAATGACTGAGATCGGGTCATTTCCGTGTCCAACAGATCATCGCTTTTGTCTAACAGTTTTTGAATATGTTCCATAGCTTTCTGTTGTTCAGTTGCAATTTAGCAAGTGTTTTGTAGCTAGGTTTAGATTCACAGTCAGAGTCATCTTCACTTGAGGTTTGAAAGTAAGCATCGCGTGAGTTTACCTTGGCACCACGTGCCACGAAGCAGAAGGTGGGAGTGGAGTCATCTTCATCCGTGGCATTTGTGTTGGTGACGAGGCCATGGTCTTCAGTGTTGAAGATATATTTGGCAACATATGCTGAAGCCAGAGCCAGGCTTGCCACGCCTGAATCGGACTCCTCTTCGGACTCCACCTCTGCCTCCTCAGAAGCAGACTCCTCCTCCGAATCCATCTCTTTGCCAACAAAAGCACGAGCCTTGCCAAACGAGCTCTTCTTGTGAGATGAAGACTTTGACAAAGACTTGGAAGAAGACATTGAGAGCTTATTTTTCTTCTTGTAATCAGAATCATATTCCTTGCTCTTCTTCTTCTTGTTGTTTTCGTTATCCCACAGGGGAGACTCAGAAATGTAGTGACCATGTTTCTTGCACTTGTGGCAAGTTCTCTAATTGTAGTCACGAGAGGAAACTTCATCGTTTCTTGAGCTGGATCTTGAAGACTTTCCGAAACTTTTCTTCCTTGAGAACCTTTGAAACTTCTTCCCAAGCATCGCTAGTTCTCTACCAATGTATTCAGGATCGTCAGAACTGTAGTCAGATTCTTCTTCAGATGAGGAAACAACCTTTGCCTTCAAGGCGCGAGTTCGGCCGTAGTTTGGTCCATAGATGTCTCTTTTCTCAGACAGCTGAAACTCATGTGTGTTGAGCCTCTCAAGTATGTCAGACGGGTCAAGAGTCTGGTAGTCAGGACGTTCTTGAGTCATCGGGGCAAGGGTGTCAAATGAGTTGTCAAGTGATCCCAGGAGTGTCTTCACTATTTCATGCTTTGTGATCTCAGTGGCGCCGAGTGCATGAAGCTCATTGGTAATGTCAGTGAGGCGATCGAATGTGAGCTGGACGTTCTCATTGTCGTTTCTCTTGAAGCGGTTGAAAAGGTTGTGAAGCACACTGATTCTTGAGTCTCTTTGGGTTGAGACGCCTTCATTGACTTTGGAGAGCCAGTCCCAGACTAGCTTCGACGTTTCCAGAGCACTCACACGGCCATATTGTCCTTTGGTCAGATGACCATAGATAATATTCTTAGCAGTTGAATTCAGCTGAATGAACTTCTTGACATCAGCATGAGTGACACCTTCACCGGCCTTGGGAACGCCATTCTTGACGACATACCAGAGGTCGACGTAAATAGCTTCAAGATGCATGTGCATCTTATTCTTCCAGTAGGGGTAATCAGTGACATCGAAGACAGGACACAAGCGGAGACTTTGATTATCCCTGCAGTCGACATAGCTAAAACTCCAGGTAGTTAAACTGAATCACACAGAACAAGGGAGAACCTTGCTCTGATACCAATTGAAAGTGCAAGTTATCGACTAGAGGGGGGTGAATAGGCGATTTTTACGGAAGTCTTCAAAGCATGAGGGTTTTGAAAAACAAACGATAGAAATGAACCTATAGCTACACGACGGAAGACATAACTAACATGGATCGAGATGGAAGATATAATTGAAGCTAAACAGACAGTGGTCTTCACACAGTGAAGACAAATAGAGCAGGCAGATGAGCAATGACTTCATGAAGACAAACTGAAATGTAAAAGAGAATAGGGATAGAACCAGTAGCTTGATGGAGACAAGGATTTGGTAGACCAATTCCAGTTGCTGTCTCAGTTGTACATCTGGTTAGGGCGGCTAGGTATTCAAACCTGAGGACACACAGTCCTCACCGTATTCCCCTTGAGTTAAGGACACACAGTCCTGGCCCAATCACTCGGGTAAGTCTTCAAGGTATACTTCTAAACCTTCACAAACTTCGTTCACTCGCAGTCCACAGTCACTTTAGGACGCTCTGAACGTGACGCCTAACCGGCTGGAGGAAGCATAGTCCTGAAGTGTAACAAGTCTTCAGGTCACACAGACAGAAAGACTTCAGTGATGCTTAACTCTCTTTGGCTTTGGGTGTTTTGGGTTTTGTCCTCAAAAGGATCTTATCTCTCAAAGGCTTCGGAGGTGGGTTGCTCTCAAACGACAAAAGTCGTGCACTAACTCTGAGCAGACACGCATTTATGATGTAGGGGGTGGGCTATTTATAGCCATAAGGCAACCCGACAGGATATGTCCGAAATGACCCTTGGTCACTAAGGAACTGACACGTGTCTAACGGTCGGATTTTTAACACACGCAGCAACCTTACTTGGGCTCCAAGTAAAGCTGACTTATCTAGCTTTGGATAAGATTTGCTCTGATTTGTCTTCGCTTGAAGACATGGGTGTTTTGGTTGAGCATCACCTCAGTTGTTCAACTGTGTTCACTTGGACCCCACTTAACAGTACGGTGGATCCTATGACTCAAGGTTGTCAGAATCGCGATTATGTTGTACGATTCTACGACTTTCGATCCAAACTAACCCCTCTGATTCTACGATTTTAGTTCATAGAATCTACGTTTTTACGATCCTTGTAGTGAAGATTCCACGATTTGCGATCCTACCATCACAGCTCCGATCCGATTCAAAATCGCGATTCTGACAACCTTGTATGACTCAAGAAGAAATAAAAAGAACAATGAAAGAAACTATGTCTTCACATTCTATAGTCTTCAATGAATGTCTTCATAGGCCATTATATTCACGTGAATGTCTTCACGTAGCATCATTAACTTCAATGTATTCACGCATTTTTAGGGGTCATCTCTGGAAGTTAAACCGAATCTGTGAGGAACTATTACCGGTGTTATCCTGCAATTCTCACAAACACATTAGTCCCTCAACCTCGTGTGTCGTCAATACTCCAAAACCAACTAGGGGGCACTAGATGCACTTACAGTTATTGTCCGGTCAAAGGCCTTTGACCATGAACGTGAAGTTTTCTGGACCTTTCTACCCCTCCCTCCATGTGTCACTTACGCGTGGGACCCACTCAAACAAAAATAAAAAGAAAAGGCTCTCTCTGGTGGGACCCACTCTCAAAAAATAAAATGGAAAAAACCCTTCTCTCACCCCCTCTCTCACACTTACATGTGGGGCTCCTCATCCATAGATAAAACAAAACTCTCTCACACCTCCTCTCTCTCTCTTTCTCTCCCCCTGTCGACGACGGCCCAACGACCACTACCTCTCAACTCCGGCGAGAGTGCCTAAGATGCCGCCTTGGCCGATGGCCTCCCCTGACGCCGCAGCCCCCTCTCCCTTGTTCTCTCTTTGCCGCTTGCCCTCATTCATGTCCCGCCCTCTAGGCCTATCACGTAAGCATGCTAGAGAACGCACCATCGCCGGCGTCTGCCAAGCACGTGGCCAACGGCAACCCGAAGTGCCACCACCTCGTCAGGAATCTCATACACCATGACCTCATCCTAACAGCCTATGATTTTGACCAGAGACGTCCAAGACAGAGCACCACAACATATCTACCCCACCACCGAGCTCGGACCGCCGCCTTCGATTCGACACCGGTCAAGCATGTGAGCCGCTCCCAGTGGCTCCTATGGCATCCTGATGTACCAAAGAAGACCTGGGAGTCCTCCATAGCAAGCTCCATGGCCTCGGGCAGTCTTCCCCATGAGCTCTGAGCTCTGTCATGGCCGCCATCGTCAAAGTCTTCGTTCCAGTCTTCCCTGAATCCCAGCGGCGTCACCATCATGCTCCTAGTGAGCTCCTTAATGGCACACGTACGGTTTCCGTCTCCCTCCCCCTCGCATGGTAGCTGCCGCACTTGCGCCGCTCGGAGGCGCCGTGAGAATGGTCGCCGCTGTTCGCCCCATCAACCATATGGTCCTAAGAGCACATCGTTGGACGTGGTTGAGCAAGGGCTATTGCCTTGTTCCCTCGGTTGGCCTCCTCGTAGCGTGCCTCCGCCGTTGGATTTGGTCGCCGCCGGCAACCATCGGACTAGTTTGAATAGTCATGTTCTTTTTTCTTTTCTTTTTCAAGATCGGCCCCACATGTAAGTGTGGGTGACAAAGAGGGTGAGAGAAAGTGTTTTTTTGTTTTATTTTTAAAGAGTGGGACCCACTACTAAGTGGCACATGGACACAGGGGCAAAATTGTCAAAGAAACGGTCAGATAACGGTCAAACAGCTTTGACTGGACGGAAACGGCACGAAGGGGCATTTCTATAAGTGCAACTAACGGAGGAGGGGCAAATTTGAGTAGGCTTTCGAATTAGGGGTATATCTGATTAGGTGGTTAGAGTTAGGGACATAAATGCAAATGGCCCTAATAAATATGTGCTTGTGCCCATCTTGGAGTTGATGAGCATGTGGATGTGTGGAGCATACCCACATGATATCTTTTCATATGCAGCAGTCCTCTTGATTGACTCTACAATCAGGCTCATAACTTTGAAATTCTGAGGCACATCAAATATATGTAACAAGTTGATTGAATGTCCTTTGATCATCTTTTGATCTCCAGATTTGGGCAACAATGTATGCCTCAATATTGTGTTGATAGTGGCTAGACCAGACAACAAGTGATGTACAGATCCAAGCTTATGTGTTTCCAAGTCATCACCAGGGATCTCCTTGTACATATTGGCCATAGAGTTGTGGTCTTCCTTCTTTTTAGCATACACATCCAAATCATCTTCATGCTCTTCAGGGGCATTAACCAGCTTGGCCCACTCATCAACAATTGACTGGTACCTTGTACCTTCAGACATCCATACAATTCTACCATCAGGATAAAAGTGAGCTGTGGAGTAGAATTGCATGATGAGTTCATCATTCCACTTTGTCAACTTCCGAGCCACAAATTTGTCAACACCACATGCTTTGAAGCTTTCATGCACATTGGGAAAGTAATCTGCATTCTCATCGATGAAGTCCCAGTCCACCCTCTTCATGTCACACACTATGGGCTTCTTGTCGAGCAGAACTGTCTCATAGAAGTCTTGTTGTTCCTTGGTGTGAAACTTGTAGTCCACAGTAGTCCTTCTCCTTACAGCATATGGATCAACGTGTCTCCATTTTCTAAGACCTACATCATTCCTAAATTTCATATCTTCTGCTACTAGATGAGCATCATTGTGATCAGGGATCTTGGGCTTCAACTTTCTGAGCACTTGGGCCTCAGCTTCTTCAGCAACCAAATGCATTGGGGCCTTGTTCTTCTCTGAAGTTGGAATGTTCCTAGTGCTTCTCTTGGGTGCAGACTTGGTGGCTTGAGCAGCTTTGGGAGCAGTCTTGGGCAGTTGGACTTTGAAGGGGCAGCCCCGGACTTGATAGCATCTCCCATAAGCTTCTGAGCTTTAGGAGCTGGTGCAGCAACCTCTTCTTATTCTTCTTCTACAGCTTCATCATCATCCCTCATGGATGGCTTGCCAATCACTCTGGCTGTTGTCTTTCTAGCTCTCTTCTTTGTTCCTGCTGGCTCATCATCTCTGGATCCAAGTGTGAATACCATAGTCTCTTGAGTAGATGATCTGGCCTTTGACATAGGAACTCTCTTGGCAGGGATCTTCTTTTTCTGTCCTGGCTTAGTTGCCTCAGCTGTGCCATACTCCTTCCTAGGCACCTTCTTATTTGAAGTGGCCTCATCAGCCACAAAGTCCTCATCATCACTGTCAGAGGCTTTCTTCTTCCTGGTCTTGGTAGCTGCCTTGGGCAAGTTGCTAGGTGTGCTCCTGCTACCCTCATCAGAGCTGCTAGAGGGGCTGGTGCCCTCACTCAAGTTGACTTGCTCCTCAGACAAGTTCTGGCTATCACTCTGGTCAGACATCTTGACACTGCAAACTGAAAAACTAACCCTGTGAATAGATGTAGATGAGGTCGAGTGGATGAGCATCACAAAGCGCTGAATTTTTTGCAAAACATATGACAAGAAAAAATTAGTTTTAGTTATATACAGAAAGCATTTCAGAGCAACTGATTTGTTAAACTCGGTGATACTGAAGCAATTCTGGAACCTAAACTAGTGAACTAAGTCAGACCGACTCATAGTTCGGTGGCACCGAGATTGCTAGGGTTTCACAGAGAGTCGAACTCGGTCGCACCAATTTGCAATTTTCGGTCAGACCAAAAATCGCTTGTGCAATGGCCTAAGCCAAATCGGTGAGACCGATTTCTACAACTCGTTCTGTCCTAGATGAGTTCGGCGGAGACCTAACCCTAAATTTTTCGAATCAAAACTACTTTCTACAGAGTTACTGCTGGATAGGAAGATTTCAAACATGGCAAGAATCACGACAAAGCAATGTGCTATGAATCGGAGTTAAAGAATAGCACAAAGTGTCAAGTTCATACCCTAACTCGGCGGTGAACTTGCTACGGCGGCAACATCAGTGAAGATTGCCGTTGACGGCGATGGAGACCAGCGATGGGAGGTCACTGGCAATGAGGAGACGATCCGAGGACGCGATGAGGCAGAGCAGGTTATGCGCGGGTGAAGAGTTTCGGAAAGTTTTCCAAAATTCAACCCGTCGGTATATATAACCTGAACCTGTCGGTGTGACCGAGTGGAACTACTCGGTGGCACCGAGATGCAAAACTGCTAGCAGTTACTGCAACTCGGTGTGACCAAAAAGTTCAAATCAGTTGCACCGAGTTTGAAAACCTAGATCAACTTAGTGAACTCGGTGTGACCGGAATGGATGACTCAGTCATACCGAAATGCACAAAGAGTTTTTGAAAGTTTAAGTATATGACGAATCGGGGACTCCGAGTGCTCCTCACACAGAGTGGTTCAAACCTGACTTGATCAAACTTTGTGATGTAGCATGAATAGAGTTTGAGACGAGAAAATCATAGATATCTAGAGAATGTTCTTAGGCATTCTTGTCCATCCATTTGGCAAAAGAAAAGGAGCCAAACAATCAAAGCAACAAATGGATGTCCTCGAATGAGAAAAATATGCAGTCAACATGCTCACACAATAAGATAGCAAATGAAACATGTGGCAAAGCATGCACAACCATTCTAGCATCTATCAAGCAATTGGCGATGACCAGGTCATCTATATATGAGTATATTGACTTAGGAGTCAAATGAGAACATTTGATCATAGGTCATACTCATTGTTTAAGCACAAGTGGGGTTACCACTTTTACATAAAGCATTGTTGTGTTCACATCATTAGAGTTGCTTTAGCTCAGTTGATTAGAGTAAAGCTCCCCCTAGATGTGATATCCCCCTAAGAGGGATGAACTAACCTTGGGCTTTGTCGATGATGACTTTATGTAGGTGTTGAAGATGTAGATGCTCAATGTTGATGTAGATCATTTGGAGCAATCCATTGGAGTGAGTTGCACTTTCAATACCTACACGGGTTAGTCCCACAAGGAACAAACAAGGATATCCATAGACATAGAGTGAATGGAACACATGATGATGTTCATGAAAGCATTAGGTTACCTTGTCCCTTGTCTTACCAACAAGAGGGTTTGTTACTCCTTGAACTAGTGCAAGATATGGAAGTTGTTTGCACTTGTCCTCGCCAAAATGATATGAGTGAAGTATGTTGGTGGAGTCACCCTCAAGAACTTTCGAGTTCTTCTTCTTCGGGATCCACACCATCTTGATGGGAATCCTTGGAGTTGTAGTCGTACTTGATGAAGCAGAACTTGAAGTAGTCTTGGGAACCCACTTGACCGAGGCCTTAGGAGCTTCTTCAAATGCATCAATCTCTACTTGAAGCTTGTCCTTGCCCTTTAGCTTGTGGTCTCGTGGTGGAAGATCATCTTGTGCTTGTGTCCCTTGAAAAGAAGTAGGATCATACTTCTCTTGTTGAGGAACAAACTTCGTCTTGGGGTATTGATCTTCCTCCCACTCAACTCCATTGGCATTGAACTTTCGTTCAAAACCAACACCTTGATTCTTCCGGTGCCTTCCTTGCTTGCGTACAATCTCCTCAAATTACTTACTCCTGGCAAGGCTCTTGTAAACACATTTCTCTATAATTCCCTTCAATAAGCTATTTTCTTGCTCAAGTGTAACTTGGCTAAGAGAATCATTAGTGGAATCAAGAGAACTACTACACTACTGGAATCTGGGTCTTTGCCATCTGCCAGATCTTTGCCGTCTGCCAGCTGATGGCAAAGAGGTTGTTTGCCGTCTGTCTTGTCAAAGCAGACGGCAAAGAACCAGCTGATGGCAAAGAGGGTCTTTGCCATCTGCCAGATCTTTGCCGTCTGCTGGCAGACGGCAAAGAGGTCTTTGCCATCTGCCAGCAGACGGCAAAGACCAATGTGGGCCCCATGGGGGTACTGCACTGGCTAGGTCACACCGGCCACTTCTTTGCCGTCTGCTGGCAGACGGCAAAGAATTCTTTGCCATCTGCCAGCGGACGGCAAAGAGATATGAGGGGGCCCACAGTGTCACGGCGTGGGCGGGCTAACGGTTACCCTCTTTGCCGTCTGCTGGCAGACGGCAAAGAATTCTTTGCCGACTGCTGGCAGACGGCAAAGATTCTTTGCCGTCTGCTGGCAGTCGACAATGAGGTGGGGCTATTTTTTTTTGGGTTAAAAAAAAAGCCGTTGACCACGGCCCAACCGCAACGGAGACGGCACGCCAAGATCCATCCAACGGCCGAGACCACTCGCAGCCAGGCACCGCATCCCTCTCCTAGGGCATCCAAACCCCCCGACCCGAACGACAACGCATCCGCCCCATCCCCCCTCGCGCAGCAGCCAAACCCTCCCTCCCCTCCCCTTCGCCGCCGACGACGATGGCCGCCGCGGCGGAGAAGACGGCCGAGGAGATCCGCCGCACCGCGAGGTCCCTCTCCCCCCTCCCCTCCCACGACCCTTCCGTGGCCATCGAGGCGTCTCCCCTGACCCGTTTGCTTGTCCTCGTGCTCTCCTCCCCTCCCGCAGATCAGCGACCCCCGAGGCCTCCGACGCGGCGCCCCCGCCACCGGCCCCGGCCCCGGCCTCGGCCCCGGAGGCCCCCGCCCGCTCCGCGGCTTCGCCAGACCCGTGCGTGCCCCTCGCTTCGCATCTCCTTCTCGCCCCTGTCTCTGTTCCTGTACGTGATTTTGCGTGCTTCCGATGCAGGCTCCGGAACCGGTGGACCAGCCTGAGCCCAAGCGCCGGCTTCTGTCTGCCGTGGTTAAAGTATGAGCCCTCGTTTGTCATTTTTTTGTTCGTCAATCCTGTTGTGTTTAGTTGGTTTGTACCCTAACATTTTCTCTGTGTTCGGCGCGATGCATGGAGGTGGATGGCTCTGGAACTAAGGAGGATGATGTGAATAATGCGGAAGGGCGACAGGATGGTCCAACTGCCTTTGAAGGTGGCGAGAGGAGGGGAGCCAGTAATGGTGGTGGGTTCAGGAGGGATGGGAGCCAGTGGGTATCCAGGAGGGTGAGTAAGGGGAATGGAATTTTGGAGGAGATAGTGTGTGTCCGCGCACGCTTGTGTATGGGTTCCCTCTACTTTCTTGGGGGAGATGGCTTATATGTGTATTACTTGGTTGCAGGAGCTTGATAATCAGCTGCCAGAGCCTCTCCCGAGGCCGTCTCCCAAGGAAGAGGATCAGAGCTTGGTGAGGAGGAACAAGAGAATGCTGGGGAAGCTTCTTGTTGGCACGCTAGAGGTAACAGATTCATCTGACGTATAATGAGATGATCCATGTCCTTAGAAATCGTGATATTTCCTTCTAGTTTCAGTATTTCTTGATTGCTTTGGATTGGGTATCGTGTAATTGAACATGGCAAATTAAACTGCTGTTCGGTAAGAATATGCCAGTTTAGTTGAAGTGCAAACGGCAGTTGAATTTTTGAATCCTCAAGGTTCTATTTTTGTCCTGCAACTTTTGGCAGCAAGCAGAAAATATTTTGCCAATTGGCTACAGACGGGTTCTTGCTTGTTTCATCAACTTAGCAGTTTTCTAAATCAGTTTGTGGTCTTCCAACATCAAATCCTCATTTCTTTTATCCCATAACTATTGCCAATTTATTAACTGGTTTGATAAACAGACCATTCCTAGTTTTGTTTAGTAGGTTAGGCATGGCTCTATTTGACTGCATAGTTGTTAACCAATTTCAATACTCCTTTGTATTCAAATCTCTTGGAGAATGTTAAATTTCTTGTTCCTCAGATAGGGGTTATGTTACAGGTGGTGCACTTATAACTAAGTTCTGCTTGATTTCATCCAAAGTATTCAAGTTATTAGTACCGAACACCATTAAATCTTCAAGACCCTTTTAATCGATTTCCCGTACATGGTTTGTCTGGTACTCTGGTTTATGTTTCCAGAATGCTGAACTTCATTGCCCTGAAATATCATTCTGTGCCGTGGAAAATCAGCCCCCTTAGTTTCTGGCAATCTTTTGGAATTTCCGTTACTTTCAATAACATTTTCTGCTTACAGCTTTTCCTCAATCATGTGAAATTTGTTCATTGCTTTCCAAAAGGAGCTACTGCAACAAATTTTCTTCATTGCCTGTAAAGAAAAGAAGTCTGCTGAATAATATTTTAGATCACTTATGGGTGAGGTTTCAGGACAGATAATTCATTGAGGATTTAATGTCTACCTATAGGTGTAGGTGTAGCAAATTTTTTTAGAGGCCTGATGTGAAGCTATGTAACCTGATATCTGCAAATACAGTGTTGAAGTCATGTCACTATCGCACTAATAATAGCAAAATGCTTTGTGTTTTCAAGCCATATGGTCAATAAGCACTAGTTTGTCTGTTGGCTAAAGTTAACAAGCATACCTATCATACATTTAATGGAAACACAACTTCATAATTAACTATTATGAGTGAACACTCTTCAAGTCAAATCAGACACTGAGAGAGTGTAGACTGAGTAGCCGAGGGAGTTTGACATGTATTATGCATGCTCATTATGTTGAATGTGGTTAGTCCAATTTCAAGGAATGCAACTGATTTCACAATCCATTGTGTTAACCTTTGTGAATATTTCGGTTTGTCTGATTCTTCCTCATGCTTGCCAATGCAGAAATTTCAGCAAGAGAACAAAAAACTTTCCAACTCAGAGGCTTTTATGCGTAGATCAGAGGCTCAGCAGAAGGTACTTATCTATATTTATACATTTTGTTACCTGTGTTCATCATTAGCCATTCAAATAATACACAGGGTGCTATGAGCTAAATGGATTTGTTATTCTCATATATGGTTCTCATATTGAAAATTGTCTGGTGTGCCTATGGGCCAGGCCCTATATGGAAGCCTCTAGGCTGGTATTACAGTAATGGGAATTAACTCAGGTGGCTTGCAGTTGTTTTTTGAGGTCTTGACATTAACCCTTGATCACTTCAAAGATTGTTTTTTTACTTAAATGTTTGTTGTTACTTGTCTTGTGTCCAGATGTTTTTTCCCCTCTGTGTACTGATTGCTTATTTGGATCTCTTACATGTGTGGTTGCATCATGTATTTTTCAAACATGGGGAAAGGCATGTGGGTAGAAGATTCATATAGATATAAAATATTTAGCATGTGTGTCATTTGCTACTCTAGCATTTTTTGAACTATTGTTAACTGAACTTAAGAACCGAGGGAGATCAATGATCTTTTCCAACTTTGAGTTCAGTATTCTTCTTCCGAGGGAACATAATTTAGTGTGTTCTCTTGGAAGTTTATGTGGCTCGCAGACATTATATTGCTTATTTTTGTATTCTCAATATTAGCTTTAACATGTCGGGACATACTAAAATGATCAATTGAATGTAGGCTGATCAAAAGGCTCGTGAGGACAGTGAAAGATTGCGACAGCAAGAGCGGGAGCAAGCAGCTGAGAAGCGTAGGCGTGATATGGTAATCTCCCGCTCACTTTTCTGTGACATGCATCTGTTTTAATTTCCATCATTTTAACTTGGGTGTGTTTGTAATGCAAATGATTTAATCCTGAGATGCTCTTATTTAGACGCTTCGTGCTCGAGTAGCTGCTAATTCTTCTTCTTCTTCTTTTCTTATTCTTCTTCTTCTTCTTCTTCTTCTTTTCCTCCTCTTATTTAACCTATTTAGTCCATTTATGACATAATTTAGCCTATTTAGTCCACAAATGACATAATAAGATGAAGAAAATCAAGGAATAGGAAGAAAAGAAGGAATAGGAAGAGAAGAAGAAGAAGAAGAAGAAGAAGAATAAGAAAAGAAGAAGAAATGTTCTTCTTATTCTTCTTCTTCTTCTTCTTCTTATTCTTCTTCTTCTTCTTTTCCTCCTCTTATTTAGCCTATTTAGTCCATTTATGACATAATTTAGCCTATTTAGTCCACAAATGACATAATAAGATGAAGAAAATCAAGGAATAGGAAGAAAAGAAGGAATAGGAAGAGAAGAAGAAGAAGAAGAAGAAGAAGAAGAAAAGAAGAAGAAGAATAAGAAAATCTTCTTCTTCTTTTCTTATTCTTCTTCTTCTTCTTCTTCTTCTTTTCCTCCTCTTATTTAACCTATTTAGTCCATTTATGACATAATTTAGCCTATTTAGTCCACAAATGACATAATAAGATGAAGAAAATCAAGGAATAGGAAGAAAAGAAGGAATAGGAAGGGAAGAAGAAGAAGAAGAAGAAGAAGAAGAAGAAGAAGAAGAAGAAGAAGTATTCTTCTTCTTCTTCTTCTTCTTCTTCTTCTTTTCCTCCTCTTATTTAGCCTATTTAGTCCATTTATAACATAATTTAGCCTATTTAGTCCACAAATGACACAATAAGCTTAGTTATGTCAAAAATGGCCTAATTAGCCAGGTTAGCTCCAAAATGACCAAGTTTACCTATGTTAGCTCCAATATGATCCATTTAACCTACGTTAGCTCCAAAAAGACCAAGTTTACCTAAGTTAGCTACAATATGATCCATTTTACCCGCGTTAGCTCCAAAATGACCTATTTACCTAAGCTAGCTCTAAATTGACCTACACACTTAGCATTTTTACCTAGCTTAGCAAAAAATGACATTTTTACCTAGGTTAGCTAAAAAATGACCTAGTTTACCTAGGTTAGCTTCAATATGATCCATTTAACTTAGCTTAGCTCCAAAATGACCAAGTTTACCTAGGTTAGCTCCAATATGATACATTGAACTTATCTTATCTCCAAAATGACCTATTTACCTAGCTTAGCTCTAAATTGGCTTTTTTAACTACATTTGTTGGAAAAGAAGAAGATAAAGAAGAGGGGGAGGAGAGAAAGAAAGAGAAGATAAAATCTTCTTCTTATTTTCCTCTTCTTTATCTTCTTCTTTTCCTCTTCTAGCTATTCTTCTTTTTCTAACTTTCATCTTTCCCAATTTGCAGATTTGCTTGAGATGAGGAAGCTTGCATTGATGGACTCATATATTCTCCTTGTGCTTCCTTTTTGTTTATGAAAACATGTTTGGGAACTTCTTATTGTTGGATATGTTGTTGGAAACTTCTTATGTCATATGGATATATGTTGGACTTGAGAAAATATATTGTTGGAAACTTCTTATGTCATATGGATATATGTTGGACTTGAGGAAATATATTGTTGGAAACTTCTTATGCCATATGGATATATGTTGGACTTGAGGAAATATATTGTTGGAAACTTCTTATGTCATATGGATATATGTTGGACTTGAGTAAATATATTGTTGGATATGCTTGTTGAGTATATATGTATTATCTGTGTATATCTATGAATTTCTGTCAAATTGAATGAATTCAATTAAAAACAGGGGTTATATAGGCTCTTTGCCGTCTGCCAGCAGTCGGCAAAGAGCTTTGCCGACTGCTAGCAGACGGCAAAGAATGCCACGTGGCAGCTCCCTGTTCAACCTGGGAACGCTGGTTGCCTATTTGGGGACTTTGCCGACTGCCAGCAGACGGCAAAGAGGCTCAGCTCTTTGCCGACTGCCGACAGTCGGCAAAGAGGCTAAGGTCTTTGCCGACTGCCGGCAGTCGGCAAAGAGGCAAAGGTCTTTGCCGACTGCCAGCAGACGGCAAAAAGGCTAAGGTCTTTGCCGACTGCCAGCAGACGGCAAAGACCTTAGCCTCTTTGCCGTCTGCCGGCTGACGGCAAACCACGCCGTTAACCCCTAACGGCTCCCACCTCACCTCACTGCCGTCCACGCTCTTTGCCGTCTGCTGGCCGCAAAAGGCTGACGGCAAAGAGCTTTGCCGACTGCTTCTATGAAGCAGACGGCAAAGAAGGCCTTTACCGCCACTTATTCAGCCGGACTGTTTGCCGACTGCTAGCAGTCGGCAAAGAGCTTTGCCGACTGCAATTCATGCCTTTGCCGACTGCCATGGCAGTCGGCAAAGAAGCTGATTCCTGTAGTGCTAGAAGCAACATCATTGGATTTAGCATGATTGTTGTTACTACTAGAGGAAGAATCTTTCGCGTTCTTGTTGCTAGATTTCACTTGTGGCCAGGGGCGGGCCCAGGAATTGAGCACTGTGTATTCAAATTTTGAAACTTTTTTTGGAAGCCTATATAGCCTTCCTTTTGGCACGTATAACTGATTATAGCAGCATATCGTACCAATTCTAAACTATATAAAAGTAATCACATAATATATTGTATTGATAAAAAATGATCATAACTTGGTATTGTTCAACATATAAAAGTAAAATTTGTTCAATAGAAAAATCTAAGATATACAGAGGACAGAAAATTGATCATAACTTGGTATTGTTCAACAAATAGAAGTAAAAAATTGCCCTTGGAACATTACTAGCTATATCTGAGTTTCATTGAAAGATGGTTGAGGTTGTTTTCTTTTTGAGCAGTTCTTGAAAACTATCAAATCAGTAGTATCGGTATTCTTCCTCTTCATGTTTTACACCTAATCATTGTAGATAATGCTCATATAAACAAATTCAAAATTTATAAGCCAAACTCAAATGGAAAATTGCAAATTCTAATGTTTAAACAATTCATAATCGACTGCAAACAAGTCTCTATTTTCACTATAATTAAATAGAAAGGCAAGTGGTCAAACTAACTTAATCATATACCTCTGTAGCTTTTGTATGTACTGCAGACTGTTGGACAACGAGAAGAAAACCGTGCCCTAGCCTGCACCCTGCAGTGATACATGAATTCAGATTTCAGAAGGGTAGCACATGAGTTGCTGCAGTCATAGAGCAGTATACATCTAATTAGCAATTATGCCTATACCTTGCAATGATACATGTACCACTGCACTTTGAACCCTAATCCGAAGCAGTATACATGAATTGCTTATTTACGAATCGGCGTGAGAGGAGAGACGCCAATTTCATAAACCGAAGCATTATAATACATCTAATTAGCAATTATACCTTCAGTACTTGAATCTTTGGGTTGTGTGTCTTTGAATTTGAATTGATGTAGGAGGGATCAAAAGTTCAGAACTGAAGGGAGGCAGGCAGGCAGGGAGCGAAGGATGCATTCGTCGTCCCGTCCGAGCCGCCGTCAGGCCTGGCCCTAGCCGCCTGGCGGCTTGCCGCTCGCGTGCGAACTAGGGATGAGGGGAAGGGAGGTGCCGTCATGCCTGTTCGTCTCTGCGTCAGATCGAAAGATAGACTTTTTTTTGGGTGATGTTGGACGTGTGCGTGCGGTGCGCTACCGCCAGTTGGGCCAAGTCGCGGTGTTGCGGGTGGGCTACTGGGCTAGTGTCTGCCTTTGGGCTTAAATGCATAACTAGCATGTTTCGCTGTATTGGTTTCGTTTTTCCTCATACATACATAGTATATATAATCTATATACCTAATTTTTTGTCAAAAATAATGGGTATTCAACTGAATACCCTTGAATTGAGGTGGGCCCGACCCTGCTTGTGGCATGTAGGTAGACAAGAGTAAACACTTGGCAATGTAAGAAGAACTTCTCTTGCGAAGATCATCATTGATTGCTTTTAAGAACTCTTGCTCTTGCTCAAGGTTGAGCTTTTCAAAGCGTAACTTCTCATGAGTCCTTAAAAGTTCTCGATGATTTTCCAAGGTAGTTTCATGAGCTAACTTGAGAGTGTTTAGTTCTTTAGTTAGACGCTCAATCTTCTCCTTATCATTGTCATTCGTTTTATCTTGATTAACATGATTTATAGCAATTTCATCATAGTTTTCATCGTAGGATTGATCACTATTTCTACCAACAAGTAAATCATCATCTCCTAGCAAGTCATCTTCATCACTATTGAAATCAAGATACTCGGGGTGTGATATCTTAGGGCCTTTAGCCATGAAGCATCTTCCAATTCCTTCATTTGGTGAGTCAAATATGTCGTAGGAGTTGGTTGACACAAGAGCAATTCCGGCAACACCTTCATCTTGAGTATCTTCGGAGTTGGAGTAGTAGCTTCTCTCGGAGTGGTTATCAGCGTCGGAACCAGAAGCCCATTCACCAACATGAGCTTGATGTCTTTGTTTTGTATAGCTCCTTGATGATTTGTCCTTCCTTTCCGAATCTTTGCTTCTCCGAGAAGGTCTTCGTTCATAACGATCATCTCTACTCCTTCTCTCCCTTGGTGGTGATTCTTCTCTTCTACTTCTCCTTTTAGGTGAGTCTTCTCTTCTCTTGTGGGGAGCCATACACTCATTGGAGTAGTGTCCGGGTCTTCCACAATTTTAGCAATTCCGATCACGACTTGAAGATCTCTTGTCATTGTAGGACCTTGACTTGGAACTTCTCTCATTGCTTCTATTCTTGTAGAACTTATTGAAGTTCTTCACCATTAAGCTCAATTCTTCATTGAGAACTTGTTTCTCACTTAATGATGTAGGAGCGTCACATGAGGCTTTGTAAGCACCACTAGACTTGTTGTGAAGCTCTTCTTTATCTTTGAATGACATCTCATGACCAACAATTCTTCCAATGACTTCCGTTGGCTTGAGATCTTTGTAATTGGGCATCATTTGGATCAATGTGCACACGATGTCATATTTTCCATCCAAGGCTCTTAGGATCTTCTTGATGATGAATTTGTCGGTCATCTCTTCACTTCCTAAGCCGGCAATCTCATTTGTGATGAGAGCAACCCTAGAGTACATTTCAGCGACACCTTCACCATCCTTCATTTTGAACTTGTCAAGTTGACTTTGAAGCACATCCAACTTGGATTCCTTGACGGAGTCGGTACCTTCGTGCATATCAATCAAAGTATCCCAAATTTCCTTCGCATTCTCAAGATGGCTGATTTTGTTGAATTCTTTGGGGCACAATCCGTTGAAGAGGATATCACAAGCATGAGCATTGTATTGCAGCATCTTCAACTCTTTCGCGGATGCTTCACGATTCGGTTCCTTCCCATCAAAGAATTCACCTTGCAAGCCAATGCACACAATAGCCCAAACGGCGGGGTTATGTCCAAGAATATGCATTTTCATATTATGATTCCAACTAGCAAAATTAGTACCATCAAAGTAAGGACCTATACGGTGGTAACTTCCCTCGCTACATGCCATACTCTCCTAGGTTGTGAAATCAAGGCTATGATCACCAAAGCTATGGAAATCACGGCAAATGGAGACCAAAGCTCTGATACCACTTGTAGGATCGAAAGTATGTGTAGAGGCGGGGGGTGATTAGACTACTTGACCAAATAAAAATCTAGCCTTTTCCCAATTTTATTTCTTGGCAGATTTTAGCAACTTAGCACAAGTCAAGTAATCAACCTACACACGCAATTCTAAGAGTATAGCAGTGGAATGTAAAACAATTGCATATGAAGGTAAATGGAGGAGTTTGGAGGGAGCAACCGCAAGTGTAGACACGGAAGTTTTTGTCTTGGTTCCGATAGGTGGTGCTATCGTACATCCAAGTTGATGGAGACTTCTACCCACGAAGGGTAATGGCTGCGCGAGTCCACGGAGGGCTCCACCCACGAAGGGTCCACAAAGAAGCAACCTTGTCTATCCCACCATGGCCATCACCCACGAAGGACTTTCCTCACTAGGGTAGATCTTCACGAAGTAGGCGATCTCCTTGCCCGTACAAACTCCTTGGTTCAACTCCACAATCTCGCCGCGGGATCCCAAGTGACACCTAACCAATCTAGGAGACACCACTCTCCAAAAGGTAATAGACGGTGTGTTGATGATGGACTCCTTGCTCAAATGCTTCAAATGATAGTCTCCCCAACACTCTAACAGCTCCTCACAGATTTGGATATGGTGGAAAAAGGATTTGAGTGGAAAGCAACTTGGGAATGCTAGAGAACAAGATTCATATGGTAGGAATGGAATATCTTGACCTCAACACTTGATTAGGTGGTTCTTTTCTCAGAACATGTATGGTGGAAGTGTAGGTATGTTTTGATGGCACTCTCCACGAATGAAGAGTGGGTGGAGGGGTATATACAGCCTCCACACAAAATCTAACCGTTACACACAATTTACCAAACTCGGTGGGACCGATTTAGAGAACTCGGTCAGACCGATTTAGTTCATAATGTGACCGTTAGGCATTTCGGTGGGACCGATATGATCAACTCGGTGAGACCTATTTCATTAGGGTTAGGGCACAACGTAATCTCGGTGAGACCGATTACACAAACTCGGTGGGACCGATTTTGGTAATAAGCACACCAGAGAGTTGGTCAGGCAAACTCGGTGGGATCGATTCGCTCTTTTCGGTGAGACCGAAACGTTACGAAGAGGAAACAGAGAGTTTGCATTGCGAACTCGGTGGGACCGATCGCTCATCTCAATGAGACCGAAATGTTACGAAGGGAAACAGAGAGTTTGCAATCCCATCTCGGTGAGACCGAGATCCCTTTCGGTGAGACCGAAATGATTAGGGTTTAGTGGCAGTGGCTATGTCAAATGAACTCGGTGGCGTCGGATAGAACTTTTCGGTGGGGCCGAGTTTGACTTTTGGTTTGGGACATATGTGGATGTGAGAAAGTGGTTGAGGGTTTTGGAGCATATCACTAAGCATTTTGAGCAAGAAACCCATTAAGCAACACATCATCCCCTTTTAATAGTATTGGCTTTCCTATGGACTCAATGTGATCTTGGATCACTAAAATGGAAAATGTAGAGTCTTGAGCTTGAGCCAATCCTTTGTCCTTAGCATTTCGAGGGGTCCACATTCCTAGTCCATGCCATGTCAATCATTGAACTTTCCTGAAATATTTATCTTGTAATAGCATTAGTTCAATGAGCTATATGTTGTTAGGAATTACCAAAACCACCCAGGGATAGTGCACTTTCAGTGGCCCCCCTCTGGTGCTTTCTTCGCCTGATATTTTTTATATATTCCAAAACTGACTTTTGTTGAGTTTCAGGGCTTTTTGAGTTGTGCAGAATAGGTCTCCAATATTTGCTCCTTTTCCAGCCCAGAATTCCAGCTATCGGCATTCTCCCTCTTCATGTAAACCTTGTAAAATAAGAGAGACAAGGCATAAGTATTGTGACATAATGTGTAATAGCAGCCCATAATGCAATAAACATCAATATACAAGCATGCTGCGAAATGGACGTATCAGCTCCCCGGTAGTAAAACATGCATAACTTTTTCATACAAAATCCGATTTTGATGATCTTGGGCTCGTTTTGAAGCTAATGAAAAACTCCAGGACCTCCCATAGAGAACCACCAAATATCAACCAAAACGGATGATGCAAAATATGAAAATATTATATCACATAATTTGGGGAACCCTTTTGGCTTTGGATAAAGATATATATGTATATGATCGCAGTGGAATTGTGTGTAGGAGATATTTACTTGAGCAAGTCCATCACAAAACCGTTCGACCCCCTCTTAATATCGGGGTCCTAATAACTCAAGAATCATAAAATAACTACAATAGATAGTCTATGGAGATCCATTCTTGGGTATATATCTTTTTTGATGGTTGTTGATCCATGCAACTACAACCAAAGTAACTAATACCTTTGACTTGAGCATTCTACTTGAGCTTGATGTTGACATTTATTCTTGGTTCAAGATGGAAGAATAACCTTGATGATGACCTTTGGTGAAGACTTAAAATAGCTCCCCATAAGCCATGCGGGGATCATTTCCTTGCATTTCTTCACAGGTCCATCACGTGATCATCCAAAAGCATCAAACATGTAATCCTTCAAGATGCTTATCTTGAGCTCGCCCTTGTCAGCCATGATCATCATCACTTGATGTCATACTCTTATGGACACCTGGAAATGTTTCTCTTGATGCAAGCCCATAAAAATCACCTAACCCATGCAGATATAGAAAACACATAGTATGGATTAGTAGTACTAAAAAACATAGTATGGATTAGTACACAAAGCGTAATTGACAATTACTTAGCATACCACAAGATCACATGTGGTACATCATTTGCGCTTGAGTGATGACCAAATTTGAGTTCAATCTTTGATCTTCATCATGGTCACATTTTGTCTTTGCTCCATGACTAATCTTGATGTCTTGAAGGACCTATTGATCTCTTCACTATGCTTTATTGCTTCAAGACATGATCACGAATATCTTTGTTCACCATGACCATATAAAGTTTCTCCATGAATCTCATATTGGCCATAACTTGCTCGTTTTCATGCTCCAACATAGTCTCTTTCGAGGCACAATGAATCATTCACTTGAATTACTTGCTTCAAGACATAGTCATCCATGACTGAACATATGAGCTCATCATGATCCTATCTTCAAGCCATATGTAGAATTATTCTCTTTAATTATTCTCTCAAAATCGCAATCCATCATGGTTCAAACCATAAGCCTAAGCATGACAAGTCTGAGATCCGCAATGAACTCCATATAGATCGCATCATGTTCATCACATGGAATTTGTCCTGGTCGTATTTAATTCAATCAGTGCGCTCAACCTTGATGCACAACAATATGAATATGTCATTCATTCCGAATCCATTTGATCTCCTTCTTGCATCACTATGAAACGAACATCCTTCAATTCATCCAATATTCTTCATGCATTGCAAACGGAACTTTCCATCAAATGTATTACTCAATGGAAACATTAGTCCACTAGGATTGCCATTAATTACCAAAAACCACACATGAGGAATACATGTACTTTAAGTTGTACACTCCAACCTATTAAGGACCGAACCCAAATTTGAAGTCATGTATGAAAACACAGAAGGAAAAAAAATCAAGCATTTTGCTAACATGTGCGTGTTTGACAATAAGGTATGAGTATGGTTTGAAGTGCATTGTTTCTACTCCACTGCTTGTTTTAATTTAATATTTAAATTGATGTTTTTGACAAGGATGCGGTTGAGAACGATATCATTGAGATGGTTATAGTTGAACGGACAATGACGTTGTCGAAATAGTGTAGTTGACAAATAATGGAATATGAAATGTTGCAAACGGCAAGGGTGGAGTTGAGAGCGATGCAGCTGACAAACATGTTTGAACTGCATCATGGGCTTCAAATGCTTCGTCTCAACTGCATCGCGGGTCCTAGCTATACAGTTTCCACGACATCAGGTGTTTCAGTTGCTTTGTTTCTACGGTACCTTGTTCACTCTTATAGTGTATTTACTAATTAAGATATTGGTACTATTTACTCTAGAGCCCCAATATTTTTCAAATGGGCCAAACTATTGTTGAGAGCAAGGTACATATAGTGATATCATGGATTTTGCAACCCCCTGTCTCTAATCTTCAACGTTATCAGAGTACATTTGTGTGCCCATGCGCATGAGTGTGTACATGTGTCGTGTGGATATGTTCTACTCTCTGTTAACACGGCGGTGATTTACCTTCTGGTGTATGTTAGTGGTTTGAGTTTGCTCATCCTCAACCCATGAAAACTTCAAAAAAGTATGCATTTTTCAAAGGACATTTCAATTTTTAAGCATAATGCAGCATTAGTGTATCTCCCCAATGCTATCAATCACGGACTCACCTTAGTAGAGCATGTTGTCGACACACGCATGTTACGTGCTTGATCTATTGATCATACCCTCTTCGTTCCATGATGTAGATCATATATATATTTATCAGGTCTAATTATACAAACTTTGACCAGGTTTGTAAAAAGTAATATCTACAACTAGAATACTGAATACACATGATTAGATATTTGCATGCCAAATCCATAAATGTTCGGATGCTACGGCCTATAGCATAATTGTTACATCACGAGACTTGCCACAATATATTCCCTGCCAATGCCTTCGGGCATTTTCTCAAGTCCAATGCATACAATCAATGCTTCCTAGCATGGCAGGACAACCTCTTCTCTCACTTGATGCCATCAATTTTTTGTGTCTTCATCGTTGGGTGCCCGAAGATATTTAGGACCAAAGACATGGATGATCACTTTGGTAAACCTACGCACTGACTCAATTGCAGTATTTTCACCAATGCGGAGGCACTCATCGACATAGTCTGCCAGAACGCCATATGCAATTACCCGCATAGCTGCCGAGATTTTTTGATATGCACTAAATCCCTTCAAGCCCGTGGTATTTCTTCTTTGAGTAAAATACCGGCAATTGGCCTCACAAACTTACACTATTTTTACAAAGAGGGATCGGCGCATTCGGTACCTTCTCCGGAAGAGGTGCGGCGGGTATGTTGGATTGTCCGCGAAGTAGTCTTGCATCAACATCTCGTTCCCGAGATGGCGCTTCCGAGGAATGCAAAGACGGTCGATCCTCGCCGTCTCTTTCGGTTCTCATCTTTGTGCTCCTTCACGACGAGGGCCGTCACCAATGTTTTTTGCCGATAGTTCACAAGCAGCGTCTCAACATCCGAGTCGTCTGAATCGGACGAATCCTTGAGCAAAAACTTCTTGCACGGGCTCAATTCCATCTAAATTCACAAATATGAATGCCGCATTAAGCAACCATGCATACCGCATCCCAAAGCACAAGCATAAGTACTCACCGGCGGCTTGGGGTGGTGGCTCTGCGGTGGTGGATCCTGGGGCGGCGACGACGACTAGGGGTGGGTCGGATCGACGGACCCGGGGAGCCGGTGAAGCGGCTAGGGTGGAAAGGGGAGGCGCGCCCCCGCGGCGCGATTCCGCCCGCAGATTTGGCCGGAATCACCGGCGGCGGGCGGGCGGAACCAATGGCGGGCGGGCGGCGGAAGGGGGTGGGGAAAGGGCGCGGGCAGAAATGCCCCTCCCGGCAACCGCTTTTGTGGGATACGGGGCACCGTCGGGTCAAGGGGAAATCCTGCGTTTACGCGGGTTCAAGATGGGATTTTACCGCGTTCCTCAAAAATTTCTACGAGCCAGACGCGTTTGCGGGGTCTGATAACATTTTACGTGTGGATCCGTATTTTGACGATTATTTTGCAGATGGGGATATTATACGGAACTGACGGAGATGCTCTTAGATGATGTATATATCCGATGCCGGGGCCCGCGGGGATGCATGTTCAACTACAGTTTCACTGACGCACGCTATTTTGGATGTACTATGGGCGTGGGGATAATGTGCAGCAGCATAGCTGAGTCACAAGTCACTGTAGCAATGTGTCCAGGTGCAGAGAACCCAGTGCTACAATGCTCCATGCCGCACACTGCAATCATACTACTCCTACCTGCGTCTATGATTTTTATAAATAACGCACATGCGTCCAGCAAGCCAGCCAACTCGCATCTGAAAAATGATTACTACTACGTACTCCTACTAGAAAAAGACATTTGATTTGCGGCGAACCTACACATTTTCCCGACAAAAAAGAATCAAGATGCTTGTTCTGCACAACTGAGGTTGCCTTCTACTGTATGAAAAAAAATTGGGAGGGCTCCATGCGGCGGTTCGTCACACGAACGCTCGCGAAACCAACCGCACGGTCCTGTCCCTGCTCGCTGCTCCCTTCCTGCTGCCATAGATACATCCATTTCAACACCAATTAATAATATGGGGCGGCGGAAGTACAAAACCAAAACAGTCGTCACATCTACTATTTTCCTAGCCGTATCCGTGTAGATGTCTGATGGTGGCTATTTTGTCCTGCCATGCATTTTTTGTTGTTGGAATTTTTGTCATTTCTTTTATATTATTGTTCACCCCAAGCTCACATGAGCTCGAGCTCAGTTTAACCCCGTCCCTATTGCGTGCCCTAGTACATGGTCGTGTTTATCTCAATTTTCACTCTAATAAAAGTGAAAAATGCTAGTGTTGAGATCATGAAGTACAACCTCGGTAACTTAATGTAAGACCCATGAATCCCTTGTGCTCAGTTTAATTCCTTCAAACCGATCACTCCAAAGAGGAATTGTCATTTGAACCGAGTTTCTGTCTTCATCGATGACAAATGGTATTTGGAATACTCAGCTCCTTAATGAGCAGTTTTGGCCTATGGATGTGCTACAAATTCATAAGATTCGCACGTCTCCGAGACATCAAAATGATTTTCTTGCCTTGCATTCGGAGAGGAGTAGCTACTTCACAGTTAGGAGTGCCTATCGTTTAGCTATGCAAAAACCATGAGGAAGCCTTTTTCTAATGGTGCTTCTAGTTCTCAACCTGATGGCACACGGCCGTCTGGAACTTAGGGCCAGTTCTTTTGCTAGCTTCTAGAATAAGCTGAAATAAGCTACCCCTACCCAGCTTATTCTAGAAGCCCAAACCAAATTATTCTTTTAGAAGTCTAGTAGTTAAGACTTCATTAGTAGGCTTCTAAAAGAAAAAAATTGATTGGGCTTTTAGAATAAGCTGGGTTGGGGGCAGCTTATTCTGGAAGCCCAAAAAAGTTAGCAAAAGAACTGGCCCTTATCTGGCAAGCCACTGTCCCGCAAAAGATGAAAGTGATGCCATGGAAGGCGGCGACTAATGCCCTTGCTACCTTCAAGTGCATGCAATATAGACAACTTCGAACGCGTGCATCTTGCCAGTTGTGTGGTGTCGAAGATAAGAGCTGCTTTCACACTTTGGTGCCATGCAAGGAAGTGGTGCAACTCTAGGAATGAGGAGGATATGACCAATCCCAAGCAACGAACGCCTAGTAAATACTGGGGAGGAATGGCTGCTCAATGTGCTAGCAAACTACACCGAGAGGGTACATGACATGGTCCTGATTTCAAGTTTCAGTAAAAATCTTAATCGACTTTTTGAATAGCTATATGAACTCTATATGGCATGCAAAAAAGTACAACACTGATGAGATGATCGAAGGTAAAATGAGAGAGGGAAAGGGGTGGTCAGAACCTAGGAACAAGGAAATTGTGTTGGCCAGACCATAGCCTACTACTGCTATGGGATGGGCCGCCCTTTCGGTCGATGGTTCGTTCTCCTTAGACGGTATTGCAGGTTCAGGGATGGTCCTCAGGAATCCGGATGGAAGCTTGATCTTTGTTGCTTATCGACACCTCTGTAAGAGAGGGTCTAGTGCTAGCTTTGGAGCGATTAGACCTTCCCGTTGTAATCTAATCTGATTCTTTGACGACACTTTCTTCATTGTTCTCAGATATTCTTGATCGATCGGCTTATGGTCATTTAGTCTCGGAGATTAAGCACCTCTTAGCTGGTAGAGAGTTTTTTCCTATGATTTTGTTAGAAATCAAAACCGAGTAGCAGATCGCCTAGCGAACCATGGGAGAGAAGAGTGTATCACGACTTGTTAGCTACAGACTTGTCCACCTTGTATCGCCAAGCCTTTGCCAGCTGACAGTAACTCCGCATCTATGGAATAAAACACTTATGCCCCCGCAAAAAAACTTAATGTAAGATGTTGCAATTTACATTAAGTTACAGGGAGTATCTTGTACCAATGTAATATTTACAACTTTTCTATCTGAAAAAAACATATATGCAACCACGTTTCTATTTCTACCATGAATGCATCAGTGTCACAAATATCATAATTTTATTTCATTAAAAAAAGAACAATTATGTTACAATGTGCTATTTTTACCTTTGAGGGCCGACTATGGGCATCTACACTCAGTTATCATATTTATAATTATAGAACAAAAGCATTTTCGGGTCAATAGTTCGAAAGTTTTCTATAATCACAAGACATTTTTTCAGTTAACCACAGATATCATTAATCACAAACAAGAATAAAACAAAGCATGCACACCTAACCGAAGAGAAGGCGAGAGGAAACGAGCGTCTGGAGAATTTTGTAGAAAACCAATACAAGAAATGAAAAATACAACAGTCTTTAGGTAGTCCTACAATCGCCATCATCTTCGGTAACCATTTTCGGACTTGGAGGAGAGCCATAGACCAAAAGGGTGTTGTGAGTCGACAAAGAAGCATGCCTCCACCAAGGCCTTTATTGTTGTGGCACGTCAACCGAGGATCATCCCCACTCACCTTGAGTCCCAAAGCCACCGCCATCATCAACATCGTCGAAGCCTGAAGGTCGAGTGACAGATCCGACACGATCAATCCTCAAGTCCAAATCTAGAACCACCATCCACTCTCGCCCAGCAGTGATGTCGTCACGACAACCACCGATCGAAGACCTAAACACACCGACTTGAAGAGTCAACGAAAGACAAAACCCATCGGCTCCTTAACGCTGCCATGGACGTCATCGAGGCAGCATTGAGACACGCCTGTAGCATGGGCATTATTTTTGGATACCTCATCAGCGTCATGGTCGGAAGCAGCACTGCCCCACAAACGAAGCTTACCCTAACTATGTGTCGGAGCCGAATCGCCAGGGTCCCCACCCCCTCCGTCATCGGAGAAGACGAGAGGAGGCAGGGACCGGCGGCGTTGCAGACGGGGGTTGGGAGCAGCAGTTCACCTATCCAAGCACCTCTCCGGGCGGTTGTTGGAGCGATGCAGTACAAAGAGATGTAAGTGCAAGGCTGTTAGAGCATCTACAACCGCGGTCACCTAATTTGCCCCCATATACGCCGGCGGACGCGCCCGGGCGCATCTGATACGTCCAAAACGTATCTATAAATTCTGCTTGCTCCATGCCACTTTTGGGTGATATTGCTATGATATTCATACACTTCCATACACTTTTGATCATATTTGGACTAACTTACTAATCCTGTGCACCCCAGTGCCAATTTCTGTTTTCGGCTGTTTTTGTATTTCAGGTTTTCACGTTTCGAGAACTGCCCAGAAAAATCCAGAAAAATTATATAAAAAATCAGCGATCCGGAAACAACACTGCGTCCGAAGGGCAGCCTGGGGGGGCACAGGGGCTCCAGGCGCCCTGTGGGCGCGCCCCCCCGGGCCGCGCCGGGGGGGGGGGGGCCTGGGCCCCCCGAAACTCCCCCGATGCCCTACTTTGGCATATATTTAAAGGACCCTCTGGAACCCTCAGAACAGGAACTCTTTTCGCGATCCCATCTCTGTTCTGCCGCCGCCGCCGCTTCCAAGATCGGGAGCACCAGGAGAACTCTTCCCGGCACCCTGCCGGAGGGGAGGATCACCACCGGGAGCTTCTCCACCACCATGGACGCCTCCCGGATGACTCGTGAGTAGTCTCCCTTGGACCATGAGTCCATGACCAGTAGCTATGTGATGTTCTCCTCCCGTTCTTGTGCTTCACTAATTAGTCCTCGTGAGCTGCCCTACATGATCGAGGCACCTATGTAATTCTTATGCTGTTGCTATGTTGAGTTTGCTGGGATCCGATGGATTATGAGATTATGTTCAGATTGATCTTGAGTAATATATTTGATTCACCTCTTTTATATTTTAGTTCATAAGTAATTCTTGCATGTTCTCCGTTGTTACTTATTGCTTTGGCCGAGTAGTAGGTAGTGACTCCAAGAGGGAACGTTATGCTCGATTGTGGGTTCATGCCCCTCGATGACTAGCTTGAGTGACAGAAACATCAGTCTAGGGGATGTGATGTTGCCACAAGGGGGAAAACAAACGGTGCTTGTGCCCGCGGGTGCAAGGATTGTTTACTTTACGCAAAGTTCTTTTAATGCAGTTGTCTGTTGCATTGAGTTTACACTATGGGTGGGACTCGCAACTTAATACCAGCGAGATGTTCTGGATAGATATCTCAAGGTGGATGATTAGTAGTAGATATTGATGGATTTCGGTCTACTTACTTTGGCGTACCGCCCATGCTTTGAACCTCAACCTTTCTTGCAATGTAGTCAACATTGGTTTGCGTTCGTGGTCCTGTCAATTGCCCAGCTGTAATTTGTTACCTCACATAGTTGTTTTATCGTCTTTTGGGAGAGAGACATCACTAGTGAACATCATGAGACTCCGGTCCATATTACCATCATTGATCACATCCACTATTTACTTTTCGCTATTTACTTACTATTGCAAAAACTATCTATCACTACTATCATTGCTTGTAACCCTTTGTGAACTACAAGGCCGGAGGGATTGACAACCTCTCTGTACTCGTTGGGAGCAAAGTTATTTGTATCTGTGTGCAGGTCCACGTTGATTGCTAATTGCGCCGTTAGCAGTTGACACCTACTTGTTGAACCTAGGAGTCTCTGGGGATTCGATCCTTGGCATCTTTGCTAGGGGAAAACACTTCTACTTACTGCATCTTACACCTTCCACTTGGGGTAACCAACGAGGGGTTCGAGGCCCATCAAGGAGTATTTTCTGGCGCCGTTGCCGGGGACTCCACTCTTCAGGATAGGGGAGTTGCATGCTATCTTTTACCTTTGCTTTTTAGTCTTGTTAGTTTACTTTTCATTTTTGCTTTAGTTCCTTTTATCGAAAATCACAAAAATAGTTATCTTGCTTGCTTGCTACTATGGGTTCCACCGAGAACATCAAGTTGTGTGACTTCACTAGTCACAACAACGATGACTTTATCAGCACACCTATCACTACACCTACCACTTCAGCACCTTCATATGAAATTAAACCTGCTTTACTTAACTTAGTCATGAGAGAACAATTCTCTGGTGCTGGAGATGATGCTGCTTTACACTTGAACAACTTTGTTGAACTTTGTGATATGCAGAAGTACCAAGAAATAGATGGTAATATTGTTAAGCTTAAGCTTTTTCCTTTCTCCTTGAGAGGAGGAGCTAAAATTTGGTTTCAGTCTTTGCCTAGAAATAGCATAGATACATGGGACAAGTGCAAAGATGCTTTTATCGGAAAATACTATCCACCTGCTAAAATTATCCAACTTAGAAGTAACATCATGAATTTTAAACAATTGGATAATGAACACGTTGCCCAAGCTTGGGAACGTATGAAGTCTCTTATCAAGAACTGCCCGACTCACGGTTTGACTACTTGGATGGTTATCCAAACTTTTTATGCAGGCTTGAACTTTACCTCGCGGAACTTGTTAGATTCGGCCGCGGGAGGAACTTTTATGTCAACTACACTTGGTGCTTCCACAAAGCTTTTCGATGAAATGATGACCAACTATTCCCAATGGCACACCGAACGCGCTCCAACAGGTAGGAAGGTAAACTCTGTCGAGGAGATTTCCTCCCTCAATGAAAAAGTTGACTTGATCATGTCTCTACTTTCGAAGCAATCTACTGTTGATCCTCGTGATGTTCCTTTAAATTCTTTGATTGCTCAAGAACAAGTAGATGTGAACTTTATCTCTAGAAACAATTTTAACAATAATGCTTATAGGAGTAACTTTGGTAACAATTCTAGACCGTTCCCCTCTAACTCTTATGGGAACAACAATGCTTATCCTAGTACCAAGAACTCCAATACTGAACTAGAGACTATGCTTAGAGATTTCATCACTACCCAAAAAGCCTTTAATAAGAATGTAGAAGAGAAATTACATAAACTAGATGATCTTTCTTTTAAGGTAGACCACTTAGCCAATGAGGTAAAATTGCTAAAAATTGAAACTTCTCCTCTTAAGGAGAGGGAAGTCATCCCTATTAATGCTACTCAAATACAAATTAATGAAAACATTAGGATGATGGCTAAGCTTAAAGAAAGATGGGCTAGAGAAAGGGAGGAAGAGGAAAGAATTAAGAACCTTCCTACCCACCACACTGTTGCTACTATCCAAGTTATTGAGGATGTTCACACTCTTAGCACCCAATGTACTCCTGGTCCCAATGGACCTATTAATGGTGATGCTATGACTTTAGAAGCTACCAAACAAGAGAACCTTAAGGACACCACTACCACTTTACTTGATGCTCGTGACCTTGATTTTGATAATTGCACTCTTACCGAAGTTATTGATTTCCTTCACAAGATGTCTAGAGATCCCTGCACTAGCACGCTTAACCTTGCCTTCACAGAGCATATCACTAATGCTCTCATCAAAGCTAGGGAGGAGAAACTTAGAGTAGAAGCCTCCATACCTAGAAAGCTAGAAGATGGTTGGGATCCTATGATAAAAATTTATTTGAATGACTTCTCTTGTTATGCATTATGTGATGTTGGTGCTAGTACCTCTGTTATGCCCAAAAGGATATATGATATGCTTAAATTGAAACCTTATGATTCTTGTTCTTTTGGTGTTCGTCTCGTTGATTCTTCCATAAAGAAACCTTTGGGGAGGATCGACGATGTTCTTATTGTTGTCAATGATAATTATGTGCCCGTTGATTTCACTATCATGGATATTGAATGTGATCCTTCATGTCCAATTATTTTGGGACGTCCCTTTTTGCGCACCGTTGGTGCTGTCATTGACATGAAAGAGGGTAATATAAAATTTCAGTTTCCTCTCAAGAAAGGGATGGAACACTTCCCTCGTAAGAAGGTCAAGTTACCTTTTGAGTCCGTTGTACGGGCTAGTTATTCTTTTACTCTTGATAAAACTTGATCTCTATGCATTATGCCTAGCTTAAAGGCATAAAAGAAAGCGCTTTTGGGAGGCAGCCCACATGAATAAATTTTTTGCTTTTGTTGTGTCTTGATGTTGTTTACTGCTGTAGCATCATCATTGTATCTTTGCTTTTCATATTTGTGCCAAGTATAACCTCTGATTGCTAGAAAGTTCAAAAGTTGTGAGGTGCTGTCCAGGAAACAGATTCTGTCCTTGGATAGAAAAATTCGTATAATATCACCAGATCATCTTTTTGGTCTGAATTTTTTCGACAGCGTTCTCTATATAATTGTCTTTCGTGCGTCAGTTCTGAGTTTTTTGATTTGAGTTGCAGAAGTATCCCGAACAGGTCAATTACTGCCTGCTGTTCTGTTTTTCACAGATTCTGTCCTGTTTTGCCTTACCTTCACTTTGCAAATTAAGAACTTGCTTTTTCTTTGCAAAAACCTTTTGGCAATATTGAGAAACAGTAGAACTTCAAGAATATCCTTATTTCCAGCAAGGTATAATTATTTTATTAAGGGTACTAACCTCGCTAATCAGATTATGATGAGTTATGTATGAAGGGAGTTTTCAAGTGTGCGAGGGAAGATGATAAAAAGATTCAGGAGTGTCAAGCGCTCAAGCTTGGGGATGCCCCCGTGCACCCCCAAGAAATATGCAAGGAGACTCAAGCGTCTAAGCTTGGGGATGCCCCCGTGCATCCCCTTCCCCATCAACACTATCAGTTCGTCTTTCGTTTCGCTATATTTTTATCACTTCATGTGTTATGTGCTATGCTTAGAGCATCTTGCTTTTAGTTTTCTTTTTAGTTTTTCATAACGAGTCGGAACCCAGCATTCCTTTATGTGGGAGAGAAACACGCTCCACCTCTACCTAGAACATTACATAGAATTTTCATGTCTATCTATGCTGTGTGTGTTCTTTCTCTTTTAATAGCTACTATCATACTCTGCTCTTAGTATTCATGCTTATCTTTCCAAGAGCTTTTATTTAGTTGGTTGCTTGAACTCTCTTTAATTACCATGCTCACCTTATTAAGAGAGTTTGCTTCCGTTGCATTGGTTAATGTGTCTATGATAAAGATGCTACTTGCATGATGGTGCTTAGTAGTTCAGGTTTTCTTATGGTTAATCTCAAATAGCTGGGGGGTTCCCAATGTGTTATTGGAGTACCAACTTGGTTTGTTTGCCTATGATGTGGTATGGTTTAGTAATATCTTCCTTCGAGAATTTATTTTGATTGACTTGGCGTATGCTCACGCATATTCAAGACTGTAAAGAAAGTCTGTCAAGCCTTGATGATCTTTTATTTCTGAGTAGCGATATAACTACCATGCCTGATTCAATATTGCTTTGTCGCTCTGCATGATTATGACCGCCATTGCTCTCTTAGTTGGTCGCTCCCAGTCTTTTGCTAACCTCCACCTGTACTAAGCAAACTAACCATGCAATACATAGCTCATGGAAAAGTAGCCTAAAAACTATTATGGTAAAGAATATGTTGCTTATGTATCTTATTTCTTATAAGTTGCTTGTTGCGCGGTAACCATGTTTCTGGGGACGCCATCAACTGTCACACTTTTGTTGAATATCATGTGAGTTGCTATGCATGTTCGTCTTGTCTGAAGTAAGGATGATTTACCGTGGGTTGAATTAATATGCATATTGTTAGAGAAGAACATTGGGCCGCCAACCAAAGCCATGCATCATGGTGGAAGTTTTAGCTTGGACCTTAATCCTCAATCTCTTATGAGAATATGCTTATGCATTAAAGAGGAGTCCATCATCTATTTTCTATGTTGTCCCGGTATGGATGTCCTCAAGTTGAGATCTATCAAAAATGAGAAATCAAATGCGATCTATCTCCTTGGACCTTTGTACAGGTGGCATAGAGGTACCTCTTTGTGACACTTGGTTAAAACATATGTAATGCAATGATAACCCATGGGGATCCGAGCTAATTAGGACAAGGAGCGAGCACTATTGGTATTCGATGCATGAGGCTTGCAACTTATAGGATGTTTTATGCATGGCACATATGAAATACTACTACCATTGACACAATTGCTTCCATGTTTTCAAAATAAAAAGCTTTAGCACTTAACCTTTCTTTTACTTTTATGTTAAAGCACCAACTACTGAGAGCATGATTGTCATTCTGAGTGTAATGTGCATTGTCCCAAAGTAGCATTGTCTTTTGCATGATTGTGATATCGTTTATTCTGAAATGATTGTATCTAGTCATCACTTAAACCTTGAAGGTGCCCCTGCATTTATGTTTTGCATCACTAAAGGGGGCAAGCTAGATATCACTTTATCATATTTGCACATCATGTCCATTGCAAATCTTTTTGATGTTTCAGTTTCATATTGTAAAACTTTCAGTCATTTTGTGATTTTCTCTTGAGGCAACTTAATTACTTTAGAATCATTGTCTCAGTAAGCTTTTGTCATATGACTATGAGAAAGTCCTATATGGTTAATAGCATGTCACCACAGAAATTATTCTTGTTATCATTTACCTACTCGAGGACGAGCAGGAATTAAGCTTGGGGATGTTGATACGTCTAAAACGTATCTATAATTTATGCTTGCTCCATGCCACTTTTGGGTGATATTGCTATGATATTCATACACTTCCATACACTTTTGATCATATTTTGACTAACTTACTAATCCAGTGCACCCCAGTGCCAGTTTCTGTTTTCGGCTGTTTTTGTATTTCAGGTTTTCACGTTTCGAGAACTGCCCAGAAAAATCCAAAAAAATTATATAAAAAATCAGCGATCCGGAAACAACACTGCGTCCGAAGGGCAACCTGGGGGGCCACAGGGGCTCCAGGCGCCCTGTGGGCGCCCCCCCTGGGCCGCGTCGGGGGGGCGCATGGGCCCCCCGAAACTCCCCCGGTGCCCTACTTTGGCATATATTTAAAGGACCCTCCGGAACCCTCAGAACAAGAACTCTTTTCGCGATCCCATCTCTGTTCTGCCGCTGCCGCCGCTTCCAAGATCGGGAGCACCAGGAGAACTCTTCCCGACACCCTGCCGGAGGGGAGGATCACCACCGGGAGCTTCTCCACCACCATGGACGCCTCCCGGATGACTCGTGAGTAGTCTCCCTTGGACCATGAGTCCATGACCAGTAGCTATGTGATGTTCTCCTCCCGTTCTTGTGCTTCACCAATTAGTCCTCGTGAGCTGCCCTACATGATCGAGGCACCTATGTAATTCTTATGCTGTTGCTATGTTGAGTTTGCTGGGATCCGATGGATTATGAGATTATGTTCAGATTGATCTTGAGTAATATATTTGATTCACCTCTTTTATATTTTAGTTCATAAGTAATTCTTGCATGTTCTCCGTTGTTACTTATTGCTTTGGCCGAGTAGTAGGTAGTGACTCCAAGAGGGAACGTTATGCTCGATTGTGGGTTCATGCCCCTCGATGACTAGCTTGAGTGACAGAAACATGAGTCTAGGGGATGTTCTGTTGCCACAAGGGGGAAAACAAACGGTGCTTGTGCCCGCGGGTGCAAGGATTGTTTACTTTACGCAAAGTTCTTTTAATGCAGTTGTCTGTTGCATTGAGTTTACACTATGGGTGGGACTCGCAACTTAATACCAGCGAGATGTTCTGGATAGATATCTCAAGGTGGATGATTAGTAGTCGATATTGATGGATTTCGGTCTACTTACTTTGGCGTACCGCCCATGCTTTGAACCTCAACCTTTCTTGCAATGTAGTCAGCATTGGTTTGCGTTCGTGGTCCTGTCAATTGCCCAGCTGTAATTTGTTACCTCACATAGCTGTTTTATCGTCTTTTGGGAGAGAGACATCACTAGTGAACATCATGAGACTCCGGTCCATATTACCATCATTGATCACATCCACTATTTACTTTTCGCTATTTACTTACTATTGCAAAAACTATCTATCACTACTATCAT
Source organism: Secale cereale (assembly GCA_902687465.1). NCBI lineage: Eukaryota > Viridiplantae > Streptophyta > Magnoliopsida > Poales > Poaceae > Secale > Secale cereale. The sequence continues at coordinate 826,401,653 of LR738713.1, forward strand.
TGCTTTTAACCCTTTGTGAACTACAAGGCCGGAGGGATTAACAACCTCTCTGTACTCGTTAGGAGCAAAGTTATTTGTATCTGTGTGCAGGTCCACGTTGATTGCTAATTGCGCCGTTAGCAGTTGACACCTACTTGTTGAACCTAGGAGTCTCTGGGGATTCGATCCTTGGCATCTTTGCTAGGGGAAAACACTTCTACTTACTGCATCTTACACCTTCCACTTGGGGTAACCAACGAGGGGTTCGAGGCCCATCAGCATCCACTGAAAATGACTGGCAGACCTCATTTCTCGCATTCCATAGTCGCATCGCTCATATGTCCTACCCCAAATCCATACGAAACCATGCAAACATTGTTCCTGTGTAGATCAACATAGAACATAACAATCTGACATGGATAAGCATACTGTGTGATACAAAAGTGCCGCCCGAGTTGATCACTTAACGCTACTAAAAAGCTATTAAAACCGGGAAGCGGGGATTTCACCACTTCCTCCATATCGGGCTCTTCCCCTTGAGGTATCAGCGGCTGGACACGATATAGGTGCTAGCGGCTCTAGGCGCGTTGTCGTTGTCTGAAGTGGAGGAGAGGAGGAGGACAAGATGATGCTCGCCAGGCCGCCATGCGTCGCAGGCTTCGTGGTTCTGCTTCTCTCGGAGCAGTGCGACTCTCTCCGCTGTCGTCGCGTGCAGCATCGCTAACCACTCCGAATCCTGGAGCGTCACACGGAGCGCCTTCACATCTTTCCGGCGATTCCGCGGATGTCTACGAGCAGCGGAGGGCCTCGTCATCATCGTTGGCCAGGGGAAGTGGCTATGGCGCGGATCTGCTCGATCCGCCCTTGGAGCGGCTGGTAGCCGCCTCCGCCGCCACTTCTTTGCAAGGCGATATGTGTTGCCCATGGACTCCGACTATGGTTCAGCCGACAATGACACCCGGCGGCGCCCAAGAGGGGCGGGTGCAGGCAGTGATGGGTGGCGCCTGACAGGGGCCGATAGGGACCACGTTGTACGACCGCGGGGTGTCGCAGAGCTGAAGTTGCCCACCCGGCTCGTCTCCAATGCCCTAGAAGAGGAGCTGATGCCTCGGTCCAACAACGACCGGTGGAGGGCAATGCGGAGTGCTAGCTCATCCTCATTGCGTGCCGAGGAGCCATCGGAATCCGCGGCAGCCTTCAGCCACTCCGAGAGGTCGGATTCACTGTCGGACATGGGGGCGGGGGAAGACAAAGTGGATTTGGGGAGAAGCGGACATGTCGAGTGAGTACAGACTGAGTTTGACTAGGGTTTGCTCAACGGTCGTCTGATATTTGTGGGAGCTGGAGTGGGGTCGTTGCGGGCCATAGCGGGTCAGGCCGACATGGTAGATGTGCTTGGACGTGTCCGAAAACCCCATATCCGCCCCAAATTTGAGCTGAATATGAGGGGTACCGGTCAATCCAGACATTTGAGGCTCGTTTGAGGAGTCCGTCCGAGTCACTTTTTTGTGACCGATCATAAATGGGGTCATTCAACCGACTGTAGATGCTCTTAACCCTGGCACATGCATGTGACATGCATGCTGGAACTTTGGTCAGCCAAATCTAGGTCAAGTCGCTCGTCCTGATGAACCCCTCTACTGGTGGCTTGGTCCCGGGCTATTTTTAAAGCTGAATCACCATTTGACATCGTTAGTATTGTTTAGCACGATTAAACCCATTCAGATTTTTTTGCATGATCTGACTTTTTGATCATGCCATGGCTCGTGGCATTTCTGTCGCATCTAGACATGCCAAATCATGAGAGTTACTTCTCTGAATAGATAAGTGGCCACTGTCTATGGCGTTTTGTCCTGGTGTCATTTTCAATAACGCCACACAGCCCATGGCGTTTCGAGTAACGCCATATGGTTTGGCATTTCTACCTGCAATGTAGGCGGTCAATTGCTACTCGGTTATATCATGGCCATGCCAGCAATGCCGGTGGGTTCGTGTTTCTTTGTGAGCTAAAAACACGGCAAGTCATGGTGTTGCAGAAAAGGGTCATTTCGGGCGATAAATCACGAGTGGACATGGTGCCACGCGAGGTTGATATCCATACCACTCATTTATGTGTGATTCGTGCTGCCAACACGTATATGATTATTCTAGGAGTCAAGGAATATTGTATAGAGGTCGTATTCCACAAGTAATAGATGACTATGGCCCACAGGGCTGCAGAAGTTCAGTTAAAGCCTCATTGATTACCGTCATTGCTCCATCGGCAACTTGACCCAAACGGTTAGTTTCTCCTCCTATCTTCATCACGCTCCAGCAGAAACCCCTTTAGCCTGCCCCCATTTGTTTAATGAGTTGGTAGGACTTCAAGCCGCCCATCATCTTTTAAATGCAGCAGACAAACCATCCCGCAACTCCTCTCTCTCTCTCTCTCTCTCTCTCTCTCTCTCTCATCCTGCTTCTCTAGCTAGTTCTTGTGACTTAGTTCATGTGCATATCTAGATAGAACTCATCCATGGAGATCTTGAGCTCCTTTTGGAAAAAAATGGAGTACCGTCGTACATAACACCCCCCCCCCGCGGTGCGGGTCTCTCTCTCCATGCATAAAATGGGAAATCTGCATCTTTCAACTTGGCCCAAACAGATAATTTTTCTTCCTCCCATCAATCCATCATCACGTTGTACTGCACCACACTTATATCCACTCTCCCTCTCATGTTCGTGTTCCCTTTCTCTCTCATTCATCCTGCTCCTCTATCCCCTTTCTCTCGATCATTTCCAGCGTACCGTTCCTGTAGATGTGCTCAGTGTCTCACAACAGTTCATAGGCTCCTCTAGCACCTCAAGCACAGAGATATGGAAGACCTGTACGCAACTGTAGTGTTCCTTTAGAAAAATTCCTTATCATGAGCTGCCATGCGTGAGAGTAAACAAACCATTGAGAATGGGAGTACTAAAGATTTTGAGTTGTTGCTCTGTCCGAGGATCCCAGCTAGGCTAGAGAAGCAATAATAAAAACTCTGATAATCCATTCTACTAAGTTGTAGTGTTAAGTTACTCCTACTAAACGTAATATGTGTCCCATGGAATATAGTACTAGTTGCGTCTGTTACTGCTTCTGTTACTGTTTTGTTTCCTTAAATGTATCATAATGAATCAGCCACATGCTTGTGCATACATCAGTACAGTTTACATGCGATGACTACGGGAGAGAGAGACACATGAGATAGAGGGTAGTGGTAGGTGAAAATGTGAAAGAGTTAACTCATGTGTCTCTGCATATCCTAGGACGCATTTGTTAGCATTAAAGTGTCCTGGCCTATGATACCATGTATTGGTTTTGGTATCCATTGTTTATCCATGATGTATATATCTCGTATTTATTAAATGATATATTAATCACAGATCTCAAAGGCAAAACTAATGGTCTAGATATGATCCTCGCGGGAAACCATGTCCCAAAAATCCGCGTCCTCATTTCGGGCAACTTTTTGAAGGAGGCCATTTTGTGATAAAGTTTTCTCAGAAGGTCATAACAGCGATTTTGGTCTGTTTTAATAATAAAAGGGCTATTGTTTCTGGCGGTATGCCATGGAAATAGCCCCATAGTTGTAAAATATTACCCACCAATGCACCCATAAGTGATAAAAATGTTTCACATAGGAGAATCCCCGCCTGGTACAACCCATGTAGTAGTGACCTCCTATACTATGCTCTGCGCGTCGGGAGAAGATGCAGGACACCCATTTGGGCCGGCCCATGTCCGACGGACTGTTTTTTAAATTTCCTATTTTAGTTTTTTCTTTTCTTTTCCATGTTCCTTTTTTCTACTTTAAATAATTTGGGACTTAAAATTAGTTAATAAAATAAAAAACAATATTTTTTACAATAAAATGTTTAATAAATCATAAAATGTTTGCGGATTCGGAAAGTGTTCGCAATTTTGTAAAAAAAAATGTTTGCTTATTCAGAAAATGTCCGCAATTTAGAAAGCAAAAATTTCGGGAAATACAAATTGTCCATGATATATTAAAAAGTTAGTGTATTAAAAAAAGTTAAATGAAACTGAACAAAAGTTTGCCCATTTAAAACAAATGTTAATGAATGAAAAAATATTGTAAAAATTCAAAAACTGTTCGTGACTTATAAAATAATTTATTCATTCATAAAATTTCCGCTGATTCGAAAAATGATCATGCAGTTCAAAAAATGTTCGTTAAATAAAACAATTGTTCATGAATTTCAAAAACTGTTGCAACAAATTTCCAAAAACATGTTCATCGATTAAAGAAAATTGTTAAAAAATGTTCACAACTTTTAAAATTGTTTGCAAATAGCCTAAAAATTTCATGAATTCAACAAAGGTTATTGATTTTAGAAAATTTTCGAAAATTTGTAGACGTGCTCACGAATTTTAATTTTTTTCATGATTTTAAATTTGTTCACGAGTTTAAAGCAATGTTCATCATTTTAAAATTTATTCATGATTTCACGAAACTAAGAGTGATGGTGATCTCGGCGATGCAGCAAAATATGGTAATGGCCATTGAAGGTTATGATTTTGTTTCCGCGGTTGCAACGCACGAGCCCTTTTGCGAGTAACCATGAAATTCTGGGCCTGGCCGATGTCGGCCCATTCCCATCATCATCCGTACGTGTCGTGAACTCGTGATCGATCCACTCGACGGAACGGACGGTCATCCTGCCGCGCGTCCTCTCTCGCCGTCAAGCCCCACCCCACCCCACCCCACCTACCTACCCACACTCCCTTCCCTCTCGCCGCCGCAACCGCAGCCCGACGCTTCGCCGCAGCCAGAGGCCATTCTCCGCTCCCCACTCCGCCCCGGAGAGCGATACCGGAATGTCGGCGATGATGGGGGCGCGGCTGGACCTGGCGCCCTTCCTCCTCTCCCCGTCGCCCTCGCCGCCGTCCGCCAGCATCCGCCTCCGGACCTCCCCGCCCTCGCCGGCCGCGGCGGCGGCGAGGGCCCGCTTGCTCGCCCCGAGGGCTGCCGCGGCCGCGACCGCCGTCTCCGCCAAGCCGGCGGCCGCCGCGCCGCTCTCCGCCGACCGCTCCGTCGTCCGCCTCGGGCTCCCCAGCAAGGGCCGCATGGCCGAGCTAACCCTAAGCCTCCTCAAGGTCCCGTCCCCGCGCCCAGTATCGCTTCGCTTCCATTTCTGGGACTGAATTTTGTGTTGGTTTTTGTTGATTTTGTTGCTGTGGTGGTGTTTGGTGCAGAGTTGCCAGTTGTCGGTGAGGCAGCTCAACCCGCGGCAGTACACTGCCGACATCCCGCAGGTGAGTTCTCATCTCCGTCTCATCGGCATCACCGTGCACCGTATCTAGGCAGGAGAAGTGTTTTGTTGCTGTGAGCAGGGACTGAATCAGTACGTCTTCAGGCCCTGATTGACTCATTGATAGGACGGCACAGTTTAGAAACACCGTGGTTTGACAGTTTATTGGATTTGTTTAACGTATCATTGCTTGTATGCAGCGTCTGTTTAGTTCCATGCTTAAACAAGGTACCTCGACATGTCCTGCATTTGTTTTATGTACCATTGACATAAGCTTCCACAATACAAACATTCTCTATTTGGGCATATCAATGAGGCGGCCTTCTAATTTTCTTTATATTTTAGAATAGTTAGAGGAGCATGGGTTTATTGCATCAGCCAAGATGTGATACATCAGGAGGTTTATTCCATGCCTTACTATTTTTTAACAACAGTTTTGTCAAGATGAGATCATCCATTGTCCATAATATTGCAGAATAATAATATGTGTCCTGTCTTTGACATAAATAATAAATTGGAAGATGTTCAGAGATTTAGACCAACTGGAACGTTAACAATCTAAAATATTTATTAGGTTCAGGTGTGGTTGGTGTTTGCTGCGTTGTGTTGCTTTGTGCTGCAGTTTCACTCTATGGAAAAAATAAATCCTTACTGGTTCATGTAAAACTTATCCTTCTGATTAACTATTTTGCATCAGCAAAACTCTGCAAAGAGAACTTATGCAACCAGTTATTCATAGAGTCAACAACATTGAACCTGTAAATCTAGTTTGTTGGGTAATGGGTTATTCTTCAGTTGTTCATAGTGTCAGGTTTGAAGTTTGTTCAAAACATCTAACCCATAAATCTAATTTGTTGGGTAATTGGTATTTGTCCGTTATTCATAGAGTTAGGTTTGGAGTTTGTTCAAAATAACTAGTTTGTTGGGCAATGCATATTTGGTTTCACACCATTGCCATGTAGATAATACTGATAAAATCAAGGAAGCAAAAATAAGAATGTCGAACCTGCATCTTCATGTCTGTTGAGTATCAAAATTTCACTGTGGGATATTGAGACTTTTTTTTTTGTATGACCTATTTGTTTACAAATTACAATATACTTCCAGTGATTCCCTGCTAATCCTGTTCTGTCGCATGGTGGGCAGCTAAAATCTATAAGTTTTTATGCATACACTTTCATGCCTAGAAATAGTGCTACATTCGCTGTGTCTGTAAAATCCGCCTATATCTAATTAATCTACAGAAATACTTGCGGTGGTTTGAAGTACTGTGAAACAGAGGGAGTAATAGATGGTTATGGTAAAGTTCTAACACACTTTTGTATGCAGGTTCCAAATTTGGAGGTTTGGTTTCAGAGGCCCACTGATATTGTTCGTAAACTATGTTCAGGGGATCTTGATCTTGGTATTGTGGGTTATGACATAATCAGTGAATACGCGCAGGTAAATTTTTGAGGAATAATGTTAAATCTTTTGGCCCAGTGTATGCCTACCTTTAGTTTTAGAAGTTTCTGCTGGATTAAGCTCTACTGATTGATTGTTTTCAGTTCCTTTGATATATGCTGATATGTATTTAAGATTTTTTGTGACAGGGCAATGATGATCTAGTTATTATTCATGATGCTCTCGATTTTGGACATTGTCGCCTGTCCCTTGCGGTATGGTTTATCCAAGTACATTTACTACTAACAGCCTCACTATACTCATAGAAAAAAAACCATTTCTATGATCAGGTGCCAAAGGAAGGTATTTTTGATAGTGTCAATACTCTGGAGGATTTGTTAAATATGCCTCAATGGACTGAAGAAAGACCAATGCGTGTCGTTACAGGATTTGGTTATGTATGGTCCTGAATAAACTTTAATTTTTTAGTCCGCTCCCCTCATGGAAGCTGGTCTGTTGATCATTGATTTGTTGATTTTGCTGCAGGTAGGTGCAAAGTTTTTGAAAGAAAAGGGTTTCAAACATGTTTCATTTTTAGCTGGTGATGGTGCTCTCGAGTCATATCCTGCTGTGAGATTGCTATCTTTAATTTAATTCATTTTTTAAAATTAAATTTCTGTCCGCTTCTTTGTGATTGTCTCTCCTCCCTTTGCATTTGATCATTTCATGTATTTATTTCAAAAAAATTGAATGGCAGAATGTCGTGGGTTGTCCATTTCAGTCCACCATTACTCTATAGATCTTAAGAGAACTCAAGGTCAAGGACTAACATTTAGAACATGCCGGTCACTTTTTTCTCTACCAATTATGCTATTGCATAGTACTATTTGTAAGGCTGTACTTTTTTCCTTTCTTATTCCTTTGTTAAGTATGATAGCAGTATTGCACGAAGCTTTATGAGTATACTGCATATGACCGGATGTAAATTGTGGAGATCCAAGCCTTGATTCATACTCCCTCCGTCCCAAAATAAGTGTCTCAACTTCATATAACTCTAGTGTAAAGTTGTACTAAGGTCAAGACACTTATTTTGGGACGGAGGGAGTACATGGCAATGAAAAATGTAGTCGTCTTTGCCACTGTGGTATATGGTATATTGGCATAGTTTTCTCGATATTGATTTGCTAATTTCTGAATTGGGACACAATCTATCGAGTCTATTAAGGGTAATATACTATATTAACTCCTTTTTCTCTATGAAGATGGGTATGGCTGACGCTATTGTGGATCTCGTGAGTAGTGGAACGACTTTGCGTGAGAATAATTTGAAGGAAATTGAAGGTGGAATCATTTTGGAAAGCCAGGTACTCTCACACACAGGCGCGGGCACGCAAAGGACAGATAATTCCAAGTGATGTTCAGTTTTTCAAAGTGAAACCTGTGCTCATTTTGTTATGTGTCCAACACTACGCAGGCAACACTTGTAGCAAGTAAGAAATCTCTGAACAGGCGTGAAGGTGTGTTAGAGATTTCACATGAAATGCTTGAAAGATTAGAGGCTCACCTCACAGCGTCTGGCAAGATAATGGTAAATATTTACATCTTTGATGTTACATTATTATACCCAGTTGATTGATTAACTTAGTATACCTTCAATTATCATATAAGGTAACAGCAAATATGAGGGGCAATAGTGCAGAAGAAGTGGCAGAGAGAGTTCTCAGCCAAACATCATTATGTGGATTACAGGTATCATTATAATTTATAAGTACTTAAGTAGCAAAAAACATTTCTTTTTTGGAAAACTAGCCATGAATCCCATATATTTATGTGGGTAGATGGTTATATTTCAAACAGAGTTCTATTTTACCATATGTGCACACAGTGCAGTATCCATAACTGAAAATATAATTAAATTTGCTCTACAAATGTAGCACCTCTATCTGCGTCTTATTAGTTTGCATGATTATAGCCTGTGCCCACGAAATAAACGATGCAGATGTTTGATCAGGAAATGTCTACCCCTTTGAAGCGAAAGTGGATGTGTAACATCTACCATTTCTCTTGGGGTCCATAATATCTCTCATTATAATGTGTTAACATTGTGACAGCTGTAGCATCCATGGACTGGGCCACATTCCAATTGTAGTCTTGTAGCCTTGTAGCCTTTTAGGTCCCTTCAGTTAAACTAATAATGCATTACTAACTTAATAATAGGTTTGCTCTTGATTGCTAATCCACACTGTAATATTGTTAAATATGGAGATACAATCCTTATATTTTGAACCCAAACTTATGATTCCATTTGGTCTATCTTTATGTGAACAGGGCCCAACTATAAGTCCAGTGTATTGCACACTTGATGGCAAGGTTGCTGTGGACTACTATGCTATTAATGTAGTAGTTCCGCAAAAGTCGCTTTACAAGTCCATTCAACAACTGAGATCTGTAAGTCGTCTGCCTCATGCTTTTCTACAGGAACATTTGCCTCCTCTTATCAGTTTCCTATTGGCAACAATTTATTCTTAGGACAATAATTTATTGCCGTGTTTGAGGCAGGCAGTTATTCTCAACTAAGTTAAATATCCTAGTAATTAACAAAATGGGTTTGCCATATTGCACTTGAGTAAGTATTCAAATCTTATTGAGTAAGCTCCATTCAGCAGTTATACCAGTAACAGTTACAATGGAGATCTGTAGCACCGAGTTTTCAAATCCTGGCGGTAACTGGTTTATTACAAGCAGGAACCAGAAATCCTGGTGGGTGCTGGGAGAATAAATCCTGACCTGTAAATTAAAAATTCTGAATTCAACCAGTACTTCTGCACTTCTGGCCCAGAACCAGTTAGGAAGTGGTCCTAACAATTCTAATTTCTGAAATCAAACTGTCCATTAGATACCTGATTGTGCAGGTTATATGGTTGATGGTCCACAGTTTGCGAAACATGATTTGAAACCTTCCCACAATAGAATAATCTTTCTTTAGAGCTCATAATAGAATTTTTTTTCTAGAACAAACATATGATATTGGTACTTAACATACAGTATGGTTCTTTATCTAATGATACACATCTAATACTTGTATGTGCTCCCGTGAACTTGGAACCGCAGATTGGTGGCAGCGGCGTCTTAGTGTCGAAATTGACCTACATATTTGATGAGGAGACTCCTAGGTGGCGCAAACTTCTGTCGGAGCTGGGAATGTGAGACTTGCTGCAAGGTCGGCCATGCCCCTCTTCTAGAACGGACCGTCTCAGTGAGCATCTGAACTTATGCTCGCTGCAGTGTGTACATCATACACAGAAGCGACCCTAGTTTGAAAAAAAACCCGTATGCAAAGTGAACTCCCATGTGGATTGCCTGAGGAAATTTCGATATCTAGCGCCGGATATTGTGCTCAGCCAATGTATTCCCTGGACAGGCAGTGGTTGGATTATCCCTTTTTTATGTACCGCCAGTTGATAGAGTTGGGGGTCCGGGATGTTGGGTGTATGTTGTGTGTGTGTGTGCGCCGGATCTTGCACCTTTTGTTGGTGCGGCCCTGAATAATTGGGGCTACCTGACATGATGATAATAATAATGAATCCCATTGTGGTTTGGTCTCCGCGCGACGTGGCGAGTCTATTCGATTCCCCATCTGAAATGCCCGTGTCTTGCTGTTCCCATCCCATTCGGAATTGCTCGTCGCATCCATGTCTATCTGTCTTTTCTCTGTATATCTCTTCCATGTCATCTTTGAGAAATGGTTCGTCATGATCCTGTTGGAGAATAGTTCTGTATCTCATCCACGTCGAATCGTGATCTCCCAAAGAAAAATATATCCACGCCAACATTTGGGATTTTCAAAGTCAGTGTCTGCTCATACATTTTTTTTGGGGTCAAATTAGTGCCCTCCTTAAACTTGAAAAGAAAATCATTGTAGATCATGGTTTGTTTGAACAGCGTAGGTATTTCGTAGGAAAAACTTTTTTCTTCTCTTTTAAAGATGCAATATATTTGCCACGTTAGTTAAATATAAGTACTCCTTTCGTTTTTATTTACTTTGCGTTCTGGGTTTAGTCAAAGTCAAACTTCATCACACGTCAAAAAAAGAGTCAAACTTTATAAAGTTTGATCAAATATTTAGAAAAGAATGTCCACATATACAATGTAAAATCTACAATATAGAATTGTCGTAAAGTGTATTTTCATATAATATGCATTTGATATTATGAATATTGACAATTTTTCCTATATTTTTTGTCAAACTTGACAACGTTTGACTTTTGATTCAACCTAGAACGCAAAGTAAAAAAAAACAGAGGGAATAGTAGAAGTTTAACAATGGTACTAGGATGAAGGTCAAAACAAAATGCCTATTGACCAGACATAAAATTACTCCCGCCGGTTATCGTTGGCTGCCAGTCGCCATGGCTCGACCTCGCGCATCCCCACCTTCGGCCTCGCGCAAACCCTACCCAACCATGAAAACTCCGCCATTCCTTTAAGATTCAGGTGACCCTAAAACCCCAAAACTGTATGATGAGGTTGGAGGGCCGAGGGCGAGCCAAAGCCAAAACACGTGCACATTTACACACGACAAGCAACTTATTGCACACTCCACACACAATCTCTTATAGATATTTTGGTCTGCAATTTTGTACACCATGTGGAACCTCACTGAGTCACTCTCACGCTCACACCTGACGGGTTACATTACACAGCATACACATCACACACGTTAGGAAGAAGAAACTCAACGGAAACTGAGCCGAGCTCGGCGCACGTACATTTTACGCCGGCAGCTTAATTATTCACTTTCGTGAAGCACGGGGTCACGGGCTACGAGCTACGTACTGTAGTAGGGACGATCGGCCGGCCATGGCGCGACGAGCGCGTCACGCGTCGCGCCTCGGGCGCACCCGGACCTGGAGCGGCGCCGCCATCTCGCACGACAGGCGGAGCACCTCCGACAGGTCGACGCCGGGCGCCGCCGGCGCCCACTCGAACTCGTGCAGCAGGGTGGCCATCCACGCGGTCACCGTGGTCATGGCCAGGGACTTGCCCGGGCAGCTCCTCCGGCCGGACCCGAACGGCACGAGCCGGCCGTCGGCGCCCAGCACGGACACGTCCGGGGCCTCGCCGCCGGCCAGGAACCGCTCCGGCCGGAACTCCAGCGGCGCGTCCCACACCTCCGGGTCGCGGCTCATGGCCCACTGGTTCACCATGGCGGTCGTGCCGGCCGGGACGAGGTGGCCGTCCACGTACGTGTCGGTGATGGCCCGGTGGCGCCACGACAGCAGCGGCCCCGGCGGGTGCACGCGGAGGGCCTCCTTGATAAGCGCCTGCAGGTACGGCAGCGCCGGCAGGGACGACTCGGCGACCGGGCTGCTCCGGCCGACCACCTCGTCGAGCTCGCGGTGCACCTTGGCCTGCACGTCGCCGTGGAGCACGAGACGCGCCATGGTCCACTCCATCAGCACTGCCATGGCGTCCGTTCCTCTGAAGATCATCTCCTGGAAAAAACAGCCACCATTAGTTTTCTTGTATTTACTCCTAGTGCTCTATCCATTAAAACGATTCGAAACTAAACAAAGAAGAAAAAGCTGGTGGAATTTTGCATGGACGCTTGCTAGCTTTTTAAAAGTGCACGTTCATTGGCCACTTTGTCAAGATTATTATTATCACAACAAAAGTAAGTAGGCGTGATCTGCATACGTAATACTACTCCAAATGGAACCGATGCCATGCTACTAATTTATGTGTGTGTTAATTTGCTGAAAAAGTTGTATTTGCTGCTCTTGATAATATGCATGCTGCGTACGTACCCAGAGCACGGCGGCGATGTCGGCGTCGGCGAGCCCCTCGCTGTCCTGCAGGGACAGCAATATATCGACGAAGTCGCGGGGCGCCTCTCCTCCGTCGACGGCGGCGGCGGTCATCGCCTTGGCGCGGTGCTCCCGGATGATGCCGTGCACGAAGCGGTTAACCCGCGGCATGAGCTCGGCGCACCGCGCCCCGATGCCCTGCGGGTCGACGGCGGCGAGCCCCGGGAAGTAGTCGCACCAGTTCTCCTTCCCGAGGAGCTCGTACCCTTCGTGCACCATCTCCAGCAGCTCCTCCACCTCGCCGGACGACGTGGGCGCCGACACATCGTACTCCTTGCCGAACACGAACCGCATGATGTAGTAGAGCGAGGCGCGGCGGAGGACGCCGCGCAGCTCCACCACGCCCGCCCCGGCGCCCCGCAGCGCCGCGACCACGTCGCCGGCGACGCGCGCGCGGTACGGCGCGAAGGCGTCGACCTGCCTCGGGCCGAACAGGTGGCCCGACGCGACGCGGCGGAGCGCGCGCCAGTAGGGCCCGTGCTCGGCGAAGCCGATGGAGCGGTGGAACATGAGGCCGTAGGCGGCGTGGTTGAGCGGGCGCGCGGCGAAGGCCGGGTTGTCGAGGATCTCCTTGGCGACGTCCGGGTGGGACGCGACGACGGCGCGGACGGGGCCGAGCGACAGCGCCATGAGCCGCTTCGCCCCGGGCCGGCGCGCCGCCTCGGCGGCCAGCGAGCGGTGCGCCAGCCCGGACATGAGCCCGAGGCTGCCGAGGACGGGGAGCCCTCGCGGGCCCGGGATGGCACGACGTAGCCCCGCGCCCTGGCCCCTGCCCCGCCAGTACCGGCCCCATGCAGGGCCGCCCGGGTGCGCCCAGTAGAGCAGCGCGGCGGCCGCCCACGCGAGGCACGCGAGGACAGCCACGTAGGCGAAGCTGGTGGCTACGGTGGCGAGTGTGGTGGCGGTGGTGCAGCCATCCCGGCCGCCGGAGATGGCCGGGAGCAAGGTGAGGGGAAGCACCCACCAGCTCTGGACTGAGCTCTCCATTCTCGGACTCTGCTGTGGTGTGTGCTGTGAGGGAAGGCGCTGCACGGGAGGCGGTATTTATAGGAGCCAAGACCTGCGCGGTCCTTGCAATTTGCAAGGATGACCCAATGATTGGCACAAAAAACACTTGAAAAATGCACCGCCGGCCAGGCCAGCCATTGTTTGGCAGCAGCTCAGTTTGGAGCCACTAGCTGCTAGCAGGAGGTGCACGGTAGGTGCTCGGAAGTTGGAACTCACTCCCACGGTCTACTTGGATTAGTATAGCTTAATTTGTTTAGGTTAATTATATTTCTTGGCTAGTAGCATGCACGCGAAGGAGCTTCGTGGAACTACCTTGGCCCTGTGTAAACGAACTTGTATAGTCCCCTACTTGTTAGTACTAAGTATATAAGTTAGTATAGGCAAGGCATCTCTGCTACGTATAGACAGGCCTAGAGAGATCGATCGGGACGTGTTGACATGTTGATACTGATACATATATCAATATCAGTTTTGCTAAGTTCCAGTCGACTTAGACTTTGTTATGTCTCAGTCGATGCTACGCTCCTTTGATCTTGCATGGAGATCCGTACAATTTTTTTCTCTTCAATTTTTCTTTTTCTTCTTATATACTACTATATATCACTTGACTAATACTTGGTTAAGTCTCAATCGACTGAGAGCTAGAGACACCCTATGAATATACCATGTGCGAACTTTTCTAGTGTTTTTTTTTGAGATGATATCATGTGTACGTTATGTGTGTGTATGCATGGATTTGTGCAATCATTGGTGCGTGGCATGAGCCATGAGGTCTGTGGATCACGTAAAAGGCGGCAAGGGAGCCTAGGTTGGACTAATGATATGCACCACCACAGGTCCACAGTTGCTGCGTAACTAAACAACTAGAGTTAGGCTCCATCCATGTGTCGCACACCCTTCGTTTATTGCTTATCAATAGCATAGATAGGAGTAGGAGTATCATAACCCGTACGTCCCCACGATGGAGATGGTCATTCAGCCTAGCACCTGCTAGAGAAGTAGAGAGCTAGTAGTTACGCTGAAAGTAGCACAAACCATTTTCCATCTCTTTTGGAGATCGACCGGAAGATCGCGCCGACTTGTGTTCCAGACGACCAGACGAGTGATTGATTGGAGAACCAAGCTAAGCTAAACAACTTGGGTAAGTGCTCTACGTACTTGCGTTGTAGTCCACGAACTAATCTCGATCCTCTTTGCCGATCCTCGTCAGCTCGCTAGTCTCCTCTCAAAGTCTCGTGCCAAACTGTCCATGTCGACGACGACGATGCAGTCAGTAAGAAGAAATGCACTCGCAGCGTAGCACTGCTGGGAACATGTCCCTGTCCCAAGGCACTTGGAAATGCACCGGAAATCACGAAGAGATCCGGATGGAGACCGACCGCCGACAGGACAAATTTACCACCTTTTCCGAGCAGACACACAGTCGAAAGAATTGACCCGGGGACGTACGTTGCGTCGCCTAGCTCCGGACGGCCGCCGGGACGGTGTCACGCGTCACCTAAACGACGACGTCGTAGCACTTGCCGGGCATACCGGGCCTCCGCCGGAAATCCTGTCCCCGAGCGCCGCGCCTGCCTGATCGGAGGCCGTGCCGGGAAGACCACCGACACCGACCGGCGAGAATACAGGCTGCCTCGATAGGCTCGGCGTGGCATTTGTCTGAGGAAGAAGCCAGCGCGCCGGTCTCGTCTCTCGTGTGTGCACCCATCCCATCCCACGTGCGCTGCATGCGGCTGCCTGCGCTACATGCCAGCCAGCCAGCCGGATCACGTACGAGGCGCGCCGAGTGACTCTAACTAGATTACTAGAGGGTGGTGTGTTGATCGATCGACGGACGGGCGGGCATGTCGAGCAGGTCGCGCGTCGCTCATGGATGCGCACCGGAAGGGTTCCGTGCACGGCGGCGGTAGGAATTAGACAAGCCCCAGGCCGACCCAGGCAGCCTTCAGGCACTATAGCATGCTGTAGCAGTATACGTACACTAATCACTATAATCAACGAAGCAAACAACCACCACGCCCCAGGCAGCCGCCCGGACTGCCTGGGCCTGTCTCCGCCACTCGGTGCATGCATGTATCCGTTTCATAATTCCAGCCACTAGCAATAGTCAAACACATTCTTGTTCCAGACCGGCGAGAGCCATACAACACGGGTCTGTATCGGTCTGCGAGACGATCCGAACACGACTTCTCCTACAAAACGAAGATAAAAGTGGGGAGCTTTGCGGGAGTCCGGACACACGAAATATAGAAATTCGACACCTCAGGCCCACCAAAAACCCTTTCCGGACCCGTGACTCCATCCTCCCCGTTTCCTCGCCTTCTTAGCTTCTCTCTTACCGCCGCCGCCGCTTCACCACCCCAGCCATCACGCCACACCCCTGCCGAAAATATGCGTCTCCGTCACCTCCGGCGCTCCAGCAGGCAGTCATAATGGGTCCGGAAACCTAGTGGGAGGTGATGACATGTTGTGTGATCATGCACAGCATGATCGTCGAGGATGAGGGTGACAATGCCGCCGCAACTCTGGAATTTGAGAACATGAGTGATCCTATCCAACTTCCGGATCAGATGCTGGCCACATTTAAGGAGTTTATTCAAACACATCAACAAATTTGGCATCGATCAACTCACGAGCAGCTCGAGGAAGATCTGATTACGCATCAATGGGTGGTGAAAGGGGACAACAATGCTAGGATGTAATATTTGAACTTTATTAAACTTGAACTAGTGTTGCATGCGGCTATTTGAACGTCTGTACACTTTGCATGCGGCTACTTGATTGTGTGGACTTGGAAAAAAAAACCTGGGAGGCCGGATGTATGCGGCTACGGTTGGATGATGTGTCCTCCCGCATCCGCATTCATGGATTGGTCCCCTTCTTTTCACGAATAAATACGGAAGAAATTTTAAGAGTTGCCGTTGAAGATGCACTTACTTGTGCACATCCCTAAATTTTGCTTCTAATTTTTGCCTCTAAAAATGCACGCTAGCTTGCCAGAGTACCCTTCCGCCATCGTGACTTCTGGTCAAATGCCATTGGCCGTCAGAGACATAATTTAACTATTATTCCCCTCCTTAGAGCATCTACGACCGGATTTGCCAAATCCGGCCCTTTAAATGCCCGCGAATGCACCGGACGCGTCCGTGGGCACTGACCGGATACCTCTCAAATGTTGCATCGCACATCTACATATCGTAAATTTCGATCCTAAAATCCATGCATTCCATGCACGTCGATCATATGGTATAAACTATCCGAATGCCAAAGTTCGAAACAAAGCAAAGCAAATCATAGTTCAACAAATCTGACATGGCAAAATGAAATAAATGTCTGAGCGTGACGGGTGGCCTCGGATCACTGGCTGGGCGCCTGCTCCAAGCGGAACGCGTCCTTCTCCAGGCAGAATGCGGCCTGCTTGTCCTGCTCCGCCTGCAGCCGGGCTACCTCCTCCGCCTGCATCCTGGCCGCAGCTGCCCTCGCCCCCTCGTACTCTCTACGGTCGTTGATCTCCTTCCTCTTGCTCGCCAGTCACTTTTTGGCATGCTCATTCAAATGGGTTTCGTCCGCCAACATGATTCTCACATCGTCTGCATCCCATGCAAGTTGAAACCTCGCCTTCTTAAGCTCAATATAGCCAAATGTGTTGGCCTTCTCGAGTTCCTATTTGATCGCCGCGTGTTGCTTCTCCAGCTCGATCTTCTCAAGTTCAATTGCGAGCTTCTTCTCCGCCCCTTCTGATCCCATTCCATCATCTCCTTTTGCGCATCCAACATGAGCTTGCACCTCTCCTCCTTCTTGTTCTCCCTCACCAAAAAATGCCCGTCCATGTTGACGAAATTTTGGTAGCCGGGACATCACGGGCGGCACGTGCCTTCTCCCACTTGTTTCCCATGACTTGGCGGCTGTCCTTTGGCAATGTAGCTTTTCCATTCTCGACGACAACATCGTCCTCATCATCGTCCAACCTAATTGATTGGTTGGAGCTTGAGCCATCATTCCTCTTCTTTGTGCCCGTGAGCTCGGCCACAACTTGGTTCCACTTCGGCTTGCCATTCAAAAAGAGCCAACAATGGCTAAAAGCAAATGGCTTCTTCTCCAGCTCGTGATACATAGTGGCCGCCACTGCCGTCTAGCAAACAACATATGCATGAGCCGGAGAATGCAAACACAAAAAGCATATGCAATGGACAACAAGATGGGGGCAATTGAGCTTACGTGAATTGCGACTCCCATCCCACTTTGAGGGCGTTTGGTCACTAGTGAGTAGTAGCCGATGTACTTGTTCACTTCCCCTTGAATGATCCCGCAACGATGTTGGAGAGATGCCACATTGTGAGTGGTCACGATAGGATGCGGCTACACATACTCCTTTTGCTCGTTATACTCCTTCCAAATCTTCATCCAATAGGTGCCCCCTTTTGCTCCGTGCCGCATATTGGATCTATCATTGTGGCCAACCATGCTTTGACCAACAAGATGTCCTCAAATCTTGAGAATGCCGGACTTCTTGCCTTCGGCATCTTAGTCTTCTTCTTCTTGCCCGGATTGGGTTCAGATGTTGTCCCAACTTCAAATGCGGGGGTGGCTTCCAATTCATACTCCATTTCGCTCGGATCTTCATTGTCACTGATCATGTTCGACGCGAATGCCTCCTACATGATTATAGTTTACATGCATTCGTCATGAGCGAAATGAACTAGTGGTCTATGCTAAAATCTGATTGGAGAAGAGAACAGAAAACTCACTGACTCTTGTTCGGTCATTCCATCAAACATGTCGAGGGCAGCCCGTGCACTTCCGGAGCCCAGGCCCATCCGCGCCCGAACGAGCTGCGGTGGGTCACACACGTCGACCACCAACATCTGCGTGGTCAGAAAGCTATCAGGAATGGCCCAGCCGGCGGTCAGATCATTCTTTGTCCCAACGGGGTTGAACAGAGTAATCCGTGTAGGCAGTCGGAGGGAAGGGGTGTGGGGATCCGGGCGCGGCGGAGGAGACAACTGCTCCACCCAGTCCTAACCTCCCTGCGCCGCCGCTGCCTCCCTCTTTCTCTTCCTGCATCGCCGCAACTTGCAGGCGACGTTCTCCGCCTTGCAAGTCACCACCGACGAAATCACGCCTCCGACAAACGAGGCGGACTGCGTCTCAATTGCGGTGGTGTGGGTCGGGCTGGACGCCTTCTACGACGGTGGATCGGGACCGGAGGTGAGGATTGGGAGTAAGGGTGGAGGCCGGCGAGGGTCCGGGCGAGGGAATGGTTGGAGAGCGGC
>LR738713.1:826422299-826522892 GCA_902687465.1 Secale cereale
GGAGGAGGAGGAAGGGTTTGGTGGGATTTGGTACAATTTGGGGTGGTGTCGGATTGTTGGGTTCGATGTGGCGGGCGTGCCCAGGCTCCCCCATATCCGCCCCATATTTGGGTTGGATATGGGGGGTTCCGGTCAGACCGGGAGTTTAAGGGCCATTTGAGACGTCCGTTTGGGTAAAAAAATCATGACCAGACAATGACCGGGCGGCCCGCGCGGGCATATGAGGCGGGTTTGAGAGGTTCGGTTATAGATGCTCTTGCAACATCTAGTAAAAATATAAAAAATAAAGGAAACACAATGTGTCACATGTGGGACCAAACTAAATAGAAAAAACCCTCTCTCTTACATATGAGGACCCATCCAAATACCCGCTTTGTAAATAAATATAAGACGTTGAAGGAATCCACGGTCACTCACAGACACATTACATTTTTTCCATTATACCCCTCCACCACTGTCCCTCACCCGCACCACGCCACTCTCTTGTTCCCCTCCACTCTTTTTCTCACCACAAAATCTCTAGCTTGCTACCTCTCCCTCTGACGCTCGCATCGCCGCATCGCCCTCGTGTGCGTCCCCGCCGCACTTTTCCTCCCGCACATGATTTGATTTTTACTCCGGTGGAAGACACAACCAGAAGAATTGTGAGAAATAAGTCAATTTATCAAGTTGAGGCATTTCGATTTGGATTTCAAATAAGAAAGACAGAAAAAGACTCCTGCGCCCTCGAGAGCATTCTCTTTCACTTGCATTTCTTCCTGAAGTTGGCTCGAAGAAGGGGAGTAGCAGGAGCTGGACGAGCTATGAGCTAGAGGATCTGGATGAGCTGGAGGTGGACGCAGCGGGAGGAGATGGAGCTGGACGAGCCACTAGTACATGAACCCCTCGTTTGCAGCGTTTCGAGTCGCCTTCTAGCAGCATCCAGGTTGAATGTTGCTACTATGACACGGCTAGTAACATGACACCAACAACACGGAGGGCAAACGTTACTTGTGAGCACTAGCAACATTCAGTGGCGGAGACAGGGGGACTAGCAGGGGCCTGCCCCCTAACATTAGTAATTTACTGCTCATTTTCCTATGAAACAATGCATATTTGGTGATTATTTGATGCTAAAAACTTGTTTTCTCAATGTTTGCCGCCAACTTGGTTTAACATCACTTGGCCCTCCCAATCATTTTTTCCGGCTCCGCCACTGGCAGCATTCTAATGAGAATGTCATCGTTACTTCGGGAATTCGGAGCGTTGCAATGTTAGGAACGCGGCTAGTACTTCATTAATTAGTTGCGTGCGGTTAGACCACATGCCTCTATAATGGAACCACACTTGATGCGTGTATAGCTTCATGCACACTGCTAGTTTGTGTGTATAGCCTTTACTTTGTGTGCATGAATTGTTATTTTTATGACATGCTGATGCATGGGAAGAGAGTTAGACTATGTTGTTATATGAATATGTTTATTTGTGCTTAGTACTAAATTATAAGCCGTTGTTAATTAAAATTGGCTTTGATGTATATACCTTGGGATCTGGGTGGATCAATTACTTGATCACTTTATGCCTAGCTTAATGACTTTAAATAAAGCGTTGCCTGAAAGACAACCCAGACGTTTTAGAAAATCATTTTAGTCTTTTGTGTGCTCTTAAAAAGTTTGAAAATTAAAAAAATATAGAGGGGAACCTAATTTGTTTTTTCAAAAAGGACAGGTGAAAGTGATGCAAATGAGCAATGTGGAAGTGGGGGCATGCCTTGAATTTTGTTCATGCCCATGGAAACTTTGTGAACCTTAATCAGGAAAACTTTTCAACAAAAATAATTACCCCCTTATACAAATCCATTGTATTATAAATATAATGTGCGAAGATTTACCTTTAGGGTGTTTAACTTGTTTGGTATGTGCTATGCAGAAACATAATCTTTATATGTAATATTCAAATTTTCTTATTTTATTGGAGCATCAAAATTTTCTGAAACTTTACACAGTACTTCTATGCAAATTGTTTATCACATCATGATTTTTCAAAAAACAAATTGAGTTACATAAGTATATGTTTCATCTGCATCTTTATAGACTATCCTATTTTCATAGATTGTTGTTATACTTTCTTTATCTGCTTGTGTTTGCAGTTTTGCCAAGCCTCATTAATGTGGGAGCATTAAATTGTGTTAGCGTACAATAGGTAATGTCGGATTATAATTATACAATATTGTTACATCAAGACATGATGGGATTATATGTTATATGTACTAATCCCTCTAATAAAAGTTTGTTTAAGTTTTATGTGGATGAAGTGTTCGAAGACCAAGGAGGCATCGATATTAGAAGAATAACGAGAGGCAAGAGTTCAAGCTTGGGGATGCCCAAGTCAACCCAAGTAAATATTCAAGGAGACTCAAGTGTCTAAGCTTAGGGATGCCTCAGAAGGCATCCCATCTTTCTTCCTCGATAATCATCGGTATGTCTCGGTTTTTGTTTTGTTCACATGATATGCGTAAATTCTTGGAGCGTCTTTTGTGCTTTTTTTACTTTTCTTTGTATGCACCACACTAGTATGAGATAATCCTTGGTTGGTTTATAGAGTGTTCTTTGTACTTCACTTATATCTTATGAGTACGACTTTATAGAATGCTTTCTGTGCTTCACTTATATATTTTGAAGTTTGGATGTTGTTTCTGTAGATTTGGAACATCATTATTGGTAGAATGCTCTTTTGCTCCGCTGATTATTAGAGATTGACCGAGTCTTTTGTAGTAAGAATTAAACTCTCACGCTTCACTTATATCTATTTAGGGAGTTAACAGGAATTAGTCATTCACATGGTTAGTCACAAAAACCTGCATAAAACTTGTAGTTTACTGAATATGATGTGTTTGATTCCGTGCAATAGTTTCGCGATATTAAGATGATAGTATATGGGTGTACGAGTTTATAATATTGCTTTAGTAAAAATGTCGATATTAAAGTATCTGATTTCGGAAGCATGCACGTATAACCCCCAGTTTTGCGATGAAGTTGGAGTGTAATTTGTCCTTGATTGAAATATTTTGTGTTGTCCGGATCGAGGGGAGGGGGGTGGCGGTGATGGTTAACTCCTCTCAACCTCCTCCCTAGGGGAATGCGATTAGTACTTTGCTACAAGGGCTTCTAAACTTCCACAATATGTACTTTAGTTCTTTTATGACTAACGTGAGTTTGTGGACTATAAGCACTCGCACCAATCCATATTTTGCTAGCCTTTCTAGTACCGTGCATTACCTATTCTCACCTTGAGACCTAGTGCAAACTTTGCAGGTGCATCCAAATTTCATGATATGATACGCTCTATCACACATAAACCATATATAGCCCTCCTCAAAACAGCCACCATACCTACCTGTTTTGGCATTTCCATAGCCATTCTGAGATATATTGCCATGCAACTTCCACCATTACTATTCACATGACTTGAGTGTTCATTGTCATATTGCTTTGCATGATCATATAGACCTGTCATATTATTTGTGGCAAAGCCACCGTTCATCATTGTAATACATGTTACACTAGATCATTGCACATCCTGCAACACTGCCAGAGGCATTCATATGTAGCCATATCATTCAGAGTTGTAAGTAAATAAAAATGTGATGATCATCATTATTAGAGCATTGACCCAGTGAGGAAAAGAATGGTGAAGACTAATGAGTCCTCGAAAAAGAGGGGATGAGGTTCGTGAGACTTTTCTACAAAAATGAGCGGCCAAAAAGAGCCCATAAAAAAAGAAAACTAAAAAAGAGAGAAAAAGAGAGAAGGGGCATGCTACTACCTTTTACCACACGCGTTCTTCAGAGTAGCACCATGTACTACATATAGAGAGTTTTGATATACTTCATGACTATGCTAGTGGCATATTTACACTATAGAACTTGGCTTGTATATTCGAACGATGAGCTTCCTTATATGCTCGAGGTCTTCATGAGCAAGCAAGTTGGATGCACACCCACTTAGCTACACTTGGAGGGATTTCATACACTTATAGCTCTAGTGCGTCCGTTGCATGGCAACCCCAACTCCTCACATTTACAACGATTGTGAGGTCTCTTTGCCTAACGATCAACCGTGTTGATGTGAGACTTTGTTATACTTTTTTCTTCTCTTATAAACCCTAACCATCATTCTCTTTGCCATTCAAAGTGCTAAGTCCATGGCTCACACTCATGTATTGAGGTAGTTGAAAAACTAAAGCGAGAAAAAGTATGATACAATTGCTTGGTTCGGCACCGGGGTGCTCATGATTTATACATTAGGGTCTTTTACAACTGTGTCCCTAACTCGAACCCACTATTCACATTTGCCCCTAATTTCGAAGCATGCTCAAATTTACCCCTCTGCCGTTAGTTCACCTTATAAAAATGCCCTTCCGTTCCGTTACCGTCTGGTCAAAGGGCTTTGACCGTCTATGAGGCGTTTATTGGACATTTTGCCCCTAACTCCAGGTATCGCCGATACGTCTCCAACGTATCTATAATTTTTGATTGTTCCATGCTGTTTTATTATCAATCTTGGATGTTTTATAATCATCTTATATCATTTTTTGGTACTAACCTATCGACATAGTGCCAAGTGCCAGTTGCTATTTTCTGGATGTTTTTTACATCGCAGGAAATCAATATCAAACAGAGCCCAAACATCGTGAAACTTTTTGGAGATTTTTTTCGGGCCAAAAGGAACACCATGGGCCCTGATGGCACCTGGGGGAGTCCTGAGGAGGGGACAACCCACCAGGGCGCGCCAGGAGGCCCAGGCGTGCCCTGGTGGGTTGTGCCCACCTCGGGTGCCCCCGGACCGCCTCTTTGCTATATAAATACCCTAATATTCCAGAAACCCTAAAGGCGTCGAAAAAATATTCATCCAGCCACCGCAGAGTCTAGAACCACCAGATCCAATCTAGACACCATCACAGAGGGGTTCACCACTTCCATTGGTGCCTCTCCAATGATGCGTGAGTAGTTCTTTGTAGACCTTCGGGGTCCGTAGTTAGTAGCTAGATGGCTTCCTCTCTCTCTCTCTCTCTCTTTTGATTATCAGTACAATGGTCTCTTGGAGATCCATATGATGTAAATCTTTTTGCCGTGTGTTTGTTGGGATCCGATGAACTTTGAGATTATGACCAGATCTATCTTTTTATATCCATGAAAGTTATTTGAGTTCTTTGATCTCTTATAGCCTCATATTTCTTCTCCGGTATTTGGGTTTTGTTTGGCCAACTTGATCTATTTATCTTGCAATGGGAAGAGGTGCCCGGTAGTGGGTTCGATCTTATGGTGCTTGATCCCAGTGACAGAAAGGGAACCGACACGTATGTATCGTTGCCACTAAGGATAAAACGACGAGATCCATATCTAACGCGATAGATAAACAGATCTTGTCTACATCATGTCATCGTTCTTAATGCATTACTCCGTTTTTACATGAAATTAATAAACTAGATGCATGCTGGATAGCGGTCGATGTGTGGAGTAATAGTAGTAGATGCAGGCAGGAGTCGGTCTATTAATCTTGGACGTGATTCCTATGTAACGATCATTGCCTGGATATCGCCATGATTATTTGAAGTTCTATTAATTGCCCAACAGTAATTTGTTTACCACCGTTTGCTATTTTTCTCGAGAGAAGCCACTAGTGAAACCTATGGCCCCGGGTCTTCTTTCTCATATATTTGCCTTTGCGATCTACTTTTTCATTTGCTTTTATTTTCGGATCTATTAATCCAAAAAACCCAAAAATACCTTGCTGCAATTTATCTATCATTATTTATATATCTCTCACGTCCATTACCCGAAAGGGATTGCCAACCCCTTTTGCACGTTGGGTTGCGAGGTGTTGTTATTTGTGTGCAGGTGCTGTTTACGTTGTTTTGCTTGGTTCTCCTACTGATTCGATAACCTTGGTTTCATCGCTGAGGGAAATACCTACCGCTGCAATACTGCATCATCCCTTCCTCTTTGGGGAAATACCGACGTAGCTCTAGCAGACATCGAAAGGAATTTCTGGCGCCGTTGCCGGGAGGATCTTCAACATAACCAGGTTCCTAATCACAAATCTCATCTCCTCGCAATTTACATTATTTGCCATTTGCCTCTTGTTTTCCTCTCCCCCACTTCACAAACATTTGTCGTTTTATTCGCTCTATTTTTCGTTTGCCGCTTTTGTTGGAAATATGCCCTAGAGGAAATAATAAAATGGTTATTATTATATTTCCTTGTTCATGATAATTGTCTATTGTTCATGCTATAATTGTATTAACCGGAAACTGTAATACATTTGTGAATACATAGACCACAACCTGCCCCTAGTGAGCCTCTAGTTGACTAGCTCGTTGATCAATAGATGGTTACGGTTTCCTGACCATGGACATTTGATGTCGTTGATAACGGGATCACATCATTAGGATAATGATGTGATGGACAAGACCCAATCCTAAGCATAGCAAAAGATCTTGTAGTTCGTCTGCTAGAGCTTTTCTAATGTCAAGTATCTTTTCCTTAGACCATGAGATTGTGGAACTCCTGGATACAGTATGAATGCTTTGGGTGTGCCAAACGTCACAACGTAACTGGGTGGCTATAAAGGTACACTACGGGTATCCCCAAAAGTATCCGTTGGGTTGCCACGAATCGAGACTGGGATTTGTCACTTCGTGTGACGGAGAGGTATCTCTGGGCCCACTCGGTAAGACATCATTATAATGAGCTTAATGTGATTAAGGAGTTGGTCACGGGATGATGTGTTACGGAACGAGTAAAGAGACTTGCCGGTAATGAGATTGAACAAGGTATAGGGATACCGACGATTGAATCTTGTGCAAGTATCATACCGGTAGACAAACGGAATTGTATACAGGATTGATTGAATCCCCGACATCGGGGTTCATCCGATGAGATCATCGTGGAACATGTAGGAGCCAACATGGGTATCCAGATCCCACTGTTGGTTTTTGGTCGGAGAGATGTCTCGGTCATGTCTGTATATTTATATATGGGAAGTCATCATACGGTCACCGGAAGTGTTCGAGGGGTTACAGGTATTGTACCGGGATCACCGAAGGGGTTTCGGGGGTCCACCTGCCCGGAGGGCCCTATGGGTTGTATGTGGAGGGGAATCAGCCCCTAAGTGGGCTGGGCGCCATCCTCCCTAGGGCCCATGCTCCTAGGGCTGAGGGGAAACCCTAAGGGGGCGCCCCCTGGCCGCCGCCCCCCTAGATGGGATCTGAGTGGGCTGGCCCCCCTCTCCCTCGCCCTATAAATAGTGGAGGGGTGGCAGGGCAGCCACACATTTGGCCTGGCGCAGCCCTTCCCCTGCCAACACCATCTCTTCCTCCGTAGTGCTTGGTGAAGCCCTGCCGGAGAACTGCAAGCTCCACCACCATGCCGTCGTGCTGCCGGAGCTCTTCCCCAACTTCTCCTCCCCCTTGCTGGATCAAGAAGGAGGAGACGTCCCCGTGCTGTACGTGTGTTGAACGCAGTGGCGCCGTTGTTCGGCACTTAGATCGGAATCGACCGCGATCTGAATCGCTGCGTGTACGACTCCACCAACCACGTTCTTGTAACGCTTCCGCATAGCGATCTTCAAGGGTATGAAGATGCACTCCCCCTTCTTGTTGTTGGTTTCTCCATAGATTTATCTTGGTGATGCATAGATTTTTTTTGATTTGTGCAACGATTCACAATAGTGGCATCATGAGCTAGGTCTATGCGTAGCTTCTATGCACGAGTAGAACACAAGTTATTGTGGGCGTCGATTTTGTCAATTTGCTTGCCGTTACTAGTCTTATCTTGATTCGGCGACATCATGGGACGAAGTGGCCCGGACCGACCTTACACGTACGCTTACGTGAGACAGGTTCCACGGACTGACATGCACTAGTTGCATAAGGTGGCTAGCAGGTGTCTGTCTCTCCCACTTTAGTCGGATCGGATTCGATGAAAAGGGTCCTTATGAAGGGTAAATAGAAATTGGCATATCACGTTGTGGTTTTGGCGTAGGTAAGAAACATTCTTGCTAGAAACCTATAGCAGCCACGTAAAAACTTGCAACAACAATTAGAGGACGTCTAACTTGTTCTTGCAGCATATGCCGTGTCATGTGATATGGCCAAAAGGATGTGATGAATGATATATGTGATGTATGAGATTGATTGTGTTCTTGTAATAGGAATCATGACTTGCATGTCGATTAGTATGACAACCGACAGGAGCCATAGGAGTTGTCTTAATTTATTGTATGACCCGCGTGTCAATGAAAACGCCATGTAATTACTTTACTTTATTGCTAACCGTTAACCATAGCAGTAGAAGTAACAGTTGGCGAGACAACTTCATGAAGACACGGTGATGGAGATCATGGTGTCATGCCGGTGACGATGATGATCATCACACCCCGAAGATGGAGATCAAAAGGAGCAAAATGATATTGGCCATATCATGTCACTATTTGATGGCATGTGATGTTTATCATGTTTTACATCTTATTTGCTTAGAACGACGGTAGCTTAAATAAGATGATCTCTCACTAAAATTTCAAGAATTGTGTTCCCCCTAAGTGTGCACCGTTGCTAAGGTTCGTTGTTCCGAAGCACCACATGATGATCGGGTGTGATAGGCTCTAACGTTCACATACAACGGGTGTAAGCCAGATTTACACACGCAATACACTTAGGTTGACTTGATGAGCCTAGCATGTACAGACACGGCCTCGGAACACGGAAGACTGAAAGTTCGAACATGAGTCGTATAGAAGATACGATCAACATGGAGATGTTCACCGTTGATGACGAGTCCGTCTCACATGATGATCCGACACGGCCTAGTCGATTCGGATCATGTATCACTTAGATGACTAGAGGGATGTCTATCTGAGTGGGAGTTCATTAAATAATTTGATTAGATGAACTTAATTTTCATGAACATAGTCTAACATATCTTTACAATATGTCTTGTATATCAAATGGCCCACGCTAATCTTGCCTCAACTTCAACGCGTTCCTAGAGAAAACCAAGCTGAAAAACGACGGTAGCAACTATACGCATTGGGTCCATAACTTGAGGATCATCCTCATAGCTGCCAAGAAAGCATATGTCCTTGAAGCACCGCTAGGTGACACACCCATTTTCCTAGCAACTCAAGATGTTATGAACGCCTGGCAGTCGCGTAGTGATGATTACTCCTTGGTTCAGTGCGGCATGCTTTACAGCTTAGAATCGGGGCTCCAAAAGCGTTTTGAGCAACACGGAGCTTACGAGATGTTCCAAGAGCTGAAAATGGTTTTCCAAGCTCATGCCCGGGTCGAGAGATATGAAGTCTCCAACAAGTTCTAGAGTTGTAAGATGGAGGAAAACGGTTCTGTCAGCGAGCATATACTCAAAATGTCTGGGTTGCACAATCGCTTGTCTCAGCTGGGAGTTAATCTCCCATATGACTCGGTCATTAACATAATCCTCCAGTCGCTCCCACCTAGCTACAAGAGCTTTGTTATGAACTACAATATGCAAGGGATGGAGATGTCCATTCCTGAGTTGTACTCAATGCTAAAATCAGCGGAGGTAGAGATCAAAAAGGATCATCAAGTGTTGATGGTGAATAAGACCACTAAGTTCAAGAAAGGCAAGGGTAAAAAGAACTTCAAGAAGGACGGCAAGAGAGTTGCCGCGCCCGGTAAGCCAGTTGCCGGGAAGAAGCCAAAGAATGGACCCAAGCCTGAGACTGAGTGCTTTTATTGCAAGGGAACGAGTCACTAGAAGCAGAATTGCCCCAAGTACTTAGCGGATAAGAAGGCCGGCAATGTCAAATGTATATATGATATACATGTCATTGATGTGTACCTTACCAGCGCTCATAGTAGCTCCTGGGTATTTGATACCGGTGCAGTTGCTCACATTTGTAACTCTAAGCAGGAGCTGCGGAATAAGTGGAGACTGGCGAATGACGAGGTGACGATGCGCGTCGGGAATGGTTCCAAGGTCGATGTGATCGCCGTCGGCACGCTACCTCTACATCTACCTTCGGGATTAGTTTTAAACCTCAATAATTGTTATTTAGTGCCAGCTTTGAGCATGAACATTGTATCTGGATCTCGTTTAATGCGAGAGGGCTACTCATTTAAATCCGAGAATAATGGTTGTTCTATTTATATGAGAGATATGTTTTATGATCATGCCCCGCTGGTCAATGGTTTATTTTTGTTGAATCTCGAACGTGATGTTACACATATTCATAGTGTGAATACCAAAAGATGTAAGGTTGATAATGTTAGTGCCACATACTTGTGGCACTGCCGCCTTGGTCATATTGGTGTCAAATGCATGAAGAAACTCCATGCAGATGGACTTTTGGAGTATCTTGATTATGAATCATTTGACACGTGTGAACCATGCCTTATGGGAAAGATGACCAAGACTCCGTTCTCCGGAACAATGGAGCGAGCAATCAACTTGTTGGAAATCATAAATGCCTGATGTGTGCGGTCCGATGAGCGTTGAGGCTTGCGATGGCTATCGTTATGTTCTCACCCTCACTGATGACTTAAGTAGATATGGGTATGTCTAACTAATGAAACACAATCTGAGACCTTTGAAAAGTTCAAGGAATTTCAGAATGAGGTAGAGAATCAACGTGACAGGAAAATAAAGTTCTTGCGATCAGATAGTGGAGGAGAATATTTGAGTCACAAGTTTGGTACGCACCTAAGGAAATGTGGAATTGTTTCAATACTAACGCCGCCTGGAACACCTCAGCGTAATGGTGTGTCCGAACGTCGTAATCGCATTCTGTTGGATATGGTGCGATCTATGATGTCTCTTACCGATTTACCGCTATCATTTTGGGGTTATGCTTTAGAGACTGTCGCATTCCCTTTAAATAGGGTACCGTCTAAATCCGTTGAGACGACACCGTATGAATTATGGTTTGGTAAGAAACCTAAGTTGCCGTTTCTCAAAGTTTGGGGATGCGATGCTTATGTCAAGAAACTTCAACCTGAAAAGCTCGAACCCAAATCGGAAAAATGCGCCTTCATAGGATACCCTAAGGAAACTATTGGGTATACCTTCTACCTCAGATCCGAAGGCAAGGTCTTTGTTGCCAAGAATGGATCCTTTATGGAGAAAGAGTTTCTATCAAAAGAAGTAAGTGGGAGGAAAGTAGAACTTGATGAGGTGATTGTAACCCCTCTTGAACCGGAAAGTAGCGCAGCACGGGAAGATGTTTCTGTGGTGCCTGCACCGACTAGAGATGAAGTTAATGATAATGATCATGAAACTTCAGATCAAGTTGCTACTGAACTTCATAGGTCCACGAGGACACGTTCCACACCAGAGTGGTACGACAACCCTGTCCTGGAAATCATGTAGTTAGAAAATGGTGAACCTTCGAACTATGAAGAAGCGATGGCGGGCCCGGATTCCAATAGATGACTTGAAGCCATGAAATCCGAGATAGGATCCATGTATGATAAAAAAGTATGGACTTTGGTGGACTTGCCCGATGATCGGCAAGCCATAGAAAACAAGTGGATCTTTAAGAAGAAGACTGACGCAGATGGAAATGTGACCATTTATAAGGCTCAGCTTGTCGCTAAGGGTTATAGACAAGTTCAAGGAATTGACTACGATGAGACTTTCTCTCCCGTAGCGATGCTGAAGTCCGTTTGAATAATGTTAGCAATTGCTGCATTCTATGATTCTGAGATCTGGCAAATGGACGTCAAAACGACATTCCTTAACGGTTTCCTTAAGGAAGAATTGTATATGATGCAGCCGGAAGGTTTTTTCGATCCTAAGAATGCTGACAAGGTATGCATGCTCCAGCGCTCCATCTATGGGCTGGTGCAAGCATCTCGGAGTTGGAACATTTGTTTTGATGAAGTGATCAAAGCATTTGGGTTCATACAGACTTATGAAGAAGCCTGCATTTACAAGAAAGTGAGTGGGAGCTTTGTAGCATTTCTCATATTATATGTGGATGACATATTGTTGATGGGAAATGATATAGAACTTTTGGAAAGCATAAAGGCCTACTTGAATAAGTGTTTTTCAATGAAGAACCTTGGAGAAGCTGCTTACATATTAGGCATCAAGATCTATAGAGATAGATCGAGACGCCTCATTGGTCTTCCACAAAGCACATACCTTGACAAGATATTGAAGAAGTTCAATATGGATCAGTCCAAGAAGGGGTTCTTGCATGTATTGCAAGGTGTGAGATTGAGGACATCTCAATGCCCGACCTCGGCAGAAGATAGAGAAAAGATGAGTGTTATCCCCTATGCCTCAGCCATAGGCTCTATTATGTATGCCATGCCGTGTACCAGACCTGATGTGATCCTTGCCATAAGTTTGGTGGGAGGGTACCAAAGTGATCCCGGAATGGAACACTGGACAACGATCAAGAACATCCTAAAGTACCTGAAAAGGACTAAGGATATGTTTCTCGTTTATGGAGGTGACGAAGAACTCATCGTAAAGGGTTACGTCGATGCTAGCTTCGACACAGATCCGGATGACTCCCAGTCACAAACCAGATACATGTATATTTTGAATGGTGGGATAGTCAGCTGGTGCGGTTGCAAGCAAAGCGTCATGGCGGCATCTACATGTGAAGCGGACTACATAGCTGCTTCCGAAGTAGCACAGGAAGGATTCTGGATGAAGGGGTTCATCACCGACCTAGGAGTCATTCCAAACGCGTCGGTTCTAATGACTCTCTTCTGTGACAACACTGGAGCTATTGCCGTTAGCAAGGAGCCCAGGTTTCACAAGAAGACCAAGCACATCAAGCGTTGTTTCAACTCCATTCGTGGTTATATTCAAGATGGAGTGATGTCTACACACGCTTCTACTCTTGTAGACTATGTTGGGCCTCCAAGCGCAGAGGTTTGTAGGACAGCAGCAATTTCCCTCAAGTGGATGACCTAAGGTTTATCGAACTCAGGGAAGTAGAGGTTGAAGATGGTCTCTCTCAAGCAACCCTGCAACTAAGATACAAGAAGTCTCTTGTGTCCCCAACACACCTAATACACTTGTTAGATGTATAGGTGCACTAGTTCGGCGAAGAGAGGTTAAATGGCAAGTGAAATGGATGGCAAAACAAGGTAATATAAATATGTAATAAAAAGTGCAGCAAGCAAACAAGTAGTAAACATGAGCACAAACGGTATTGCAATGGTGGAAACAAGGCCTAAGGTTCATACTTTCACTAGTGGCAACTCCCAACAACATTAACATAATCGAATCACATGATATTTCCCATAAAACATGCAAAGGGGACACACTCGGAGATTATTCCTTCGTGGTCAAGAGAGGACGGGAATTATGTAGGGCTACAAAAGCACACCTCAAAGTTCGTAGTTCTCGATCTAAGGATTTCCCAATGTCACCGCGGCCATCCAAAGAGAGTCCCACAATCACCATAACATATCTAAAGGATAGTCAAAGACAAGCACCAAGAGACTCTCAATCTTCAATCAACACACAAGAAAGGAAATCACTCATGAAAATATTGTTCTAATCCATGTCCAATAGACCGCTGTCACCTTGGTCTCGGGGATTATACTAGATAAAGACAAGTGAGTACATCAATCCAATACATAGAGGAAGGGGAAACACCCTAGATTAACATAGCCTATGATCACAACGAAGATCACATCATGGGAGAGAGAGTTGACCACATAGCTACTGGTAAGAACCTCAGCCCCGAGGAGGAACTACTCCCGCATCATGGAGGGAGGAAGCAACGTCGATGGAGATGAATCCGGGGGCACTTCCCCGTCCCGGTAGGGTGCCGGCGCAGGAATTCTGGTCCCCCGAAGCTTGATGGAGATGGCGGCGGAGATCGGAATCACGTCTGGAGAAAAGGGTTCCGGAATCAGGGTTTCCTCGACACGCTTTAAATATATGCCAAAGGGGGGCATCAGAGGTGCCTCGGGGGGCCCAGGCGCCCCCCGGCGCGGCCCAGGGGGGGCGCGCCCACAGGGCGCCTGGAGCCCCTGTGGGTCCCCCCCCCGGCTGTACTTTGACCGCACGGTAGCTTCTGGAAAGCTGATTTTTTATATATTTTTTCTGGATTTTTCCTGGCAGTTCTCGTAATGTGAAAATCTGAAATACAAAAAAAGCCGAAAACAGAAACTGGCACTGGGGTGCACTGGATTAGTAAGTTAGTCCAAATATGATCAAAAGTGTATGGAAGTGTATGAATATCATAGCAATATCACCCAAAAGTGGCATGGAGCAAGCAGAAATTATAGATACGTTTTGGACAATGATTCTATAGTCATATCTATGTCTCCATGGTAACGGGATTGAATAAGGTATAGGGATACCGACGATCGAATCTCTGGCAAGTATCATACCGGTAGACAAAGGGAATTGTATACGGGATTGATTGAATCACCGACACCGTGGTTCATCCGATGAGATCATCATGGAACATGCAGGAGCCAACATGGGTATCCAGATCCCGCTGTTGGTTATAGGCCAGAGAGATGTATCGGTCATGTCGGCATGGTTCCCGAACCCGTAGGGTCTACACACTTAAGGTTCGGTGACGCTAGAGTTGTTATGGGAAATTGTATGTGGTTACCGAATGTTGTTCGGAGTCTCGGATGAGATCCCGGACGTCATGAGGAGTTCCGAAATGGTCCGGAGGTGAAGATTTATATATGGGAAGCCATCATATGGTCACTGGAAGT
The DNA here is from genome assembly GCA_902687465.1 of Secale cereale. Lineage (NCBI taxonomy): Eukaryota > Viridiplantae > Streptophyta > Magnoliopsida > Poales > Poaceae > Secale > Secale cereale. The sequence continues at coordinate 826,437,021 of LR738713.1, forward strand.
GTTCGGGGGTTGCCGGTATTGTACCGGGACCACCGAGGGGTTCCGAAGGTCCACTGGGAGGGTCCACCTTCCCCGGAGGGCCCTAGGGGCTATATGTGGAGGGGAACCAGCCCCTAAGTGGGCTGGGCGCCATCCTCCCTAGGGCCCATGCGCCTAGGGTTGAGGGGAAACCCTAAGGGTGGCGCCCCCCTTGGCTTGGGGGGCAAGCCCCCTTCCCTTGGCCGCCGCCCCCTAGATGGGACGTGAGGGAGCTGGGCCCCCTCTCCATTGCCCCTATAAATAGTGGAGGGGTGAGAGGGCAGCCACACCTTTGGCCTGGCGCAGCCCTCCCCCTCCCAACACCATATCTTCCTCCGTAGTGCTTGGCGAAGCCCTACCGGAGAACTGCAAGCTCCACCACCACGCCGTCGTGCTGCTAGAGCTCTTCCCCAACTTCTCCTCCCCCCTTGCTGGATCAAGAAGGAGGATACATCCCTGGGATATACATGTGTTGAACGCAGAGGCGCCGTTGTTCGGCGCTTAGATCGTAATCGACCACGATCTGAATCGCTGCGTGTACGACTCCACCAACCGCGTTTTTGTAACGCTTCCGCATAGCGATCTTCAAGGGTATGAAGATGCACTCCCCCTTCTCGCTGCTGGTTTGTCCATTGATTGATCTTGGTGATGCGTAGAATTTTTTTGATTTCTGCAACGATCCCCAACAGTTTTCTTGCCGGATCTATTTGAGTTCTTGTCATCATGTCTAATCCTACCCTCATCATTTGCACCCCCCGAGAACGAAGTTCTCAACTTTAAGCAAAGAGGAGGAGAAAGCCTAAAAGATGCTTGGTATAGGATTTGAGATGCTAATAACAAATCTATCCGTAAGCAATCCACTATTGTTCTTCTTCAAAAAATTTATGTGGGAATTACTACTTGGTTTAGATTCGTTCTTGATACCATTATCGGGGGAAATTTCTTAAGTTCTTCTACTCTAGATGCCTTGAATGCTATGCGAAGTTTGATGGGTTCCCCACCTATAATTGTCAATGAAACTATTCTTTCTCTTGAGCATGTTATGCAAAGATTAGATGCTATTGAAAAGGGAATGCTCACTAAAGAACATATTGATAATGATAATAAATTTGGGGCTAAAGCGAGTAATGTTCTTAAAATGATAAAGGAGAAGGAACCTATAGTTAATGAAAGAATTGACGAAAGTCCCTCTAGGATCGATAGATTGGAAGAAATTATTAGTACTTTGGGCACTGCTTTTTCTTCTATTAATTCTATTGAAAAAACTCCCGGAAAAAGACGTAAGAACAAAGGGGCTACTTCTAGTAACAACGGTGGGGGATCTTAAAATGATTCGTATTCATCCCAACTTTATTGAATTAATAAAAGTTCCCTTTTATAAAAGAAAATTCTTTGATCTTATCCCTAGAAGTGTTCTTGTTGAAGAATTATATGCCCAATCTTTGAAGAAATGTGTGATAAAGGAGTTGGAAAACAAATATGAGAAAAACTTAGATCCTTGCCTTACGCCTAGCTAAGGGCGTAAAACGATAGCGCTTGTTGGGAGGCAACCCAATGAATAAAATTTATTTTTGCTTTTTGCTTTCTGTTCTTGAGTGTTTACACAATTATGCTACCGGTATGATTTTTTTGTGTGTGTTTTAATTAGTGTTTGTGCCAAGTAGGACCGATAGGATCTTCTTGGGTGATAGTTGTTTGATCTTGCTGAAAAAGACAGAAACTTTACGCTCACGAGAACAATTCTCATTTTTAACAGAGAAGTCCTTTTTAGTTGATTCTTTTTGCAGAAGATTAATATACAAATTTCCCACGTGGCCCTATTTTTTTTTCAAGATTTTCAGATTTCCAGAAGTATTCGAAACTTCCAGATTACTATAGTTTATTCTGTTTTTGGCAGATTCTGTTTTCTTTGTGTTGTGTGCTTATTTTGATGGCCCTATGGTTTTATTTGATGGGTTTTTCCCATAGAAAAGTTGGAATATAGTAGATATAATACAAAAACGAAATATGAATTGGTTTGACACAACATTTACAGTAGTGGTTTGCTTTCTTGTACTAACGGATCTCACAAAGGTCTTGTTGAAGTTTTGTGTGATTGAAGTTTTCAAGTTTTGGGTTATCTTACGATGGATGAAGGAAGGATGGAAGAGCCTAAGCTTGGGGATGCCCCAACATCCCAAGCTATTATCCAAAAATGAGCAACCAACTAAGCTTGGGGATGCCCCCGAGTGGCATCCCCGCTTTCTTCTAACAACCATCGGTATTTTACTTGAAACTATATTTTTATTCGTCACATGATATGTGTTTTGCTTGGAGCGTCTTGTACAATATGTGTCTTTGCTTGTTTTATTTTTCTTTTTAAGTCATCAATCCTTGTTGTACACACCTGTTTGAGAGAGGCAAAATCATGTCATGACTTGTTAGAATTGCTCTCTATGCTTCACTTAAATCTTTTATGAGCTAGGACTTGCTCTAATACTTCACTTATATCTTTTTGAGCACGATGTGCTTAGTAATTTTTGAAGAAATGCTCTCTTTCTTCACTTGGATTATTTGAGAGTTAGTAATTTTTTGAAGAAATCCTCTCTTGCTTCACTTAAATTATTTTGAGAGAAAAAAATTTGTTATGCTCATGATCTTCACTTATATTTGTTTGAGCTTATGAAAAGAAACACATGAAAATTAGTCCCAAAGTGATAGATATCCAAGAAGGATAAAGTAAAAAAAGTCATGAAGATCATTGGACAAAATAAACTTGATTCTTAGTAATAGTTTTGAGACATGGTGAGATGATATGTGAGTCATGTTGATGAGTAATTGTGCTTTAATAAGAATACTAGTGTTAAAGTTTGTGATTCCCCATGCAAGCGCAAAAGTCAATAATCATGCAATGAAATTATATCCTACTTGTGGTGCATTATTCGGTGTTATTTATGCTCAATGTTTGCTTACGAGATTATTTGTTTCATGGTTGGTCGCTTCCCAGTCTTTTGCTAGCCTTCATTTTGCACTAAGTATGATCTCTACTTGTGCGTCGAAAATCCTTTATCCCAGTTTTGCCATATGAGTCCACCATACCTACCTATATGTGGTATTTCCTTGCCGTTCTAAGCAAATTTGTATGTGCCATCTCTAATTTTCAAATTAAATTTCCCTTTTGTGTACCCGTACCGCTCGTGAGGCGGTAAGGGGTGGCCAATATTTTCCATGCTGGATGTGTTATTCTCACGATGAGTGTTTACTCACTTGTCATTGCACGAGAGTACGACAATGGTATTAGGGATGCCCAGTCCTGAAATGAAAAACAAATTTACTTTATGTTGTCAAATAATAAATTCCTTGGAAAGTGTTGGTATGGAAGGCATCCGTGGATTCGGCTAGCCATGGCTTGTGAAAGTTTGGTGGAAAAGGAATAATCTTTATTTTTATGTTTGGGAACCACCTATGATATATCTAGCATGGAAAGTGTTGGGAACCTCAAGTCGTTCTCGTTGGTGGGAAAAATATACCTCCCAAAAAAAATTATCTCTCAATTTTTGCTTTGAGATCTGGCACCTCTACAAATCCCTACTTCCCTCTGCGAAGGGCCTTTCTTTTACTTATGCAATTTTTATTTTGAATTTGAGTCTCCATCCTCTCTTATAAAGCACCAACTAGGAAACACTATGATCCTACTTGAGCATTAGGTGTAACTAATATGCGAGTGTGTTTCATGAATGGATCAATGGTAGAGCATGATGGGCTAGGGATAAATTATTTTAGCATCGATATTTTGAAAGACATGCTTGCTTGTTGATATACTTGAGTATCTAAATTATTATGTCAAAACTAGACTATTGCTTTGAATCATATAAAAGTCCAAATGTCCATGTTATAAAGAAAAGAATATGATATGACTTGATAAACAACACTCCACATCAAAAATTCTGTTTTTATTACTTACCTACTCGAGGACGAGTAGGAGTTAAGCTTGGGGATGCTAATACGTCTCCAACGTATCTATAAATTTTGATTGTTCCATGCTATTTTATTATCAATCTTGGATGTTTTATAATCATTTTATAGTCATTTTATATCATTTTTTGGTACTAACCTATTGACATAGTGCCAAGCGCTAGTTGCTGTTTTTCTGCATGTTTTTTACATCGCAGGAAATCAATATCAATCGGAGTCCAAACACCGCGAAACTTTTTGGAGATTTTTTGGGCCAGAAGGAACACCGTGGGCCCTGGTGGCACCTGGGGGGAGTCCCAAGGAGGGGACAACCCACCAGGGTGCGCCAGGAGGCCCATGCGCGCCTTGGTGGGTTGTGCCCACCTCGGGTGCCCACTGGACCGTCTCTTTGCTCTACAAATACCCCAATATTCTAGAAACCCTAAAGGCATCGATGAAATATTCATCCAGCCGCCGCAGAGTCTAGAACCACCAGATCCAATCTAGACACCATCACAGAGGGGTTCACCACTTCCATTGGTGCCTCTCCGATGATGCGTGAGTAGTTCTTTGTAGACCTTCGGGTCCGTAGTTAGTAGCTAGATGGCCTCCTCTATCTCTTTTGATTCTCAATACAATGGTCTCTTGGAGATCCATATAATGTAAATCTTTTTGCGGTGTGTTTGTTGGGATCCGATGAAATTTGAGTTTATGATCAGATCTATCTTTTTATATCCATGAAAGTTATTTGAGTTCTTTTATCTCTTATATGCATGATCTTTTATAGCCTCGTATTTCTTCTCCGATATTTGGGTTTTGTTTGGACAACTTGATCTATTTATCTTGCAATGGGAAGAGGTGCCCGGTAGTGGATTCGATCTACGGTGCTTCATCCCAGTGACAGAAAGGGAACCGACACGTATGTATCGTTATCACTGAGGATAAAACGACGAGATGCATATCTAATGCCATAGATAAATGGATCTTGTCTACATCATGTCATCGTCCTTAATGAATTACTCTATTTTTCCATGAACTTAATACACTAGATGCATGCTGGATAGCGGTCGATGTGTGGAGTAATAGTAGTAGATGCAGGCAGGAGTCGGTCTATTAATCTTGGACGTGATGCCTATGTAACGATCATTGCCTGGATATCGTCATGATTATTTGAAGTTCTATCAATTGCCCAATAGTAATTTGTTTCCCACCTTTTCTATTTTTCCCGAGAGAAGCACTAGTGAAACCTACGGCCTCGGGGTCTTCTTTCTCATATATTTGCCTTTGTGATCTACTTTTTCCTTTGCTTTTATTTTCAGATCTATTAATCCAAAAACCCAAAAATACCTTGCTGCAATTTATCTATCAATATTTATATATCTCTCACGTCTGTTACCCGAAAGGGATTGACAACCCCTTTTACACGTCGGGTTGCGAGGTGTTGCTATTTGTGTGCAGGTGTTGTTTTCGTTGTGTTGCTTGGTTCTCCTACAGGTTCGATAACCTTGGTTTCATCACTGAGGGAAATAGCTACCGCTGCTATACTGTATCATCCCTTTCTCTTTGGGGAAATACCGACGTAGCTCTAGCAGACATCAATCACTTACATGTGGGACCCGCTCAACAAAAAATAAAAATAAAAAACTCTTTCTCTCACCCCCTATCTCACACACACTTACATGTGGCCCCTCACAGTCTCTCTCTCTCACCTCCCACCTCTCTCCCCCTACCCCACGACCTCTCTCTCTCACTTCCGGCGAGCGCCGGCTGCCCAGGGACCGTGCGCCGCCGCTGCTAGCTCCCCACGCGCCGCACCCCTTCCTCCACGCCTCCCCCTCTCGCTCCCTCCCTCCCCCTTCCTCCTTGTGCAGAGCACCAACGTTGCTGCTGCCTTCGTCTCCGCGCGACCAACAGAAACCCCAAGCGTGATCACCTCGCCGGGAAGCTCTTACGAGATGCGCTCGCCCTCCCAGCTTACGAATTCGACAAGAGAAACTCAGGACCGAGTGCCACAATGCATCTTCCCCGCCTCTGATCTCGAATAGCCACCGCCGATTCGACACCATTGAAGCTCCCCGGCCGACCCCTTACGTTCCCCGAGCATCCTGAGGTACCTTGAAAGATGTGAGCATCCTCTACAGAAGACCTCGTGACCTCCGGTCGTCTTCCCCACGAGCTCCGAGCACTGCCATGGCCGCCGTCGTTGAAGTACACACTTCAGTCTTCCTCGATCCCCAGCAGCGTCGCCATCGTGCTCCTAGTCATCTCCTTAGTCTCGCACATCCTGTTAGCCTCTCCCTCTTGCACAATAGCTCGCTCACTTGCGCCGCCCAGAGTCACCGCGGGAACGGTCTTCGCCATCAGCTCCGGCGACCATATGGCCTTAAGACACCATATGTGGACGCGGTCGAGCCAAGGCTATCACGTGGTTCCCTCAGCCGGCCTCCCTGCAGCCTCCCGGCATGCCTTTGCCGCGAGATTTGCTCTCCGCCCGCAACCCTCGAGGGAATTAGTTTAGGTGCACATTAGTTTAACTAAATATAAACGAGAATATACAGCATAGCAGTTAACCCACCATTTCAGAAAATAATTGAACAATGACATGTGGGCCCTATATGGAGTTTGACCGGTCCATATCTAGTTTTATTTTTATTTTTATTAGGTGGGACCTATGTGTAAGTGAGAGATAGAGGAGTGAGATAAAGCCTTTTTTCTTTTTCTTTTTTTGCTGAGTGGGTCCCACATGTAAGCGACCCATGGAGGCAGGGGCAAAATGTCCAGAAAATGTCCGGTAGACTGTCAAAGGCCTTTGACCTAATGGAAACGGCACAAAAGGGCATTTCTATAAGGTCACCTAATGGCGGAGGGGCAAATTTGAGCAGGCTTCGAAACTAGGGGCAAATCTGAGTAGGTGGTTCGAGTTAGGGACAGAAATGCAAATGGCCCTATACATTATGCTAGGAAGATTAAACATGCTAAGCTATATGATTTTGTAGGGATAACGTTCTTTAGCATTCTTTATTTTGAAGGGCATGATTGTTTGTTAGCATGCCTGAGTATTGTTGTCTTTATATCAAATGATAGACTATTTCTTTGAATCACTCGTATCTTAAGATTCATGCCATGATTATATTATTTGATCAAGATTGTGCTAGTTAGCATTCCATATAAAAATATCTTTGTTTTATCATTTACCTACTCAAGGACGAGCAGGATTTAAGCTTGGGGATGATGATATGTCTCTGTCGTATCTATAATTTTTGATTGTTTCATGCCATTATCCTACTATTGCCACATACTTTTGGCAACAATTTATATGATTTTCTTGGACTAACATATTAATGTAGGGCCCAGGGCCAGTTCCTGTTTTGGTCGTTAATGTTTTTATCGTTGAAGGCCTCCCAGTCAGCCTGGGAGATCATAGGCCACATCCTATGTATATCTTAAAACTCTGTTTTGCACTTGACGTGTTCTGCGTTGACTTTGACCTTATAGCCTCTCAGTAGTTTAGGAAAATGGAAATTGTTGTGTGATTGATGAGTTTCTTTTCATTACCGTCCTTGTCCAGGAACTTGTATCGTTTGCGCATCTTCTCAAAGAGGAGTTTTCTCTTATCCTTGTTAACTTTGCGCCTCAATTTGAAGTCATTGATGTTGACCCATGAAGGATGCAACCTAGTTGATTGCTATACCCTTGTTTGGCCTTCTGCGGACTTACATGTGTACCCTTGAAAGGGTCTACACGAGCAACAACGACCCTCCTGGTGCCGAGCTCGTCTGGACGCCTAGGCTAGCGTTGCCTCTTTGTCTGGGTAGTGGTTGGCTTCTCCACCACCTGTGTGGTCCTTGGTTTGTCTTCCTCGCTCATGACTTTGGCCACACTTGTTCCATATTCTGAGTCATTGTATAGACGCTCACTCGAACGTTCTGAGGAATTGTCGTGTGTGTCAGGTGGGGGAACTTGGGATGACTATTCTAAGGATTTATTGCCTGAATGTGTGCTCTCGAGAAAAGATGCAGCGTCGGACTCTTGTGAGTCATTTCTAAAAAATATAAATAATATTTGTAAAAACAATAATATTCAATTAAAAATTCTGCATGACCTTTGATAATTTTTGAATAAATTGAGTGCTAGAAATTTGGCAAAACGTTGACGAATCAACAGTTCGCCAAAACATTGGCACCCATGCGTATGTTTACAATCACAAAAACAATACATCATTTCCTAATATTCATACCACAAAGGATTACATGATTAAAACATTCTAGGTAGCATTCACATAAAAAATCAGCTTTTATCACTTACCTACTCGAGGACAAGTAGGAATTAAGTTTGGGGATGCTAATACATTTCCAACATATCTATAATTTTTGATTCTTTCATGTTATGCGATGAGTGGATTTTATGCATACTTTTGAGAGTGTATTATAGTGCCAAAATACATCATATCATATGCATCTAGCACTTATGCATGTCTACAATGCATAGTTTTGGTATTTATTTGTTTTAAGAAGTTCGTTGCAGACTTATTATTTTTATTACATTTTATTGGGGTTCCTTTGTTTTGTGATCTTCGTAGGTGTGTTGACATGTTCATGGACTTTGGACATCAAAAGAACAAAGTTGGGGGTCAAATCGGAAAAGTTCCAGGCACCAAATCAAGGTGCTTTGGATAGTTTGATGATTTCACATTTATCAAAGTTCCAAAATGAAGATCCAAAGCCTCTAATGCATCAGACTTATCCTTAGCAATCCAACGAGCCCAAGAATGTCAAAATCGGAGTTCGTATGAAGAAATGGCGACCAAAATATGAAACAGCTCCCGAAGTACAAAGCATTTAATGGCTTTCCATACGAGGGAAGCTGCTCGTATGACCTCTTGACAACCATGGAAATTGGTCAGAATTTTCCAGATTTTGCTCTGATTGCATCCCTGTTTTCCCCTATGGGATCCTTGACAACCAAGGTTGTATTGGACGTGGATTTGGCTCCCCTAGATCCCTTGGATGAAGGGGAGGAGGCTACATCAATGAAGGCGACTTGAGGAGGCTTCCTATAATAAAACCTCCAACCCTAGCCTCCGGGCATTATCATCTCCATCCTCCACAAGTTCCATCAACCCCCGCAAAACCTCCAGTTCAAAAACTCCACCATAGAGAGATAGCCAAGACAAGAAGCAGGAGAGGAGGCACCACCTACACACCCGGTGCCGGTCGGAGGACCGGTGCTCTCTGCATCGCCGCCGCCATCATGCTCCACTCCATCTCCAACATCATGTTGGCTTGTAACTTGTCTCAATCCTATACATACTCCATCGTCATGTTTGAGTGAATTACTAGTTCTTGGGTAATAGGATGATCTCAAGTTTGTACTAGCACCGAATAATTTTGCATGATATGAAATAACCTATCCATGCATTGTTAATCTTCTTCATGATGTTGGCTGAAGTGCACAATCCAAATTTTACAACTTTGAACACAAGGATATTACTATCGAGTGAAGTGGAGAGCGGAGAAAGCAAGCGATAGTGCAATCTCTAGGGAAGTGAAGGAGAAAAGGCGACATTAGTATCCTCTACGTATGTAGTCGCTGCCAATTCGATGGGGAAATAATGGAGACCGCCCATTGGCCGCATCCACCGGAAAACCCTTAACTATCATTGTCGCAACCCGCTGGGGAAGGAAATTTTGGTGGCGTGCGTGATACGCTTGACTACTCATAGTGCCATATACTGTACGAGGCTCCGCCCACAAATATATACATGACAAGTGGATTAAGTATCCATATAACGTGCGGGTAGTAATGATTCTGAATGCCTCGAGAATGCCTTTTTAGTCAAGCATCACCCCCTTATTTTATTCATTGTTTTATTTACATTTCTACCTTTGCTTAGTTCTTTAGACAAAACCACCTTTATTATCGTTTTGTTAGCAATCCACAAATAAACTATTTTAGATAATGTTTTGGGTGTGAACGTAGCCGCATGTGTCCTGATGTAGCTGCGGGGTCGGTAGTTATATGTGCAACACTACTCCCCGTGGGATCGACATAATCTACTTACTGTGAATTGCAATAGTCTAGAGACCTTGCAGGTCATCAAACTTTTCTAGCGCCGTTGCCAGGGAGCAAAGCGCACAGTTATTACCTTCCCACTCACACATAGTTTATTTTGTTAGTTGTTATTTATCTTTTAGTTTTCCCTTATATCAAAAACAAAAAAAACTACTAATCATGTCTTCTGAGATGCCTACTGAGGATATCTTGAAGGAGTGGATGAGAGACTACTACGCACCACAATTAGCTACCAAAGAAAAATAAGTAGAGAAAAAACAAAAAGAAACTAAGATAAAAGAGTGGTTGAAATTGGTGAATATTATTCATCAATGATATTTGCTACATACCCTTTACCATGTGAAGAATGCCAATCTGAAGATCACCTACATTATCAATGTGAGTATAGTATCGATCCAATAGTAGCAACTTATAGCAGTGGTGATAAATGCCATGCTAGTATGGAAATCAACAACTAGTGGTTCTTGTTGGTGCCGGTGTTTTTTTTCATAGAATAAGAAATATGTAGGTGAAATGCATTTTGCCAGATTTTTTATGAGAAGGTGCATCCTATTCATTGCTTTTGTATGGATAATTTTTGTGATAATGTATTAGTGAAGAGCGGACCAGAGTGGATCGTGACCGCCTTGGGAGAAACTAATATTTTGTAGGGATCACGTAATAATAAAGAAATGGATGTACAAGATGAAGAACAAAAAACCCCCAATGTATATTATATGCTGCAAGAATGGGGAAAGAGACATGAATTAAATATTTTCCAAATGAACTTGCAGCAAACAAATGGGGATGATAAAGAACGAGCTATCGTGGATGAGAAAGTGTGCCTAGATAAAGAGAATACCGAGGAAAATGAAGAGGGGGAACAGATTGATCACCCACCCTCATCTTCCACCCACGAAGTAACTTTTTGCACACTCTTAGTATTTACTTTGATGAAGCAATGTAGGAAAAAGATATTGCTTCCATGGATACTAAAGAACCACATTACTTCATAGATACAAGTGCAATTTTGATGTGTTCTTTGTATCGAAGTCATTGCTTATGTTGTGGTTCTGTGAGCACATTGACTTTCAAAGCACAAATGCTTATGATGAGGTGATATTCTATTATAACACTAATATGGTAAATGCTACAGAGGAATTATTATGGTATGTAGTAAGCAAAAGTGCAGGTATATTATTCGCCGAGGTCCGAGTTGTTGCCCGCACCTGTAAAAATGATGCCATAATCAATTGGATGTGTGATAAGATCTACTACATATACGAGTATTGTCAAGAGAATGGATCATTTTGAAGAAGAAAGGCGCGAGACAGAGGAGTTCACAATAAAAGAGCCCTTCGATATACAAGAACAAAAGTATATTGATAACTCTACTTTGAATGAATTTGGTGCTAACAAACTTCCCATGTAGAAATGTCACTATCAAGGTGAGGATGATAATTATCATGTTGCAATAATGACAAACCAGAGGAAGAAAAAACTCTTGATATGTTAAAGTCAAACTTTGCTTGTTTGGACAATGTTGCAATAATTCCAAACTAGAGGAAGAAAACACTCATGATATGTTAAAGTCCAACCATGCTTCTTTGGAAAATTTTATTATGCAGGGGAAACCTATAGGGAGTGTTGAACTATCCACTCCACAAGAATAATTTTATGAAGTGTCTCCTGATGGGCCTCGAACCCCTCGTTGGTTACCCCAAGTGGAAGGTGTAAGATGCAGTAAGTAGAAGTGTTTTCCCCTAGCAAAGATGCCAAGGATCGAATCCCCAGAGACTCCTAGGTTCAACAAGTAGGTGTCAATTGCTAACGGCGCAATTAGCAATCAACGTGGACCTGCACACAGATACAAATAACTTTTCTCCCAACGAGTACAGAGAGGTTGTCAATCTCTCCGGCCTTGTAGTTCACAAAGGGTTAAAAGCAATATGATAGTAGTGATAAATAGTGTTTTTGCAATAGTAAGTAAACTAGCGAAAAGTAAATAGTGGATGTGATCAATGATGGTAATATGGACCGGAGTCCCATGATGTTCACTAGTGATGTCTCTCTCCCAAAAGACGATAAAACAGCTATGTGAGGTAAACAAATTACAGCTGGGCAATTGACAGGACCCACGAGCGCATACAAATGCTGATTACATTGCAAGAAAGGTTGAGGTTCAAAGCATGGGCGGTACGCCAAAGTAAGTAGACCGAAATCCATCAATATCTACTACTAATCATCCACCTTGAGATATCTATCCAGAACATCTCGCTGGTATTAAGTTGCGAGTCCCACCCATAGTGTAAACTCAATGCAACAGACAACTGCATTAAAAGAACTTTGCGTAAAGTAAACAATCCTTGCACCCGCGGGCACAAGCACCGTTGTTTTCCCCCTTGTGGCAATAGCACATCCCCTAGACTCATGTTTCTGTCACTCAAGCTAGTCATCGAGGGGCATGAACCCACAATCGAGCATAACGTTCCCTCTTGGAGTCACTACCTACTACTTGGCCAAAGCAATAAATAACAACGGAGAACATGCAAGAATTACTTATGAACAAAAATATAAAAGAGGTGAATCAAATATATTACTCAAGATCAATCTGAACATAATCTCATAATCCATCGGATCCCGGCAAACTCAACATAGCAACAGCATAAGGATTACATAGGTGCCTCGATCATGTAGGGCAGCTCACGAGGACTAATTAGTGAAGCACAAGAACGGGAGGAGAACATCACATAGCTACTGGTCATGGACTCATGGTCCAAGGGAGACTACTCACGAGTCATCCGGGAGGCGTCCATGGTGGTGGAGAAGCTCCCGGTGGTGATCCTCCCCTCCGGCAGGGTGCCGGGAAGAGTTCTCCTGGTGCTCCCGATCTTGGAAGCGGCGGCGGCGGCGGAACAGAGATGGGATCGCGAAAAGAAGTCCTGTTCTGAGGGTTACGGAGGACCCTTTAAATATATGCCAAAGTAGGGCACCGGGGGAGCCTCGGGGGGCCCAGGCGCCCCCCCGGCGCGGCCCAGGGGGGGGGGCGCCCACAGGGCGCCTGGAGCCCCTGTGCCCCCCCAGGCTGCCCTTCGGACGCAGTGTTGTTTCCGGTTCGCTGATTTTTTATATAATTTTTCTGGATTTTTCTGGGCAGTTCTCGAAACGTGAAAACCTGAAATACAAAAACAGCCAAAAACAGAAACTGGCACTCGGGTGCACTGGATTAGTAAGTTAGTCCAAATATGATCAAAAGTGTATGGAAGTGTATGAATATCATAGCAATATCACCCAAAAGTGGCATGGAGCAAGCAGAAATTATAGATACGTTTTGGATGTATCAACATCCCCAAGCTTAATTCCTGCTCGTCCTCGAGTAGGTAAATGATAACAAGAATAATTTCTGTGGTGACATGCTATTAACCATATAGGACTTTCTCATAGTCATATGACAAAAGCTTACTGAGACAATGATTCTATAGTAATTAAGTTGTCTCAAGAGAAAATCACAAATGACTGAAAGTTTTACAACATGAAACTGAAACATCAAAAAGATTTGCAATGAACATGATGTGCAAATATGATAAAGTGATATCTAGCTTGCCCCCTTTAGTGATGCAAAACATAAATGCAAGGGCACCTTCAAGGTTTAAGTGATGACTAGATACAATCATTTCAGAATAAACGATATCACAATCATGCAAAAGACAATGCTACTTTGGGACAATGCACATTACACTCAGAATGACAATCATGCTCTCGGTAGTTGGTGCTTCAACATAAAGGTAAAAGAAAGGTTAAGTGCTAAAGCTTTTTTATTTTGAAAACATGGAAGCAATTGTGTCAACGGTAGTAGTACTTCCTATGTGTCATGTGTAAAACATCTTATAAGTTGCAAGCCTCATGCATCGAATACGAATAGTGCTCGCTCCTTGTCCTAATTAGCTCGGATCCCCATGGGTTATCATTGCATTGCATATGTTTTAACCAAGTGTCACAAAGGGGTACCTCTATGCCACCTGTACAAAGGTCCAAGGAGATAGATCGCATTTGATTTCTCGTTTTTGATAGATCTCAACTTGAGGACATCCATACCGGGACAACATAGAAAATAGATGATGGACTCCTCTTTAATGCATAAGCATATTCTCATGAGAGATTGAGGATTAAGGTCCAAGCTAAAACTTCCACCATGATGCATGGCTTTGGTTGGCGGCCCAATGTTCTTCTCTAACAATATGCATATTAATTCAACCCACGGTAAATCACCCTTACTTCAGACAAGACGAACATGCATAGCAACTCACATGATATTCAACAAAAGTGTGACAGTTGATGGCGTCCCCAGAAACATGGTTACCGCTCAGCAAGCAACTCATAAGAAATAAGATACATATGCAACATATTCTTTACCACAATAGTTTTTAGGCTACTTTCCCATGAGCTATGTATTGCATGGTTAGTTTGCTTAGTGCAGGTGGAGGTTACAAAAGACTGGGAGCGACCAACTAAGAGAGCAATGACGGTCATAATCATGCAGAGCGACAAAGCAATATTGAATCAGGCATGGTAGTTATATCGCTACTTAGAAACAAAAGATCATCAAGGCTTGACAGACTTTCTTTACAGTCTTGAATATGCGTGAGCATACGCCAAGTCAATCAAAATAAATTCTCGAAGGAAGATATTACTAAACCATACCACATCATAGGCAAACAAACCAAGTTGGTATTCCAATAACACATTGGGAACCTCCCAGCTATTTGAGATTAACCAAAAGAAAACCTGAACTACTAAGCACCATCATGAAAGTAGCATCTTTATCATAGACACATTAACCCATGCAACGGAAGCAAACTCTCTTAATAAGGTTTGCATGGTAATTAAAAAGAGTTCAAGCAACCAACTAAATAAAAGCTCTTGAAAAGATAAGCATGAATACTAAGAGCAGAGCATGATAGTAGCTATTAAAAGATAAAGAACACACACAGCATAAATAGACATGAAATTTCTATGTAATGTTCTAGGTAGAGGTGGAGCGTGTTTCTCTCCCACATAAAGGAATGTTGGGTTCCGACTCGTTATGAAAAACTAAAAAGAAAACTAAAAGCAAGACGCTCCAAGCATAGCACATAACATATGAAGTGATAAAAATATAGCGAAACGAAAGACGAACTGATAATGTTGATGGAGAAGGGGATGCACGGGGGGCATCCCCAAGCTTAGACGCTTGAGTCTCCTTGAATATTTCTTGGGGGTGCACGGGGGCATCCCCAAGCTTGAGCGCTTGACACTCCTGAATCTTTTTATCATCTTCCCTCGCACACTTGAAAACTCCCTTCATACACAACTCATCATAATCTGATTAGCGAGGTTAGTACCCTTAATAAAATAATTATACCTTGCTGGAAATAAGGATATTCTTGAAGTTCTACTGTTTCTCAAGATTGCCAAAAGGTTTTTGCAAAGAAAAAGCAAGTTCTCAATTTGCAAAGTGAAGGTAAGGCAAAACAGGACAGAATCTGTGAAAAACAGAACAGCAGGCAGTAATTGACCTGTTCGGGATACTTCTGCAACTCAAATCAAAAAACTCAGAACTGACGCACGAAAGACAATTATATAGAGAACGCTGTCGAAACAATTCAGACCAAAAAGATGATCTGGTGATTTTATACGAATTTTTCTATCCAAGGACAGAATCTGTTTCCTGGACAGCACCTCACAACTTTTGAACTTTCTAGCAATCAGAGGCTATACTTGGCACAAATATGAAAAGAAAAGATACAATGATGATGCTACAGCAGTAAACAACATCAAGACACAACAAAAGCAAAATTTTTATTCATGTGGGCTGCCTCCCAAAAGCGCTTTCTTTTATGCCTTTAAGCTAGGCATAATGCATAGATCAAGTTGTATCAATTGAACCATCATCAAGATCATCAAAAAGCTCTTCAATAATACAACTAGTCTTAAGAGGACTCTCAAATAAAGGCCTCATAGAGATACTTCTAGGTAGAAGACCAAAAGGATAAAAGTCAAGGGAAGATTCATTTATAAATTCACATAAAGGTGTTTCTTCCAAAGTCTTTACAGTTTCAACCCCTTTGGCAATAGATGGGTTACTTTTAGAACGGGGAGCCTTTGGAACGTGAACGAACTTAGGCTCCCTCTTTGCCGGAGTTTCTACCTTTTTGGTTTTGATCAAGGAGAAAGTAGTTCCTAAGGTATCAAATATTTCCTCAATCTTGTCCATCCTAGAAGAGTCAGAACCATGGAATTTGACGGTCTCCAAATTTTTGAAAATTTTATGCATGGAGCTATCAAGTCTATTCAAATTCCCTTGGATCTTACGATCCAACTCATTCATCTTATTAGTGCTTGGCATCTCTAGCTCTATTTTTTCAAGTTTTTTCATAATGTGAGCTAGGGTGATGTCCTCTCGAATGCTAACAACAGGGGGACTCCCAACAAGATTTTCAATAATACTAAGAGACTCCCAAACTGGGGCCTCTAGGAAATTCCCATTGATAGCAGTATCTAGAATAAACATATTCCAAGAAGTAATTCCAACATAAAAATTTCTAAGTAAGATAGTAGTAGGTTGCTTCTTGGTGGCTCTTTTTTGTGAATCATTAATTCTATACCAAGCATCTTTCAAACTTTCCCCACCTCTTTGTTTAAAGGTGAGAACTTCTGCCTCGTCAAAGACAAAAGGACCCGACATAATGATAACTAAAGAACAAGATAACTATTTTTGTGTTTTTCGATAAAAGGAACTAAAGCAAAAATAAAAAGGTAAACTAACAAGACTAAAAAGCAAAGGTAAAAGATAGCATGCAACTCCCCTATCCTGAAGAGTGGAGTCCCCGGCAACGGCGCCAGAAAATACTCCTTGATGGGCCTCGAACCCCTCGTTGGTTACCCCAAGTGGAAGGTGTAAGATGCAGTAAGTAGAAGTGTTTTCCCCTAGCAAAGATGCCAAGGATCGAATCCCCAGAGACTCCTAGGTTCAACAAGTAGGTGTCAATTGCTAACGGCGCAATTAGCAATCAACGTGGACCAGCACACAGATACAAATAACTTTGCTCCCAACGAGTACAGAGAGGTTGTCAATCTCTCCGGCCTTGTAGTTCACAAAGGGTTAAAAGCAATATGATAGTAGTGATAAATAGTGTTTTTACAATAGTAAGTAAAATAGCAAAAAGTAAATAGTGGATGTGATCAATGATGGTAATATGGACCGGAGTCCCATGATGTTCACTAGTGATGTCTCTCTCCCAAAAGACGATAAAACAGCTATGTGAGGTAAACAAATTACAGCTGGGCAATTGACAGGACCCACGAGCGCATACAAATGCTGATTACATTGCAAGAAAGGTTGAGGTTCAAAGCATGGGCGGTACGCCAAAGTAAGTAGACCGAAATCCATCAATATCTACTACTAATCATCCACCTTGAGATATCTATCCAGAACATCTCGCTGGTATTAAGTTGCGAGTCCCACCCATAGTGTAAACTCAATGCAACAGACAACTGCATTAAAAGAACTTTGCGTAAAGTAAACAATCCTTGCACCCGCGGGCACAAGCACCGTTGTTTTCCCCCTTGTGGCAACAGCACATCCCCTAGACTCATGTTTCTGTCACTCAAGCTAGTCATCGAGGGGCATGAACCCACAATCGAGCATAACGTTCCCTCTTGGAGTCACTACTTACTACTCGGCCAAAGCAATAAATAACAACGGAGAACATGCAAGAATTACTTATGAACTAAAATATAAAAGAGGTGAATCAAATATATTACTCAAGATCAATCTGAACATAATCTCATAATCCATCGGATCCCAGCAATCTCAACATAGCAACAGCATAAGGATTACATAGGTGCCTCGATCATGTAGGGCAGCTCACGAGGACTAATTAGTGAAGCACAAGAACGGGAGGAGAACATCACATAGCTACTGGTCATGGACTCATGGTCCAAGGGAGACTACTCACGAGTCATCCGGGAGGCGTCCATGGTGGTGGAGAAGCTCCCGGTGGTGATCCTCCCCTCCGGCAGGGTGCCGGGAAGAGTTCTCCTGGTGCTCCCGATCTTGGAAGCGGCGGCGGCGGCGGAACAGAGATGGGATCGCGAAAAGAAGTCCTGTTCTGAGGGTTACGGAGGACCCTTTAAATATATGCCAAAGTAGGGCACCGGGGGAGCCTCGGGGGGCCCAGGTGCCCCGCCGGCGCGGCCCAGGGGGGGGGGCGCCCACAGGGCGCCTGGAGCCCCTGTGCCCCCCCCAGGCTGCCCTTCGGACGCAGTGTTGTTTCCGGTTCGCTGATTTTTTATATAATTTTTCTGGATTTTTCTGGGCAGTTCTCGAAACGTGAAAACCTGAAATACAAAAACAGCCGAAAACAGAAACTGGCACTGGGGTGCACTGGATTAGTAAGTTAGTCCAAATATGATCAAAAGTGTATGGAAGTGTATGAATATCATAGCAATATCACCCAAAAGTGGCATGGAGCAAGCAGAAATTATAGATACGTTTTGGACGTATCATCTCCCTGCAACGATAGCCAACATGCTATGTTTAAATTTGTTCACGAGTCTCTAACCATGGCCTTGTAGAAGAACGACGAGACATGGATGCCTAGCACTGCCTATCGGTTCCTTCTTGAGACCGAGGACCTCTTCACATACATGGTGCCGATGCACTGCAAGAAGGTATGACTCCGACCACACTTTAATATGAGGTGCTCCAAACAACAGCGGAGGCAAGTCCAACTACACACCAGGTAGATATCCCTTGGGATCCGGGTGCATATATGGAGCATCGAAGCCAAGCTATATGGCTCTAAAAAAAGCTCTGTCGGGTGATATACTGAACGTAAGTAGGACTCTTTATTCATTTTGAGTATTTTAATATAGTTTGCATTCATATTTTTGATTTGGAACTATGCATGAATTGCTATTAAAGTTGGTTTGGTTCAAGTCTTCACTAGGTAAACAATTTCATATGCTCATATTTTGTTATATTTGGTACCATTGTGATGTTGGTTCTTCTTAATATTTTCCTAGTACAAGTGTTGAAACTAACCCCCGAGGAATTTTCGGAGAAAACAAAGTTCCAGACCAAATAGAGTAAAAGACAACGTTTTATATGACCACCAATGGTCATATGTGTGGTCATATCGAGTGAGGGAGGTGCCAACACAAACAGCCGGAGGCAACAGAACAAACGACGGTGTATCATACAAGCACAAGCGCTTGTATGCGCGGTCGTATGGCTCCTCGACGAAGATACACCTGGAGATTCAGAGTACAAGATGATGTTTCGTATGAGTGCAAACTCTCTTACATGCGCTCATACAACTAGGTGCCAACACTATGTACCATAGCAGAGCAAAAGACGGCGGACCATACGACCACAACCAGTCGTAGGTGCACTCGTATGAAGGTCAGAAGTGCCCGTTTTGTTTATTTCTTCGAGCCGAGGTCAGTGGGTTATAGTTTAACCATCTGTTTGCACTATAATATTTATTATTTACATCTGAAGCCTCTGCACTAATGAACTTTGTAGTTCTTCATGTTTTCTTTTGCCCGGTTGGGTATACGAACCTCCTTCGTACACTGAGCCGTGTTCTTTTTATCTTGTGTGTTATTTTTGTAGAGGCTTGGAGTGTGGAGACAAGTCTGGTGAGGTTCCAACCGTATGCAAACCCACACAAGCCACTCGGTTGCATTGATCTGACAAAATATTCAACTACAAGTTCCCGATTTCACTGGACCATACCAGATAAATGTTTGATGAAGTGTAGGTCTGTCGGTGTCAAAACCGGCAGATCTCGGGTAGGGGGGCCCAAGCTAAGCGTTTAGAGGATCGATGGCAACAGGAGGCTGGGGACACGATGTTTACCCAGGATTGGGCCCTCTCGATCGAGGTAATACCCTACTTCCCACTATATTAACTAGATGACGCCCCGCGCGTTGCAGCGGGACTTTCACTTGTCTGTTTGAACTGATTCACAATGGAGTAAAACAATCATGTTATGTGAAGTCCTTAGATGTGTTTTATTGCAATCCAAAACATATCTTCTTTCTTAAATAAACTATTGAAGAAATTAGTAGAACCTATTGGTCTTGAATTTCCTGTACTCACAAACCCAAGACATGGCCAGCCATTCAAATGGTGAGAGCAATTTAAGATAGCGAACTGATCTTTTGACCATGTTTTAGGTGGAAAGATTCATATATACATTGACAGACAAATACTAAAAGGGATACACGTGAAAAGAACAAAACTATACCGTGCAGAGCAATCTAGGTGAGGCATTACATTACACATTAGCACAATATGTGCACAAAGAATTCACAAAAAATGGATTATTTGTAGACACTCTACAGTATAAAATATTCCTTGTGGAGATGTTTTTTTTCCTTCTCAATAATCTGCAAGAAGAGAAAACACATAAAATGCAGCTATTGGAATAGGAATAAATATAATTTTGTCTCTTAAATTGTAAGTGAAAAAACATTCAAGAAAGACCGAGTGGGGCATACCAAGAATTAATCCTATGTATGTCAGAGTACCAAGCTACAAAAGCTAGATTCGATCAAACAACTTCTAAAAATTTAGTTAGTATAAGACAATATTTTCCGGCACTTATATGATATAATAACACAGTAATTCTTATTTCACATACCTTTCCATAATAATTAAATTGAAGGAAGAGATACATATTAGATTGACACTTCTATGAAATGTCTCATGAATAAATCATTTGATTGTCTAGTAAAAAAATTGCTAATACAAAAGAAATGATACTAAATTGAATAATAGATTGTACCTGTTGGCGGTGTAGATATGCGAAGATTATACAATATACAAACAGGAAATACTAATGATGCAAAGTAGCAGTACAAAGAAAAGAAGGGAGACATACTTGATGGTTGGATAGTTGTGAGCCTGTTACTGAACGTGATGGAGCCGTACTGTCAATCGCAGCATGTTGCTCTTCTGATATACAGACAAGAAAGGAAGCAGAAGCGCTGACGATGCCAAGAGAATAGTGCATCCGAAATGATATGCAAACAATTCAGTTCAAAAAATAATAATCACTTGCCTCCTCGAATTGTTGCCTTATCCATGCGAAGTCCCCATGTACGCTAACTACGGTGTGGAGTGACAGGCTGCCAGCATCGGGAGGGCCAAGCAGAACCGGCATGAGAGGAGGACATCCAGGAGCCGCTCGGCCAAGAGCTTCGGTCTTCCCGTTCAGCTGCGAGAGGTACCCTAAGAAGATGAGGTCGGGTGTGCTCCGATGAGGCAACCAAGGAGGCCGCCAACGCAGGCCGAGAAGCACGTTTGGCCGTGATGCAGAGTTGCGAACTTCTGCTTAAAAAGGGAGAGCAAGTACATCGGTTACCTCTGCAAGTAGATGAAGATTCAGCCATCAAATCCCATACATCGGTTACATATTTACAAAAACATTAATAGGTGGTAGAAGAATGGGATTTGATGAGAAAGTGGTGAGGGAATTAATTAGGAGACTAATTTGCCGTGGAGAAGATCTGGAGGCGCTACCTGGAACGGAGCTCTCTAGGAAACAGGTGACCTCGGCGGATGTCGTGGTTTCACGGTAGTGGGATGCTAAAAATACGCTACAGAAAACCATGGAAAGGGCGCGGAGTAATTAAGGGAAACGATCGGACCACAACACTGTAACTGGAGGTCCGAATTTTCAGCGGATAGAAACCGATGGCGTTATCTAGTTGCCTGGTGATGAAAAGAAAGAAAATAGGTTGGTGGGAATGCTGATGTGGCATATTGATGAGGTGGATAGGTTGCATGTCAAGAGAAATAGGATAGTGGGGATCAACTATTTAGGTATTAATAGATATGGATGAATATGAATACAAGAGTTGATCTACCTCGAGATCGTAATGGCTAAACCCTAAATTCTAGCCTATGTGGTATTGTGATGTTGATGATCCCCTCTACAGAATAAACCTCCTGGCTTATATACACGCCAGAAAGGGCCTAGGGTTACAAGGGTGACTTGGAGAGTAAGTTATAGATATATCCCGACTCCACGCTTGCCTTTCTATGTACATAGGAGTCCTGACCGAATACGGGGGAGAGTCTTCTACTTCTTATTTTACGGCCCATCAATACGGCCCAACTTCATCGACCCGGACGCCTGAGGACCCCTGAATACAGGACTACCTCAGTAGCCCCCGGACTTGCCTTCAAGGACGAGATCGTGTCCGACTTCATGTCTTCGGTCTTGCAAGGTGAGTCCTCCTGGATGATAGTTCGGCTTCTTTTAATATTGTGTTCCGTTGATTCCTCGCCGCCGTCGCCTTGGCTTCCACGTGTCCAACGAATGCGAACCGTCTGGGCAGTTTTATAAATACCCCATTGACTGTGTAGGGAAGGCACCTATATAAGAGAATAGATCCCAGTTGCCTCTCCATTCCATTCCATGCGAAAGAAACCCTAGTGCCTGCAAAAAATCTTCAAACATGGCCAGCGCCCCAAGCTCTTCCTCGCGCCCTCATGGCCCTCGTGCAGGAGATGAAAAGTTGTTCCATATCCCATGCGCATTGAGGACACTTCAAGCGCAGGGATATCTCCCTCCAGAGGATCTAGTCCTTGTCCAGACCGGACTAACTTCTATTGACAATCAATCCCTGTCAGAGAGCTTTCCCACCCCCTCCGATGGAGAGCGGGTATGTTTTGTCCCTTTGCTTTTAAGAGGTGTAGGTTTCCCCGTCCACCCCTTCCTTAGGGGACTCGTGGAGTTCTATGGTCTCCAATTGCACGATCTTACGCCAGGGTCTATATCGCGGGTTTTGTCGCTTTATGCGAACTATTCTTGGGCTGCGAGCCTTAGTTTGTGGTGTGGCGAAAATTCTTCTTCCTTGTCCCTCGCTCGGAAAAGAGATCTATATTTGAAGTTGGGGACGCCGAAGTATGGCGCATAGCAGGGACATGCTATCTGTCTGGTACTCCAAAGAAGGCATCTGAAGAGTGGCCTTCGGAGTGGTTTTATATTGAGGACGTTGCCTTGCTGGATCCAGTTTGGCAAGGCCTCCCCAAATATTCCAGCGCTCCTCCAAAGAAGCTTTTCAACTGGTGTCCCCATAGTCCCTCAGAAGAAGAGAGAGCGGAGGTTAGCAGACTGGCCGGCAAGATCAGATTGCTCGACAGTTCGGGGCTGTCTATAATCGAAGTGATGGCTATTTCAATAAAGTGATGCGTGCAGCCACTCCAAGCAAGAGGATTTCCAATGTGGCATTATAATGGCCTGAATGATGCCTTGCGCTGCTTACGCCTGGGTCCGGATGACCCTGCCGCTCTAGTCGTCATCCTGGAAGGTCTTCATAAGGGAGAGAAGCAAGACTTCATTTGTTTGACGTGCCGGGAGGGTTTTTCTATGTACAATCCTCTTGACTGGGTAAGTCTCTCTCGTGACCGCTATATTTTCCCATTCTTCTTTGTTATGATGTATTGACCGAACTAAATTCGGTTTTTCCCAACAGGAGTGGAGGAAGGTGATCAAAGGGATTAATAGTCCTGTCCCACAGCCAGAGGACCAATTCCAAAATGCGGCCCCGGATATGATGAAGATCCGGACATAGGCATAGAGCTAAAAGCGGGAGTCTTCTATCAAGCCTGCCGTGAGGGCACCCTGGTGGCTGTTGTAGCTGATTACCCATGCCTCATTCCTTCTTCCCACGTAAGTACCTAGGACATATCTCATCAAAGAGAAGATTCCCAGCGCGCCTTACCCACCGGATTTTATCATACTAAACAGGGACGGTGCTCCTAACGCCAAACTATGCGAAGACCGTCATCCCAGAGGGTGACACCTGCATCAGGTGAGGCCTCGAAGCAAAAGAGGACCGCGAACACCAGTGAACCTTCAAAGAGGTATGTTTGTTTTGACACACGCTGGGTGGTGAAGTCGGTATTACAGGTTTCCGCTTTGTTTTTCCTTTTAGGAGGAATACACACCGGACCATTTCCAGAAATCATGCAGACCAAATGCGGCATCCGGCCTGTCAAGGGTTAATGCGGATTCAGTGCCGGATTGTCCCCTCCAGGAGGATTTGGATGGAATGTCAGTTACTAATTCCGAAGTGGAGGTTGCGATGGTTCACCGGCGGCGGAAAGCAGCCATGCGTGACCCAGCCTTTTCTGAGGAGGCGTTTAATGCCCTCAGCTCTACAGATGCCTATATCCGAGCCACTCAAGACGGACTCGCTGGAGCCACAGATATGCGGGTAAATGTACATTTTGATGTTCCCATGCCAG
The DNA here is from genome assembly GCA_902687465.1 of Secale cereale. Taxonomy (NCBI): domain Eukaryota; kingdom Viridiplantae; phylum Streptophyta; class Magnoliopsida; order Poales; family Poaceae; genus Secale; species Secale cereale. The sequence continues at coordinate 826,461,331 of LR738713.1, forward strand.
TAGCCCCCGAGACTTAAAGCAGTTGGTACAACTGATTTGAGGATCCTTGTGTTTTTGCAGGTGCTTCAATAAAAGAATAACTCCTTATCCAAGGAGCTAAAAGAATGCCGGACCCAGCTCGCCGAATTGGAAAATTCGAAGAAATCCGGAAAGGATGCTGGTGGTAAGAACAACGATGTCCGGACAATATGATATTTGCGCTGATCACTGAGTTGTTAAGTACATACTAATTGTAATACAGCTACAGGGCTGACCGACCAAATGGAAAGGGAGCTCAGGGTTGCTTTGGCGGACAAGAAATTTGCCGAAGGGTAAACAACTACTGGCAAGCGCGTATTGACGCAAGCCATAGATAAAAGAAACCAAGCGCAGGATAAAAATGTTAGGCTGGAACATGAGCTAAAGGACGTAAGAGCCCAACTCTCAAGCGCCTTGGAAGAGAACCGGAGGCTAAAAGGCGGCATGTTCAGTATGTCCCTTATACCTAGCTCTCCTTATAGTCCCTTATTTTGGAAGTTTTTCATAAAACTTTTCCTGCAGGTTTGTTAACTGGGCAGCCTGAAGGGGGAGTGTCCGGTTTTGAGGGTGATGTGCTGCAAGAGCTTTCCAGGGTCCACGAGCGAGCTCGGAAGTCCATGAAGAGTATGGCCAGGGCTTTATGGCCGGGCAATTCGCCTCCAGAAACTATGGAGGACTTGGCGGACTTGTTCAAAGGGGCTCGAAGCCGCTTCAAACTGTGGAAAGCATCAGCATGTCGCATGGGTGCTCGAGAAGCCTGGGCCATGGTGAAGATGCGCTACACTCGTCTTGATCCAAATCATATGGCCCGGGTGGGACCTCGAGGGTCCGATAGACAAGAAATTCCTCTGGATTTGGTATATGACCAAGTAGAGACAACTGCCAAGTTTTCCCAACAGGATTGTAGACTAGACAGTCTTATAGAGGGAATAGAGAAAGAGTAGTCGTTTGATTCTATGTATTAATGTACTTTTACCATCAAACTTATCTCCGGCCGAATTTATAAAAAGGTTGTCATGGCCGACCATCTGCTTTAACCTCCATAAACCCAAAGGCTGGAGTGTTTCCGAATACTATATATGTGGTAAACACATGATATGTTCGGAAACCAGGCAATCCGGTCATAATTTCTTGAACACACAAACTATTTTTGGGGAGTTATGTTATATTGCTGTTTAACGTAAGAAACATCTTCCAGAAAGAATAGTTCCGTTAGGGGTTCCTTTCCCTGGGTCGGCGTGCATACAGATGCGGGCCTAGGCTTTTGATCCTTTGAAAAGGATTGTAGGATGCCATATCATGTGGTAGTTTAAAATACATGGTTTAAAAGGCGATATGTCATGTATCCGCCGACCGATTATTCCCTTAAGAGCGCTAGCTTTCGGCTTCACCCAGTATGACGTACATGTCCGGATTACCCCACTGTAACAATCGCAGAGGTGCTCCCTTTACACCCTAGCCGAACAATCGGAAACGTAGGGGTAAGCATAGGAGCCAGGCAACCTAGCTTGGCCAGAACTTAAGTCATATTGGTGCATATAATGGCAAGGAAGGACTGTAAAAAAGGAGACTATATTTTAAGCAAGAAGCTTTATTGGTAATGGGCTTCGTTAAAGAAGCACCCAAGTATATTTGAGGTAGATACATTCGAAGATGTACTTATCCTGTGGCAGTTCGGGCAAGCCGAATACTTGCCAATGAGAGAAAATGTAAAAAAGAAAAGGAGAAAAAAATAAAAGATAAGAGACAAGACATAACTTGAAAGGAGGAAAAAATTGCTACCGAACTATCCATAAAATCGTCGGAGCCTGGCAGCTTCCACGGGCCGGCTCAAGGCGGTTATCCTGTGCGTTCCAAAGGCGATAGGCTCCACCGGTGAGTACTTCGTCGATAATGAATGGGCCCTCCCATTTTGGTTTGAGCTTGTCCTTTTTCTTCTCTGGGAGGCATAAAACAAGTTCGCCGACGTTGTATGTCTTGGCCCGCACTTCTCTACTCTGGTATTGCCTGGCCTGTTGTTGATAAAATGCGGAACGGGCTTGCGCTATATCGCGCTCCTCTTCAAGTCCATCTAGGTCGTCATGCCGATCTAGCTCGGCTTCTCTCTCCTCGTACATGCACACTCGAGGTTAGTCATGAATAATGTCATAGGGCAGAACATCCTCTGCGCCGTACACCATGAAGAAAGGTGTGTATCCGGTCGTCCGATTAGGTGTGGTCTGCAGCCCCCAAAGTACGGAGTCAAGCTCTTCGACCTAGTGTTTATTAGACTCCCGTAGGGAGCACACTAGTCGGGGTTTAATGCCGCTCATTATCAGACCATTGGCTCTTTCGACTTGACCGTTTGTTTGAGGATGGTACACATAAGCGTAATCAAGTTCAATACCTAGCTTTGCGCACTAATTTTTTACCTCGTCAGCTGTGAAATTCATGCCATTATCTGTGATAATACTGTGCGGGACACGATAACGGTGTACTACACCGGATATAAAATCTATCATGGGCCCTGCCTCAGCTATTTTTACTGGCTTGGCTTCTATCCATTTAGTGAATTTATCTACCATCACCAGCAAGTATTTCTTTTTATGGCTTCCCCCTTTAAGAGGTCCGACCATATCAAGCCCCCAGACCGTGAAAGGCCAGGTAATGGGGATTTTTCTCAGAGCGGTGGGAGGCATGTGACTTTGATTTGCAAAGAGCTGGCAGCCAACGCAGTGTTGGACTAAGGTCTCGGCATCTGCTCGGGCAGCGGGCCATAAAAAGCCAGCTCGAAAAGCTTTGCCTATGAGCACCCGGGCTGCGGCGTGGTGGCCGCCCATTCTTGCGTTTATTTCAATGAGAATTTACCTTCCCTCCTCTTTGGAGATGCACCTTTGTAGAACACCAGTAGTGCTTTTCTTATATAGTTCAACTTCGTGAACTTTGCAGGCTTTAGAACGCCGGACTATGCGGCGGGCCTCATTTTGGTCATCGGGGAGCTCCTGCCTTTTAAGGTAAGCTAGGAAGGGCTCTGTCCAGGGGCCTATGACAGCCATGATCTCATGAGCCGAAGGAGTTATCTCCATGTCTGGGTCTCCGATGACGTCTTGGTTATGTTTGGTCGGGGGTGTATTCAGATCCGAATTCGTATCGCCGCCCGTGTCCTGCCATGTTACTGATGGCTTAAATAGCCTTTCCACAAAGGTGTTAGGCAGGACGGGGTCGCGTTTAGCGCCCATACGAGCGAGTATGTCAGCGGCCTGGTTATTATCCCGGGCTACGTGATGGAATTCCAACCCCTCAAATCTAGCCGATATTTTCAATATAGCATTGCGATAAGCTGCCATTTTGGAATCCTTTGCATCAAAATCTCCATTAATTTGGGAGATAGTGAGGTTTGAGTCTCCGCATACCTCGAGGCGTTGTATGCCCATGGATACAGCTAGACGGAGACCATGCAATAGGGCCTCGTATTCGGCTGCATTGTTCGAGTCCGTGTACATGATTTGTAGGACGTACCAGACTGTATCCCTAGTTGGAGATATCAATATTACACCGGCCCCCAATCCGGCTAACATTTTGGAACCATCGAAGAACTATGTCCAGTGGGAGTATGAGCCATACACTTTAGGGAGTTCGGCTTCGGTCCATTCGGCGACAAAGTCAGCCAACACCTGGGATTTAATAGTCTAGCGTGGCTTGTAAGATATTTCGAATGGTAAGAGATCGATGGCACATTTGGCTATGCGTCCGGTGGCGTCTTTGTTGTTAATAATATCGTTGAGTGGTACCTCGGATGCCACTGTGACCTAACACTCTTGAAAGTAGTGTCGAAGTTTCCGAGATGACATGAAGACCGCATAGGCAATTTTCTGATAGTGGGGGTACCGTGATTTGCACGGTGTTAGAACCTCGAATACGTAGTATACCGGTTTTGAACGGGGAATTTATGTCCTTCTTCGGCTTGTTCAACGACGAGTACGTCACTCACTACCTGGTGAGTGGCTGATATATACAGCAGCATGGGTTCGCCAACACCGGGAGCGGCTAGGATTGGGTTGCTTGCTAGTAGAGTTTCTATTTCTTCCAATCCAGCCGTGGCCGCATCCATCCATTCGAAATTGTCAGTGTGTGGTAGCAATCTATAAAGTGGCAATGCCTTTTCTCCTAACCTGGAGATCAAGCGGCTCAGGGCCGCTACGTAGCTTGAGGTCGGTTCGTGTTTTGAGCTCTGACAAGGCCCGGATTTTAGCTGGGTTAGCTTCGATTCCTCTATGGGATACGATGAACTCTAGTAGCTTGCCGGCTTGAACGCCGAAAACACATTTTTCCAGATTGAGCCTTATGTCATATTCTCGAAGGTTGGCAAACGTAAGGCGGAGATTTTCCACCAAAGTCTCGACATGTTTGGTCTTTATGACTACGTCATCAACATATGCCTCCACTGTCTTGCCAATTTGTTTTTCTAAGCATGTTTGAATCATGCGTTGATATGTGGCGCCAGCGTTTTTAAGTCCAAAGGGCATAGTGTTGAAAAGAAAGGACCGTACGGGGTGGTAAATGTCGTCACGGCCTGAACGGATTCCTTCATCTTTATCTGATGGTATCCGGAGTAATCATCAAGGAAGCACAATGAGTCGTGTCCGGCCGTTGCACCGATAATTTGATCAATGCGGGGCAAATGAAAGGGATCCTTGGGGCATGCCTTATTTAGGTCTGTAAAGTCGACGCAGAGGCGCCAGGATTTATCCTTCTTCGGCACCATGACCAAGTTGGCTAGCCAATTCGGGCGTTTAATTTATCTGATGAATCCGCTTCCAATAGCTTGGCTAGCTCTTCTCCCATTGCTTGTCTTTTGGGTTCAGAAAACCGTCGCAGTGACTGCTTAACTGGTTTGGACCCTTTGATAATATTGAGGCTGTGTTCTGCCAGCCTGCGTGGGATTCCCGGCATATTTGAAGGGTGCCAGGCGAATATATCCCAATTTTCTCGAAGGAAGGCGCGTAACGTGCTGTCTACAGCTGGATCCAGCTGTGCCCCGATAGACGCTGTCTTGTTAGGGTCCGTTGGGTGCACTTGGAATTTTATGATTTCATCTGCTTGTTTGAAGGAGGTAGATTTCGATCTTTTGGCGAGGATTACATCGTCCTTGTTCACGTTGATCGTAAGGTAGTTAATTCTTAGGCCGCGAGGGCTTCGGATAATGCCTCTAAGGCTAAGGATGCCATCTTATTCTCGGCACGGAGTGCTTTATCCGGATCACTTGTTAATGTGATCACTCCATTGGGCCCTGTCATTTTAAGCTTCATGTACCCGTAATGGGGTATAGCTTGAAAGCATGAAAAAGCGTCCCGTCCTAGAAGGGCGTGGTATCCGCTATGAAAGGGAACAATGTGGAAGAGTAGTTCCTCCGACCTGTAGTTATCGGACGTGCCAAATACTACATAGAACTTAATGCTTCCCGAATACCGAGCTTCACGGCTAGGTATAATTCCTCTAAAGGTTGTGTTAGTGTGCTCAATGCAGGATTTTTTGACCTGCATTTTTGCAAGCGTTTCCTCATATATGTGGTTTAGTCCGCTTCCTCCGTCCATAAGTACCTTAGTGAGGCGAAAACCGTCCACTATTGGGTCCTGTACAAGAGCTGCTGTTGCTCGGATCAGTCGGACTCGGGGTGCATCTTCGGCGGAAAAACTAATTGCCGTGTCTCTCCATGGGCTTGCAGAGCTAATTTGGTAAACCTCGGCAAGTTCGCGATTCGCTCTCTTGCGTCGGCTATTTGAGGAGAATGTCTCGAAGACAGTAAAGACACCGACGTCTTTCTCCCCTGATAAGGCGGTGGAAAGGATTGCCGCACCACTCTTAGCTACCTGTCGGAGTCCCCAACATGCTCTAAGGCAGTGGTTTGGGATATTATCCGGGGTTGCGTGTATTTGGCAAGGTTTATCGAGCAGTTCATCCAGTACGGACCCGCGTCTTAAAAAAGGTTTGTTCTTCTTGCCAATAGGCATTTTATCGGATGACCTACTAGGGTATGTCCGTTTAGCCTTAACAGTGTGTTGTCCGAATATGGACTGTTCGAGAGGTATGTTCCGGGCTTTCCAAGTGTTTTCCATTGCGCAGTACTTTCGTACTAAATGCAACAGTTCTGTGAAAATCAGAACGCGACATCAGTTGAGGGCGTTCAAGACTCCCCCGTCCGTGCAGTTGTGGTAAAATAAGGAGACCGCCTCGTCGTCGCATCAGTCCTTAATCTTGTTCTTGACGAGCAGGAATCTGGCCCAGAAGTGGTTGACCGTTTCCTCGGGCTGCTGTTGTATGTTCGCGAGATTATCTATCTCCGGAAATCCGGATTTACTTGGAGATTTTTTCCCGGGGTGGGTGGGTGTTGGTAATTTTGAGTCCCGACCCAAAGTGGTATTCAGGGTTTTGACAACCTCCGATGTGGACGATCCGGGCTCAATGGGACATGAATGTTCCGGGAGCCTGGCTCCGATCCCAGAGCTCAAAAAACATGAAGTGCCTCCCGACTGGGGCGTGTTCGGCTCGGTGGGTTCAGAGATCCGAACTGTGACGGTCTCTGTCTCACGAGGGGGAGTCTTTTCGGCTCCGTCCTCAACTGCTGCCACTAGATGAGTGATCGGGAAATGATTGATCTCATCATGACCGGATTTAGTTCCGATCTGATATCCTGGCGCTGAAAGCCCCAGGGTGGCGATGCAATCTAGCAGCTCGTTTAAAGGCAAGAGATCTTCCGAAGATGCGTCATCGGAGTGGCAGGAGTCAACGTAAGGATGGTGCTCGATGACCACGGGGAGTGCGGCTGGCCCCGAGGCCGCGCGGGCGCATACAGCGAAACCGCCGAGCTAGAGAACCTGGCCTATGGACAAGTTGTTTCTAAGGGTGATCCTGCCGCTGATGATGAGACGCGCCATCGATCGCTCATCGCAAGCGCACAGCGGAGCTCTCAATGAAAGCACCATTGTCTGTGTCAAAACCGGCAGATCTCGGGTAGGGGGGCCCAAGCTATGCGTTTAGAGGATCGATGGTAACAGGAGGCCGGGGACACGATGTTTACCCAGGTCCAGGCCCTCTCGATCGAGGTAATACCCTACTTCCTGCTATATTAATATGGATGAATATTAATACAAGAGTTGATCTACCTCGAGATCGTAATGGCTAAACCCTAAAGTCTAGCCTATGTGGATATTGTGATGTTGATGATCCCCTCTGCACACTAAACCTCCTGGCTTATATACACGCCAGAGAGGGCCTAGGGTTACAAGGGTGACTTGGAGAGGAAGTTATAGATATATCTGGACTCTACGCTTGCCTTTCTACGTACATAGGAGTCCTGACCGAATACAGGGGAGAGTCTTCTGCTTCTTCTTTTACGGCCCATCAATACGGCCCAGCTTCATCGACCCGGACGCCTGAGGACCCCTGAATACATGACTCCCTCAAGGTCCATGTCCATTAAAAGATAGGTTATTTTCACCTCGTCAAAAATGTTTTTTATTACCCTTCCTTGCATGTAAGCATGGGGGAGGTAACCACTTTCCATACTATGCTTTAATGAACTACATTTGCTCTTTTCGTTTTATATTTTTCTTAGGATTAGTTCTTGCAAAGTTCTAAGCTTGGGGAAGTTATTTTGCATGTGTAGAGTCTTGTGCAATGATCTTTATCTGATAAATACTATGCAATCATGTATCCCACAGTTTGCCATGCTCTCTTAAGTATGATTACACTGTATTTGCATAAGGGAATCACTTGCTCATGTTAGGCCCATATTGCTAAGTTAATGTTTTATGCACTTTGTTCAAGTTTTTTTCTTAGCTTGGGAACAACCTTGTGATCCTCTGTATGACATTGTCACAATCTCAACCTTTACAAAAAAACAAAATTAAAGTGAATGATGGTTAAATAAAAGGTTTGACACCTGTTAGAATTGTTCTAAAAGAAAGAGTTATGGATTAGCTTAACCCCATGGTGTTTGATACAATAGACTCGATAGTTCTTGTGGGTAAAGTTGTCCAAAGGAACTTAATTGAAAGGTGAATGAGATTATGCCAAAATCCGTGTTGCATTTTTACATGGCGCTTCAGCTTCTCACTGGTGCCATGGCCTTGCTACTCTATGCACATGTACATGTGCAAATATGGCTTCGTCACCTTTCTTGATGTTAGGCTGAGAACCCACTGGCTAATGAATGATCCACCAGAGTTTCAACTATGAGTTTCTTAACGTACATAGTGGAAATACTACATAGAATATTATTCAGCTTTCTCTTGAAAGTGTGTGTATGTGGAAATAACCGAGTACTGATCACAATAACTCTAAAGAGACAACATATTGGTCCATAGTACTCAAGCTTAAGCAATTGCGAAACCAATGCATGATCATTTCTTTGGCATGATCCCGTCACCTGACAACAAAACTTTCAGCAAATAATGATTGAAGTAAGTGCCTAAGAGCCTTGACTCGATAACAGTAGTGGAAATGAATGAAAAGATCTATATCTTGACCTTTTCAAAACTCTTTGTGCTCAAGTTTGTTTAAAAAAATGAATAACTATTAAGAGGATTCAAGTATTTATTTTCATGCAAGATTAAATTTTGACAAGAAGCATTGATTTTTTTTATTGAAGCTCCAGTGGTTCGGTTATGAAAATGTATATATATTACCTAGTTGAGCATGTGCCACCTTGTACAAATATGATCCATCAGGCGCATAGTTTGCAAAGAATACAAGGACACGCCTTTGGGCAACAATTTTCATTGATGAGCTAGATGGATAACTTTGGTTTATCAACCTTTTTTATCGAGGACGAGCAAGGTTTAAGATTGGGTATGTGGATGAGTGGATTTTATGCATACTTTTGAGAGTGTATTCTAGTGCAAAAATACCTCATATCATATCCATCTAGCACTTATTCATGTCTCACATGCATAGTTTTTGGTAGTTACTTGTTTTACCAAGTTCATTGCACAATGATAACCCACAAGTGTAGGGGATCGCAACAGTTTCGAGGGTAAAGTATTAAACCCAAATTTGTAGATTCGACACAAGGGGAGCCAAAGAATACTCTTAATTATTAGCAGCTGAGTTGTCAATTCAACCACACCTGGAAAGTTAGTATCTGCAGCAAGGTAGTTTAGTAGCAAAGTAATATGATAGTGGCGGTAGTAGCAATAAAAGTAAAGATAGTGTTTTTGTAGTTTTTGTGATAATAGCAACGTAAAGTAAATAAGCGACAAGAAATATAGGTAAAGCTCGTAGGCATTGGATCGGTGATGGGAAATTACGTCGGATGCAATTCATCATGTAGAAGTTATAACCTAGGGTGACACAGAACTAGCTCGAGCTCATCAATGCAATGTAGGCATGTATTCCGAATATAGTCATACGTGCTTATGGAAAAGAACTTGCATGACATCTTTTGTCCTACCCTCCTGTGGCAGCGGGGTCCTATTGGAAACTAAGGGATATTAAGGCCTCCTTTTAATAGAGTACCGGACCAAAGCATTAACACATAGTGAATATATGAACTCCTCAAACTATGGTCATCACTGGGAGTGGTCCCGATTATTGTCACTTCGGGGTTGCCGGATCATAACACATAGTAGGTGACTATAGACTTGCAAGATAGGATCAAGAACACACATATATTCATGGAAACATATGATGGAATTACCGTCAAGCAAGCCTATGATGGAATTACACACACACTGCGGTGAGCATCATGGAATTGGTGATGGAGGAAGGTTAATGATGACGATGGCAACGATCTCCACTCTCCGGAGCCCCGAACGGACTCCAGATTAGCCCTCCCAAGAGAGATTAGGGCTTGGCGGCGGCTCCGTCTCGTGAAACACGATAATTCTTTCTCCTTGATTTTTTTCTCCACGAAACGGAAAATATAGGACCTGGGGATACGTCGGTGGAGCATCGGGGGGCCCTCGAGGCAAGGGGGCGCGCCCTGGGAAGGGGGGCGTTAAGCCACGGTATTGAACACACTTATCTTGCATGAAGTCTTCGAGGTCGGCGTTACGCACATATGCGTAAAATTCATCTTTGATGCCCGCTTGACTCATAAATTCATCTAACGGTCATTCACAAGGCCGTACATTAGCATCCCTCGGTGGTTCATCGTCCGGCTCATGGAACGCGAGCCTCGGTTCTTGCTTCCTTGAAGGACCACCTTGGAAGTTTCTCCTAGACATTTTTCTGAAATTTTCTGAAATTTTTAGTAACTCACAATAAAAGTTAACCAAACTCAATAAGATTGATAGCAACAACTCCTATAAGTGCCTAGAAGCTATATCATGCATTAGAACTACTTGGGACCAAGAAAATTTGTCATGCAAGCCCAAGAACAAGGTCACCACAACAGCACAAATTTGCAACAAATAAAGCACTAGAACAATAACTAATTGGAGCAATGGATGAGTCACATACCAAGGAACAATCTCCCCAAACAGTTTGGTGAATGGTGCTTTGAGCAAGGAGATCAAAAATGGCAGCAAAACGAGCTAGAACTCGGGTTTGAGCTGGTTGGGATTTTTTTGGGAGGAAGAAGAAGGGTATGGGTGAAAGGATAAGTGGAGGGGGTACGTGGGGCCCTCGAGGCAGGGGACGCGCCCTGGGCAGGGGGGGCGCGCCCTGTGCCCTCGAGGCCACGTGCTGGCTCCCCTCGCTGTGTGTTCAGTGCCATATTTTCTTAAATATTCTAGAAAAAAATCATATTTCATTTTCATGGCATTTGGAGAACTTTTATTTTCGGGATATTTTTCATTGCATGGATAAGTCTGGAAACAGACAGATAATGCTATTTTTCTTTTTATTTAACCTAATTAACAGAAAGTAAAAGGAGGGTACAGAACGTTTGTGCTATCTAGATTCACCTATCCCATGTTCATTAAAAGGAATCCATTAACAAGGTTGATCAGGTCTTGTTAATAAACTCTTTCCGAGTAACATGAAACTGGAGAATTTTCGAATAACACTATGTTACCTCAATGGGGATATGTATGTCCCCAACAATAAGTATGTCATATGCCTTCTTGATAGTAGGAATAGGAAACTCAAAACCTCCAATAGTAATAGTTGAAGTTTTTCCAATATAATTTATACTATAAACTTGAGGTTGTTTCCTCGGAAAGTGTACCGTATGCTCATTACCATTGACATGAAAAGTGACATTGCCTTTGTTGCAATCAATAACAACCCCTGCAGTATTTAAAAAAGGTCTTCCAAGAATAATAGACATACTATCATCCTCGTGAATATCAAGTATAACAAAGTCTGTTAGAATAGTAACATTTGCATCTACAATAGGCACATCCTCACAAATACCGACAGGTATAGCAGTTGATTTATCAGCCATTTGCAAGGATATTTCAGTAGGTCTCAACTTACTCAAGTCAAGTCTATGGTATAAAGAGAGAGGCATAACACTAACACCAGCTCCAAGATCACACAAAGCAGTTTTAACATAGTTTCTCTTAATGGAGCAAGGTATAGTAGGTACTCCTGGATCTCCTAATTTCTTAGGCATTCCACCCTCAAAAGTGTAATTGGCAAGCATGGTGGAGATTTCCACTTCAGGTATCTTTCTTTTGTTGGTCATAATATCTTTCATATACTTGGCACAAGGATTTGTTTTAAGCACATCAGTCAAACGCATACGCAAAAAGATAGGTCTAATCATTTCAGCGAAGCGCTCAAAATCCTCATCATCCTTTTTCTTGGATGGTTTTGGAGGAAAAGGCATGGGTTTCTGAACCCATGGTTTTCTTTCCCTACCGTGCTTCCTAGCAACAAAGTCTCTCTTATCATAACGTTGATTCTTTGATTGTGGGTTATCAAGATCAAAAGCAGGTTCAATCTCTACATCATTATCATTGCTAGGTTGAGCATCAACATGAACGTCATTATTAATATTATCACAAGGTTCATGTTCATTACCAGATAGTGTCTCAGCATCCGAAACAGATATATCATTGGGATTCTCAGGTGGGTGAGCTACAGGTTCACTAGAAGCATGCAAATTTCTATCATTTTTCTTTTTCTTCTTCTTAGAAGAACTAGGTGCATCTAAATTAGCTCTCTAAGAATATTGCTCAATTCTCTGAGGGTGGCCTTCAGGATACAGAGGTTCCTGACTCATTTTACCACATCTAGTCACAACTCTAATGGCATAGTCATTATGCTTACTATTTAATTCATTGAGCAAATCATTCTGAGCCTTTCTGTCGGGGAAACTGATCGCCCACGAACACCTATGGGACCGGAGCCCCTTTTCGGTATGGCAGGGGGCGAAGGATGCACAAAGAGCGGATCGAGGCGAACACGCGAGCAGTTTACCCAGGTTCGGCCGCACGGATGCGTAAAACCCTACTCCTGCTTTGGTTTGTTATTGAGTTCTTGCTCGGGAGCGAGGAGAGCTACAATATGCTCTAACCGCTGGCGAAACCGAGCGTGAGAGTGATCGATGTTCCGAACCCTTTCTACGTTGCGCATGGGCCTCCTTTTATAGGTCAAAGGGGTCACCGACAGGTGGCAACGCAGATGGGGGTAAAAATGTAAAAACAGTGGTAGTTGTAACAGTGTTTGTACAGTGCCCCGTACCTAACCCTGACGGCAGGGGACAAGGGCATTGAATGCCCGTCGCCGTCGCCCCAAACAGTACAAAAAGTGGCCGTCAGGGGTGCCACCGTTCACCACGACGGTAGCCTAGTCATCGCCGCTTGCCACCGTGTTCCCCTAGCTGCACAGCCTTCCGCCACGTGCGTCTGGAAGGGTCCCAGGGCGACACATGGGTGGATGAGCTGGAGCGTGGGAACTGAGTGGAAGCTTGCCGCGGCAAGTGTCTTGCCGCGGTGGTTAGCTTGTCGCACCTGGGAGCTTGTCACTCACCGGGCCTTGCCGGGACGCGTGGCGCGTCGCGGCAAGCTCTCTAGAGGTGCCTTGGTTGGCCTTCCCGGCAAGCTCCTCTCGCCGGGGTCTCGTGTCTTGAATGATTTTGCGCCTTGAGTGGTCTTCCCGGCAAGCTCCTCTTGCCGAGGTCTTGTCTTCTGGACTTGAATACTTTGTTCTTGAATGGCTCCAGTGGAACCACGAGGGGTCTTGGCGGTCGCCTGGCAAGCCCTGCCGCGGGACGCTGCAACTGCCCCTGCATAAGTTCGGGATACTAAGGTACCCCTACTTTAGTACACCGACAGGAGCCCCCGGGCCTGGGCCATACACGGTGCCGAGCGCTGTTGGGCCAGGCCCAAAACAGTGCACGGGCACGCGCGGCCTGCGGCACGCCGTATCCCACTCCGTATCCACCGCGCCCTCCCTTAACGACACGCGTTCAATGCGGCGTCGTGGGAGAGATCGTGGCCTATTTCTTTAATGGGAAATGCGGAACGTCCCCCTCTTTCCCCTTAAAAGCAGGGGGAATAGGGGCAGTTCCTTCCATTCGCCCATTGCTTCTTCAATCCTCAGAAACCCCCGCCGCTCCCCTCCTTCCCGAAGGCCGAAAGAGAGCAGTGTTCCTTCCTCCGTCACCACCAGCATCACCAGCGCCATCGACCTCCCCCACCCTCGCCATGGCTCCGAAGGGCGAAAAGGGGAAATCCGCGAAGGCGGCCGCGAAGTCCGCCGAGGCGCTGCGGCTAGCAGCAATGCGGAAGAAGATGGCGGTCTTCCCGCCAAAGCTTAGCGCGGAGGAGCTGAGGGATACCTTTTACCTCTTCTGGGCGAGGGAGACGAAGGCGCATCCGCGCACCAAGGTACTCCCCGCCGTAGCCTGCGACATGTTCCCGAACGGCTACGCCTTTTTTGCCCTGTTCTTCTACTGCGGGCTCTGCCCGCCCTATTCCGAATTCTTCTGCGATATTATGAATACCTACGGGTTTCATCTCCTTGACTTCACCCCCAATGCTATCTTGACCATGGCCGTTTTCGCACATCTGTGCGAAAACTTTGTCGGAGTCTACCCCAATGTAGCTCTTTTCCGCCATTACTTCATGCCCCGAGTCGAGGCAGGGTCGCCTTTGTCCGGCGGAATCTCTTGGATCTCTAGGACCCATAAGAAGGAAGAGTACTTAACGGGAGAGCTCCGCGGCAAATGGGACGAGTGGAGAGCCAACTGGTGTTGGATCGTAGAAGATGACCCGCAGCCATTCACTTCCCGGCGCCAAGCCGCAGTAGTGCGCGGCAACGACTGGAGCGACTTGGCCCCTGAGGATAGCAGACTGAAGATTGCCACTACCCGAATCCTTCGCCTCAGGCACGCCAAGCTCACCGTGGGCGCAGTAGGAGCAGACTTCCTTCGCCGCCGCATCGCTCCCTTGCAGGAGAGGAAGAGGGCTGCTTGGGAGTTCGAGAACGCGGCAGACATCATGAGGCTGCGCCCGGGCCTCAATTGGAATTTCACCATGCTGGAGCTCAACGCGATGCTCCAGGCGTTGTTCAAGTACGACTCCACCCATCCTGAGTGGTTTACGTTGCCGCCGAGCGTAGTTCCATTGTGCAACAGCTCTGCGCTCAGCGCCATCCGTGCAGTGATGCCGCTGTGCGATTCCCACGGGATCGACCCCACTTGGCAAGAACCTTCCGACGAAGCTGTGCAGACATTCTTCGACAACTTGGTGGAGCAGGCAGTCGATCCCGACGAGAAGAAAAGCCTCACCCGCGACACCACTGACCAGGAGATGGCATACATTGCCACAAGACTGGAAGAGGCAGCGACAGCCAGGGCCGCGGGCGAGTTCGGGTACACGGTGGAGGAGGCGGAGGCAGTGGAGGCGACAAGCCTCGCCGAGGAGGAAGAGCTACGCAAGGTGGGGGAGCTTGCCGGGCAACTTGCCGAGACAAACGAGCCCATTGAGCCGGGCGTCGAATCAAGCGGGCCCACCGAGCAGGGTGCCGGGTCCAGTGAGCCCGCCGAGGACTCGCGCGGCTCACTGGAGATTGGCTCCTCTTCTTCGTCCTCGGGCAGCTCGCCACCACCAGCAAGTCCTCCAGCTCCAAGAAGACGCCTCCGCAAGGCCGCGGACGTGACAGGGCGGCAAGCGGGCCAACAGCCGCAGCGCCGCGCGACACGCGTCACCGCGGCAAGCAAGGCCGCCACGGGAATTCGTCGTGCTTCTGCAGCGGCTGGAGGAGGGTCTTCCCGGGCTGGCTCCACTCCTCCTGCCGCCCCTCGCGCCTCGACGACAACCGGAGCGGGGTCTTCTCAGACCGCCGCCCCCGCTCCCGCCAAGCGGCCAAGGGAGCCCATTCCCCCAGCTCCTCGCGCCGGGACGCGCGAGCCGGACTTTGATTTCTCGGCGTTCAGCTCCGACGACGAGGAGGAAGGAGAGTAAGTCTTCGTGATTCTTGTCTTTCTTTAATCTTCTGTTGCTTCGTCTTGCATCACTTTCGCCTAACTCTGGTCCCATCTTTTTCAGAACTCTGGCCCAGAGGGCAGCGAAGAGGGCCAAGGTCCCGGTGATCGTCATCGAGGACGAGCCCTCCGCGACAGTAGGAGGTGTGCCCGAGACGAGCTTGCCGGACCCGGCAACCGTTCCTCGGAGCAGCCCCCAGCGCAGCCCCCAGCGTAAGTACCGTGCATCTTCTACTGTTGGGCGCGCGTGGGTGCTTCTTGTTTTCTTGCTGATATCTTGTTCGTTGACTTGTCCAGGAGCAGAGCAGCAGCATCAGGAGCGCCAGGAGATCGCCCTTGACGAGCCGCACGCCTCGACCACACCGCCAAGGGGAGGCTCCCCGGCAAGGGAGAACACTCCGCCAAGGGCGAGCACCCCGCCAAGGGCGAGCACTCCGCCGAGGGATGGCGCTAGCGGCCCTCCGCCGGCGGGAGCTTTCACCACGCCGCCGAGGGAGAGATCCCCGACAAGAAACCCCACCGAGGAGGAGGCCCGCGCAGGTAAACCCTTGGACTTTTCTTGTTCTGAATTTCTCTTTTTGGATATTTGCTTGACTGTTCTTATTTCCTTTTCTTTTCTGCCTTCAGACCCGTCCGCAGCCGAGCCCATGGAGACGGAGGTCGTCGCCGACGACGCCGCCGTTGCTAAGGAAGCAGTTGGCGCGGATGATCCCGCTGGCACAGAGGCCGCCAGGGCTGCCGCCACGGCAGCTGGCGAGGAGGCCGGCGATCGCACTGCCGGCGCTGAGGCCACAGGAGCGCCAGGCGCTACGCCGACCGCCGAACCTTCCGCCGCCGCCGCCGCAGCCCCTAGCTCCGACGAGCCCGAGCCGGGCGCTTATCTGAAGGCCAGCGATGACATCTTCATCCAGCTCCCGTGGGCGTCCATGTCTAGGGCGCGAGTCGAGGGAGAGGTCTTCGACGGGGAGGTCCTCGCCTCCGCCGGACTGAGGTTTGTCGACGCGCCAAGCAGCAGCAGCGAGCCCGAGGAGGAGCGGCTGCTGCGCAAGCTTTTGTCCTTGTACCACGCCTGGCAGGCCAAGCTGGAGTCCCGAGAGGCTCTGGCCGCCAAGGCGGGCGCTGACTTGGAGAAGCGCACAGAAGAGCTCCGAGCCGCCAACCAAGCAGCTCTCCGATCCTTGGCGGAGGAGCGGGAGCAGCTTGTCGAGGCGCATCAGGCTTTCATCTTGGAGAAGGCTGAAGCGGAGGAGCAACAACGGCTTGCCGCCGAGGAGCTCTCCAGGCGAGAAGGTGAGTTGACGCAGCGGAAGGTCGACCTCGACAGCCACGAGGACGAGCTTGCCGCGCGTGAGCAATCGCTTGGCGGAGCTTTGCAGGAGGCAAATGATGCTGCAGCAGCTGCTGAGACCGCCAAGCGTGAGTTGGAGACGAGGGTGGCGCAGCTGGAGGCCGTCCTGAAGACGAGCGGCGAGGAGGTTGCCGCACTTAAGCTTGAGAGGGAGAAGGACGCCCAAAGCCACTCCGAGCTGCAGGTCCGCCTCTCCGAGAAGGGCAAGGAGCTCGCCGTCGCCAAGGACTCCATCGCTGACCTAGAGTTGAAGCTGTCCACTCTTACCACGACGCTGGACAGCGCCAGGGAGCGGGAGACGGCCCTGAAGGAGGAGCTCAGGGCCGAGAAGGTGTTGTTGGACAGTGCCGCCATCTCGCAGAATAACTTCAGGCGGAACATCGAGATATGGACGGAAGGTCTTGTCAACGCCGCCGCGGACATCGACAAGGAGCTGGCGGAGCTGGGGGGCGGAGTATCTCGGGTAATCTACCGACGAGCAACTCCACCCCAGCGCCAAGCTTACTCTGTTCTTCAAGGGCGTGGCGACGGCTCTCCAGCAACTCCGGGAGAAGATCCCGAAGCAGCTGGCGGACGAATCACGCAGGCTCTGCGTGGGGGCCCTCCAGAAGGTGCTGATGAAGATAGCGTACCGCAACCCCGGCCTCAACCTCACCAACGTCCTCAGGACCCTGCCGCCTGACGCCGACCAGGAGGCGCTCAAGGCCCTTATGGCACCCATTGTGGACAAGGTGGGCGGGATCAAGAGGGTTGAAGGCGACCGCGCTGACTAGGCTTTTTACTTTCTTCTCTCCTTGCCGCTGCCAACCATGTTATGAACAATAGTCTATTAGAATTGCGGCAAGTCATTTTGTAATATAACTCTATCTTAGATGGTTAATGCAACGTTATTTCCTCTACTTGACTTCCTTGCTTTGTATGTTTTTACCCCATGCTTTTAGGGAACTTGCCGGCGTAAGCACCTTTGCCGCGAGCGCTGAGTGCAGAACTTCAGCAGCCCGCAGGCGGTGTTGCTACCGACAAGAAACCTTGTCGCAACCAGTTGCAGCACACTTAAGCTGTTGAGCGGGCTCGGAAACAAAGTAAGGGCGCGACACTAGTCGCAGCACACTTAAGCTGTTGAGCAAACTCGAAACAGAATAAGGGCGCAACTGGCTACGAGTTGGTTCCTCCGCGCACAGGTTTTCCATACAAAGTGTGGTCGTTCAAGGAAGATAACCTAAAAATTTAAAATTTTGATTGCTCAAACTTTGGCAACTTAGCTTTTGTATTGTCTGCTTCCCGGCGAGGCAATGCTTTCTTGAACTTGTTTCCCGGCAAGGCCAAACTTTCTTGAACGGCACTTGGTCCATACCGTCTGCTTCCCCTTCCCCCCCGGCAAACTTGTGCGCGAGGGAACCTTGCTTTTCCTTGAGAAGAAAAGAAAGAAGAGAAAATGCAGATATGGAGCTTTCTGGCTCGTTATTGCTTATCGGGATTTGGTGCTGCACAAAGTGTCAGATAGTACATGCAAGAAAAATAGATGGCACGAAACGACAAGACGTGTGGGGCACATAAACTGTACTGATGCACGGGGTCTGTGCCCGGCTTTGTACAAAGGATTACATGCAACAGCGGCAAGACTTGTACAAAAGGTGGTTGCTGGAGCGGATCATGGCAACCGCGCCTTATGGGTAAAACTTACGAAGATGCTCGATGTTCCAGGAGTTGCTCACCGGCAAGCCATCTTCGGTCTCAAGGCGGACAGCGCCGGGCCTAGAGACTCGTTTCACCCGATAAGGGCTTTCCCACTTCGGCGTCAACTTGTTGGAATTCTTGGCGGACTGAACGCGCCGAAGAACAAGGTCGCCTTCCTCGAAACTTCTGGCTTTAACTTTGCGGCTATGGTAGCGGCGCAAAGCTTGCTGATAGCGAGCAGCTCGCACAGCGGCCTGAAGACGGTCTTCCTCAAGGAGCAGCGCGTCATCTTGTCGCAGCTGCTCTTGCTCGAGCTCATCATAAGCGAGCACTCGAGGCGACCCGTATACGAGTTCCGTGGGGAGAACTGCTTCTGCTCCGTAGACAAGAGCAAAGGGTGTCTGTCCAGTGGCTCAATTTGGCGTCGTTCTGATCGACCAAAGAACCACTGGCAGCTCCTCGATCCAGTTTCTTCCGCACTTCTGCAGCCTGTCGAAAGTTCTTGTCTTGAGCCCGTGCAGCACTTCAGCGTTTGCCCTCTCCGCTTGACCGTTGCTTCTCGGGTGAGCAACAGAAGCGAAGCAGACCTTGGCGCCAAGATCTTGGACGTATTGCATGAAGGTGCGACTGGTGAATTGCGTGCCGTTGTTGGTGATGATCCTGTTAGGGATCCCAAAACGACAAACAATCGACCTGAAGAACTTGACTGCTGACTGTGCGGTCACCTTCCTCACTGGTTCCACTTCTGGCCACTTTGTGAACTTGTCAATGGCGACGTACAAGAACTCAAAGCCCCCGGCCGCGCGGGGAAAGGGGCCGAGGATGTCGAGCCCCCAGATCGAAAATGGCCAGGACAAAGGGATCGTCTGGAGAGCTTGAGCTAGTTGGTGTATCTGCTTCGAATGGAACTGGCACGCTTCACACTTGCTTACTTGTGCAGTTGCATCTTGGAGGGCTGTCGGCCAAAAGAAACCTTGCCGGAAAGCTTTTCCGACAAGTGCTCTCGCGCCAATGTGGTGACCACATATGCCTCCATGTATCTCTGCCAACAGCTTCTGTCCATCTTCCCGGGGAATACACTTCAATTTCACACCGTTGAGTCTTCTTCTGCACAGTGTGTTGTCGACGAACTGGTACATACTTGACTGCCGGGTTACTTTTTCTGCTTCTTCTTGATCTTCGGGAAGTTCTTCTGTTTGGAGAAAATGGACGATCTGCTGCACCCATGCTGGAGCTTGTGGCTCGACAACAAGGGCTAAAGGCACATCTGCCGCTACAGGAACACCTGCTTCTACGGCGAGAACTTGTGTCTCGGCCGGAGCTTGATGTTCCCCGGCAAGCTTGCCGGAGCAAAACTTGTCGGGAGCGTCTGCTTCGACTGTACAAACCCTAGGGCTTGCAGGAGCAGATTGCTCCTCAGCATTTCCGGTGTTGATCTTGGGGACTTTCTTGGCGGCGGCTTCTGGAAGCTCTGCCGGAAAGTAGTCGCCAGAGACCAACTTCCTCTTCTTGCTCTGTTTAGTTGATGGTGCTACTGATGGTTGAGTTAGCTTGAGCACAAAGATTCCTGGTTCCACAGGAAGCTTTAGTGCAACACACTTTGACAGGCCATCTGCGATGTCATTCTGAGCTCTTGGAATGTGCTCCATCTGTAGGCCTTCAAAGTGTTCTTCAAGTTTTCTCACTTCGTCGACGTAAGCTTCCATCAACGAACTCTGGTAGTTCTTGTTTACTTGGCGGACGACAAGCTGCGAGTCCCCCCTCACAATCAGCTTCTTGATCCCAAGGTCTGATGCGATCCTGAGACCGGCAAGCAAACCCTCATACTCTGCAGTATTGTTTGTTGCTTGCTCCTTGGGAAAGTGCATCTGGACCACGTACTTGAGGTGCTCTCCGGTGGGTGTGACAAGCAGCACACCGGCACCGGCGCCTTGCAGCGAGAAGGCACCATCAAAGTACATTATCCATTCTTTGCTTGCTTCCTTGACGGGGATGCTCGTCTCTGGAATCTCTTCGTCTGGCGTTGGCGTCCACTCTGCTATGAATTCCGCCAATGCTCTGCTTTGGATAGTTGAAGTGCTTTCAAACTTGAGGCCAAAGCTTGACAGTTCCAGTGCCCACTCGACGATCCTGCCTGTCGCTTCTGGATTTTGCAGTATCCTCTTCAGCGGAAAGCGAGTGACAACTGTTATCTCGTGTGCTTGGAAGTAATGGCGCAGCTTCCTCGAGGCCATAAGGAGGCCGAAAAGCAACTTCTGCACTCCAGAGTACCTTGACCTAGCCCCCTGGAGAAGGGAGCTGACGAAGTAAACTGGGCGCTGTACCATCTTCTTCCGTATCTCCTCTTGCATCTGCGCAGATCCATCCTTGTCGGGACCAGCGGAGAAGCTCCTTGCTTGTCGCTGGACGTGTTTGCCGCGGCCACCGGCTCATCATCCGCCTCCCTCTCCGCTACTAACACAGCACTAACCACTTGATTGGTTGCTGCTAGATATAGCAACAACTTCTCTTGTGGTTTAGGTGCGACGAGTATGGGAGTGGAGGACAGGTACCTCTTCAAGTCTTGCAGTGCCGCCTCCGCTTCCGGAGTCCATTTCATTGGACCTGCCTTTTTCAAAATTTTGAAAAACGGCAGGGCGCGTTCTGCAGACTTAGAGATAAACCTGCTGAGAGCAGCCACACAGCCGGCAAGCCTTCGCACATCCTTGACGCGCTTCGGTGCTTCTATTTGCTCGATGGCCTTGATCTTCTCGGGATTGGCTTCAATCCCCCTCTGAGACACGAAGAACCCGAGAAGCTTGCCGGAGGTGACTCCAAACACGCATTTCTCGGGGTTGAGCTTGAGTTGGATCTTGCGCAGATTCGCAAAGGTTTCATCTAGATCTTGTATCAGAGTAGCCCTGTCCTTGCTCTTGACCACTATGTCATCCATGTACGCTTCTACATTTCGGTGGATCTGTGGCTCAAAAGCTGTATGGACCACCCTTGCAA
Source organism: Secale cereale (assembly GCA_902687465.1). Taxonomy (NCBI): domain Eukaryota; kingdom Viridiplantae; phylum Streptophyta; class Magnoliopsida; order Poales; family Poaceae; genus Secale; species Secale cereale. The sequence goes on from LR738713.1 coordinate 826,482,723, forward strand.
ATGTTGAACCAGCATTCTTTAATCCGAAAGGCATGCGTATGAAGCAATAAGTGCCACATGGAGTAATGAATACGGTCTTTTCCTCATCTTCTTCAGCCATGAAGATCTGGTGATATCCTGAGTATGCATCCAGAAACGAAAGCAACTCGCATCCGGCGGTGGAGTCAACAATCTGGTCAATGCGCGGCAAGGGAAATGGATCTTTGGGACAAGCTTTATTCACATCGGTGAAGTCTATACAAAGCCTCCACTTCCCATTCGCTTTACGCACGACAACAGGATTGGCCAACCACGTGGGATGGAGCACACCTCTGACAAGGCCTGCCGCTTCCAGCTTCTTGATCTCTTCTGCGATAAACTCTTGGTGCTCCACTTCTTGTTTCCTGACTTTTTGCTTGATGGGCCGTGCGTGAGGACAAACGGCAAGCTTGTGCTCAATCACTTTCCTGGGAACACCGGGGATGTCAGACGGTTGCCATGCAAACACGTCGACGTTCGCCCACAGGAAAGCAATGAGCGCGCTTTCCTATTTAGGATCAAGCGTGGCACTGATGGTAAAAGTACCACCAGTGCCATCCTCCTTGGCGGACACCTTCTTGGTTGTTGGCGGAGCTGCCATCGTCTTCTTACACTTGCCGGTGGAGCTCGATGGTGCGTCCTCGACGGCAGCGCAGCACTCCGAAGAGGTGCGTTTGCCGGAGTGGGCCCCAGAGCTCTTGCCGGACTTGGTCTTGTTCTTCCCCCCGGGAGCATCAGCGGCAAGTGTCTTGCTGTGTGTTGCGGCTGCTGCATCCCGGTAAATCTTGTCGGCACAGATAAGGGCATCCTTCTTGTCGCCAGGGACAGAGATGACGCTTATCGGGCCTGGCATCTTGAGCAGGTTGTAGGCGTAGTGAGAGGCTGCCATGAACTTGGCGAGCGCTGGACGGCCGAGTATTCCATTGTAAGGCAATTGAATATCGGCAACGTCAAAAGTGATCCTCTCGGTCCTGAAGTTCAGCTCTCCGCCAAATGTCACTGGCAGTGTGATCTTCCCCTTCGGCTTGCTCCTTCCCGGGTTGATCCCTTGGAATGTGCCGGTTTCTTCGAGCTCGCTGTCGGGGATCTGGAGTTTCCGGACCACAGCGGAGGAGATCAAGTTCAAGCCGGCCCCGCCGTCAACTAACATCTTAGTGACCTTGAGGTTGCGTATGGTTGGTGAAACCAACATCGGCAAACACCCGACCGTAGTGGTGCGATCAGGGTGGTCCTCAATGTCGAAGATGATAGGCGTGCTGGACCACTTCAGAAGTTTGCGCGACTCGACGGGTGGCTCTGCTGCATTAACTTCCCGCACCCACTGCTTGAGTTGACGGTGGGAAGTATGCAGAGAAGCACCACCGTCAATGCACAGAACCTCTGTGGCTTTCTGAAACTCCTGCTCGCTGTTCTCTCCATCATCCATGTCTTCGTCTTCGTCGTCGTCTTCTTCCTTGTCGCGGCCGCGGGGAGGTCTATCTCCTTGCCGCTGCTTGGCCTTGCCGCGGCGTCCTCCCCGGCCGTTGAATGGCCGCTTCTTGCCGGACCCCCCATCACCTCCCTGGGCCTTCTCCTTGTCGCTTCGCTCGTACTCAGCCTTTTGCTGCTCGACGAGGTACTCGACCCTTTTGCAGTTCTGGAGGTCGTGGCCCTTGGTGCGGTGGATCTTGCAGTATTGCTTGTCGGAGCCGTCCTGCTTGTCGGCGACTGCCACAGTTTGGCAGTTGGTGCACGCGGCAGTATCCTTGCTGGAGCCACCAGTCTGGGCTTTCTTGGCGCCGGCCTCCTTGCCGGACTGCTCAACGACTAGCACTTCCTTGTTCTTCTTCTTCTTCCTGTTGCCCCGCCGCCGGCTTTTCTTTGCCGGGGCGGCATCCTCGCTGTCGGACCCCCTGCTCCTGTATCCTCTCCGGGGAGTTTCCTCCCCTCTTCAGCGCGCGCGCACTTGTCGGCCAGGGCGTACAGCTCGCTGACATCCCTGATCTTGCACATTGCCATCTCCTCCCTCATCCGGCGATTACGCACGTTCTGATGGAACGCGCTAATAACCGCGGCAGGGTGGACGTCCGGGATGTTGTGCTGGACGCGGCTGAACCTCTGGATATACTTACGCAGGGGCTCTCCTTCCTTCTGGGCGAGTATGTGAAGGTCACTCTCCTGGCCATGGGGCTTGTGGCCACCTGTGAAGGTGCCAACAAACTGGTGGCACAGGTCAGCCCAAGAAAAAATGGAGTTCTCCGGCAAGTGCATGAGCCAAGATCTGACGTTTGGCTTGAGCACCAGCGGGAAGTAATTGGCGAGTATCTTATCGTCTCGTCCCCCGGCAGCCTGCACCGCGATGGTGTAGATGCTGAGGAACTCCGACGGATGTGTCTTGTCGTCGTACTTCTTCGGTACGTCGGGCTTGAAGTTCTTCATGCTGGGCCACTGGACCTGCCGCAGCTCACGGGTGAACGCAGGGCAACCCGCCGCGTACGGAAGGTCGCCTGGTCCCCCTGGCGCTTGCATGTCAACAGCGGGCCCAGCGCGCTGGTCAGATTGACGCCGCGCTTCTCTCCGACGCTCGATGCGGGTTCGAGCGTCCTCTTGTTGTCGATCGTCGAGAACTTGGCGCTGATCGCGGCGAGCTCGCGGATCTGATGACGCCGTGGAGTCGTCGTCGATGTTGATCCGGCGAGCCGGCGATCTTGGCCTCCTTGGCGGGGAGTGCTCGGTGGTTGCACCCCCGGCGGTCTTGTCGCCATCGGCTCGCGCCTGGCTGACTTGCCACGGCCGTGACGCGCTCAGCTGCTGCGGGGTGTCGCCGTTGGCGAAGGCGATGAGACTTTGGATGGTGGCCCTCCAGTCGTCGGCCTTGTCTGCCGCTGGAGGGAAGTCGAGGAGCAGTTGAGCTCGTGCTAGAGCTTCTGCTGGAGTGGTAGGTAACGGTGGCGAGCGGTGCGAGGAGCGGGATATGCTCGGACTTCTAACTATGTTAGAAGGAGCAGGATCCCGTCCCGACGACCGTGCCTTGCTCGTGCCAGCATGTTGATGTGCATGTTGGCCTTGAGTGTCCCGAGATCCGCCAGCTTGGCCTTGGCCCAGCAAGCGTATGGTACCTTGAGTACCACGTCGCTGCCGGTCCCGCGCTTCCTGAGATGGACGCGGTGCGTGTACGGACACCGAGGCCTAGGAGTGCGCCCAGTCGTCCGTCTTGTCCTTGGACTTGGCGGCGTCGTGAGTTTCCTCGCCGACGTCCATCCTTCCGCCGGCGTCTACCCCACCAACCGTTGGCTCCGACGGTGGCGGGATCGACGCGGACGGGCCTGCTGCCTCCGAAGCCTTCTTCTTCGGTGGCATGTTGATGGAGTCGATGAAGTTGATGAAGTAGATGAAGTTGGTGAAGATCTAGCTCGCGTGGACGCCGGATCAGGTTCACACAACCTCGACGCTACCCCTACCTGGCGCGCCAAAGATGTCGGGGAAACTGATCGCCCACGAACACCTATGGGACCGGAGCCCCTTTTCGGTACGACAGGGGGCGGAGGATGCACAAAGAGCGGATCAAGGCAAACACGCGAGCAGTTTAACCAGGTTCGGGCCGCACGGATGCGTAAAACCCTACTCCTGCTTTGGTTTGTTATTGAGTTCTTGCTCGGGAGCGACGAGAGCTACAGTATGCTCTAACCGCTGGCGAAACCGAGCGTGAGAGTGATCGATGTTCCGAACCCTTTCTACGTTGTGCATGGGCCTCCTTTTATAGGTCAAAGGGGTCACCGACAGGTGGCAACGCAGATGGGGGTAAAAATGTAAAAACAGTGGTAGTTGTAACAGTGTTTGTACAGTGCCCCGTACCTAACCCTAATGGCAGGGGACAAGGGCATTGAATGCCCGTCGCCGTCGCCCCAAACAGTGCAAAAAGTGGCCGTCAGGGGTGCCACCGTTCGCCACGACGGTAGCCTAGTCATCGCCGCTTGCCACCGTGTTCCCCTGGCTGCACAGCCTTCCGCCACGTGCGCCTGGAAGGGTCCCAGGGCGACACGTGGGTGGATGAGCTGGAGCGTGGGAACTGAGTGGAAGCTTGCCGCGGCAAGTGTCTTGCCGCGGTGGTTAGCTTGTCGCTCCTGGGAGCTTGTCGCTCACCGGGCCTTGCCGGGACGCGTGGCGCGTCGCGGCAAGCTCTCTAGAGGTGCCTTGGTTGGCCTTCCCGGCAAGCTCCTCTCGCCGGGGTCTCGTGTCTTGAATGATTTTGCGCCTTGAGTGGTCTTCCCGGCAAGCTCCTCTTGCCGGGGTCTTGTCTTCTAGACTTGAATACTTTGTTCTTGAATGGCTCCAGTGGAACCACGAGGGGTCTTGGCGGTCGCCTGGCAAGCCCTGCCGCGGGACGCAGCAACTGCCCGTGCACAAGTTCGGGATACTAAGGTACCCCTACTTTAGTACACCGACACTTTCGTACTTGTTCTACTTGAGTGGTGACCATAGAAGCATGTTTACTAATGAGTTTCAGTTCACTTTTAGCACTAGACAGATAATCACTCAAGCGTTCAATCATATAAGCATTGTGTTGTAATTGTCTACCAACATAAGCATTGAAGTTTTCTTGTTTCACAATGAATTTGTCAAACTCATCTAAGCATTTGCTAGCAGACTTATAACGAGGAATATCACTTTCATAAAATCTATAAAGAGAATTTACCTTTACTACCTGTGTCGGTTTATCAAGACCATGTATTTCTTCAATAGGCGGTAAGTTCTTAACATCTTCAGCTTTAATACCTTTTTCTTTCATAGATTTCTTTGCCTCTTGCATGTCTTCAGGACTGAGAAATAGAACACCTTTTTCTTCGGAGTTGGCTTAGGGGCTGGTTCAAGAAGTGTCCAATTATTTTCATTCGCTAGCATATTATTCAATAGTAATTCAGCTTGTTCCACTGTCCTTTCCCTGAAAACACAACCAGCACAACTATCCAGGTGGTCTCTGGAAGCATCGGTTAGTCCATTATAGAAGACATCAAGTATATCATGCCTCTCAAGAGGATGATCAGGCAAAGCATTAAGTCACTGGAGAAGCCTCCCCCAAGCTTGTGGGAGACTCTCTTCTTCAGTTTGAGCAAAGTTATATATTTCCCGTAAGGCAGCTTGTTTCTTATGAGCGGGAAAATATTTAGCAGAAAAGTAATACATCATATTCTGGGGACTATACACACAACCAGGATCAAGAGAATTGAACCAAGTCTTAGCATCACCCTTTAACGAGAATGGAAATAACTTAAGGATATAGTAGTTAAACCAAGTCTTAGCATCACCCTTTAACGAGAACGGAAATAACTTAAGGATATAGTAGTAGCGAATCTTTTCATCATTGGTAAACAGGGTGGCTATATCATTCAACTTGGTAAGATGTGCCACAACAGTTTCAGACTCATAGCCATGGAAAGGATCAGATTCAACCAAAGTAATTAACTCAGGATCAACAGAGAATTCATAATCCTTATCAGTGACACATATAGGTGAAGTAGCAAAAGGAGGATCATGTTTCATTCTAGCATTCAAAGACTTTTCTTTCAGCTTAGCTAATAACTTCTTAAGATCATATCTATCATTGCAAGCAAGAAAGTCTCTAGCAGTTTCTTCATCCATAACATAACCCTCAGGCACAACAGGCAATTCATATCTATTGGGAGTAGTTTCATCATCACTTTCATAAATATCATCAACATTTGCACTCTCCCTAACCTTAGCAATATGTTCATCTAGAAATTCACCTAGTGGCATAGTATCAGGCATAGAGGTAGTTTCATCATACATAGCAGAAGTAGCATCATCAAGAACATACGACATATCAGATTCAATAGCAGGAGTAGGTGTCGCAAGTTTACTCATAACAGAAGGAGAATCAAGTGCAGAGCTAGATGGCAGTTCCTTACCTCCCCTCGTAGTTGAGGGTAAGATCTTGGTTTTTGAGTCCTTCAAATTCTTCATAGTGATAAGCAGATATAAATCCCAAGTGACTTAAAGAATAGAGCTATGCTCCCCGGAAACGGCGCCAGAAAATAGTCTTGATAACCCACAAGTGTAGGGGATCGCAATAGTTTTTGAGGGTAAAGTATTAAACCCAAATTTGTTGATTCGACACAAGGGGAGCCAAAGAATACTCTTAAGTATTAGCAGCTGAGTTGTCAATTCAACCACACCTGGAAACTTAGTATCTGCAGCAAGGTTGTTTAGTAGCAAAGTAATATGATAGTGGCGGTAGCAGCAATAAAAGTAAAGATAGTGTTTTTGTAGTTTTTGTGATAATAGCAACGGAAAGTAAATAAGCAACAAGCAATATAGGTAAAGCTCATAGGCATTGGATCGGTGATGGGAAATTACGTCGGATGCAATTCATCATGTAGAAGTTATAACCTAGGGTGACACATAACTAGCTCCAGTTCATCAATGCAATGTACGCATGTATTCTGAATATAGTCATACATGCTTATGGAAAAGAACTTGCATGACATCTTTTGTCCTACCCTCCCGTGGCAGTGGGGTCCTATTGGAAACTAAGGGATATTAAGGCGTCCTTTTAATAGAGTACCGGACCAAAGCATTAACACATAGTGAATACATGAACTCCTGAAGCTATGGTCATCACCGGGAGTGGTCCCAATTATTGTCACTTCGGGGTTGCCGGATCATAACACATAGTAGGTGACTATAGACTTGCAAGATATGATCAAGAACACACATATATTCATGGAAACATAATAGGTTCAGATCTGAAATCATGGCACTCGGGCCCTACTGACAAGCATTAAGCATAGCAAAGTCATAGCAACATCAATCTCAGAACATAGTGGATACTAGGGATCAAACCCTAACAAAACTAACTCGATTACATGATAGATCCCATCCAACCCATCACCGTCCAGCAAGCCTACGATGGAATTACACACACACACGGCGGTGAGCATCATGGAATTGGTGATGGAGGAAGGTTGATGATGACGATGGCGACGATCTCCACTCTCCGGAGCCCCGAACGGACTCCAGATCAGCCCTCCCGAGAGAGATTAGGGCTTGGCGGCGGCTCCGTCTCGTGAAACATGATAATTCTTTCTCCTTGATTTTTTCTCCACAAAACAGAATATATAGGACCTGGGGATACGTCGGTGGAGCATCAGGGGGCCCTCGAGGCAGGGGGCGCGCCCTGGGAAGGGGGGCGCACCCCCACCCTCGAGGACAGGATGTGGGCCCCTCGGTGCAGATCTTCTTGCAGATATTTTTTATATTTTCTGAAATAATTCTCCGTTGATTTTCAGGCGATTCCGAGAACTTTTTATTTCTGCACAAAAACAACACCATGGCAATTCTGCTGAAAACAGCGTCAGTCCGGGTTAGTTCCATTCAAATCATGCAAGTTAGAGTCCAAAACAAGAGCAAAAGTGTTTGGCAAAGTAGATACGTTGGTGACGTATCACACAATTTTTACCTTATTTAGTTTTTATTAGTTTTCTTTTTTTTTGTGGTCTTTGTAGGTGTTTGGACATGTTCATGTACTTGGTACATCGAAATAACCAAGTTTGGGTTCAAACCGGAGAAGTTCCAGACTCTAGATCAAGGCCCTTTTGGATAGTTTGATAATGTCATATTTATAAAATTTACCAAAATGAATATCCAAGGCCTCTGATGCATCGGGCTTTTCTTGAGCAATCGAAAGAGTCCAAGAACATCAAAATTGGAGTTCGTATGAAGAAATGGTGACCAAAATATGAAAACAACTCCTAGATTCCAAAGCATTTGACAACTTTCCATGCGAGGAGAGCTGCTCGTATGGGAGCTCGTATGACCTCCTGATAGCCACGAAAATTGGTGAAAACTTTCTAGATTTTTCTATGATTTCGTCCCAGTTTTTGCCTATGGGATCCTTGATGACCAAGGCTTGTGTTGGGCGTGGATTTGGCTCCCCTAGAACCCTTGGTTGAAGGGGTGGAGGCTACATCAACAAAGGAGACCCTATGAAGCCTCCTATAAGAAGACCTCCAACCCTAGCCCCTAGGCATTATCATCTCTATCCTCCACATGTTCCATCAGCCGCTGCCATACCTCCATTGCAGAAACTCCACCATATAGAGATGGCCAAGACAAGAAGAAGGAGGATAGGAGGCACCCCCTACACCCGGCGCCGGTCGGGGAGCCGGTGCCCTCCTCCTCACCACCACCACCATACTCCTCTCCATCTACAACATCATGTTGCCATGTAACTTGTGTCAATCCTCTATACTCGATCTACATGTTTGAGTGAATTACTAGTTCTTGGGGCATAGGATGAACTCTAGTTTGTACTAGCACCAAATAATTTTGCGGGATATCAAATTACCTTCTCATGTATTATTAATATCCTTCATGATGTTGGGTGAAGTGCACCATCCAACATTTGCTAATTTTGGACGCAAGGATATTACTATCAGGCGAAGTGGAGGAGAAAAAGTGAATGTGGTTTCCTCTACCTATCATGTCTTTGCCAATTAGATAGGGGAATAACGGAGACCGCCCATTGGTCACATCCACAAGGAAACCCTTAATCATCGTTGTCGTAACCCACTTGGGGAGGAAATAGTGTGGCGTGTGTTATATGGTTGACTACGTGTAGCGTCGTATACTGTACCAGGCTCCGCCCACAAATAAATACATGACAATTGCCTTAAGTATCCATAGAATGTGAGGTTAGTAATGATTCCAAATGCCCCACGAATTCCCTTTTACTCATGCGTCACCCCCTTATTTTATTTGCTATTTTATTTATGTTTCTACCATTGCTTAGTTGTTTAGACAAAACCTCCTTCATTATCATTCCCTCAGCAACCAATGAATAAACTATTTCCAGATTACATTCTGGGTGCGACCGTAGCCGCGTGTGTGATGACGTAGCTGCGGGGTTGGTAGTTACTGATACGTCTCAAATGTATCTATATTTTTTTATTGTTCCATGATGTTATATTATCATTCTTGGATGTTTTACAATCATTTTACAATCATTCTATATTATTTTTTGGTACTAACCTATTGACATAGTGCCAAGTGCGAGCTGTTGTTTTCTGCTTGTTTCTTACATCGCACGAAATCAATACCAAACAGAGTCCAAATGCAGCAAAACTTTTTGTGGATTTTTTGGACCAGAAGACACCTGTTGGGCCAAAGAAGCACCTGGGGGGGTTGCCCCGAGGGGGGCACAACCCACCAGGGCACGTCTGGGCCCCCAGGCGCGCCTAGGTGGGTTGTGCCCACCTCGGTGGCCTCCCGCACCGCCTCTTCGCTGTATAAATACCCCAATATTCCAAAAACCCTAGGGGAGTCGACGAAAATCAATTCCAGGCGCCGCAAGTTCCAGAACCACCAGATCCAATCTACACACCATCATGGAGGGATTCATCAAGTCCATTGGTGCCTCTCTGATGATGCGTGAGTAGTTGTTTGTAGACCTGCGGGTCCGTAGTTAGTAGATAGATAGCTTTATCAATACGATGGTCTCTTGGAGATCCATATGATGTAACTCTTTTTGCGGTGTGTTTGTTGGGATCCGATGAACTTTGAGTTTATGATCATATCTATCTTTTTATATCCATGAAAGTTATTTGAGTCTTCTTTGATCTCTTATATGCATGATTGCTTATAGCCTCGTATTTTTCTCCGATATTCTGGTTTTGTTTGGCCAACTTGATCTATTTATCTTGCAATGGGAAGATGTGCTTTGTAATGGGTTCGATCTTATGGTGCTTGATCCCAGTGACAGAAGGGGAACCGACATGTATGTATCGTTGCTATTAAGGATAACACGATGGGTCTATTTCTACATAAATAGATCTTGTCTACATCATGTCATCGTTCTTATTGCATTACTCCGTTTTTCCATGAACTTAATACACTAGATGCATGCTGGATAACGGTCAATGTGTGGAGTAATAGTAGTAGATGCAGCCTGGAGTTGGTCTACTAATCCTGGACGTGATGCCTATATAATGATTATTTCCTAGATATTTTCATGATTATTTGAAGTTCTATCAATTGCCCAACAGTAATTCGTTTACCCACCGTTTTCTATTTTTCTCAAGAGAAACCACTAGTGAAACCTACGGGCCCCCGGCTCTCTTCTTTAATATATTTGCCTTCGCGATATATTTTATTTGCTTTTGTTTTCAGATCTATTAAACAAAAAAATTACATAAATACCTTGCTGCACTTTATTTTATTTGATGTTCGATCTATCAACTAATTACAACTTTCTCACGTCCGTTTGATAATTTTTGGCGCCGTTACCCGAAAGGGATTGATCAACATACAATTCTTATGCCCCCACAAGCCTCTGTTCTTCCGTGATCCCATCTGGAGGCTTTCGTCAGTACTCTACCGAGGGGGGAACCATTGGGGAGGCAATCTTCATCAACCTTGTTGCCTCCATGATGATGTGTGAGTAGTTCCCACGGGACCTACGGGTCCATAGTAGTAGCTAGATGTCTTTCTCTATTTTTTTGATCTTCAATACAATGATCTCTTCATAGATGTATTCGATGTAAACTTTTTGCGGTGCGTTTGTTGGGATCTGATGAATTGTGAGTTTATGATCAGATTTTTCGTTGAAATTATTTGAGTCTTTTCTGATATTTATATCTGTGTGATTGTATAGCCTTGTATTTCTCTCCAATCTATCCATCTTCTTTGTCCAAGTAGATTGATTTATCTTCAGTGGGAGTGGTGCTTGATGGTAGGTTCAATCTTGTGGTGTCCTTACTCTATGATAGGAGGAGTTGCAAGGCACATATTGTATTGTTCCTACTAAGGACAAAATGATAGGGTTCGAACATATTGATTAGTCTTAATTTAGCTACATTATGTCATCCCTCTTAAAGTGTTACTATGTTTGTCATGAACTTAATACTTTGAGATGCATGCTGGATAGCAATCTTGGGTGGAGTAATAGTAGTAGATGCAGTTGGATTATGCGGTCTACTTGTCGTGGACATAATGCCTGTATGTTGATCATGCCATGAAGAATCATAATATAACTATGTACTAGTTTCTCAATTGCGCAACAGTAATTTGTCTACCCATCATTGCTATGCTTATGAGATAGATGCCTCTAGTTAAACTATGGCCCCCATGTCTATTTTCCGTATTTACTAAAACCCTAAATTTTCTCCTTGTTTTTATTTTATTTATTTACCTATCATTACCAGATTTGATCCTTGCAATTGGAGAGAACAAGGGGATTAACAACCCTATTGCCTGGATTGGGTGCAAGTATTTGCTTTGTGTGTGCAGGTACCGTTCACATTGTTTGTGTTCCTTATCCTATTGGTTCGATACACCTTGGTTGTTAACTGAGGGAAATACCTTTTGCTACTGCACTAAATCACCCTTCATCTTCGGGGAATCCCAACACCTATCACAATTGGCAGAGTTCATTTATTCTATCTGCTAATGCTTTGCTTTGGTTCTCCATTAAAACACCTTAATTACTCATAGTTTCCATTAGGACCCTGCTGCCACGGGAGGGTAGGACATAAGATGGCATGCAAGTTATTACCGCAAGCACATATGACTATATACAAAAGTACATGCCTACATATGATGGGTGAATTGGAGCTATTGTGTATCACTCTAGGTCATGACTATTACATAATGAATTTCACCCAAATATCCACTGGTACTCCATGCCTACAAATATTGTCTTCGCTCAAGTTACTATTATTGTTGCTGTTGCAATTGCTACTACTGTTACTCCTAGTGTTACTATTGCATTTGCTATCACTAATATCATATTGCCGTGCTACTAATAAATTGCTGCAAGGAAGTGACTTCTCAGGTGTGGTTGAACCGACAACTCAACTGCTAAGGCTTATAAATATTCTTTGGCTCCACTTGTGCAGAATCAATAAATTTTGGTGAAATACTACCCTCAAAGACTATTGCAATCCCCTATACTTGTGGGTCATCATACTCCTACTTGAAAATCATCGAAAATACTCCTATTCCTACTTGAAACTCACTACTTATACTTGAAAATCACTTAAAATACAACAAACATGCGAGGACTTGTTGAACTTGGAGTATAAAAGAAGTACTCCTTGGTGAACTGAACTTGTTGAACTTGGATTATACACTAGTGGAGAAATGGCTAGCCATAACTTTTTTTGGTGGCACCCCATTTTCAATCAACACCACCACTATATTCTGCAAATAGTGGTGGCGTTGACATGTTTGGTACGACATCACTAAGACCATAGTGGGGGCGCTGGAAAATTGATAAACGCCACTTATATGTGGGACCCACCGTTGGCATAACATGCAACACCAGTACTATTAGGTTTTCTTGTGGCATGATATATGTTGCCACGTCATTACTTATTATTTTGTGTTTTTTATAATATTGTAGTTATTGTAATTATGTTGATATTTTTTTATAATTTTGAGTCTTTTATAATCTTGAGTATTTTATTATTTTGAGTCTCTTATTTTTATGAATATTTTTATTATAATAGTCTTTTATAAGTTGGAACTTTTTAAATTGTGAGTTTTTATATAATTTTGTGTCTTTTTATTATTTTCATTCTTTTAGTATTTTGAGTCTTTCATAATTTTGTGTCTTTTTTATTATTTTGAGTCTATTGTAATTTTGTGTCTTTTTAAAATTTTGAGTTTTTATTATTATTTTGAGCCTTTTATTATTTTGAGTCTTTTATTATTATGATTCTTTTTAGTACTTTGAGTATTTTATTACTTTGAACCTTTTTGGGCCTAGCCCAATAATGGATCTGAGGTCCGGCCTAGCCCAACGCTACCGGGTCAAAACATAGGTGGCCACGACCCCCTCGGCAACTCAACGCCTCTCCCTCCCTCTCTCTCTCTCTCTCTCTCTCTTTCTCTCTCTCTTTCTCTCTCTCTCGTCGCCTCCCTACCGATTCCGTTTTGCTGACGGTTATCGCCGGTCGATTTTTGCCATTTCTGGCATCCCCCGGTGTTGTGGTATACTTCTCGACCTCCCCCTCTCTCGACCATACATCTAGACCTCAAATGTCGCTACCATTTCTCTGTAGGGTTTCGGCGACGACGAAGGTTAGGATTTCGATAACGACGACACTGACACTTGTAGGTTCGAAGAAGTGGGCAGATGACGACGGTGACACTTGCAAGTGACCTCGCCTCTAATTCTCGGTGAGAACCTCGACAACTCTTATTTTTTCGCAGTTCAATATTTTTGGCACTGTCAAAATTAGTTAGGGTTCATGATTTTGTAGCTCTACCAATTTTGGCACCTCTGAATTTTGGTGTAGTGGAATTAGCTGCCAATTTTGGCAGTTCATAATTTATGGCAGATTATCATTAAATAGTTAGGGTTCATGGTTTGCCATCTTTGCCAATTTTGGCAGCACGGAATTTTGGTGTAGTATAATTAGCTTGCCAATTTTGAAAGTTCATAATTTTGATAATGCCAAACTGAAAGTATATTCTGCTACAATACGTGTACGTTACCCATGCGTGCCAAACGTGTGTGCTAAGGCTTTGACATTGCCCATGTTTGCCAAATGTGTACATTGTCCATGTTTTCCAAATGTGTAATCTACCCATGTAGATGATTGCGCATGGTTGTGCCAAACAGCAAACTAGTGTTAAAATGGTGTTTTGACACTGCCAAAACTTTGAACTAGTTAAGTTTACCAAAAAAATTGGTTTGCCAAAGCTTTGACAGTGCCAAAAAGTGCCAAAACTAGTGTTAAAAGAGTGCCACAATTCTTTTAGTTGTACTCTAGTGGCATTCATACTAATGTCAAAACTTAACTAGGTCATACTCTAGTGCCATTCATACTCTAGTTCTAATAACTAGCTAGTGTCGAAACTTAACTAGTTCATACTCTATTGCCATTCATACTCTAGTTCTAGTAACTAGCTAGTGTCAAAACTTAAGTAGTTCATACTCTAGTTCTAATAACTAGCTAGTGTGAAAACTTAACTAGTTCATCCTAGGCTTAAGTAGGATTTTTTTAGGTGTACTCTAGTGGCATTCATACTTGTGTCAAAACTTAACTAGTTCATACTCTAGTGGCATTCATACTCTAGGTCTAATAACTAGCTAGTGTTAAAACTAACTAGTTCATCCTATAGGAATAAGTAGGATTCTTTTAGTTGCATTCAATCGTCAAATGTCATATTGTAGGCATATGTTGTCATAGTTCAACTGGTCCTAGATGTAGTTTTCATGGTTGACATGTTATTATTTTGTAGTTGGCGCCGATGAGTTCCTACAACACCCACTACCTGTCTTCTTGAAACTTTGCGGTGTATGCCAGCGGTGGTGAAGGGAGCACCAACCAGGTAAGATTCCAAACACATCCATGATCATTGAAAACACATGCATATATCTAACCATTCATGATCATTGCAAACACACATGCATATCTAACGATTTCAAACATTTGACTTGGTAGGGATACGAACCTGATCCGACACCCGTCCAGGAGGAGGTATATGATGTGGACATGCTCAACTGTCAGCTCATGAAAATACCATCAAGGCCCTGAATGAGGTGAATGCCTCACTAAAGATGGAGAAGGATCAGATGATCGATGAGAAGGCTGATCTCTTCGACAGGATGCTTAAGCTAAGTGACCAGAGGGATCAACTGATCAAGGAGGGGGATAAGCTGAAGAATGAGAGAAAGCTCCCCAAGGCTGAGAGGAATGGCCTCAAAATGGAGAAAGCTCATTTTAAAAAAGATGGAGAGAACAGTGAACACTAGCTTCGACAGATGAAGTTAATCCTTGAACAAATGTGATCAACCACCTAGGCTAGATATGGATGATGTAGTTTGTTTGTTGAAATGTGAGGTTGAACTAGCTAGTTTAGTTCTCAAACTACTAACTTTTGTGAAGTTGAACTACTTAAGTTGTTGAGTACCTATCTAGTTTCTGGAGTTGGAATAGTTGATGCAATATATCTTAAATTAGTTGATGCTTTACATAGCTGCATATAATATTTTATAAGCAAAAATTCAATTTCCTGGCGTTCGGCCAACAAGGAGCGTTAGTGGTAACATACACTTACTGGTGGCATTGGCCATGTGGCATGCCATCAATATCTAAAATAGTGTTGGTGTGTGCTCCAATGCCAACAGTACATTTTGTCATTGACATCATATTGGTGGCCTTGGATCCCAACGCCAACAAGGCCAATTTTGCCACACCATAGCCAGACTTTTCTACACTAGTGATAGATACTCTTGTATAATTATTCAGTTTAATCTCCTAGTGTTGTCCGATCCAACATTGACATGCAAAATTGGACCCTTTATCTCTTATTATTTTCTTTCAATGATGTATTCAAACAATTGGAGTGCCTCCTTATCTTTGACAATCTTGAATTTCTTGTATAGTGTAGTATAACGGACATCCAATGCACTAGAAAGTGACCTCACAATTGACCTTTTGTTCAATGCAGCGGTGGGAATTAGGGATAGAAAACAATTAACTATTTTTGTACCACATCTCCCTTTTCTTTTGCTTGACACATCCACCTCCAGACCAAGGGCTTTTTGTCTCCTTGTTGTCTTCCAAATTCTTTGGATAATTTGAAGATCAACTTGAAAAATTCCAACAACATCCTTCTAGTCATTTCCTTCCAACTTGCCACCCTACTCATACTCATGGTATGCAATGCCATGTAATTAACATATCTCTACTCATATGTGAGTGGCTTTCTTTGCCTTTTTGTTTCTTGAACACCTACTGTAGCAAAAGAATATGATTTTTTTTCTTCAGAAAACAGTACGTGTAGTAACAATAGGTGGAGTAAAAATAGGTGTAGTAACAATGGATGGAGTAAAAGTAGGTGTGGTAATAGTAGGTGTAGTAGGAGTACTCCTACTTGAAAATCGCTAAAAGTAATCCTACTCCTACTTGAAAATCACTAAAAATCACCACTTCTACTTGAAAACCACTAAAAATACAACATGTTACTACTCCTACTTGAAAATATTTGAAAGTACAATGAACTTGCGAGAACTTGTTGAATTTGGAGTATAAGAGAAATACTCCTTGCCGAACTGAAAACTTGTTGAACTTGGAGTATAAATACTCTTGTATAATTATTCAGTTTAATTATACATTGTTTCATCCTAGATATCCTTTCGGGGGCGAGGATTTTGATTGGGTTGATTTTGATTAGGTTGATCAGATGATCTGTGAGGCAAGGCAGTTTTATGTTGATAGATTCTAGGGGATCTGCCCGCTTGAGCGTAGGATTTTTTGTGGTGCGGCGCGGAGCGATGGCTATGAGTGTTTGCTTGTGTCTTTTTGTTCGTACTTTTTCTATATGACTTTAAACTTTAGTAAGTAGGAATAGGAAATATGTAGCAGTTCTATACAAAGCCGGTGATTGATTTTCTGCACCTTGACAAGCAAGCTTAAACGTGCCTTCATCGAACTTAGGAACCAAGGAGAGGCGATCACACATCATAGTTACCTTCATCAAAGTGACTCATACTCCAGGTTCACACAGAAGGCATAAGACGATTTAAATGTGACATCAAGAACACTAGATCGCGATGCACACCTTGTTGCACTATTTTTCTGTCGGGTTGTTGTTTTTAAATTTTTATTTTTGTACTATGTGGTTGGTTGATTCACTTTATTAAGAACTAGGAAGTATAGCACTTGTACATGTTTCTTATGTATTAAGTGCAGCCAAATTCGATTTCTTCCTCACATGTACAACAACACAAAATTCTATCCACGACAATTGGGCATCGCATTGGAGAATTGAACCAAGCAGTTAATTAAACACCACAATAAATGAACGAAACATTAACTGAGCACCACACGTGTGTTGGACCGTTTATGGGATTATTGTCCTTGATTCTGCGGTTTGTTTGTGGTGCATGTTTGTTGGGGAACGTTGCATGGGAAACAAAAAATTTTCCTACGCTCACCAAGATCAATCTAGGAGATGCATCTACGAGGGGAGAGTCGGATCCACATACCCTTGTAGATCGCTAAGCGGAAGCGTTCAAGAACGCGGTTGATGGAGTCGTACTCGCCGCGATTCAAATCGCCGAAGATCCTAGCACCGAACGGACGGTGCCTCCGCGTTCTTCACACGTGCAGCTCGGGGACGTCTCCTCCTTCTTGATCCAGCAAGGGGGAAGGAGAGGTTGACGGAGAAGACCAGCAGCACGACGGCGTGGTGGAGATGGTGGTGGAGGAATTCCAGCAGGGCTTCGCCAAGCACTGCAAAATAGACGAAGATGTACGTGGGAGAGGGAGGGCAGCGCCGAGGCACAAACTTGTGTTGCTGCCCTCCCTCTGCCTCTCTTTATATAGGGGGAAGAGAGGGGAGGGGGCGCCCTAGGGTTTCCCCCTAGGGGCGGCGGCCAAGGGGAGATGGGAGGGGGCGGCGGCCCAGGGGCTAGGGTTTCCCCCCCCAAGTGCCTTGCCCCCTACTCCAAAGGGTGCGGCTGCCCTAGGGGGCCCAGCCCCCTTAGGCGCAGGTGGAGGGGCCTAGGGGGGGCGCACAGCCCCTGTGTGGGCTGTTGCGTCTCCCCACTTATGGCCCATGAGGCCCGCAACACTTGCCGGGACCCCCCGAAACTCCTTTCGGTCATCCGACGACTCCCCGGTGCTCCCCGGAACACTTCTGGACTCCGATTCCTCTCATCCCATATATCAATCTTCATCCCCAGACCATTCCGGAGACCCTCGTCGCGTCCGGGATCTCATCCGGGACTCCGAACAACCTTCGGTTACCATGTACTGTTCTCACTAACAACCCTAGCGTCACCGAACCTTAAGTGTGCAGACCCTGCGGGTTCGGAAACTATGCAGACATGACCGAGACACTCCCAGGTCAATAACCAATAGCGGGATCTGGATACCCATATTGGTTCCCACACGTTCCTCGATGATCTCATCGGATGAACCACGATGTCAAGGATTCAGGCAATCCCGTATACAGTTCCCTTTGTCTCGTCGGTATGTTACTTGCCCGAGATTCGATCGTCGGTATCTCTATACCTAGTTCAATCTCGTTACCGGCAAGTCTCTTTACTCGTTCCGTAATACATAATCCCGTGACTAACTACTTAGTCACTTTGAGCTCATTGAGATGACGTATTACCGAGTGGGCCCGGAGATACCTCTCCGTCACACGGAGTGACAAATCCCAGTCTCGATCCATGTCACCTCAACAGACACCTTCGGAGATACCTGTAGAGTACCTTTATAGTCACCCAGTTACGTTGCGACGTTTGGCACACACAAGGCACTCCTACGGTGTCAGTGAGTTACATGATCTCATGGTCATAGGAACTTATACTTGACATGCAGAAAACTATAGCGATAACTGATACGATCAAAAGCTATGTTTAACGTTTGGGTCTCGTCCATCACATCATTCTCCTAATGATGTGATCCCGTTATCAAATGACAACTCATGTCTATGACCTGGAAACCGCGGTCATCTTTGATCAACGAGCTAGTCCTGAAGAGGCTTACTAGGGACACAAAGTTTGTCTATTTATCCACACATGTATTTAAGTTCCCAATCAATACAATTATAGCATGGATAATAAACGATTATCATGAACAAGGAAATATAATAATAACTCTTTTATTATTGCCTCTAGGGCATATTTCCAACAGTCTCCCACTTGCACTAGAGTCAATAATCTAGCATTACAAGGTAATGAATCTAACACCCATAGAGTCTTGGTGTTGATCATGCTTAGCCCGTGGAAGAGGCTTAGTCAACGGATCTGCAACATTCAAATCCGTGTGTACTTTGCAAATGCTTATGTCCTCCTCCTTGACTGAATCGCGGATGGAATTGAAGCGTCGCTTTATGTGTCTGGTCCTCTTGTGAAACCTTGGTTCCTTGGCTAGAGCAATGGCACCAGTGTTGTCACAAAACAGAGTCATTGGGTTCAATGCACTAGGCACAACTCCAAGATCTGTTATGAACTCCTTCATCCAGACACCTTCCTTTGCCGCCTCTGAGGCAGCTATGTACTCCGCTTCGCATGTAGAATCGGCTACCACGCTTTGCTTGGAACTGCACCAGCTTACCGCTCCCCCGTTGAGAATATACACGTATCCGGTTTGAGACTTAGAGTCATCCGGATCAGTGTCAAAGCTTGCATCGACGTAACCCTTTACGACGAGCTCTTGATCACCTCCATAAACGAGAAACATTTCCTTAGTCCTTTTCAGGTACTTCAGGATATTCTTGACCGCTGTCCAGTGATCCATACCAGGATTACTTTGAAACCTTCCGGCCATACTTATGGCAAGGCTGACATCTGGTCTTGTGCACAGCATTGCATACATGATAGAGCCTATGGCTGAAGCATAGGGGATGACACTCATCTTTTCTCTATCTTCCGCAGTTACTGGGCATTGAGTCTTACTCAACTTTGTACCTTGCAATACCGGCAAGAACCCCTTCTTGGATTGATCCATTTTGAACTTCTTCAAAACTTTATCAAGGTATGTACTTTGTGAAAGTCCTATCAAGCGTCTCGATCTATCTCTATAGATCTTGATGCCCAATATGAAAGCAGCTTCACCGAGATCCTTCATCGAAAAACTCTTATTCAAATACCCCTTCACGCTATCCAAAAATTCTATATTGTTTCCAATCAGCAATATGTCATCCACATATAATATTAGAAACGCTATAGAGCTCCCACTCACTTTCTTGTAAATACAAGCTTCTCCGTAAACTTGTACAAACCCAAACGCTTTGATCACCTAATCAAAGCGAAGATTCCAACTCCGAGATGCTTGCACCAGCCCATAAATGGAACGCTGGAGCTTGCATACTTTGTCAGCATTCTCTGGATCGACAAAACCTTCCGGTTGCATCATATACAACTCTTCCTTAAGAAAACCGTTAAGGAATGCTGTTTTGACATCCATCTGCCAAATTTCATAATCGAAATATGCAGCTATTGCTAACATGATTCGGACGGATTTAAGCATCGCTACGGGTGAGAAAGTCTCATCGTAGTCAATCCCTTGAACTTGTGAAAAACCCTTTGCCACAAGTCGAGCTTTATACACGGTGACATTACCGTCAGCGTCCGTCTTCCTCTTAAAAATCCATTTATTCTGAATGGCCTTCCGCCCTTCAGGTAATACTTCCAAAGTCCATACTTTGTTTTCATACATGGATCCCATCTCGGATTTCATGGCCTCTAACCATTTGTCGGAATCCGGGCCCACCATCGCTTCTCCATAGCTCGTAGGTTCACCGTTGTCTAACAACATGACCTCCAAGACAGGGTTACCATACCACTCAGGTGCAGTGCGTACCCTTGTCGACCTACGAGGTTCGATAGTAACTTGATCAGAAGCTCCTTGATCATCATCATTGGCTTCCTCTTCAACCTCTGCAGGCTCCACAAAAACATCTTTCTGCGCTGCGCTACTCTCTGGTTGAAGCAGAGGTTCAATAACCTCATCAAGTTCTACCTTCCTCCCACTCAATTCTTTCGAGAGAAACTCTTTCTCGAGAAAGGACCCGTTCTTAGCGACAAACACTTTGCCCTCGGATCTGAGATAGAAGGTGTACCCAACCGTCTCTTTTGGGTATCCTATGAAGACACATTTGTCCGCTTTGGGTTCGAGCTTTTCTGGCTGAAGCCTTTTGACATAAGCATCGCAACCCCAAACTTTGAGAAAAGACAACTTAGGTTTCTTACCAAACCACAGTTCATACGGTGTTGTCTCAACGGACTTAGATGGAGCCCTATTTAAAGTGAATGCAGCCGTCTCTAACGCATATCCCCAAAATGATAGTGGCAAATCGGCAAGAGACATCATAGAACGCACCATATCTAATAGGGTTCGATTACGACATTCGGACACACCATTACGCTGTGGTGTTCCAGGTGGCGTCAACTGTGAAACAATTCCACATTGTCTTAAGTGATTGCCAAACTCATAACTCAGATACTCTCCCCCTCGATCAGATCGTAGGAACTTGATCTTCTTGTTACGATGATTCTCAACTTCACTCTGAAATTGCTTGAACTTTTCAAACGTTTCAGACTTATGCTTCATCAAGTAAATATACCCATATCTACTTAAGTCGTCAGTGAAGGTGAGAAAATAACGATATCCACCGCGCGCCGTGACACTCATCGGGCCACACACATCAGTATGTATGATTTCCAACAAGTCACTTGCCCGTTCCATTGTTCCTGAAAACGGGGTCTTAGTCATCTTGCCCATGAGGCACGGCTCGCATGTGCCTAGTGATTCAAAATCAAGAGACTCCAAAAGTCCATCAGCATGGAGCTTCCTCATGCGTTTTACGCCGATATGACCCAGACGGCAGTGCCACAAGAAAGTGGTACTATTGTTATCAACTCTACATCTTTTGGCATCAATGTTATGAACATGTGTATCATCACTATCGAGATTCAATAAGAATAAACCCCCTACTTCGGGTGCATGACCATAAAAGATATTACCCATATAAATAGAACAACCTTTATTCTCTGATTTAAATGAGTAACCGTCTCGCATTAAACAAGATCCAGATATAATGTTCATGCTCAACGCAGGCACTAAATAACAATTATTCAGGTTCATAACTAATCCCGATGGTAATCGAAGAGCGAGCGTGCCGACGGCGATCACATCAACCTTGGAACCATTCCCCACGCGCATCGTCACTTCGTCCTTCGCCAGCCTCCGTTTATTCCGTAGTTCCTGTTTAGAGTTGCAAATGTGAGCAACCGAACCGGTATCAAATACCCAGGCACTACAACGAGAGTTGGTAAGGTACACATCAATAACATGTATATCACATATACCTTGCTTGTTGTTGTTGTTGCCCCCCTTCTTGTCTGCCAGATACTTGGGGCAGTTCCGCTTCCAGTGGCCGTTCCCCTTGCAATAGAAACACTCAGTCTCTGGCTTGGGCCCAGCCTTGGGTTTCTTCACTGGATGAGCAACTGCCTTGCCACCCTTCTTAGAGTTACCCTTCTTGCCCTTGCCATTCTTCTTGAAACTGGTAGTTTTATTGACCATCAACACTTGATACTCCTTCTGGATGTCTGCCTCAGCGACTTTCAGCATTGCAAACAGCTCGGCGATGGATTTGTTCATCCCTTGCATGTTATACTGCTGCACGAAGCTCTTGTAGCTAGGTGGGAGTGACTGGAGAATTCTGTCAATGATAGCCTCCTCCGGGAACACAAGTCCCGGATCAGCTATGCGGGTATAGTACCCAGACATCTTCAGTAAGTGCTCACTGACAGACGAATTCTCCTCCATCTTGCAAGCAAAGAATTTATCGGTGGTCTCATACCTCTCGATCTTGGCATTCTTTTCAAAGATGAACTTCAACTCCTGGAACATCTCATATGCTCCATGACGTTCAAAACGCCTTTGAAGTCCTCCTTCCAAGCTATACAACATGGCACACTGCACTACTGAGTAGTCATCCGCACGCGACTGCCAGGCGTTCATAACGTCCACAGAGGCCGGAGCGGGGGGTTCACCTAGCGGTGCATTTAGGACATAAACCTTTTGGGCAGCTGTGAGGATGATCCTCAGATTGCGGAGCCAGTCCACAAAGTTGCTCCCATCATCTTTCAGCTTAGTTTTCTCTAGGAACGCATTAAAATTCAGGGGAGCTACTGTGGGAGCCATCTACAACAAAAGATTTGCAAAGACATCTTAGACTATTGTTCATGATAAGTGAGTTTTAACTAATCAAATTACTTATAACTCCCACTCAAATTGACATCCCTCTGGTCATCCGAGCGTGACATGATCCAAATCCACCAACCCAAGTCCGATCATCACGTGAGATGAGGTGGTGTCAATGGTGAACATCTTCATGTTGATCATATCTACTATATGACTCATGCTCGACCTTTCGGTCTTCCATGTTCCGAGGCCATGTCTGTACATGCTAGGCTCGTCAAGTCTAACCCGAGTGTTCTGCATGTGCAAAACTGGCTTGCACCCGTTGTATGCGAACGTAGAGTCTATCACACCCGATCATCACGTGGTGCTTCGAAACGACGAACCTTCGCAACGGCGCACACTCGGGGGGAACACAATTTCATCTTGAAATTTTAGTGAGGGATCATCTTATAATGCTACCGTCGTCCTAAGCAAAATAAGATGCATAAAAGGATTAACATCACATGCAAATCATAAGTGACATGATATGGCCATCAACTCGTGCTTTTGATCTCCATCTCCAAAGCACCGGCATGATCTCCATCGTCACCGGCGTAACACCATGATCCCCATCATCATGATCTCCATCATCGTGTCGCCATCGGGGTTGTCGCGCGCCCACCATGCTCTTACTACTATTGCTATCGTTTAGCGATAAAGTAAAGCATTACATAGCGCTTAATGATTGACACGCAGGTCATACAAAAATTAAAGACAACCCTATGGCTCCTGCCGGTTGCCGCATACATCGACATGCAAGTCGATATTAACTATTACAACATGATCATCTCATACATCAAATATATCTCATCATGTCTTTGGCCATATCATATCACATACATACCCTGCAAAAACAAGTTAGACGTCCTCTAATTTGTTGTTGCATGTTTTACGTGGCTGCTATGGGTATCTAGCAAGAACGCTTCTTACCTACGCAAAGCCACAACGGTGATATTTAAGTTGCTATTTAACCTTCTACAAGGACCGCCTTCGTCGAATCCGATTCAACTAAGATAGGAGAGACAGACACCCGCCAGCCATCTTATGCAACAAAAGTCGCATGTCTGTCGATGGAACCGGTCTCATGTACGTGGACATGTAAAGTTGGTCCGGGCCGCTTCATCCCATAATACCGCTGAATCAAGAAAGACCAAGGAGGGAAGCAATCTAAACATCAACGCCCACAAACCCCTTTGTGTTCTACTCGTGAAAGCATCTACGCAAGAACCTAGCTCTGATACCACTGTTGGGGAACGTTGCATGGGAAACAAAAAATTTTCCTACGCTCACCAAGATCAATCTAGGAGATGCATCTACGAGGGGAGAGTCGGATCCACATACCCTTGTAGATCGCTAAGCGGAAGCGTTCAAGAACACGGTTGATGGAGTCGTACTCGCCGCGATTCAAATCGCCGAAGATCCTAGCACCGAACGGACGGTGCCTCCGCGTTCTTCACACGTGCAGCTCGGGGACGTCTCCTCCTTCTTGATCCAGCAAGGGGGAAGGAGAGGTTGACGGAGAAGACCAGCAGCACGACGGCGTGGTGGAGATGGTGGTGGAGGAATTCCAGCAGGGCTTCGCCAAGCACTGCAAAATAGACGAAGATGTACGTGGGAGAGGGAGGGCAGCGCCGAGGCACAAACTTGTGTTGCTGCCCTCCCTCTGCCTCTCTTTATATAGGGGGAAGAGAGGGAAGGGGGCGCCCTAGGGTTTCCCCCTAGGGGCGGCGGCCAAGGGGAGATGGGAGGGGGCGGCGGCCCAGGGGCTAGGGTTTCCCCCCCCCCCCCAAGTGCCTTGCCCCCTACTCCAAAGGGTGCGTCTGCCCTAGGGGGCCCAGCCCCCTTAGGCGCAGGTGGAGGGGCCTAGGGGGGGCGCACAGCCCCTGTGTGGGCTGTTGCGTCTCCCCACTTATGGCCCATGAGGCCCGCAACACTTGCCGGGACCCCCCGAAACTCCTTTCGGTCATCCGACGACTCCCCGGTGCTCCCCGGAACACTTCCGGACTCCGATTCCTCTCATCCCATATATCAATCTTCGTCCCCGGACCATTCCGGAGACCCTCGTCACGTCCGGGATCTCATCCGGGACTCCGAACAACCTTCGGTTACCATGTACTGTTCTCACTAACAACCCTAGCGTCACCGAACCTTAAGTGTGCAGACCCTGCGGGTTCGGAAACTATGCAGACATGATCGAGACACTCCCAGGTCAATAACCAATAGCGGGATCTGGATACCCATATTGGTTCCCACACGTTCCTCGATGATCTCATCGGATGAACCACGATGTCAAGGATTCAGGCAATCCCGTATACAGTTCCCTTTGTCTCGTCGGTATGTTACTTGCCCGAGATTCGATCGTCGGTATCTCTATACCTAGTTCAATCTCGTTACCGGCAAGTCTCTTTACTCGTTCCGTAATACATAATCCCGTGACTAACTACTTAGTCACTTTGAGCTCATTGAGATGACGTATTACCGAGTGGGCCCGGAGATACCTCTCCGTCACACGAAGTGACAAATCCCAGTCTCGATCCATGTCAACTCAACAGACACCTTCGGAGATACCTGTAGAGTACCTTTATAGTCACCCAGTTACGTTGCGACGTTTGGCACACACAAGGCACTCCTACGGTGTCAGTGAGTTACATGATCTCATGGTCATAGGAACTTATACTTGACATGCAGAAAACTATAGCGATAACTGATACGATCAAAAGCTATGTTTAATGTTTGGGTCTCGTCCATCACATCATTCTCCTAATGATGTGATCCCGTTATCAAATGACAACTCATGTCTATGACCTGGAAACCGCGGTCATCTTTGATCAACGAGCTAGTCCTGAAGAGGCTTACTAGGGACACAAAGTTTGTCTATTTATCCACACATGTATTTAAGTTTCCAATCAATACAATTATAGCATGGATAATAAACGATTATCATGAACAAGGAAATATAATAATAACTCTTTTATTATTGCCTCTAGGGCATATTTCCAACAATGTTCTCAATGATATATGGTTAGTCGGTTTGATAATGAGTTTTGTGGCATGTTTAAGTTTGCTTGTCAAGGTGCACCGGTTGCGGGAGTCCTCAACACATATACAAAAGTTTTGGTGGTGGTATCAGCCCACCAGGATTCAAGTCCTACATTTGGCATTGGTGCTCGTATTTTTCTGCATTGATTTCAAGCTTTCTAGTGATGTCCATTCACTGAAGGAGACGTTCATATCGACTATGATGTGCATGTAATGACTTCTTCAATCTGAAGATGTTGTGCCGACTCAGCAATGCGCTCATAAAAATAAAGTGTGTGTTCATAAAAGAAAGTACATGTGTGTGATTGTTGTGCTATATTAAAAAAACAGTTTTGCTAGAACTCATCTAGCTGAGATATAGTTATGTCTCATTCACTTTTATAGCCATTGGATATGATACTATAAGATGCGCATGTGCTGACGTGGGTTGGAACTTCTTTATATTTGTTTATGTTTTCCATGTGAATGAGACCAAATTATGTCTTATCTAGTTGAGTTCTAGGCACTCCCAAAAGAAAGAAGCCCACACGACCGCCATAAATACAAGCTACCCAAAAGCAACTACCCCACCACGAGGCTCCCAGGCCCCCGATCACCACAACGCTTTCCTTCGAGTGAGCTTATAGTTTTAGGTGATGCATATAATGATCCATTTTTCGCAGAAAGGATTAAATTATTATCAAGATTCATCGAAAGTATAAATCACCTTACACATAATAAAATCACGTCGAGCCTGAAAGAGAGTTTCCGTGTCGCTCCCGCGGGCGGCTTGGGAGCAAACCCTAGACACCGCCGCCAACACCCCACCCACTCTCCCCTCCTCTCCTTGCCGCCGCCGGGATAGTCATCGGACAAAGCTCGCATGGCTCGGCATGGACAGGGCCCTTTTCCTCCTCCGTCCGGGGCTGGCTAGTGTGGGCTCGTGGCTTCGTGGGGAGTTCGAGCGGTTGCACACGCCCGGGCGGCGACACTGGTCGGTGAGGCTACGCTATAAGGCACGGATGCGTGGAGCTCCGTGGCGCGCAGATTGGCATTTAGGAGGCGTGCTGGGCAAGAGGGCTCCAGGCTGTGTAGATCTAGCACGTGGTGGTGTTTGGTGACCGCGTCCAGTTCGCGAGCGTGGGCGGTGGTGGCGGTTCAGCGGGGCGACGGAGGTCGCCGGGATGGGCATGGCGGCTCGGCGGTTTGGTTGGTCATTGGGCGTTTGCGCATGGTCTCCAGCCCAGGTATTTGGCCCTGGCAGGTCTTTAGTGGGCTGGCGGCCCAGGAGGTACTGCCGACAGCTGGTGGTGCCCGGATGGTGCTTGCTGGAGCTGGGAGGCTTCGGTTGTGGTGGATGTGGGGTGCAGGGCCCGATCTGGTTTCTGCAGGCCCGTCGTCTAGCTAGTGGCGCTGCACACCGTTAGTGTGCTCGCTACGTAGGGGGTGTGTGGTCCACTGGAGGTGCGGGTCGGCCTCCACCGGCTGCGTGGGAGTGTCTACCCTGGGTGAAAGCCTGGCCGGTGTTAGTTGGCCGGCGACGATGGTGCCCGTGAGCATCGCTATCCTCCTTGGAGGTGTCGCCGAGAATGTACACAACATCTACTCCTGGACCAAGTTCTTTAGGTGAAAGCCCAGATCATGCCGTAGGGTTGACCGGTGGCGTCGTCTTCAACATCATTCCCCTATTTAGGGCGACGTCTTGAAGACCTTGATCCCATTGGTGCTTCCTACTGCTGGACGTGCACGGTGGCTTCTGTGGCAACGATGACGGCTGTGAGTATTGTCGTAGGCGTGGCACTGGTTGTGGTAGTCGGCTCTTCTCCTGCGTGTCCCGTGGGGTTGCCTCGGTTGTGTGTTGCTGTAAGGTCGAAGCCGTTGTGGCGGGGCCCTGGTGGCGTATGATGACGCATGACAGGTGGTTCGTTCAACATTCTTCCGTGACGGCAACCTTGCCTAGTTTCTTCGTAGTTCACCTTCGGAGTCAGAGTTGTGTTGGCTCGTTGAGGATTGTATGGAGTGTTCTTATGCAGCTAATAGGGCTGCTGTTTTTTTTTCTTTGATCTTTGGATCTTCACCATAGTGTTCTTTCGCTGCTATGTGCTAAATCTTAATCAAGCCAGTAATTTGCTGGATCTTAAAAAAAGCCATCGAGGTCGATGGACCACCGAGTGACCACTGCCCCCGCCAGAATGAGCCACGGATGCACCGTTTTCACTGCTCTCATACAGGAACCGGCCAGACCTTGTCGATGACAGTTGGGAAGACTTTGTGCACGTGCCCCTAAGGACCAACTCCCCGAAGCCGTTGTCGTTGTCGCTGAATCATCGAATGGATCTGCTGACACCAAATCTCTTTGTTGCATATGCACGGCGAGAAACTCTAACCTCACTGCCCCGAGGAGCTGACAAGAACCTACGTCGGAGCTTCGTCTAGTCTGTCCCGACAGACAAACTTGAGGAGGTTCGGAGCCTGAAAGACAGACTCGGTGAAGAAGCGCCGCCATCCGTCCGAGCACCGCTCCTGCAAAAACTAAAACCCTACCTATTTACTAGTCGGAACCGAGGCGTCATGACTCCTCTCCCAACCATCGGCCGCCGGAGCGACAGACGAAGGGGAGAAGAATCCACGAACTCGTCAACGAAGATCGAGGGAGGAAGGCTTTCCCCTAGTCGCCTTGGCAGAGGGAAAAGAAAAGCTTCGTGCATATAATAACTCAACTAGAGATGATCTAAGATGCTGAGCTAACCTCGAGATGTTCCATCAACACCTAGCTCGATCTGTCGCCCGTGCGGTCAATGCAGGTACCGAACCGGTTCCAGCAGAGATTTGATCTGGGAAAGTAAATCTGATGGGAACAAGTGCGCCATTACATCCATTCGTGGTCAAGTTTTACCCCTGCCTCTTGGTCTTTTTTGACTCGTCCATGCCAGGACCAGATGCGCAAGCAACTACTGTTAAAGGTGACGATGTTTGTCCTCCTCAGCATGGAATGCAAAGGAGATACTTCCTCTGTCCTTTGAAAAGTGTACTTCCTATTTTGTTGAAGGGTTAAATTATCTTAAAGTTTGACCGAGCTTGTGCGAAAATATATCAATATTTATGAAACCAAATAGCTACATGATGAGAATATATCTTATTATGAATCTAATAGTACTAATTTTTTGAACACAACTAATAGCACTAATTTGATGGCATAAATGTTGATGTATTATTGCATAAATGCGGTCAAACATAAAGATGTTTGACTTTTCAACAAAGTTGGAAGTACACTTTTCAAAGAACGGAGGGAGTATACGCATACGTTTTGTCAGTGGAGAACCCTAACTGCCAAAAAGCCGGGACGGAAAAGACACGGGCATTTGATTCTCATATATGCAGGCTTTTTCGATCAGTGGTGTTATTTAAATCGAAAGCAAATTCTGCCGGGCAGGCATGCAATTGGTGCATAGGAAAATTGTTGAACCGATTCGGCCTAGCTAGCACTATTTTGTAGCCGAATCCAACTTGCCCGTTTCTGCACACTCGCAGGGCCAACGAATTTGTAGCTAACCCACTTCCACTTGCGCTCCTGTTCGATCTTGTCTACAATCTGATCTAGGTTAGTTAATGTTAACGAACCACTTTGTGTGCAATACAAAAGGAATTAGCTATGGTCTTTTGCGTTGGTGACAGCCATTCCACTTGTGAAAATATAGGGGGCTTTTATGCCACATACGACAGCACTTAATAGTTTTCAGCAAAGGAAACAAAAAATCGAAATTTTCTTGTAAGAATATCTTCCAAGTGCTGGCCGTTTGTTGTGGCATTGATCTTCGAAAAGCCGGGCGTGAAGCCTTTCGTGCGTCCGAGAATATCTTTAGACCTACTAATGATCACTGGAGAATGTGGCTCTTGATCGAGGCAAACATGAAAAGCTCCCCAAAGCCATATAATCAGCTGTACATACATGCTTATAAGATATGAGCATCATGCCAACTTGGCAAGCCATTCACTAAGCACATACCATTATGAACTTGTCGCCGTCTTATAGGCTCGTAGAGATACGTAGACATAAGACCCCACTAATGTCGTCTAATGATTGATTCAGATTGAGATTAGAGAATTCTTAAATCCCTCCGTTGAGATTTCTTAGGTCACAGAGCAAACTTATCGGGCATTATTGTGGACGGAAGGTGGGTTTGTATATTTATTTTTACTAGCACACGTGTCCGTGCGTTGCAACGGGAGAGATATTTTTTTGCGAGAAACAACGGGAAAGATAATTGATGTGTCATTCAAAAAAAGGGTCTCCACAACGGTAGGCGATCGAGCAAAGAGTTATGGTCTTCTCGCTGGACATGTTTGACACGCGAAATCTTAATAGTGGTGGGGTTGGTCGGTGTGGTGCTCGTTTTTTAAAAATTCCAATATTTTTTGAAAAACACGAACAAAATGAGAAACATGAATAGTTTTCAAAATTTACAAACAATTTTTTGAAAACACAATTTTTATATCAAAACACAAATATTTTTTGATTTTTTGATTTTTTTAAAGGGAAACATTTAAAAAAATAGAAAATGTTTTCTTAGACGCAAATATTATTTTGGATTTTTGAACATTTCACTTAAACAAGAATATTTTCGAGTATGGAACATTTTATAATATTTATTTTTTATAAAATTATCTCGAATATTTTTCGAAAAACACAACATTTTTTAAAAAATTAGAACATTTTTTTAATGTTGAGAAAAATTTGAAACAGGGAGCTTTCATAAGATTTGAACAATTTTGAAAACAGGAACAATAGTTTGAAATTCTGACCATTTTTTAATGTTTGGACCAAAAAAATTAAATTCTAAATATTTTTGTAAATTTTACTTCAGAAAAAAAATAAAAATAAAGAAGGAAAAAAGGAAAAAGAAATATAAAAGAGAAGGAGATGAACAAAAAAAATTAGAAATATAACAGCAAAAAATGAGAAACGGGCCGGCCGTCTTATGCTTCTTGTAACTAGTCCTGGCCATGGGCAGCCCGGCCCGGCCTGACCCGGCCCGAAAAAGTCCGACGCTGCTCCCGGGCCGGGCTCGGGCCTAGATATTGAGCCCGATGGGCTGTTCGGGCCGGGCCCGGGCCCGTCGTTTTTGCACTTTTGTGAAGGGGCCCGGCCCGAGGCCCAGCGGACTTTTGCGTGTTCGGGCCGGGTTTGAGCCCAAAAACTAGGCCCGACGGCCCGGCCGGGTTGAGCCCGGGCCTAGGTTTTTTGCCTCGGGCTTGGCTAGGCCCTGCCCGAAGCCTGGCCCGGCCCAAGGTTTGGCCAGGTATACCTGTAACTAACAAAGTCGAACAAGATGGAAGCTATGCCTTGATGAAGTAAAAGAAAAAGAAACTCCGAAGCGATCAAAACAATGATCAACGATGTACCGCAGCAACCATATCCGCACCAACAATCTATGTCGGATTGTTATGTTCATATGTTGTATGAGATTAGTCCTGGCCATGGGCAGACCGCCCGGCCGGCCCAGCCCGAAAAAGCCAAATAAAGGAGTGACTTTTGAGTGGGACAAATAGGGTCCGCTTGGTCACCTTCATCATGTGTACAGGGCCCTAAATTACGTAACCACAACTGTAGATGCTTTAATGGACATCGATTAGTTTACCCAAATTCCAAACTGACAGAGGTTGGTGGATAATATACTTGCACTTCAATGAATACACATGCACTGTCGGAGGGGAGCAAATTTTTTATTATGTTATATAAGGGCATCTCAAACGCCGACTCTCAAATCGCCCACTTAAGTTCGGGCCGCGCTGTTCGGGCATGTAGTGTCATTCAATGTGGGCTTATATTGGTCCGTGGAGCAGTCCGGATACATTTTCTTTTATAAACCGGAGACAAACGTGGGAGCTTCGTGGGCGTTCGGACCGCTGCCACGCCCGCATCTGACAGCCCTGGCCCACCCAAACCCCTCACCCATCTCTCCTGCAGTTTTCATCCAACGCTGCGCCACTTGCTACGTCGTATTCATGCCGGCATAGAGCACATGCAGCGAACGGCTACGATGCCCGAGATTTGACTGGACTCAAGGGCGGCGCAGACGGACATGACCTCTCACTACCATCATTGAAGTGGCGCGCCGACCGAGAGAGCGCCGCCCACTGCACGCCCAGCTCAACACGCCTTCTCGTTGTATTCAAACGGCCACAGCCTGACCGCCTTCCTTCATTAAACTCGTGTGTGCGTTGAGAAACCTACTCCGGCCACACGTCCATTCGTGAGATGCTCGCCATTAAACACAACGCCATTTGGCTCCGGTCGTCCGCCCACTATTTAGACGGTGCCAAACGATGGGCAAAAATCACAACACACTCCGCTTCCATTGCCACCTTGCACCATTTTCTCCACAATCTCCATGGCATCCAACGAGCAAGAATAGGAGTTCTCTGGCATAAAAGCCGGCTGGGTGGGCCGGCGAGCCCGCCGGATACGAGCCGCACAACTCTCTGCTCCACAACCCTCGATCATCCAGGCCACTGCAGGCTAGCTCGCGGATGCAGAAGCTCCAAGTCAGTGCGTCGTTCAACAACTTGCCGCTCTAAACCAGCTCGTCGAGGAGTGGCGAGTTTCTCTAGGCCGACACACGTGGGGGGAGCACGGCAGCACGGGCATCGTGGAAGTCGTGGATGACGCCGTTTCATACCGCTTCACTCGTGCCCGGGACCGCGCCACCCAGCATCAACCTACTCATAACCACACCCTATCGGCAAAGAAAGAAACTGGCTTCACGGAGATGGACGAAATGGTGGCCAACACGCCTGCCCCCACTGCCATCATCGAGGAGAAGTAGAACATGGGTGGCCACCACCGCTTGGGTCCCATGAAGGCCACAACCGAGGCGATGCCGGTGTACACAACCCGTGCCATGCCCGATCGCAGGCCATCGGTGTCCCCTTGCCCTCCGGCTGAAGCACATCGTGCTAGTTCCACACCGATGAGCGGCGTTGCTGAACATGAGAAGTGAGCCGCCCTTTGCGCTGAAGCATATACCCCCGTGGCTCATGGCAGTCCGACGAGGAGGCTGCTGGAAATGGGGATGCTAGTGGAGATCCGTCGTGGCCGGCCGTAGACTAGTCAAGGGTATCCATGTTGTGCGAATGGATATCCGCTGGCACCGACCGTAGACGAGTTTTACCTTAGTCTGGTATATTTTTAGTTAACAAATGTAAAAATGGAATGAATGCTGTCCGGTTTATATCACTACACCACAAAACGGGTGTAAGGGCAGGAAAACTGCCAGGATAAGGCACTTACAAGGGCAGTCAGACTGCCAGGAATGTTTTTCTCCCGACAAATAGAACTGCCATGAGAACGGCTGCCGGGGATTGTAATTCCCGGCAGATAGGGATGTGTCGGCAGTTTTTATGCCATCATGTTCAAACTTCTCCCGGCAGATATTTTTTGCCAGCAATCAATAGGTTTCCTGGCAGGTGATTTAATAAGGCTATTACATTTATTTCACATTTACATACACACCCCGATTCAAAAGATGACACATCCATTCAAATAAAGCAAAAAATATTATGCAGATGCACATCGCATATATATTATAGAGTCTGATCATCATACATTTTACAATGTATGCAATTCATTGATTACACATGAAGACTTCCCTCATAATTTAGCATCTGTAGTTTCTAAACATTTGAGCAGTACAAGATGTAACAAACACAAAGAGTAAAGCCTGTAAGTTCTGTGTGAGCTCAGGGCATATGGTTAAGGCAATGCGTCTTGACGTATCTTACATGAACATTTTCAACCTTGGACAGGAAAAAACCAAATGTCAAGTCATGTATTAGAAAACATTATTCCATTACATTTATTACGATACTCAGAATCTACAAAAGTGCACTGCCTCAACTTTTATAAGAAAAAGGGCTACATCATCATGAAAATTTCTCGACAAATCTCCCTTCAAGGCATCAAGTGAATATTTGATTTAATAAGAAGCTAGAAAATGTCCGCAGTTTCAAGCCTGGGCACATGAATTAAGCACATCTAGCTGCCCTTCCTGGAAAGCATGATAACAATTCCAGGCCTCGACAAATAATTAAACCCATAATGGCATGGTGAGATTGCCTCTAATATTAAGTTCAGTTTTCTGAAAGTGAAGACTCATCGAACTCTGTTTGAAAAAACTGCACATAAGACAAAATAGGAACAACGTTCGATAAAAAGGAAGTGCCATCCACAACCTGTGTGAATTTTTGACATCGTAGGATCTACTCCCTCCGTCCCAAAAATTTTGTTTTTAATTTGTCCAAATACGGATGTATCTAGTCATATTTTAGTGTTAGATACTTTCCTATCAAGAGAAATCTAAGACAAGAATTTTGGGACGGAGGGAGTAGTATTTTTGTATGAGCACACAAAGGCAACTAGTACAGCAAATAAAATTCAACCGTTTTTCTGGCATTAACTTACAGAAGTATAGATAGAAACTAAAATGTTTGGTGTTAGGTTTACGTCAAAAGAACATACAGAGCTTTCTTACAGGCATATATCATGATATTCAGGTGTGAGCTTCTGAGAGGTCAAAGGAAATACGAGGACATTTTCCCGTGCTATCCCGCACCTAGGCCAATATTATTTTGGTTTGGCCCCACAAGTAGTCCCCGGCAGATAATATGCTATAGTTTAGGTGTGCCAGCAGATATTGTGTCCTTGGAAATAGGTATCTTTGCCGGCAATTTGAATGCCCTTATTGTTTGAGTTCTACCGGCAGTTTATTTGCCATTGGATACTTCTGCCGGCAGTAGAATAATCCCCGGCAGATTGTTTGCCTTTATGATGGTATTTCTCCCGGCAGTTAATTGCCCCCAATCAAGGGTTGTGGTGTAGTGTATGAAATCTGCCATGTTTGCATGAATTTCGTCCGGTTAGGATGGCAGCCTCCGGCATCTCTCCACGGACTGGTCCCCCTATCCGTGGACAGATGTCAGAGCAAATTTGCGGGTCAGCGTTGGAGATGCCCTAAAAAGGCAAATGTTCAAGGGGGGTAGTTTTTTGGGGTGAGTGGAACTGGAAAGGGACTAGTTTATTACATCCAGTTCAAATGCCTGATTTGTATCGCCTATGGTGCTGACTTATCGACTGATCACCTACAACTACATCGTTAGAGCATCTACAACCACGAATCCACGATTACCTATTTTTCTGCCCTATACGCGCATGGACGTGTTCCTTGGCAGTATCGGGACCAAAGTCATTTTGCTCTATCCACACAACCACAACCCCAAAAGTCGAAACCTTGTTTCATACAAATCCATGCATAGTTCGTAGATCATAGGAGATACCACAAAAATTTAGCAACTCGAACATCGTACATTGCATTAGTTCATCCATAATAGCTGACGGTGTTTAAATTCAACCAAACACAAAAATAAAACAACAAAAATATAAACATAGCAATGGGGGCAGCCAGAGTTCACCAGTTCATGGCCGGCCCCTTACCCTTGCGGTCGGCGGCGCGGCGGTACATATCCTCTGTATCCGCGTCCGCGGAGGCAGGATCGTCATCGTCGTCCGTGCTGGTGGTGCTGCTCTCCGACGCTGAGGTGATGTAGCCGGACATGTGATGATGGCGCGGACCTGCTCCCTCGCATGTCGTATCACCTTCGCCTTGGCGGACTCCTTCTCCCTAGCGAGGCGCTCGGAAGCTTCAAGCCCGATCTAGAACGCATTATCCCTCGTTTTTCAATGTTTCTTTTTGGTTTTTCATTCTTTTTTGTTATACTTCGGTTTATTTTTGTTTCTTTTATTCTTCATTTTCTTCAAAGTTTTATGCTTTTCATTTTGTTCATTCGTCAGGTTTGTTCAGATATTTCTCTATTTAGTACAAAACATACATTTTTAGAGCACCCATGAAGCATTTTTATGATATACTTTGGACATTTTGGAAATGCATGATGTATTTCTCACAAATACATGTCTTGAATAGTTTTTGAGTAAGAGAACATTTTTTCAAAATATAAGTTGTATATTTTTTTTAATGGAAACAAAAAAATCTAACCCATGCGACTATTTTTTTCATTGTATAAACGTTTTAAAAAAATCACGAATATTTCATTGAATCGCCGAATTTCTCTTCAAAATGTCATGTGTATTTTTAATGGTACGGAAAATTTTATATACATTAAAAAACTTTTAGTAAACTTATTATTAAAATTTACGTACATTTTTTAGTGTATGAAACTTTTTTCTGAATTATGTAGACATTTTTAAAATATTACATTTTTAAAGGGGGCACATACATTCTCTGAAACACGTGACTCTTTTTAATGTCACAAACTTTTAAAATTTTCATTCAATGTTCTTTTGGAATTGTATATATTGAGAAATTACGAAATATAAATAAAACTAAAAAAGGAAAATAACAAAGAGAAGAAAAACCTTCATGACATCAGAATGGCTCGGCAGCTTGGTACTAGGCCGGGCTCGTTCTTGCTCCCTGCAAAACAATAAACAATATGAAAAATGTTCTTAGATTTCGGAAAAAATATGACGAATTTGAAAAATAAGTTCATCGATTTGCAACGAAATAATAAATTTGAAAAAAGTTCATGGATTTTTAAAAATTTAGTAAAATTTAAAAAAATCGACATATTTGTACAATGTTTACGCATTTTGAAAAAGAAAAAGAAAAAAGAAATGAAAAGAATACAGAAAAAGTAAAAATAATAGAAATATTAGTAAAAAGAAAAATAATAAAACAAGACTGGTCCAGAAAAAACCAAAAATGAAATAAATAAATAGCTGCCCGTTGGACCCATAGATACGTGACTAGGTATTTAGTCTAACCACACTCTTTATTAATAATCGTAAACATGGTTCATATGGATACATTTAATGTCTGGAGGATTAAGAAGCCACATACGACGTCCCAAAGATAGTCCTAGAGTATGCTTAGTGAGGCTATGTATCTCAATATTGGCATCAGGTGCTTCGGAGATGAAGGGGCATCTTTCAATTTACTTTGATGTTGCTATAATCTCGTTGATAGTGCATGCATCACCTTCAGCACCTGTTACCAAAATGCGGGCGATGAAGGCTCCGAATAGGAAATGCCAACGAAGCGATAACTACAATTTTTACAGTGCGCGTAGGACTGTACTGGGTGTCGCCCCATGCAGTTTTTCCGGTTTCTTCTTAATTTTTTTTGTTTTTTTTTCAATCGCATTTTTAGTTCGTTGTCTATTACAACTTTCTAAAACAATTTAAACAAAATTTCAGCCGTGCATTTTTTAACAAACTTAAATAAAAACCACGATACTTTCAATCACGGATTACAAATTAAAAAAAACATCCGTGAACTCAAAAAATTCTCATGGATCGGCATATTGTTTGCGATTTTCAGAATATAATTATAGTTTTGAAATCAATATTAATGAATTCCGAAAATGTCTGTGATTTATGTTTATGATTTCATAAAAAATGTTGCGGACTTTTTTTTGTCATTTTGAAAAGTTCGTGCTTATTTTTGATGAATTCAATTCATGTTAGTGAATCATGAAAAATATTCAGAAACTGAAATAACATTTCGGTTTTTTCTTGATTTTTGAAAATATTCATGAATTTGCAAAAACAAATATTAGGGTATTAAAAATGGTTGGGAATTAAAAATGCTTCACATATTTTAAAAAGTAAGATAAAACGGAAACAAAAATACAAATAAAAAGCATGAATAGGCCTTTAAAATAAAACATACAAATACAGAAACTGGATTTTTAAAAAATGCACATGGGCGACTCACACATGAAAATGTTCACCTATGATACTCTAACAACTATGGCTCATTGTTGCTAATCCAACCTTTTACACAAACAAGTCGTGTTTCTTTGACGGAGCGTCCGGTGTGCCTCTTCATTTAGGGGGCAGCATTTATATATCACAATTGGGCCGGCCCACGAATCACGTTGAGCACCGAACGCAAAAGCTTCCCCAAAAATGACAAAAAGCTTAGTGGATTCCTGGCGCTCGTGAGCGTCAAAAGGGCATCACTTCGCTGAAGAGCATCTCCCACACCCCACTTTTGGCCGGCCCAGGGTTGCTTTCGTGTTTCTTCTTTTGTTCTGTTTTTTTTTTTGCGAAATCACTAATTGACGAGTACTCGTTGCAAAGATCACCCCAAACCCCAGGTTGCGACAAGTGGTGCGCTGCATGTGCGCCAATTGTTGCAATCTGGGCGTTTTCTTTTTTTTTTGTAGATCCGTTTTTTCAAAATGTTCTATATCTTAAACCGTGCGTCCAAATCTCGAACCGCTTTCACCGATGAATTCCTCGCGTCGAGATCTTCAAAACTAGATCCCATGTTGACAGGTTTTGACAAACTTTTTTTTCATAAAACAAACCGGACGAAATAATCGAACCGGGCGCACTGGTTTTTTCCCTTTCCGGAAGAGGCACACCCGTGCCTCTCGCGAAATCACAACCGTGCCTCTCGCGGACGCAAAACCGTGTCTCTCACGAAAAAAAAAAAGCACATTTTTTTTTGTTTCCGAGGAGGCACGGTCGTGTCTCTCGCGAAAGCACAACCGTGCCTCTCGCGGAAGCAAAATCGTGATACTCGTGAAAGAAAGAAAAACAGAAAACGCATTTTGTTTTTTCGTTTTCGAGAAGGACGACCGTGACTCTCGCGAAAGGTTGGAAATAAATATAATGGTACATGACATTAACATTAACAGTAATGTTAAAGAAATTTGAAGCCATCTGACAAAAATAGAATATGACATTAACCAACAGTCTACCCTGTTTTTACTCTAATTTAAGGGAAATAAACATGTTTTTTACATGATAGGGAAGACAAATGAGACATGCTCCTTTTCAGTAGCAATTTTTTTTCACTCCTGAAGATAAGTGTTGGAAACATGCACATCTTCTTATTTGACACCTGAACAAGCGATTGGATTGCTTCCAGTATTATAGGGACCAAAGGACATGAAACATCAGTGTGAATCCCATATCACATCAATTTAGACTTTCCCTTTCATATCTGCATTGTGTAAAGTTGGATCAGATTGCAGTATTTATATGTAATTTACCAAGACATTAACTATAGAATCCATATTTATTTCTTAGGTAAACATTGATATTATTTAGGAGTGAAAGACATACCTGACCCCACATATTATCAGTAGCAAGTTATGAAAGTCATGTATGTGGCTAATCAGTAGTTAGGAAGGTCATATCTCCATAAGCGATAGGTAACTACTTCATAATTCACAACATGAAACCATTTCAGACTTGTAAACACATTTCGTAAATCAAAAACCATCTAAAAACATTTCAGAATTTGTTGGCGTGCCCATATGTATTTAAATAAAATGATGATTCAAATAAAAAAGCAAAGTATGGTTGACTACAAAATAGCATGATTAAATATCAATCAAATAAGAACGAACCTGCATCATCCCTCTAAAACATCTCTATAGACGATATTCTTGGTGCTTTTCCCTAATTTATCAATCTGTCTGTTTGGCTTGGCCAAAATTCGCGTCGTCCGCCTTGATACACCCCTTGACAAGGCAACATACAGCTGACCATGGGAGAACACAGGCTCGGGAAGATAAATGCCAACATTTGGGATGGTCTGGCCCTGCGCCTTGTTAATGGTCATCGCAAAACTTAGGCGGATGGGGAATTGTTTCCTCTTAAGCTTGAAGGAAAGCGACATGTCCTCCGATGGTGACAAAGGGATCCTTGGTATAAAGACCCTCTTCCCAACATGTTGCCCACCAATAATCTCTGCATCAATTGCATTATCTTGGAAGGCTCTAATCATTAGCCTTGTTCCATTGCAGGGGCCATTGTGAGGGTCGAGGTTCTGTAGCAGAATGACGGGGCAATTGACCTTCACTTTCAACACATGTGGTGGCAATCCATTTGGGGTGAGCGAATTCACAAAGTCAATCGGGTAATTGTTCGAGTAGTCATCCTCAATAGAGTCGAAGCTATGGTATACCTTCTCTTGGCCAGGAAACATGTCAATCATCTTCGAATTCAGCTCATCAACATAGTCATTCTTCGTGGAAAGAATAGCATGCGAGCTCATGTACTCTCCCGATTTAGCATTGGCACTAAGAGAGGGGAAAACTTCTTTGATTAGCCTATTGATTGCGGTTTCATCATTAGTATGACCGATCACAATGTCCTCATGGAGACGCACATAGTCATCACCTATCGTTTCTTCAGTTCCATTGCCAATCCTTAAGAGATACTCAGAGAACAAAGGATCAGCTTGTGATCTCATGTTATGTGTAAGGTGTATCTTATGAATCTTCTGCCATATATATGATCTCTGTATTATAGCATCTATGATCCGTGCTCTTGTCCCTTTTGGAACCACTGGAAGGACCTGCCTAAAATCTCCACCAAAAACAACAATCT
>LR738713.1:826522975-826540683 GCA_902687465.1 Secale cereale
CCCCCCCCCCAAACGGCAAAGCACATCCCATTATGTCTTGGAGTGACCTATCAAGCGCCTCCACGGCTTGACGCTTTGTCATGGCAATTTCATCCCAAATTATCAGCATGTACGGGTAGTTTAATTAGGATTGTCATCCAGTTCGGCAGCATGCAGGCAGTAGGGATTGATGCTAAGTATGGGGCTCTGCTAGTAGTATGGATTCACAAGCCCGGATCGATCGGGTGGATCCTTAGCGGGAGGTACGTCCGATCTTCCCGCAGCAAGCAGGCGATTAAATGAAGCTGCGATGGGATCATGCTTTAATTATTTGCCTGGCGTTGATCAGGCATTTTGTTCCTTGAAAATGGATTTGATCCAGGATGAATTAATGGTGGATCTCTGAACCCCAGTTCCAGATAAGTTTAAGTAATTAACAGTACATGCGAAGGCATAGGACGCTGGGCACGACTGCGTAAGGAGATGTGCTTGTACCTGTCGTGGCCACATAGCGCTGCAGGCCCACGTCGCCGTCGTTTCTCAGAACAAGAAGACCGGGAGAGTCAAACCAAGAGTCGAGTCATCGAAGACGACGAACACTCAAACATTTGAATGAAAAGAAGAAAGTAACAGAAGTCAACGAACGATCGGAATCAAGGTCAGGGTATGATCGATCCTGTGATCCAAACAAACAGGGAAACAAGCGATTTGGTTTCCATGTTATTCTCTGCCTATATGCCAACATGGGCAAGACCTTTTTCTTTTTTCCTTCTATATGTACGCAGTACACAAGGCTGAGTTTAAAAAAAACATGATGGCGCAGATCATAGTATGTATTGCTAATTGATATTTTCCTTCTATGTACGCATCACACAAGGCTGAGTTTCAAAAAAAAAAAATGATGGCATAGATCATGGTAAGTCTGGCTAATTGGTATAATTAAAATAAGCCCAGGTTAGAGCAAGATCGTCCTAATTATTGTGTAATTATGATGACGTAGATCATGGTAATTATTGCTAATTGATTATGGTAAATGATGTGATACAACATTGAGACAATCCGGACCATTGAGAGATGACAGACGTATGGTTGAGATGTAATGTTTCTGGCACAACTCGATTGTTTAATAGTAGTAGAGATATATGTACGCAGTACACAAGGCTGAGTTTAAAATAAACATGATGGCGTAGATCATAGTAATTATTGCTAATTGATATTTTCCTTCTATGTACGCATCACACAAGGCTGAGTTTCAAAAAAATAAATATGATGGCGTAGATCATGGTAAGTCTGGCTAATTGGTATAATTAAAATAGGCCCAGGTTGGAGCAAGATCGTCGTAATTATTGTGTAATTATGATGACATAGATCATGGTAATTATTGCTAATTGATTATGGTAAATGATGTGATACAACATTGAGATAATCCGGACCATTGAGAGATGACAGACGTATGACTGAGATGTAATGTTTCTGCCACAACTCGATTGTTTAATAGTAGTAGAGATTTTATTGTGTGTTACAAAACATTCAGCGTATACTGTGGAAATGTTCGTTGTATATTTACAAAAAAAATCATTTACTTATAAATATATTCATCCTATATTTGTAATTGTTCAACAAATATACATGTTCACTATGTTTTCGAAATTTGTTCAGTGTATATCACACAAATGTTGGGTGTCTATTAGAAAATTGTTCACATATATTACAAAAATATTCAATGCATTTTTTAGAGAATTGTTCAATGCATACATTCATTTTTTTTAATGTTCATCGTATAATAAGAAAATGTTGAACATATATTTACGAAATGTTCAATGGATATTACAAAATGATTAATGTGTACTTTGTTTTGATTGTTTTTCAAAAGAAGTTCCATCGTTAAATGCTTGCGCCGTGAACATATATTTACGAAATGTTCAATGGATATTACAAAATGATTAATGTGTACTTTGTTTTGATTGTTTTTCAAAAGAAGTTCCATCGTTAAATGCTTGCGCCGTGAATCTAGCACCAGAAGTCATCAACTTAATTTGTTAGCGTCTCTCATTGACGAGAGGTAGTTCGCGAGTTCGATTCCCACTTTTCCCACAGCTTTTGCGATCTTTTTACATGCCACAAGCTTGTTGCTCCAAATGGGCCGGCCCAGACGACCCAGCCATCAGCGAAGCTGGCTTGTTTTGACGCACACACGCGGCACATAGGGACTCTCAAAACTTAGATCTCTAGGTCTTGAACTCACGACCTTCATGTTCACGTACAATGTCCAAAGCCACTCGAGCTATCCTGCTATCATTGATTAGTTCCAGCAACAACTGCATAATAAACAATGTCGCAGCGCTATTTTATTTCGCAGAACCATCTATTGTATAGCTTACATTTTTTGAATTATTTGGAAAAAATCATGAATTTGAAAATGTCCATGGATTTTGCAAAAAGTACTTCATTTTGGAAGAAAAGTTCATGAACCTGAGAAAAATTCATTGATTTTGAAAAATAGTTCATCACATTTGAAAAAATGTTTGTGAATTTTGAAAAGAAAATATATTGATGTTTAAAAAACATTTATCGAATTTAAGAAAGATTCATCAAATTTTTACAAATAATGATTTTTCAAAACATTCGTAGAATTGAAAAAAGTTAATGGATTTTCAAAAAAAGTACATCAAATTTTAATTTTTAATGGATATTAAAAGAAAGTTTATCGAATATGAAAAAGTTCATCGAATTTGATAAAAAGTTCATCGGATTTTTTTCCCAAACCTTATTTTGATTGAAAAGCTATGAAAGACTGATGAAAAAGCTAAACGTAAAAAAAAACCGTTTAAATAGCCGAAAACACGTGCAAAATATAATTAAAAAACAAAGGAAACGCCCACAGTGTAACACTTGGCGAATGCTGAGAGCGCGCCACCGTCAAGTGACGCTGATCGTTGCGAGGCTCCAGCTCGTTAACCCCTTTTTCTCAGGCACATTGTCACGGTAGCAACCAAACAGGCCTATAGCCCTCGCGATATTTTGCTGGCCTAGTGGCTGACCTGGACTTGGTCTGCGCCATAGCTGGGTTTATTTCGCCTCTGTTCTCCACATTGCCTTCCAACTCCGTTACCATCGCTCATCCATTCATCCCGCCACGTTCCCGTCGTCGCCTGAGAAAGCTGTCCCCGATCTCACGCGCTAACCCTAAACAAAACCGCCGACAGACACCCACGTCAGTAGAGGCACGCACATCGCGCCGGTCGTCTCCCTCTTCTCCGGCCCCCATTTATACCGCCTCGCCGGCCATTCCCACAAGTCGTAGCACTATCACCACACTCGATCAGGCACGCCAGCGACGACTTTTGCCATGGCGAGATCGCGGGTGATGTGCTGCCTCATGCCGTCGAAGCCCTCCGGCGACGCCCGCCGCCGCAGCAGTGCGGCGTGCATATGCTGCATCGGACCCCACCACCGCCCGTCCGGGGGAAGCAGCCTCGCCCCCGTCGACGCCGACAACAGCAGCGTCCGCACGCCGCTCACCAGCTGCTGCGGCACCGGGGACGCCGTCCGCACGCCGCGCACCCCCAAGACGCCCTCCGCGAGGCGCCTCTGCGGCGTCCGCTCCCGCACGCCCCGCCGTGCGCAGCAGGTCCGCCGCTTCACTCCGGCACCAGCGCCGGCGCCCGCGGCACCCGCTGCTCCAGCGCGAGCGGTGGCGCCGGCTGCTCCCGCGAGGACTCCGGTGGCAGCTGCTGCATCGGCTGGACCGGCGCTGGCTCCTCCTCCTGTGAAGACTCCCGTGTCAGCTGCTGCGCCGGCTGGACCGCCGCTGGTTGCTCCTCCTCCTGTGAGGACTCCCGTGGCAGCTGCTGCGTCGGGTGGACCGCCGCTGGTTGCTCCTCCTCCAGCGAGGACTCCCGTGGCAGCTGCTGCTTCGGCTGGAGCGGCGCTGGCTCCTCCTCCCGCGAGGACGCCGCAAACCCCTTCAACGCCGATCGGGCGGACGCAGCGCGTGTGCTGCGTGACCACCGCCGCGCCCGCGCAGGGCGGCAACGCAAAGTCCAAGACGGGCACCGCGCGGCGCCGCTGGCTCAGCTCCGCCAGCAAGGCGGTGGCGCAGACGCGCCGCGCGGACTCCGGCGCCGGTCGCGACAGAAGCACCAACCCGCGCGGCAACGGCGACGTCGCCAAGGCGGTCCACAGAGCGGCGCCGGTCGCGCAGGCCGTGGAGGCGGCGCCGGCGAAGGAGGACGCCGAGTCGGTCTGCTCCGACGAGGAGTACGCGCTGCTGTGCCGGGAGGGCTTCTCCCGGGAGGGCGTCGCCGCGGTCACCATCCAGGCCTACTTCCGCGCCCACCTGGTGCGTGCGCGCCATGCCAGATCGTCTCCTACTTCCACGCCTGATTGGTTTGCATGTCTAAAGTAAATTGCGTTATGGTTTTGCAGGCGCGGCGGGCGTTCAAGGCGCTCAAGAGCCTGGTGAGGCTGCAGGCGGTGGCGCGG
This sequence comes from Secale cereale, assembly GCA_902687465.1. Classification (NCBI taxonomy): domain Eukaryota; kingdom Viridiplantae; phylum Streptophyta; class Magnoliopsida; order Poales; family Poaceae; genus Secale; species Secale cereale. The sequence continues at coordinate 826,527,440 of LR738713.1, forward strand.
GGCGCGTACGTGCGGCGGCAGGCGGAGGTGGCGGTGCACTGCATGCAGGCCATGGCGCGGCTGCAGGCGCGCGTGCGCTCCAGGCAGACGGTCGCCGCCAAGCGCAAGGACAACGACGACAAGCTCCTGCTGCTGCAGAACTGATCGATCAAACGTACGGCCTACGTGTGCAGCGCAAAATAAATCTGGAAACTGATCGATCTGGGGTTCTCGGGCGAGCCAAGTTTACATTTGTTCGCGCCATCTGTTGTTCAAACCTGCCTGGGTTTGTACGTCTGCGATTGTTTTCGATTTCGTGGCCTCCACATTTATGTCGTTTTGGGGGAGTTTCTTCACCACTGGAATATGTGTAACTCCTGCATTTTGAAACATGCCGTTTGTGTCCGAAATTATCAGTCGCCTATCGTTGCAGTACTAAAAGTTGAAAGAGGAGATGGAGTAGGAGGACCATAATCCACTTTGCGATGTTGACCAAGGCCAACTTACTAAAAAAGGGTCAGCAAAATTGATAGAAATTTAATCTTGCAACTTACTAAAAAATTTAGGATAAATTAAGGAGTTGAGTAAAAAATGCATTGGAAATGTGCAAAGAACCATCTCTCTTCTATTTAATTGCCCTAGATTGTTATTGGTCTTGATTACCGTGTGATGAGAAAGAAGTATTTTTTTCACCACTTTGAAGTGCATTAGAAAGATAGAAGTACACTTTTTTTTGATAAATTTTGAAGCTAGATGTACACTTTTCACCGGACGAATGAAGTACTCAACATTTAGTTGTTAATGTTTACTGAGGCATGCATACTTAGAATGGCAGCCAGAAAAGATGATAGACATTTAACTGTAAGTCCATATCCATGTTTTATCCGTTGTTTGTTGGAGTAACAGCCAAAAAAACCTCCCACGAGGCTCATAAAACCAGGGGAATGAACGTCACCCTGATTCTACTTTTGTGGAAATACATAAGGACATGTACAATGGTGGCATATGGATACAAATGCCTCATGACAAAATGTAATTTGAGACATATATATTTAGTTTTTCTCCCCAATGCAAACTATCTTTAGTGGGCCTCATTAAGAAATAGAAAATAAAGACTCTAATACACACGTATTTCTACTTTTTACTCCAACCTTTTCAGCTTTTGACATCGGACCACACTTTTTCACTCCAAGCACCCGCCTCTGCAGAGGATCCCGCTTCCCTATCCGAACCTATTTCATCTGTTATCCGATGCTACATAGCATGTGAGGCATCACCCTGGGGCTATGCATTGTAGATGCCCTAATACAAGCAAGTTCGAATTCGCAACTCTTAGATGTAGTAGATACGGTTCATCAGTTTTCCACATTCAAAATAGTAATAATCTGTACAACTTCCCATCACATGAATATAGTTAGTCGACTCACAAAAAAAGGGCATCTGAATCCTCAATACGTATTTCAAAGGGAGAAATTATTATTTATATATGCTTACTTATTTGGGAAAACATAAGTGGGGATACAAGCATTGTAACAATACACCACGGCTTTCATGGTAGCACATAACCAACTATGGTCGGTGTTTGGACCTTAATACCAAATGAAGTAAATAACATATACATTCAACAAATGGACCTGTTATGCTATTTTCATTTTACTTCTTCAGCCAAATTGCCATCTCCTTTGTGAACTTCTCCATTGCTAGTTTTGGTAGTAGGATTGATACCACAGTTGAGTCTTCACCATCTTTATTCTTACACTTGGTATGATAGCTTATCAGCTTTGAAGTGAAATCTCCAGCATGAGGTGTGCCAGCAGCAACCAACTCGGCTTTCCCAAATTGCAGTGCATTGCCTCCAACCCACTTGGTGTCGCTAACTTCATAGGTTCTATCCATACCAAAAGGTGACCGCTCTCGCCATAATGCCATCAAATCCACCATTGACTTCATGCGATCCTTTGTGGTGTCCAACTTGACTTGCCGCATGAGCTCAAGTATATGTCCGAGCGGCTTTGCAGCCAACTCCTCAACGGTGACCTCAACCATAGGAGAGAAATGTGCATTTCCATAGTAACCACGTGGGACAGCGCTTTCACCATTAATACTTCTCCCACGTGTATTTAATGTAAACATGACCCGAACTTTTTGAGTAGATTCATAGCCCAGTGCCATTGTGCGGCACCGCCACATGACAGCTGTGATCAATTCAAATGTTGTAGTAGATTTAGAGAGGTGTTCTGGGATGTGGCTTCTCAAATTTTCTATCTCATTTGGCCCAAAGAATAAATATTGCACCTCCATGCATTCTGGCGGAGTTGATAGCATCACATCGTCTCCTGTGCACTCTAAGCCATGAAGAAATGGTTTATATGCCGGATAAACATGTGCAATGGATGGTGGAATGCGTGCTGTGAAGATATCTCTTTTCCACACAGGCAAAGTGGTTGGGATAAGTTCACCACATCCAAAATCGGCTATAGTTTTGATAAATTGAAGAATACCAAAACCATCAGCAATGCAATGACACATGTGAAGCCCAATAACAAATCCTCCACATTTTAGTTGTGTCACCTGCATAGCACATTATGTAAATATGGTTAGGTTATAAATGCTGACATGCTACTTCGCAAAATATATCGAATTCAAATGAGCAATAAAAATAACCAATATGACCAGTGTGCATGGGTATGCGTCATTCACACCTTCCCTTCCTGTATTAATACACTTTTTTCGTTAATCATATTAATACACTTTTCTCAGTTGTAACTGATGACATTGTATTCAAGCGTCAACACAAACTTAATATAGACTAGTGAAAAGTAATAATACAACTATAATGAATTTTTGGAGTACATTAAATAATTTTCGATGTTAATTCATTTTACTGTGAAAACATAAAACCGACAAATGCACTTTGGTAAAATTTGATGGACAAAGCTCTTTTTCGGCCATGAAAGTTGGACGCCACCACCCATATATAAGCCACATAATGAAATACAAGTAAAGTAATCAAGAAACACTATATTACCTGCAGGAAGAGCAACGGCTTGCCAAGCACATCCCTGGTGTCACCGCAGTCTCCGAGGAACTCCTCGACGCACGGGTAGGGCGGCACCAGCGGCTGGCCGAGGTCCTCGAGCCGCACGTCGGCGGATGCCTCCACGAAAGTTACACCTTCTCCCGTGCAGTCGACCGCCAGCCTGTTCCCGCCGGGGAGCTTCCGCAGGCGGCCGGCCATCGGGTAGTAGTACACCAGCGCCGCCGCCACGGCCGCCTTGATGCCCCTGGCCACCTTGCCCGGCTTGGGCGCCTCGCCTGGCGGGGCACGGAAGAAGCCGACGATGGACTCGTAGAAGCGCAGCGTCCACTGGTCGTCGAGGTCGGAGAGCGTCTTGGTTTCCACCGGCGTCGGCCTCGCCGGGCGCACCAGCTCCGGCTCGCCCCGGCGCGCCGTGAATGTCACCATGTTAGGAGGGAGGTCCGTGCGTGTGAGAGTGGTGCGGACTGTGGAGGCAGTGGCTTGCTTGCTCGTTGTGGTGAGTTGCGGTGGGCTGTACGTACGTCCATATATAGTCATGGCGATGGGGACTGGTTCAAGGATGGCATGCATGCACGTATGCATGCATGGATGCCAACAGACGGAGGAGTTGGTCAGTGCCGTAACTCTTTGAACGGGCTAGCACGTAGTGCGTCAGTTCAACTTTGATCTGCGCCTTGGAGAGGAGAATCAACACATTCGTGCCGGCAAGGCGAGACCTGCCCTGCATGCGTACTGGAGTGGAGTAGTAGTGGAGTACTCGACAAAGACAAACCGTCAACTTTGCCGTTCGCTGTGTGTCACCTAGCCCTAGCAGCTCATTCCCCTCGCACAAGGGCGCGCGGTCTCCCTTGGCTGTCTCTCTCTTGCCGTGGGTGGCGGGTGGTGGCGGGTGACGGCACGAGCGAACCAGCTGGCCAGAGGCCCGAGCCTGGCTAGAGGCTGTGATGTCCAGCGGCGGCGCCAGGACTCCAAGCCTGTGGCCGTGGGGTCAAACTTTGGAGTGTGTAGGGTCAAAGGAGCTACTAATAGCCCAGACACAAAGGATGACCAAAAACCGGTGGGGTCAACTTCGCCAAGCCACTTGTGATGTCAGGTCGGGCAACCCATATGCCCTGGATAATACAGCAGGAGGAGCGGCAGTGTGCCTGGACTTTTCTTTTTTCTGTGAGTGTTTGGACTTATTCATAAAATTAGGAGTAAATTTCACTATACTTTTGTGAATTAGCAAGAGCGGCTCATCTCGTGACAATACGTACATGGTAAGACGTGAATGACATGATGTCTAATTTCGGATATATGGTTCCATGGTACACACAACCAGCTTTCGTCTTCATTTGAACCCGAAACACTAAATAACTAATGCCTAACTTCTTACGGGGGAGTATCCTGTGATACGGGAGCATAGGTGCTCCCATGATACGGGCTTCTGGGCCATGGGATCTCAAATCCAACGGCATATGAGAAGTTGATGTAGCTGCTGTACTTGTGCGCATTTTTCAAATTATACAAGGGCTTTTTTACAAAAATGTTCGTCATCTCACAGGAGCTCTTGGATCTGAGATCCAACAGCTGAGCTCGCGCGGGAGCATCTAAGCTTAGGTGCTCCCGGAGCACCAGATATTTTCCCAACTTCTTACTCCCTCCGTTTGGAATTACTTGTCTCGGAAATAGAAGTATCTAGAACTAAAATACGTCTAGATACATTCATTTCCGCGACAAGTAATTCCGAACGGAGTAAGTATTTTGAAAAGAGATGTTGGCATGTTGCTATTGTGATCAAGTTTAGAAATGACGCAAGCTTGCAATCGGTGACGGAGTTTAGAATCGAAGATGGAAGGGGGAGGTGAAATGAGTCAAACTTTTCATACCATGGGTCATATTGTAGTAATAAATCTGTTAAAAAATACTAATAAAAGTTTCTTTTCAAGATATGGGAGATTAAGTACATAAAACAAGCACATATATGCAAAATGTGGGATCATGGGGGAAGCCATTGTTGGAAATATGAGCAATTTACCAAGTGATTTTATTAACAGAAATACTAGATAAAGCATGACTAATATAGCAGTAATAGATCAAGTCATGCGATCTGACAAAGAGAAGGTAAATAGCATCTTCATATATAGAACAGATAATAGAACTAGTTGCATATATGAAGTAGGACCTAACATATTTAGAGCAAACACTAGAACAAAGAACAGTGACAGTGTTTCTAACAGAAAGAGCAAGAACACATACGGACCAGAGAATAGAACAACATAAACTAGAGAGATCATGGAGACATACGAAGCAGCAGCAGAAGCCCCGGTCTTGGGTGCGATGTCCTCGCCGGCCATGTCGTCGAAGAGGTTGTCGACGTCAGGGAAGAAGTCATCGTTGGGGAAGTAGTCATCGGCGACCGGATCGTCCGTGATGAATCAGCTAGTTGTCGCGCCGAGCGCTCCCCAAAAACCTTATCACCCTTCTCCCGTACAAGACTCGAAAGGTGTGGTTTCGGAGGCCTACTGTCCCGACCTGCGGTGCACGCCGCAAGCCGGGATGGGGAAGATCGTAGCAGCAGCTCAGAGATTGGAACTTGGTGGCGAGAGGGAGATGATCTTCTGGTGTGTCTCTCTGGAGAGGAGCGACATCTCTTATATAGGCACATGAGAAGAAGGTGAGCAGGCCGCGCCGGGAGCCGAAGCAAAAGAGGGAGGCGAAGTGAACAAGCAGCAGCCAAAGGGGTGCACCGTTTGGATTCATTCTCCACTACCGAAAAACGTTTCAGCTCCCGTGTGACTGTTCGATTACCCGTCGTGCGTGGCAAAAATTTGACATCGGCTCGGCTCATTCCCGCAACCCGCGGTGTGACGAGGCGGGCGGCGGAGGAGGAGCACGCGTGGATGTCCCTCTTGTTCTCATGCTCGTACAAGTGGAGAAAGAGCCTCCCTTGTAAAGAGGTCCAACTCCCCGTAACTAGCAATGTGGGACTAAACTTTAGTAGTGCCCCTTGCCTTGCACGAATGGGCTAAGTGGGCCTCTAGGATTTATTAGGAATTTCTGAAATTATTATTGGGTTGGCCCAAAGTAGATAAAATTCCAGCAATCCCCCACCAGATCCCAGAGGCACACAGAATTTGCCTTTGGTTCCAAAACACTGTTTTATATACCGGTACTGCAGTGGAGACTGTTAAGTTGAACTTCCACCTAGAACTCTATCTTACACTAGTAAGAAACTTGAACAGTGGACTGGGCCTTGAACTGCAAGTTTTCTGCGAATCTAACTTCACACAAAGCCTTGACCGATACTTGGCTACCGTGGTTCTTCCCCGCGGGTGGAGCTTAAGCGTCATACTCCGTGACCTTTCATGAGTTTACTAGAGAGAACCCTACTCTCATAGATTGCGACGTTTGACAATCAGACCCATATAGGTGTGTTCTTTAAAATATGTTCTACAGGACAACATCTCTGCTTACATGAGCCACTTAGAACACATTAAGATATACATCAACCTGCCATGCAGATTTAGGAGAGTATTGCATCTTCATGGAGTGGTATTGATAGTAAGGATACTCTAATCTCAGTTGACCAACAGCTTCTCTTCCACATCTATTTCACGGGATCTCCGATCACAAAGACTAGGTTACCACTGTGAACAACTCATATTGTGGGTCTCATACCCATATCCCTTGATGCATTATCTATCACATTTCGTGATAGACCCTTAGTAAACGGATCTGCCAGATTTTTAGACGTTTGGATATAATCCAATGCAATTACTCCGGAGTTTTTCATTTTCCTGACAGACTTTAACCTTCTCTGAACGTTTCTTGATGAATTCATGTTATCCTTTGAGCTGCTCACTTTTGTGATCGTAGTTTGATTGTCGTAGTTCATAAGGACACCCGGTACAGGTTTCTCAACTACCGACAAGTCATTCAAGAGCCGACGAAGCCAATCCGCTTCGACCTTAGCTGTATCTAGTGCTGTGAGCTCTGCTTCCATTGTTGACCTCGTTAAGATGGTCTGCTTGCAAGACTTCCAAGAAACAGCGCCACCTCCATGAGTGAATACATATCCGCTCGTGGCCTTTATCTCATCAGCATCTGAGATCCAGTTTGAGTCACTATACCCTTCAAGCACCTTTGGGTGCTCGGTGTAGTGAATTCCATAATTTGTTGTGCCTTTCAAACAACACAAAACTCTCTCTAGAGCTTTCCAATGCACATCTCCTGATTTTGAGACAAAACGACTCAGTTTGCTAACAGCAACAGAGATGTCAGGTCTTGTAGCACTTGCTAAGTACATAAGCAAGCCAATAATCTGAGAATATTTCAAGTGATCTCTAGCAATTCTTCGATTCTTTCGAAGTAGCACGCTGGCATCATATGGTGTTGGATAGGGCTTGCAGTCACTATAGCCAAAGCGACTCAAGATCTTTTCCACATAGTGAGATTGAAGCAAAGTAATCCCACCATCATCGTCTCTCAACAACTTGATGTTCAGAATGACACCAGCCAGTCCTAAATCCTTCATCTCAAAACAAAGAGATAGGAAATCCTTGACCTCCTTAATAACATTCAAATTTGTTTCGAAAATCAGTATGTCGTCAACATACAAGCAAAGGATAACTCCCTCGCCCCCACCATGGCGATAGTACACACATTTGTCAGCTTCGTTCACAACAAAGCCTGCAGCTGTTAAAGTTCTTTCAAACTTCTCATGCCACTGCTTTGGTGCTTGCTTGAATCCATACAAAGACTTTAGCAACTTGCACACTTTTCCTTCCTGACTATCTATTACAAACCCATCTGGTTGTTCCATATAAATGTTCCCATCCAACTCTCCATTTAGGAAAGCAGTCTTAACATCCATTTGATGAACGAGAAGTCCATGTGAGGCGGCTAGTGAAAGTAGAACTCGAATAGTGGTCAACCGCGCCACAGGTGAGTAAGTATCAAAGAAGTCTTCACCTTCCTTTTGGGTATAACCCTTAGCCACGAGCCGTGCCTTGTACTTTTCGATAGTACCATCAGGCCTAAGCTTCTTCTTGAATACCCATTTGCACCCTATAGGTTTGCACCCATAAGGACGATCGGTTATCTCCCAAGTTTCATTCGCTAAGATGGAATCCATCTCACTACGAACCGCTTCCTTCCAGTAATCAGCATCTTCAGATGCATAGGCTTCTGAAATAGAACTGGGAGTGTCATCTATTAGATAGACAATAAAATCATCACCAAAGGATTTTGCAGTCCTCTGTCTCTTGCTCCTAGTAGGAGATTCATTGTTTTCCTCCACGGGTTTTTCAAAGTGTTCCATCGAAATGGTAGGTTCAGTGATTGTAACTGATTCCTGATTTGATGAACTAGGCATCTCCTGAGTAGATGAGGTAGCCATATCCTTCATGGGAAAGATATCTTCAAAGAAAGTCGCATCATTCGACTCCATGATTGTACCGACATGCATGTCAGATACTTTGGATTTTACAACCAAGAATCTATATCAAATGCTTCGAAAAGCATATCCCAGGAAAACACAATCCACAGTCTTTGGTCCAAGTTTGCGCTTCTTTGAGATTGGCACATTGACTTTCGCCAAACAACCCCAGGTTCGTAGATAAGAGAGTTTTAACCTTTTCTTCTCCCATTCCTCGAATGGAGTTATCTCTTTGTTCTTTGTGGGAACTCGATTTAGGACATGACATGCAGTCAATATCGCCTCCCCCCACCATGCCTTGGATAGACCCGATGTATCTAACATGGCGGAGGAGGAGCGCGCGTGGATGTCCCTCTTGTTCTCATGCTCGTACAAGTGGAGAAAGAGCCTCCCTTATAAAAAGGTCCAACTCCCTGTAAACTAGCAATGTGGTTCTAAACTTTAGTAGTGCCCCTTGCCTTGCACGAATGGGCTAAGTGGGCCTCTAGGATTTATTAGGAATTTCTGAAATTATTATTGGGCTGGCCCAAAGTAGATAAAATTCCAGCAGCCATGGCTCGTTCCAGTTCCCCGTGTCTGCCCTCAGTAACCACATGTTCGTTACCCATCGGCTATTGTCAGGCCTACGCTTACATCCTAGTCCAACCGACTAACAACACAACTGACTTTGTGATATCTCCATGGGCTTAAAATAATAACCTTTGATTTGTATGCCACAACCACAATCTCCATGAGAGGATGGGCTACATATGAGGAGTGCATGTGCTCACCATCGGTGTTGGGCTGATCTATAGAGGGGCAATGGGCTGGGGGGCAAACAAAATGCGTTTTGGGCCTCTTTTACTTGACACATGAGTGGATTGGTGGGAGGAGGGGGGAGCCTAGATTGACCCTTCAGAAGGTCCGCCACTGCTCACCATTGACATGATGTGTGTGGTTGTCCCTGTCATGAGAGTATTGACATGTCGGGCATGCCAACCATTTTCTTTAGAGCACGATAGCGTATCCAAATGGGAGTCTTGTCAAAACCCTAGGCAATTGTAATGAAATGCGAAAATCAAGTGAATCCAAAATCAGGGAAGATAGTTGGGGAAATGGAACAAAAATGCTTGACCTACGAGTGTTAACACTACGGAGGCTCGAACGGATCCACTTGCCCCTCCTAATTTGCCGCCCCAACCCCCTGAATTTAAACCCGCTCTGCTCTCCACACCTCAGTCAGTATACCTGGCCATCCCTCGGGCCGGGCCAGACCTAACCAAGCCCGACGCAGAAAACCCAGCCATGGGCCCAGCCCGGGCGTCGGACCTAGAAAGCAGGCCCAAGCCCGGCCCATCAGTGTAAAAGCCCACCGGGCCTCGGGTCGAGCTTCTTCGCTAAATCACTAATTTGGCAGGTTTAGACCCAACCAGGCCCGACCTTCGGGCCAAAATCTAGGCCCAGACCCGGCCTGTGAGCAATGTCAGGTCGGGATTTTTTTGGGCCAGGTTGGGTCGGGCTATCCGGGCCGAGCTGCCCACTGCCAGGTATATCGGTCAGTAATTCCTCCGTAGGTGTAGCTTCACGCGGAATGGAATTAGTATTTGGGATTCTAGTACATGGTTTGTGGGTTCCATCACATGTCATGAATCAGAGTGGGTCTAACTTGATTGAAGGTTACAATCAGTCTTGTAAATTTTCTCAGGGAGTAGAGGTGATGGTGAACCGTTCGCTAGAGGGTTGCAGGAGTAAATTGTATGAAACAATCATCTTGAAGGCTAGTTTAGCATAAAACACTGCGTTATAATTCTTTTCAGAAAACACCACGTCTTGTGTAATTATTTTGCAAAAACTACTAATCAGCGGATCTACCTCTATTAAGTGAGATTATGACAGATGAGGCCCGCCAGTCAGGCTGACATGACACAAATTTCTCACATTGTTACATTAAATCATTTTGCTGGACATGGGGCCTACTTGTCTGTGTAACACTCCTCTTTTCCCTTAAAAAACCCCCGTCTCTTCACCATTTCATCGAGCACCTTGCATACAACACACATGCCGGTGGAGAAGTGTCCCGCGATTGTCTTCGCGTGCCTCAACCAAGCACCATAGGTCAAGGACGAAGCAGTGGCGGAGGGCCCGCTTGCGGTGACAATGCCATGCTGCTCCTGTTCCGAGTTGAGGCTGAAGGCGGCCTAAAAAGCACGATCCAAAGACGAGAGGTTCGTGTTCGTCCCCAGCCACGAGCGACCTCGACTAGGGTTCGCGCTGCCAGCAGGCGGCCATGCCCCGGTGCCGCCGGATCCGCACTACCGCCCATGTGGCGCAAGACGTCGCGGGGACGACACACGACGTGACTGGTGTTGCTCACGATGCGGCCGGGCCGGGAATTAACTAGGTTGGCGGCGTCCTGCAGGAGGTCTGCAGGTAGGCGCAACTGGTCGCACAGAGCGCTGTTAAGGGCGCCGCGGAGACCGTCAAGAATGCCACCGGCCTCGGCGGCAACTAGGCTGGCACGGTCGGGGCTCCCAGCTCAAAGATGGCACGACCCCTTTGCCTCCGTCGAGGGGCGGGAGGGGCGAAGGCCTTGGCCGAGGGCGGGGCATGCGACTGCCTCTGTCTCGACCGGAGGCAGGGGCGCGTCTCGGATGCAGGTCCTCGTGCGGCTAGGAGGAGGGCGCTAGACGGGATGTAACGACGAGATTGGCTAACAGCGAGATGGTAAACGGTGCCACATTAGCCTGGCTGGTGGGCTCCATCTGTAATAAATGCGCTTAACCGAGGCAATGTCATCGATCAATGGTTTTTACAAAAGGATTACACAAGATGTGGTGTTTTCTGAAGAAAAAAATTGTAACGTAGTTTTTTCATGTTAATCTAACCTTCAAAGCGATGGTTTCTTGCAATTTACTCGCGTGCGGCGCCGTGATCAACCCCTAGTGCATTTCTATCTAAAATCGAAGTAATTGAATCCTTTGCATGGAAAGTGAAGTTGGACCATTTTGATGCACAACAAAATCTTCAATTTTATCAAGAAAGTGGCAAACATTTTATTACACCAGGAGAGGCCATGATGATTAACAACGGTTGGAAAGGAAAACAGTAGCAGTGCAAACAAAACACACACACGTGCAGGCAGGCCAGTGGACTTGCACTTGTAAACCCCTGCAGCCACAAAAGAAGCAAACTACGACGAACTGGACATGCCAGCAGATCAGACACAGGAACACAGAACGAGGTCCAAACTCGCACTCGTCGTCGATCAGTACCTCGCGCCGCCCGACCGGCTCTGCTGGTAGTCGCTGTGCCTGCCGCCGTCGTGCTCCTCGCCGTACTGGCTGCGCTGGTAGTTGCTGCCGCCGTCGCTCGCGTCGGCGTACTGGTCGCGCTGGTAGTTGTGGATGTTGCCGCTGCCGTCGCGCGCCTCGCCGGACCGCGGCTGCTGCAGGTTCTGCGCGGCGGCGCCGTTGGACGTGGGCGGGCGCTGCAGGCTCTTGACGTAGGTCCAGGCCTCCCGCTGCGAGACCTTGTCCCACCAGCGGCTGACGTTCTTGCGGCGCTGGAACATGCGGCGGGAGCGCGGGTCGGAGGCGAGGCGGTCGGCGTTGGGCAGGTGCGACAGGTCGGCGATGGTGAACTTGTCGCCGGCCAGGTACTCCGCCTCCTCCAGGCGCTGCTCGTAGATGTCCAGCAGCTTCTCCAGCTCCCTCTGGTTCTTCTCGAACAGCTTCCGCATCTCCTCCTCCTTGGCCGCCCCCGCCGCCGTCACGCGCTTCGCCGACGCGTTCACCACGGCCCTAGTGCCATTATCGGCAATGCCATTGCCATTGCCATCGGCGCCGTCGCCGTTGTTGAGCTTCTGAGGCATGGCGGGCGGCAGGAAGGCGAGGCTGTAGACCATCTGGGCGCTGGGCTCGTCGAAGCTCTGCGCCTCGGTCTGCAGCCACTGCTCGATGGACGCGCGCTCCAGCGCCCCCGTGCCGATCAGGTCCGGGTTGCCCTGCATGGCGTACTTGTGCGAGATGTGCCGCAGGATGCCCCGCGACTCTGCATGCAGCATACCATCATCAGCAACCATCGTGAACCATGCGTCTACCACCATTGCCGGCCGAGCGCCGCCTAGAGCTTACTAGAGCTTACCGGAGAGGGTGAGGCTGCCGTCCTCGAAGGTGAGCGCCTCGCCGAGGGGCTGGAGCTTGAGGTACTGGGGCATGCGGTTGGGGCCGCGGTAGGCGTCGACGCGGATCAGCTGGAACTCCACGTCCTTCTCGAACAGGCACATGAGCACGCGCGCCACCTCCGCCGACATCGGCGACCCGAACACCTTCACGCTCGCCATTGCCTCTACCGGAGTGTGAAGCCAAAGCTCGAGACTAAATTGGAAAGGCTCAAGATGTGTGAGCGATGCCTGGTTTGGATCGCTGTCGTGTGCTTATATAGTCGCCAAAGCCAAGGGAACAAAATGCCTTGCTTGTCGAAGGGTAAATCTAAAGCCTGGAAAAACCAAAGGGAGAAAAGAGGTAAAGAGCAAAGGGTTTAAGGTGGGTGGGTGCCAAAGGGAAAGGGGAAGCATGGTTATCTGTGTCACAAGATTGTCTGGTGTGTGTGGCACTGCAATGCCATGGCAGCATGGATGCATGATTATGCCCACAAGCAAAATGAGCAAGATCTGGAGATTTGAGAGAGAGAGAGAACATGTAAAAGCAGAGAAAACAGAGGCCTGCTTTGTTCCAATACAGGGATAATGGAAGTACCATGAGATGTATTACTCCCTCATATCTATATCACTTGTCGTTGCTTTCGTAAGGACTATAAAAAATGCTC
>LR738713.1:826540792-826630696 GCA_902687465.1 Secale cereale
CCCCCCCAAAAAAAAATACATTTGAGTTATATTTGTATCTTCATTCTTGGTTGTTCATTATTTGACGGCGTGTGTGTTGTGGAAACCACCTACACGCTCTCTCTCTCTCACACACACACACACACATGCGCACGCACCATTGCATCGCTAAACCTTTACCAACGTGAAAACAATTATTGAAACAAGTTCATTTGTGTTGTAAAAAAGTCAAATATTTGTTCTTTGGGTAGGTTTCAATTTTTTTCCATGAATGTTCCATTATTTCAGTGTCATTTCCAGAAAAGTGATATCTTTTATCCATACTTTCACATTACCAGTTGCTTTTCAGTTTTAATGTTTTCAATACATTTCATAATATTTACACAATTTTACATTGCAGTCATATTCCAATCAATTTTCCCCAAAAAGTCACTCATCTCCAATTTTCACAGCCACTTAGCTAAAAGTTTTTTTTGCCAATATCTCCCATGTGTTCTTTAGATCATCAATACATATATGACAGCCAACTAAATGACATTTTCTATCATCTTGATTTCCTTTCAAGGCAATCTTGCCCTAGAAAATAGGTTGTTTCCTAACACCCCATGTAGCCAGTAGAAAGACATCATATATAGAGTCATATTGCTTAAGCATGATTTCAGCAATATCAAACTTCGATAGGAGATTTTCCGTCTTATTCTCAATGGATTTTTCAACAGAGTTTCTGATACAATTTTGGGCCTCCTTTCCTCATAGGATTCTAAAAAGACAGGAAAGGGGAAAACATAAGAATTGGGTAGGAATGCATGCGTAAACTAGAGGATTGAAAAACATAGAAATTTTGGGTCTTGTGAATAGGAAAACAACAGAGTCACCCTAGTAAATAGAGTCAAATCAAAGTCAAACCAATGAAAATGTACAAGTAGCATGTTATTTGTCACTAAAGATCTTACTCTTGTTTTTTGTGCGTAGGAATTTGAAAAAGGAGGTGCAATCGGATTGTAAAATATATATGTTTTTTCTCTTAATAAATTAAATTAAGACAAAAGAAAAAAAAATCCATTTTCCCTTTCATACGATCCCTTTGAACCAAAGGCTTGAATAATGCCATCATACGAAAATTTTGTATTCCGATGTGCTTTCTACATTTTTCCTTTGAACCAAAGGGGGATTTTATCTACTAGTATTCCCAGACATTCCATTGGAAGAGTCTGAACAACACATCACAAGTAAAAATGTTTCTATACACACAATTTGAGATTTCTAGTGCTGCTACACCACTACATGGCACTTGGAAGACACCATCAACAGATGTTGGGCGAGAGTAGAACCGGCGCCGACACACCCAATAGAAAATTCATGGCATCTCTAGCTATGCTAGTCACATGGACCATTTGGACTGAGAGGAATGGACGGGTGTTCCGCAACAAGAGTGCTCCTCCGCCAATATAACTCGCCGCCGTCATTTGTTAGGCAAACCTTTGGGTCACTGCCGGTGACAAGAAATTAGGGGCAATTATCACACGCGAGTAATTGCCGTGCCGTACATGGGTGTAAGGGTTCTTATGTAATCAACTCTATTCTTCACTTAACTAATTGAAGAGGCAAATCTTTTGCCTCCGTTTAAAAAAAGTCTAACGCTAGTGCAACATCAAAATGCCATTTGCGTATTAGAGCATATTAAGGCGTCCATCTACAAAGTAAGCTACTGTCAAAGCAAGTCACATGTAAGACAAATGAGCAAGAAGGCTCGATTGGGAACAATTTATTTGTTGAACTGAAAGCAAACTGAGCATTACAACCCCTGGAAGGACAATGGTGTTGCAAAATGGGAAGACATTACGAGAGACACCGCGCGCTCTTGGGCTTCACATTATTTTAGCCAACACGACAACGAACGTAGACGAGAGGGACCTTGTTGACGGAGACATCACGGTATGAAGCCCGACGAAGATTCATGCATGTTGCCGATCGATGACAGACGGCGATGGTGCTCGCCGATCACTCGAAGGTGCCGGGGTGCTCGTGCTGCATCTTGACCACCTGCTGCCACGAGGGGCGGCTGGAGATGGCGTCGTACCACCTGGCCACGTGCCTCTTGGAGGTGAAGAGCTTCCGGCCCCGCTGGGAGCCGGCGATGTAGTGGGAGGCCGGCAGGTGGGAGAGGTCGGCGAGCGTGAACTCGTCGCCGGCGAGGTACTGGTTCTTGGCGAGGATCTCGTCGTAGACGCCGAGCATCTGCTGCAGCTTCCGCTCGTTCTCCGCGATGCGGGCCTCGTCGGGGATCATGTTGAGCTGCGGCGCGAAGGCCAGGTGGAAGACCAGCTCCGAGCTCGGCGCGTCGAAGCTCTGGGACTCCGCCTGCAGCCACTGCTCTATGGACGCGCGCTCCAGCGACCCCGTGCCGTAGATCCCCCGGTTGCCGTCCTCCGGGAACTGGGTGCACAGGTACCGGCATATCGCCCTTGAATCTGCATGCCACGTACGGGAAGAGAAGAGAAGAACCACATCGTGTAATTAAATTCTCCGATCAAGCGGTGGTCGGTGTGCTGTTTTGTTCAGAATTAACTCTGCTTCTTACCAACAAGGGTCTTGTCGCCATGCTTGAAGGTCACCTGCCCAGTAGGATCCTGCAGACCGACACAGGCGATCGAAAACAGTGAGATTACACATGATCAAACCCAGATTATTAGCTATCCAAGAAATAGCACTGTGGATGGACGGGGATTGCAAAATGGCAGGGATACGCACCCTTAGCTTGATGAACTCGGGCAGCTTGTGCTCCCTCTTGAAGGTGTCGATGCGGACGAGCTCGAACTCGAGGTTCTTCTCGAAGAGGCAGGTGAGCACCCTGGCCACGTCAGTCGACGCCGGCTGCCCGAACACCTGCAGACCCGCCGCCATTGCTTCAAACTTCTCGGTGAGAGACCTCTACTTCGATCGATCTGCAGGCCGGTGATCAGTGAGTGAGTGAGTGAGTGAAGCGACTGACTGCGGATGGAGACCATAGGATCCATGGCCAGGCGTTTTATAGCTAGGCAAATATGCTTGCCTTGCCGCAGAGGATTACCGGCGAAAGCGAAAGCTGCCAAAGGCAAGTAAAGAGGAGAGCCCATACGGCCGGCAGGGTCCTTTTGGAGGTGCCATGCATCTTGTCTCCAGCAAGGAACAAAACGACCATGGATCTACTTCATGTTTGTCTCCGGCAAGGGCGATCGACCCACCATCGAACCTTTAGCGGATGTGGTACGTGACCAGCACGAAAGATATGCTCATCAGATCGGATTAGTGGATTACATATATGGCAAAGCATTGAGGCTATATGGTGGAGTAGATCCTTGTACGGGCACGAGTGCCCGCCAAGCAAGGGATCAAGGCTTGCAGTTGCAAATTGGCCGCGGAAGATGCGTCGCCGGACAGACCAACGCTTTTTGGTCGATCCAATCGGCCTGGCAGTGTGTTCAGTAAGAGCAACTTCAACAGGCCGACCCAAACGGACGGTGCTTTTGTCTGCTTTTTGTCTGTCTGGGTCGGCCGCCGGCCCGGCGTCCGCCCTCTTTTAGATTTGGGTCGGCAGCGCGCCCAATGCGTCGACCCATTTCATGACCGCGCATGCTTTGGATCATGCCAGTGGTCATATGTCGTCGCCCTGGTTTTGGCGCTCCAGCGCGCGGGGGAAAATCAGCCTAGCGCGCGCTGCTTTTGGCGCTCCAGCACGCGGGAAAGGTTCGTGCGTTTGTTTTGACGCGTCGCGGCCGGCGCTCGCTATAAGAAGGCGCGCTCCCTCCACATTCTGTCCGCCGCCCACTCGTCTCGCCCTCTTTCACTAGCCTCGCCGCCTCTGCGCCACCATGTCGATGCGTCGTCTGAGAGCTTCGGATTTTCGCGGAATCCGCGAGCGCCGCTCCGGCGGCTTCTCCTCCGAGATCATGTTTGGCGAGAAACGCCTCATCCTCGACACCTTCAACACCGCAGTGGAGGCGGCCCGCGCGCACGACGCAACGGCGTGGCGCCTCCTGAGGCCTCGTCGGGAGATGAGTTTTCCCGACGTGTCGAGGCAGCGGGCGCAGGATCTCGCGCCTCTCCCACGGCTTCTCACCGACGAGGATCGTCGTGTTCACCGCAGGCGGCAGCGTCGCCTCGCCATCACCAAGATGAACGTAGAAGCCATGGTGGTGTGGCGCGAACGCTTCCCGTAGGACATCGTCGACGAGCGCCAGTTCTACAAGCAAAGGAGGACGGAGAGGGAGGCGAGGAGGACGGAGCGAACCGCCTATCGGGAGGACAAACGTGCGCGGAAGCTGGCCGCTCAATTGAAACTGAAGCTACGAGAAACGTCGGGGTGGGACGACTTCGTGTGATGGCGCCTACATTCGGTCGTCGGAGGAGGACATTACTGAGTCGGAGTCGGAAAGCGACGAGTAGTTGATTTTTTATCTCTGTACGCTAGAACTCTATGTATCATTTTTTCTATCGGAAAAAATGACCGACGGCGTCGGCGACGAAGCAGGCGGGCGAGGGTGTGCTGTTGGATGTGGAAAGGCCAATGTGCCACCGACCAGCAGGCTCGGGAGGAGAGAGGGTGAGCGCGCGCGTCCGTCCTGTGTCCGCGTCGACACAAATCCGGCTTAAAAATGGCCGGGAATGGTCGGCAAGCGGACGAAAGCGGACGCACGTCTTTTTGGATCGAGGCGTTGGGCCGATTTTTTTATCCACACCGACTCAATCAAAACGACGACGGACGAAATATGAGGTGCCTACGTTCGGTTAAAATCATACTGATTCAATCTGCCCGTGGCGCGGGTAAACATATTGTAGAGCATGTGAAATGGTTGCGGCACAGATTCAGGTGGATCTGCATGCTCAGCAGTAGATTTATGTCCCAACCAAAACTACCTATTTTTTTTACAAAAGGTGAATTTTAATGTAACAAAATGAAGCATCAAATGGATACAAACACGATGAGTACACACCCAACCAAGAATACTTACATATACGAGTGAACAAGGAGCTAAGTTTGAGCTTTCATATTTGGATTCTTGTGATGTTTTTTTCCTAGAAACACCAAGGCAACGTAGTTCACATGTTCAGTTGTTGTTTTTTCGAGAAAATTTCAATCTATTCATCTTCAATTATGGTAGTACAAAGAACAATAGAGGTAATAAAAACTACAGCCATGTCTGTGGACCACTTAGCGACGAGTAAAAGCACTGGAGCTAGCCGAGGGCGTGCCACCGTCATCGCCCCTCCCTCACCGGAGACGGGCAAAACTTGTTGTAATATACAATCAGAAAATCGTCATGCTAAGCTCTCACAGGACCAGCACACCAGAGTAGCAACCATCCCCGATGAAGAAAGTCATGGATCAGAAGGATCAAACATGTAAACACCCAAACGAAGATGAACGGAGACCGGATCCAAACAGATCCACCGAAGACCAGCACCGACCGAATCCCTCGAGATCCGACGGAGAAAAACCTCCACACGCCCTTCAATGATGCTAGACGCACCATCGGGACGGGGATAAAACGTGGGAGACATTATTCCTACTAAGGGACATCGCTACTGCCACACAACCCCAACCAAGACGTTTTTTTTTTGACAGAAAGACTATAAGGGAACCCCCTACAATATAATTGGTGCAACAAACTCAAATTATAAGTACCGTGCTTTGAACCTGGGTGGACGGGAAGGCATCAACCCCTTCCCACCACTAGGCTATGCCTTAGTCTGCATAGCCCCTACCAAGATGTTGAATCTAACAAGAACTGTAACGGAGTCCCTCCTGCTGGCGGGGGGCTGAGTTCCTCCGCACCTCCATGGCCTATACGCCATCGGAGATGGGGTGGACCGGCGGTGGCGTCGACAGGAGGAAAAGAGCTTTTCTTGTGGTAAAGGAAAGAGATACAAACATGACAGTGATTTACACATGTTCAATTGTTCACACATCTCTCGGTAAACATTGAAGTTGTAAAAATGTTTTCTGCAAATGCACAGAAAGAATATCAGATACAGAGATAATTTAATAAGACTCTAATTTAAAGTCTAGTTCGTTTATACTCCCTCTGTTCCCAAATATTTGTGTTTTTGATATTTCAACAAGTAATTACATACGAAACAAAATGAGTGAATCTATATTGTAAAATATGTCTACATACATCCGTATGGTGTAGTTCATTTGAAATGATCAGAAAGACAAATATTTGGAAACGGAGGGAGTATATTCAATCAACGCAATTTTGATTCGGAGCAAAAAAATAAGTGGCGTAGTTCCTTCAACTAGCTCATTGTTCGGTGCACACTGAGTCCCCTAGTGTGGTGCACCCTCCGTTCAGATTTACCTTGGCCTCTGACTATAGCTGTTCTTTTTTCTTATCCATCCTCACCAATGCAAGCACATGATGCAACCCTGTACCGAGGGGTATAATGCATGAGACCTTTATTGGAGAAAAAAACTCATAATGCAGTGTATAGTTCATGTTGAAAAGTGGATTACATTATTTGGCAATCCATAGAATATTGAGTTACATTATTTATTACTCCCTCTGTTCCAAATATAAGGTGTATTAGTTTTTTAAAAGTTAAACTTTGTTCATGATTGACTAAGTTTTGAGAAGAAAATATTAATATCTATAGTAGCAATTTTGTACCATTAGATCCATCATGAGAATTATTTTGTATTTTATTTATTTCATATTGCTGATGTTGATATTTAATTTCATAATCTATGTTTGACTTTCACGAAAACTGATGCACCTTATATTTTGGAACTGGGGGAGTAAATCTTATTAATAGTTCTCTAGGCCAACAATCAAATATAAGCCTTAAAATTAGGTGCCACCAAACTAGGTATTGCAATTTGTCCCTAAAAAGAGGTATTGCAATTTCTCCAATTCCATAACTCTAATATAGTCCTACCATGAAGTCCAAGCCCTTTAAAGCCAGTCAACCGCACTGTTTTTTCTTCCTAATTTCTCCGTATCTCTGCTAGGCTAGTTTTTTCATAGAGTCTTTTAGAATCATCTTTTTTTTTTATAAAATTTCATTCGGTCATTACATCAAGGTGATACAACCGCACTAAGTGCAAACCCGGTCTTTGTTTTAGAATCATTTCTCTGTTTATATTGTACTCCCTCCGTTGCTAAATACTCCCTCTGTAAACTAATATAAGAGCGTTTGGATCACTACTTTAGTGATCTAAACGCTCTTGTATTAGTTTATAGAGGGAGTATAATTCTTTCTAGAGATTACACTATGGACTACATACAAAGCAAAATGAATGAATCTACACTCTAAAATATGTCTATATACATCCGTATGTAGTTTGCGGTGGAATCTCTAAAAAGACTTATATTTAGGAACGGAGGGAGTATAATATATTAATGTGGGAAGTTTTAGCGTTCCCAAGCTTCTGAGAGTGGTCAAAAGTCAAGAAATATTAAGTTGGTCTTTTGACTACGCATCTGACTTTCAAGCAAATGCGTCTCAAATTGATCAGATGCCCTTGCGTATTATGTTTCACAATATCACCCGTACGCACGAAACATGCCACCAGAATGCAAGTTGATATAGAACATCTAAATACAACAACATTTGCAAACTAGAACTAGCTGAAAATGAAACTAGTGAAATATACACCTGATAAAAGATCAATTTCTTCTGTTATGGTACATGTGAAGAAAACAGGAAGATGATCTTATTCAGTACTAGTACATAACACATAAGGGCAAAAGCATTTTAAACAGCCGATGTACATAACACATCACAAACAGGCCTCATATTATTCTGGTTCACAAGACAAAGTTGATGAGGATTCAGTAAACAAAGACAGCACAAGTAGCAACGATGACAAAAGAACACATGAATGTAAGATCGATAAACATATAGAGCTCTTCAAGATGAACTTGACACTTGCTCGCAGGCACCAAAGCATCACTCAAAGGCTCCAGGATGCTCCATCTGCATCTTGACAACCTGCTCCCACGCCTTGCGCCTCGAGATTTGGTCGAACCACCTCGCCACATTCCTCCTGGAGGTGAAGAGCTTCCTCCCCCTCTCCGAGCTCACAATGTACTGCGAGTCCGGGAGGTGTGAGAGGTCAGCCAGGGTGAACTCGTCGCCAGCCAGGTACTCATTCTTGGAGAGTATTTCGTCGTAGACGTTGAGGACCTGCTGAAGCTTCCTCTCGTTCTCTGCAATGACCATGTGGTCCTGAGGAATTCCCAGAAGAGGAGCAAATGCCAGCTGAAACACGAGGGCCGAGCTGGGAGGGTTAAAGTTCTGAGCCTCTGCTTGCAGCCACTGTTCTATTGAAGCCCGTTCCAGAGAGCCAGTCCCATAGAGCCTCCTGTTTCCCTGGTTTGGGAACTGGGTACAGAGGTACCGGCAAATAGCCCTTGGATCTGCACAGAAGGTTCACATTGCCTTTCAGCCCTCAAAAGAAAAGTGAATCCAGAAATGTAACGTGATAATAACTGTGTTCAGGTTCTACTTTACCAACAAGAGTGTTGTCACCATGCTTGAATGTCACTTGCCCGCTCGGATCCTGCAAAATATGATAAACAGAAAATTAGTAGAGTACATGTTTTTAACCAATTCAACATTTCTTGAAACTGAATAAAGAAGTGATCGAAGCATCCTACCCGCAGCCTGACGAACTCAGGAAGCTTGTGCTGCTTCTTGAATGTGTCGATGCGGACGAGATCAAACTCCAAATTCTTCTCAAAGAGGCATGTCAGAACCCTGGCAACATCGGTGGATGCTGGCTGGCCAAACACTTGCAAGCCTGATGCCATCCCTTCTCTTTGGCTTGATTGATCTCTTTGTCAGGCTATGCAATGGCAATGTGGAATGGTGACAACAGGTTTCAATACAAGGCATTTAAAGAAAGAAAAGGTGGAATTCCATACTTGCCTTGCTCTTGCTACCTAGCACAATATTTTACAATTGGAAAGAGGAAAGTGTAAAGAGAAAGTGTGGTTCTGGATTCTTGCTTGCAGCAATCATAGTGTCTGTTGTAGCAAACAAGCCCTGCAAAATATATAGCATCA
Source organism: Secale cereale (assembly GCA_902687465.1). Lineage (NCBI taxonomy): Eukaryota > Viridiplantae > Streptophyta > Magnoliopsida > Poales > Poaceae > Secale > Secale cereale. The sequence continues at coordinate 826,549,822 of LR738713.1, forward strand.
TTTATTTACAGCTCAGTCTTTGATTACTTGACTGAGACAAAAACAATATATGAGGAGCTGTGATGTTGCATGAATGGTTTGGAACAATTGATGGAGAGAATTTGGCTACGATAAGTAAAAAGATTGGCATCAAATACTAGCGGTAACGAAGATCTGATGATTTCTGTCAGAGTGCAAGAATAATTTTTTCGATAAAACCAACGTCCACGTATGGAGTCACTAGTCAGGTATATGTTTATAATCCAGCCTTTGATAACTTGACTGAGGAAAAAAAAGGTATATGAAGAGCTCATGATATTGCATGCATGGTTTGGAATAATTGATAGATAGAATTTGGCTAGGATAAGTAAGAAGATTGGCATCAAGTACCAGCTGTGATGAAGATCTGATGGCTTCTGTCAGGGTACAAGAATAAGAATTTCGACATAAAGTAATGTCTCCCGTATGGAGTCAGGTATAATTCAACCGTTGGTCTGATGGAAGAAAAAACATACTGGGATTGAAATCTATGTGCACACATAGATTTTGATCCCAGTATGTTCTATTTGGTAGAAGAACATAACTGATTTATCAGGAGTAGTGCCTGTAAAATGACAAGCTGAATTCAGTTGCTTAAGTTTTACATATTAGATTACTATGAAGAAGCAATATAAGAAACTGCCAAAATGCATTAACCCAAGTGATAATCAGCATGTCATCCTGAGCATTTAGCTTGCACTTCAGCCAGTAATACTATCAGGCTTGGATAAGTAGGGAGGTTGGCATCAAGTACCAGCAGTAACGAAGATCTGATGACTTCTGTCAGAGTGCAAGAATATATTTTTCGACAAAAGCAACATCCCCCATATGGAGTCAGGTATAATCGAACCATTCATCTGATGGAAGAATCTTTGAATGTGCTTAGCTTTCAATCCCAGTATGTTTCATTTGGTAGAACATAACTGATTTATCAGGAGTAGTACCTGTACAATGACAAGATTAATTCATTTGCTTAAGTTTTACATATTAGATTACTGAGAATAGTATGAAGAGGCAAAATAAGAAAATGGCAATATGCATTAACCCAAGTGACAATCAGCATCTCATTCTCAGCAACTGAAATAAGTACACACCGCTGAATTCTTTGAACATTTGCGCTGCCTTAGATTTGCCAGGACTCTATTTGCTTCTCAACTTTTCTTGTAGTCCAGAATGGATTTATCCAAGTACATTTGAGAAGGCCAAATACTACAAATGACAACTCGCACTTGTTATTTATCTTCGAATCATCCACCCCCAATCCCAACACTGCTAGTGGGACAATATATGGATCAATAATTGAAACAAGATGTGTCATCTTGCATTACCTTACATATATATCACCTAGCTTAAGGCCTGGATCAACAGTTTGACGTTGTAGATATTTAGCACATTTTTCTATAGAGTTGGTCAAACTTAAATAAATTTGACTTAGGACAAAGCAAGAACTTCAAATAATTTGGAGTGGAGAGAGTACAATTCAGTAGGGAAAGAGATTGTCACTTGTCAGTGACCCACTGAAAGTAACAGGGTAGTAAACCAACATCTCATAAATAGATTTATGTGGATTATGGAATGCGATCAAGTTCTTACAGCAAATGCATTGAGAAACCAGAGGAATATATCCAACCAAGCACAAACTAAATAATAGCACAGAGATAGATAGCAGAGGATAAGACATAGTACAATGCGGCCCGAGTCTTTCACATTTCACACTTTAACAGCGATGGCAACACATAACAGAATGTGACTAATTGCCACCACAAGCTGATCAGCTAAAAAAGAAGGGGGCCTCAAGATCTAGGGGGCCTTGGTACACTCTGCAACTCGACAACCTTCTTCCACGACGGACGAGCAGAGACCTCATCCCACCATCTGGACAGATTCTTTCTCTCGGTGATCAGACCCGCCTTGCCGGTCTTGCTCACAAGAAGATCAGTGTTGGGCATGTGCACAAGGTCAGCAAGGGTGAACTCGTCGCCGGCGAAATACTGGCTCTCCGCCAGCCGCCGCTCGTACACGTCAAGCACCTTGGCGAGCTTCGCCTCATTCTGCTCGACCACGGCCATGTCGGTGGCCATCCCCATGAGCGGCGCGAAGGTGAGCTGGAATGCGATGGCCAAGCTCGGCGGGTTAAATGCCTGGCCTTCAGACTCTACCCATTGCTCGATGGCGGCGCGGCCTACCGCGCCGTCTTCCTTCCGGCCTAGGAGAGTCTGGTTGCCACGGTCGGAGTACTGGTCACAGATGTAACGGCAAATAGCCCTTGACTCTGCCAAAAGATGAACCATACAACTTGTGAACACAAACGACCATTTGCAGATCTATTTCTATCTTTTCACGTTCAGGGACCAGTCAATCAATCATCCATACATACATATGAACATGCCAACAGTGAAATTTACCCTCAATTCAGAAACTGGATAATTACTGACAAAACGTATGCAGATCTAGGTAAAATTTGCATCTTTATCAACGAGCTACACTTGCAATTGATAGGGAAGCAAAACAAGATGTGAAGAAACTAGATGCAGAAGTATAGCAGAAGAAGTTGGTACCGACCGAAGACGGTGGTGAGGTGGTCTTTGAAGGCGGGGACCTGGCCGAAGGGCTGGAGCTTGAGGAAGGAGGGGGACTTGTGCTCGCCCTTGGACATGTCCACCGCCTCGAGCTGGAAGGCCACGTCCTTCTCCAGCAGGCACGCCGCCACGCGCGCCACCGCCGGCGAGATCGCCGGCCCGTACACCGTCACGGGCGCCGCCATCGCCGCTTCTCCGGAGACCTAGACAGGTGGAGGATAGGTGGGGGGAGGAGATTGCGAGTGCGAGACAGAGGCAGGTGCTACTCCAGGAACTGCCCCAGTGTCTTGCATTTCTGTCCTGAGTTCTGACAGATGGGGCAAGGTTGGGTCTTCTCTCTTCTCTGCCGCAATTCGCCATGAACAAGATGAATTATCAAAATCAGCAAATAAATCTTTTATTTTTGTGCAAAAGATGATATATTCCGAGTAGGGATTTTTTGCTATTTTTTCCAAGCCTCATAAACTTTATAGAGGTACGACAAATTTCCCCTAAAAAAGAGAGGTACGAAAAATTTGTCATGGTCAAAATTTATTTCTCAAAACAATTCATCATACCCTGCAAACAAATCTGTCCTCTTTGCAAAAAAGAACATACTGAGTAGCGATCTCCACGGTGCAACAAATTCACATGCGAACACCAAGTTTAACCAGGCTGCATCAGCTCGTAGGCATCGTAATTTAATTAAGAAATTGAAACAAAATAATAATGGGTGGGTGAATGGAACGAGATCCTCTAACGTAGCTCAGACTAATGCAGAGGGACGTACTATGTGTATCGACCGTTCATGCACCATCTGACGGCACCAAGTGCAAAAGTAGCAAAAGCGCCCAGGGATGCCTAAAGCAGCCTGGCCCATAAACAGAAGCCCATTCGCGTAAGGCAAATAAAAATATACTCCATCTGTTTCTAAATATATGCTTTTTTAGAGATTTCAAATATAGACTGCATACATATATATATATATAGACATATTTTAAAGTATAGACTCGCTCATTTTGCTTCGTATATAGTCTTTATTGGAATATTTAAAAGGTCTTATATTAAAAATGGAGCGAGTACAATCACAGTCGTTGTTTGCCTGTGTATACGCACTACTTGACTACGAACACCATCCGACCAGGCGACTCGGGAGAACCCTAACCCGTCGCGCCGACACACTCTCTCTCCGTCTCCACCCGCTAGGTGACGGGCTTTTGTGGACAGGGCAGTCAGAAGCGGGCTTGAGAGCAGTCCGGACTCCCGCAAATCTCCCTCACGTTTGTCTCCGATTTACGAGAGAAATCGCGTCCTAGCCACCTCGCGGACCGATACAGGTTGGCGTTGGATGGCTTCCGCGTCCAAACAGTGCGATCCGGACGGTTACGAGAGGTTTACGGTCCGCCTTGAAGATGTCAAGCAAGCGCCAATTTGCTGAGGTTGAACCACCGCAGGTGAAGAGAAATTTCCAACGATTTTACTTCAAGTGATTTGGGTTACTTATGGGCCGCACAGTTGGCATCGCTGATTTTCATTTGCACTTGGTGCCGCCGGATGGTGCATGAATGGGTGATAGTCATAGTACGTCCCTCGGCAGTAGTCTGAGCTACGTTAGAGGATCTCGTTCCGGGTGGATGGTAATGCTAACCTCAAACTACTTTTTTTAATTACTTCCAGAGCCTTTTCTCTTCGCATGCAGGGGCTATTGATGATGGGTTACTATCTACTGTTAAGCAGGTGGTCACTGTAGATATGAACAAGTTGTTGATGGCACCATACTCAAAAGAAGATGTTAAAAAAGCTTTGTTCCAAATAGGTGACATGATGGACCCTAGTCCGGATGGTCTCCATGCCATATTCTTTAAACAATTTTGGCATATTGTAGGTGATGAGCTAACAAATGAGGTTTTTGATGCAATCATTAACAAAAAATCCGGATGGGTGAAACTCTACTAATGTTGTGCTTATTCCTACGGTGAATAGCCCAGAGGTAATCTCCCAGTTTAGACCCATTTGCATGTGTAATGTGGTTTATAAAATTATCTTCAAGATGCTGGCAAATAGACTGAAATGATTCTGCCCGAGGTGATTTCTCCAACTCAGAGTGCGCCTGTCTCTGATAGACTAATTACAGATAATGTGCTGGTAGCTTATGAGTGTTTCCATGCAATCAAGAAGAAGACCCATGGATCCAATGATGTTTGTGTAGTTAAATTGGATATGCTTAAAGCATATGATCGGGTGGAATGTGGCTTCTTAAGGAAAATGATCTTGAATTTGGGATTTAACCCACTATTGATGGATATGATTATGGAGTGGGTTTCCCCCGTCAGCTACAGGATTAGGCTCAATGACACAAAGACAAATGAGTTGTTCAATGACATAGGGACGGATGAGTTCATACCCATGAGGGGGTTGAGGCAGGGGATCCCTTGTCCCCATACCTTTTCTTGTTATGTTCAGACGGGCTCTCCAGCATGCTTGCCCATGAGGAAAATATTGGCGGAATTGAAGGTATACGGGTTTGTAGGAATGCACCATCAACCTCTCATCTTCTTTTCACTGCTCCCTTATCTTAATGAGAGCGAATGAGCACAATGCGAGCACTCTGAAAAGAATTTTGTATACGTATTGTACTAGTTCAGGGCAATGTGTCGGCATAGCTAAATCAAGTATATCTTTCAGTCCCAATACTGGAGTGTTGATTAGGGAAGGTGTTTGTGGCATCCTGGACATCTTAACTCAAGCTCTGTCAGATAAATACCTGGTCCTTCCGACGATGGTTGGGGTGGACAGGAGTGACTGCTTTCAACACTTGATAGATAGAGTTTGTCTACGCCTAAAGGGTTGGAAGGAGGAAATCCTATCATTACAAGGGAAAGTAATTTTAGTGAAATCTATTGCACAAGATATTCCTTCATATGTAATGTATGTTTTTAAACTTCCGAAGGGAGTGTGCGAATCAATTACAGATGAGATTTCTGGCTTCTGATGGGGAGATGGAGAGGAAAAGAAGGAAATGCATGGGTTAGAATGGTGGAAATGTGTGTTCCAAAGAAGAAAGGTGGTATGGGATTTATAGACCTACACGGCTTTAACATTGTTATGTTAGCAAAGCAATGTTGGCAACTTATCCAAAGACATGATTCTTTGTGTGCACAAGTATTGAAAGCCAAGTATTACCCCAATGGTGATATATTGAGTGCAGGACCAAAGAAGGGTTCATCGTTTACACGACAGAGTATTGTTGCATGTATCCAAACTTTCAAGAGAGGGTGCATTTGGCGTGTCGGTTCAGATCACATATTAACATTTGGGATGATCACTAGATTCTTGTTAGTGACTCAATGAAAGTTATTACCCCAAGAGGATAAACAATGTTGTCCAAAGTGGAGAAATTAATCGATCCGCATACGGGTTACTGGGATGGTGAACTCCTGTGTGACATCTTTCTACATGTTTATGTGTACATAATACAACAAATACCCTTAGACGTTGAAGCGGTAGAAGATTTTATAGCACGTCAATTTACTAGGATGAGTACTTTCTCGGTACGCTCAGCCTACCATGTGGAGTTCAATCACCAGTTCGGAAACCACTTTGTTCATTCAGATTGTCCCGCGAGGTCCAAATCAACCCAACTTGAAAGGATATATTGAAATTGAGAATCCCGGGGAATATAAAGCACTTCGGATAGAAGATACTTAAGGGTGTTTTACCTTGCTTTGGAGTCCTTGCGGGTAGGCACATACCCCTGATTCCACAATGCTCGTTGTGCAAAGTTGGCCCGGAGGACATCCGACACTGTATCTTCACATGCATGAGGGCTAACGAGGTATGATCTGCGCTAAATCTTGAAGAAACTATCAGGCATGCGGTAGCTCATGACCGTATGGTTCTATTAACTTGGAGATACTCCTACAACTTCAAACTATGGTACATGAAATACCGACGGCAGAGTTGATCCTTGTTGCCATATGGTATACCTGGAGGCAGAGGAGGCAAGCGGTGAAAGGAGAGCCCGTGGAACCTCTGGATAAGACGACTATGTCAATTCGGGTATTGGCCACGAACTTCATCCATGTAAATACTCCGAATCAACCAGTTAAAAAATCTGATCAAATATGGAAGAAACCTGAGATGGGTTGTGTGAAAATTAATGTAGATGCGTCTTTTCATGCGGAAACCTTGGCAGGAGCTAGTGGAGCTGTGGCGAGAGATGACCAGGGTAATTTTACGCACCAGCAACATGGCCTTTGGTTCATGTAGCATCGGCGGTTTCAACAGAGATAAAGGCTAGTTGGTATGGACTTATCTTGGCTTCAAATATTGGGTGCTCCAATATAATCATTGAATCAGATAGTTTAAATGTGTTGTAGGAAGTTCCAGACCTTGATGCCTACATGGGTCCCGATGTGCCAATTATTACCAAGACTAGTCTGCTGGTGATGGAATTTTCAAATGTTAGATTTGTTCATTGCGGAAGGGAAACTAATCTTGTTGCTAATTGTTTAGCAAAGCACTGCTTTAGACTTAGTTTATTTGAATATTGCGACTCCAATGTCCCGGACTCTATTCTTCCACATATTGTAAATGACATGACTATCGTATGAGGAATAAAATTATTTATGTTCAAAAAAAAGAACATACAGAGTAACTAAAAAATCTCAAGTTTTATATAACTCTGAAAGAACTTCATATGTATATGCAGGGCTACAATATGAAATTAAATTATTTTTTCCTTTTGTAAAATATTAACATTTTTGGTATGCATTTGCAAAAAAAACATACATGGGCTAATATGCTTTCACTTTTTTTCTTTACTTTTTTAGGCATGCTTCCAAAATCTCTATAATCAAGCCAGACCCCAAAGAAGGGGTGTGGTTACGAAAAAAGTACTCCCTCCGTCACATAATGTAAGACGTTTTTTGACACTACACTAGAGTCAAAAAACGTCTTACATTATGGGACGGAGGGAGTAGCATTCAAGCTAACCGGCCAGCGAGCAATGTCCGTCGTCCCGTCCCCTGCATCGACCCCAAGTCGAAACGAGAGATAACCTAGCCACTGTCGGTGAGACATATGTTGCATTTGTCGACGGCCAGTGCGTCGATGATGACGGACCGACCTTTTTTGCTGGAATAACGGGCACGGCGGCTTTTGTGCGGAAGCTACCAACGACGACCCTGTGTTGTAACCGACGATGGCAGGCGAGGAGCGCACGAAGGAGGGGTGCCATTGAGGGCGCCGACGAACGCGGCCGCGTCGTCTCATAAGAAGCACCCGATGGAGGAGCTATGCAGTGACTACACTACGGGGAAAGTTTTTTTTCATATGACCTCGACAGGACGCGAGGAGAATAATCGGGTGGGAAGGGGACCAAATCAACAGTGTCAGACATGTCAATTGAACGATTGGTCAGGTGACCGTTGCAGGCATTCGGCCGATCAGATGGCGCCTTGTGTTGGCCTTTGTCTAAGAGCAAGTACAATAAGGTGAAGTAGGCGGGCTGTAAGACCTTAAATATTACTCCCTCCGTTCCTTGATATAAGGTGTATAGATTTTTGAGAAACAAATCCAAAATATAAGGTGCATTACATTGCACCACTCGTTTGGATATATTTTGTAGGGATTTGATTACATTTCCTTATATTAGGCAAGCTCCTCTATTTACTCATGTTAATTAGTCAGGTGTAATCTCGCCCAAAACTTCGGAAATTTTCCCTCCATGTGCGTTCTTTAATTTCCGTGGCAAAAACTATACACCCTATATTTAGGAATGGAGGGAGTATATTTTTGCTTAGTTGGCAGATGGAGAAGAGAAGCGGGCTACAAACTAACAGTCGGCTGCATCACGTGTTTCTAGAGACTTGAGAGAGAGAGAGAGAGAGAGAGAGAGAGAGAAGTCGACCATATATTAATAAAGTAGTGATACTTATTTACATCTAACTATTATACTTGACGGATATAAACTTGGTTATAAATGACATGAAAACATTATGAAAGATCGAGAAAATGGGTCCAGAGGGGGGATTAGACCCTATGCAAGATAAAGTTTCATTTTTTATTTTTCTTTAAGTTGTAGTAGTTTGTAGCACATATTAAGGGGCACAATGAACATCTCACACAAGCTTACAAAGAGAATAAGCAGCGAGAGTAAAGCATGCAATTGTAAGAATGTAAAGGGATGGGTGCTACCTCTTGAACTTGCGTTGTATTCCCTCGAAGAGGAAAGGGAGATACAGCACAGTAGCGTAAGTATTTCCCTTAGTTTTTGAGAACCAAGGTATCAATCCAGTAGGAGACCACGCGCGAGTCCCTCGCACCTGCACAAAGAAATAAGAACTTCGCAGCCAACGCGATAAGGGGTTGTCAATCCCTTTACGGTCACTTACGAAAGTGAGATCTAATAGAGATGATAGTTTATATTTTTGGTATTTTTGGTTTAATAAAACAGCAAATAAAAGCGGTAAAAGTAAAGTAGATGTAGATTGATATGTTGAGAATAGACCCGGGGGCCATAGTTTTCTCTAGTGGCTTCTCTCATGATAGCGATATTCTACGGCGGGTAAACAAATTACTGTCGAGCAATTGATAGAAAAGCGAATAATTATGAGACTATCTAGGCATGATCATTGTATATAGGCATCACGTCCGAGATAAGTAGACCGAAACGATTCTGCATCTACTACTATTACTCCACACATCGACCGCTATCCAGCATGCATCTAGTGTATTGAGTTCATAAGAACAGAGTAACGCCTTAAGCAAGATGACATGATGTAGATGGATAAACTCAAGCAATATGATATGAACCCCATCTTTTTATCCTCGATGGCAACAATACAATACGTGCCTTGCTGCCCCTACTGTCACTGGGAAAGGACACCGCAAGATTGAACCCAAAGCCAAGCACTTCTCCCATTGCAAGAACTATAGATCTAGTAGGCCAAACCAAACCAATAATTCGAAGAGACTTGCAAGGATATTTATGAGCACACATAAAAAGTTCAGAGAAGAACCAAATATCTTTCATAGATAACCTTGATCATAAACTCACAATTCATCGGATCTCGACAAACACACCGCAAAAAGATTACATCGAATAGATCTCCTCAAAGCTCGAGGAGAACTTTGTATTGAGATCCAAAGAGAGAGAGGAAGCCATCTAGCTAATAATTATAGACCCAAAGGACTATGGTAAACTACTCACAACTCATCGGAGGGTCTATGGTGTTGATGTAGATGCCCTCCGTGATCGATGCCCCCTCCGGCGGAGCTCCGGAACAGGCCCCAAGATAGGATCTCACGGGAACAGAAGGTTACGGCGGTGGAATTAGGGTTTCTTCGTGCTCCTCGATGTCTTTAGGGTATATGTATATATATAGGAGGAAAAAGTACGTCGGTGGAGCAACATGGGGCCCACGAGGGTGGGGGGCGCGCCCTGCCCCCTCGTGGGCACCTTGTTTCTTCTCTAACTTGTACTCCAAGTCTCTCGTGAAGATATCGTTCAAAAAATAACTCTCCCGAAGGTTTCATTTCGCTTGGACTCCGTTTGATATTCCTTTTCTGTGAAACATTGAAATAGGCAAAAAAACAGCAATTTGCACTGGGCCTTGGGTTAGTAGGTTAGTCCCAAAAATAATATAAAAGTGTATAATAAAGGGAAAACTTTGTTTTTGCCACTCTAGTTTTTGCCACTTTGCTTATGCCACTCTAGAATTTGACATCTCACTTTTGCCACTCTTAGCTTTTGACAATACATCACAAATGCCATTCCATGGCAAAAATGTTTTTTTTAACTTTTGCCACTCTTAGCTTTTGACATGTATCACAATTGCCACTCTAAAAATGTTGCTTTTGCCACGGAATGGCAAAAGTGATATATTGTCAAAAGCTAAGAGTGGCAAAAGTGAAATGTCAAATCCTAGAGTGGCATAAGCAAAGTGGCAAAAACCCAGAGTGGCAAAAACAAAGTTTTCCCTATAATAAAGCCCATTAAACATCCAAAACAGAATATATAATAGCATGGAACAAACAAAAATTATAGATACGTTGGAGACGTATCAGAAACCACCTTGGAAGATCATCGAGAACTTTTAAAGACTCGTGAGAAGTTACGCTTTGAAAAGCTCAACCTTGAGAAAGAGCATGAGTTCTTAAAAGCAATCAATGATGATCTTCGCAAGAAAAGTTCTTCTTACACTGCCAAGCGTTTACTCTTGTCTACCTACATGCCACAAGTAAAACCTAGCAACAAGAACAAGAAAGATTCTTCCTCTAGTAGTAACAACAATCATGCTAAAGACAATGATGTTGCTTCTAGTAGTTCTCTTGATTCCACTAATGATTCTCTTAGCCAAGTTACACTTGAGCAAGAAAATAGCTTATTGAAGGGAATTATAGAGAAAGGTGTTTACAAGAGTCTTGCCGAGAGTAAGCAATTTGAGGAGATTGTACGCAAGCAAGGAAGACACCGGAATAATCAAGGTGTTGGTTTTGAATGAAAGTTCAATGCCAATGGAGTTGAGTGGGAGGAAGATCAATACCCCAAGACGAAGTTTGTTCCTCAACAAGAGAAGTATGATCCTACTTCTTTTCAAGGGACACAAGCACAAGATGATCTTCCACCACAAGACCACAAGCTAAAGGGCAAGGACAAGCTTCAAGAAGAGATTGATGCATTTGAAGAAGCTCCAAGGCCTTGGTCAAGTGGGTTCCCAAGACTACGTTAAGTTCTACTTCATCAAGTACGACTACAACTCCAAGGATTCCCATCAATATGGTGTGGATCCCGAAGAAGAAGAACTAGAGAGTTCTTGAGGGTGACTCCGCCAACATACTTCACTCATATAATTTTGGCGAGGACAAGTGCAAACACCTTCCATATCTTGCACTAGTTCAAGGAGTCACAAACCCTCTTGTTGGTAAGACAAGGGACAAGGTAACCTAATTCTTTCATAGACATCATCAGGTGTGCAATTCACTCTATGACTATGGATATATTTGTTTGTTCCTTGTAGGACTAACCCATGTATGTATTGAAAGTACAACTCACTCCAATGGTTTGCTTCAAATGATCTACATCAACATTGAGCATCTACATCTTCAACACCTACATGAAGTCATCATTGATAGAACCCAAGGTTAGTTCATCCCTCTTAGGGGGGACATCACATCTAGGGGGAGCTTTACTCTAACAATTGAGCTAAAGCAACTCTAATGATGTGAACACAACAATGCTTTATGTAAAAGTGGTAACCCCACTTGTGCTTAAACGATGAGTATGACCTATGATCAAATGTTCTCATTTGACTCCTAAGTCAATATACTCATATATAGATGACTTAGTCCTCGCCAATTGTTTGATAGATGCTAGAATGGTTGTGCATGCTTTTCCACATGTTTTATTTGCTATCTTATTGTGTGAGCATGTTGAATGCATATTTTTCTCATTCGAGGACATCCATTTGTTGCTTTGATTGTTTGGCTCTTTTTCTTTTGCCAAATGGATGGACAAGAATGCCTAAGAACACCCTCTAGCTATCTATGATTTTCTCGTCTCAAACTCTATTCATGCTACATCACAAAGCTTGATCAAGTCAGATTCGAACCACTCTGTGTGAGGAGCACTCGGACTCCCCGATTCGTCATAGACTTAAACTTCCAAAACCTCTTTGTGTATTTTGGTATGACCGAGTCATCCACTTCGGTCACACCGAGTTCACTAAGTTGATCTAGGTTTTCAATCTTGGTGCAACCAATTTGAACTTTTCGGTCACACCGAGTTGTTCCACTCGGTGACACCGACAGGGTCAGGTCATATATACCGACGGGTTGAATTTTGGAAAACTTTCCGAAATCTTTTGCCCGCGCGTGACCTGCTCTGCCTTCTCGGGTCTCTGGATCGTCTCCTCACCGCCAGCGACCTCCCGCCACTGGACTCCATTGCCCTCAACGGCAATCTTCACCGCCGTTGCCACCGTAGCAAGTTCACCGCCGAGTTAGGGTATGAACTTGATCATTTGTGCTATTCCTTTACTCCGATTCGTAGCACATTGCATTGCCATGTTTCTTGCCACGTATGAGATCTTCCTATCCAGAAAAAACTCCGTAGAAAGTAGTTTTGATTCGAAAAATTTAGGGTTTGGTATCCGCCGAACTCATCTCGGACCGACCGAGTTGTAGTAATCGGTCCCACCGATTTGGCTTAGGCCATTGCACTTGCTCTTTTCGGTCTGACCGAAAATTGCAAATCGGTGTGACCGAGTTCAACTCCCTGTGAAACCCTAGCAATATCAAGGCCACCGAACTATGACTCGGTCTGGCCGAGTTCACTAGTTCAGGCTCCAGAATTGCTTTGGTGTCACCGAGTTTAACAAATTGGTAGCTCCGAAATGCTTTCTATAGAGAACTAAAACTAAGTTATTCTTGTCATCTGTTTTGCAAAAATTATGTGCTTTGTGATGCTCATCCACTCTGCCTCGTCTACATCTATTCACAGGGTCAACTTTCAGTTTGCAGTGCCAGAGATGTCTGAGGGCAGTGACAGTCAGAGCAGGTCAGAGGAGCAAGTCAACTTGAGTGAGGGCTCTAGTCCCAATAACTCCAGCTATTATGAGAGCAGCAGAAGCACTCCCAGTGACCTTCCAAAGGCTGCCACCAAGTCAAGGAAGAAGAAAACTTCAGATTCTGATGATGAGGACTTTGTGGCTGATGAGGCCACTTCAAAGAAGAAAGTGCTCAGGAAGGAGTATGGCACAGCTGAGGCAACTAAGCCATGATTGAACAAGAAGGCTCCAGCAAGAAGAGTTCCCATGTCAAAGGCCAGAGCATCAACTCAAGAGACTATGGTTTTCACACTTGAAACCAGAGATGATGAGCCAGCAGGAAGAAGAAGAGAGCAAGAAAAACCACAGCTAGAGTGATTGGCAAGCCATCCATGAGGGATGATGATGAGGATGAGGATGAAGCTGAGGAAGAAGAGGTTGCTGCACCAGCTCCTAAAGCTCAAAAGCTTATGGGAGATGCTATCAAGTCTGGGGCTGCTCCTTCTAAGCCCAAGACTGCTCCCAAAGCTGCTCAAGCCACCAAGTCTGCACCCAAGAGAAGCACTAGGAACATTCCAACTTCAGAGAAGAACAAGGCCCTAGTTCCTAAGGTTGCTGAGGAAGCTGAGGCCCAAGTGCTCAGAAAGTTAAAGCCCAAGATCCCTGATCACAATGATGCTCATCTAGTAGCAGAAGACATGAAGCTGAGGAAGGATGTAGGTCTCAGATTGTGGAAAAAGACTGATCCGTATGCTGTGAGGAGAAGGACTGCTGTGGACTACAGGTTTCACACCAAGGAACAGCAAGACTTCTATGAGACAGTTCTGCTCGACAAGAAGCCCATTGTGTGTGATATGAGAAGGGTGGACTGGGACTTCATTGATGACAATGCAGATTACTTTCTCAATGTGCATGAAAGCTTCAAAGCATGTGGAGTTGACAAGTTTGTGGCTCAGAAGTTGACAAAGTGGAATGATGAACTCATCATGCAATTCTACTCCACAGCTCACTTTTATCATGATGGTAGGATTGTATGGATGTCTGAAGGTACAAGGTACCAGTCAACTGTTGCTGAGTAGGCCAAGCTGATTAATGCCCCTAAAGAGCATGGGGATGATTTGGATGTCTATGCCAAGAATAAGCAAGACCACAACTCCATGGCAAATATGTACAAGGTGATCCCTGATGATGATTTGGAAACACACAAGTTTGGATCTGTACATCACTTGCAGTCTGGTCTAGCCACCATCAACACAATCTTGAGGCATACATTGTTGCCTAAATCTGGAGATGCAAAGATGATCAGAGGACATTCTATCAACATGCTGCATATTTTTTATGTGCCCCAAAAATTCAAAGTCATGAGTCTCATTGTTGAAACAATTAAGAGGACTGCTGCAGATCAGAAGAGATCATGTGGGTATGCTCCACACATCTAGATGCTCATCAACTCTAAGACGGGCATAGGCACATACCTATTGGATAGAGAATATCTACCCTTGGTGCCTGACTTTGAGGACAACACAGTTGTCATGGATGAGAATGAACCATCATCAGTGCAAGCACATGAAAGGAGAGAGAAAGCCAAAGCAGAGAAAGCTGCCAAGATAAACAAGAGCTCCCCCTAAATTTGTGATAATATTTCAGGAAAGTTCAATGATTGGCATGGCATGGACTAGGTATGTGGACCCCTCAAAATGCTAAGGACAAAGGATTGGCTCAAGCTCAAGACTCTACATTTTCCATTTTAGTGATCCAAGATCACATTGAGTCCATAGGAAAACCAATACTATTAAAAGGGGACGAGGTGTTGCCTAATGGGTTGCTTGCTCAAAATGCTTAGTGATATGCTCCAAAACCCTCAACCACTTCCTCACATCCACATATGTCCCAAACCAAAAGTCAAACTCGGCCCCACCAAAAAGATCTATCCGGCGCCACCGAGTTCATTTGACATAGCCAGTGCCACTAAACCCTAATCATTTCGGTCTCACCGAAAGGGATCTCGGTCTCACCGAGATGGGACTGCAAACTCCCTGTTTCCCTTCGTAACATTTTGGTCTCACCGAGATGAGCCATCGGTCCCACCGAGTTCGCAATGCAAACTCTCTGTTTCCTCTTCGTAACGTTTCGGTCTCACTGAAACGAGCGAATCAGTCCCATCGAGTTTGCCTGACCAACTCTCTGTGTGCTCATTACCAAAATCGGTCTCACCGAGTTTGTGTAATTGGTCCCACCGAGATTACGTTATGCCCTAACCCTAATGAAATCGGTCCCACTGAGTTGATCATATCGGTCCCACCGAAATGCCTAACGGTCATATTATGAACTAAATCGGTCTGACCGAGTTCTCTGAATCGGTCCCACCGAGTTTGGTAAATTCTGTGTAACGGTTAGATTTTGTGTGGAGGCTATATATACCCCTCCACCCACTCTTCACTCGTGGAGAGAGCCATCAGAACATACCTACACTTCCATCATACATGTTCTGAGAGAGAACCACCTACTCAAGTGTTGAGATCAAGATATTCCATTCCTACCATATGAATCTTGTTCTCTAGCCTTCCCCAAGTTCCTTTCCACTCAAATCTTTATTCCACCATATCCAAATCTGTGAGGAGTTGTTTGAGTGTTGGGGAGACTATCATTTGGAGCATTTGAGCAAGGAGTTCATCATCAACACACCGTCTATTACCTTTTGGAGAGTGGTGTCTCCTAGATTGGTTAGGTGTCACTTGGGAGCCTCCGACAAGATTGTGGACTTGAACCAAGGAGTTTGTAAGGGCAAGGAGATCGTCTACTTCGTGAAGATCTACCCCTAGTGAGGCAAGTCCTTCGTGGGCGATGGCCATGGTGGGATAGACAAGGTTGCTTCTTCGTGGACCCTTCGTGGGTGGAGCCCTCCGTGGACTCGCGCAGCCATTACCCTTCGTGGGTTGAAGTCTCCATCAACTTGGATGTACGATAGCACCACCTATCGGAACCAAGACAAAAAAACATACGTGTCTTCACTTGCGTTTGCTCTATCGAAACTCCTCCCTTTACCTTCATATGCAATTGTTTTACATTCCACTGCTATTCTCTTATAATTGCATGTATAGGTTGATTCTTGACTTGTGCTAAGTTGCTAAAATCTTTCAAGAACTAAAATTGGGAAAAGCTAGATTTTTATTTAGTCAAGTAGTCTAATCACCCCCCCCCCTCTAGACATACTTTCGATCCTACACTGGGCGTGGACGGCGTGCGTGCGCGCGGCGGCGCTCGGCTCCAGATGTGCGCGTGGGGCGCGGATCGACGATCGGGCGCAGCGGCGGGCGTGCGTCGGGCGCAGCGGCGGGCGTGCGTCGGGCGCGGGAACTGTTGGGGAACGTAGCAGAATTCAAAAAATTTCCTACGCTTCACCAAGATCAATGTAAGGAGTCATCTAGCAACGAGCATAAAAGAGTGCATCTACATACCCTTTGTAGATCGCTAGCGGAAGCGTTCAAGAGAACGTGGATGATGGAGTCGTACTCGTCGTGATTCCTATCACCGATGATCCCACCGCCGAACGGACGGCACCTCCGCGTTCAACACACGTACGGTGCAGCGACGTCTCCTCCTTATTGATCCAGCAAGGGGGGAGAAGAGGTTGATGGAGATCCAGCAGCACGACGGCGTGGTGGTGGATGCAACGGGAAAAGCTGCACGGCTTCGCCAAGAACCTGCGGGAGGAGGGAGAGGTGTAACGGGGGGAGAGGCGCCAGGGGCTGAGGTCCGGCTGCCCTCTCTCCCCCCCACTATATATAGGGGCCAGGGGGCGCAGGCCCTAGGAGATGGGATCTCCTAGGGGGGCGGCGGCTAGAGGGGGAGCCTTGCCCCCCAAGGCAAGGGGGGCGCCCCCCACCCCTAGGGTTTCCAACCCTAGGCACAGGGGGAGGCCCAAGGGGGTGTGCCAACCCACTATGGGCTGGTCCCTCTCCCCCTACGGCCCATGGGGCCCTTCGGGATGGGTGGCCCCACCCGGTGGACCCCCGGGACCCTTCTGGTGGTCCCAGTACACTACCGGTGACCCCCGGAACTCTCCCGATGGCCGAAACTGGACTTCCTATATATTATTATTTACCTCCGGACCATTCCGGGACTCCTCGTGACGTCCGGGATCTCATCCGGGACTCCGAACAACATTCAGGTTACCGTGTGCATATATCTCTACAACCCTAGCGTCACCGAACCTTAAGTGTGTAGACCCTACGGGTTCGGGAGACACGTAGACATGACCGAGACAACTCTCCGGTCAATAACCAACAGCGGGATCTGAATACCCATGTTGGTTCCTACGTGTTCCTCGATGATCTCATCAAATGAACCACGATGTCAAGGATTCACTTAATCCCGTATGCTATTCCCTTTGTCTATCGGTACGGTACTTGCCCGAGATTCGATCGTCTGTATAACGATACCTTGTTCAATCTCGTCATGGCAACTCTCTTTACTCGTTCCGTTATACATCATCCCGTGACTAACTCCTTAGTCACATTGAGCTCATTATGATGATGTCTTACCGAGTGGGCCTAGAGATACCTCTCCGTCATACGGAGTGACAAATCCCAGTCTCGGTTCATGCCAACTCAAAAGACACTTTCGGAGATACCCGTTGCGTACCTTTATAGCCACCCAGTTACGTTGTGACGTTTGGCACACCCAAAGTATTCCTACGGTATCTGGGAGTTGCACAACCTCATGGTCTAAGGAACAGATACTTAACATTGGAAAAGCTTTAGCATTACGAACTACACGATCTTGTGCTAGGCTTAGGATTGGGTCTTGTCCATCACATCATTCTCCTGATGATGTGATCCCGTTATCAATGACATCCAATGTCCATGGCTAGGAAACCGTGACCATCTGTTGATCAACGAGCTAGTAACTAAAGGCTTACCAGGGACACGTTGTGGTCTATGTATTCACACATGTATCATTGTTTCCGTACAATACAATTCAAGCATGAATAACAGACAATTATCATGAACAAGGAAATATAATAATAACCCTTTTATTATTGCCTCTAGGGCATATTTCCAACAGTCTCGCACTTGCACTAGAGTCAATAATCTAGTTACATTGTGATGAATCGAACACCCATAGAGTTCTGGTGTTGATCATGTTTTGCCCGTGGAAGAGGTTTAGTCAACGGATCTGCGACATTCAGATCTGTATGCACTTTACAAATATCTATGTCTCCATCTTGAACATAATTCCGGATGGAGTTGAAACGACGCTTGATGTGCTTGGTCTTCTTGTGAAACCTGGGCTCCTTGGCAATGGAAATGGCTCCAGTGTTGTCACAGAAGAGAGTCATCGTGCTTGACGCGCTTGGAATGACTCCTAGGTCGGTGATGAACTCCTTCATCCAGACTCCTTCCTGCGCTGCTTCGCAAGCAGCTATGTACTCCGGTTCACATGTAGAATGCGCCACGACGCTCTGCTTGCAACTGCACCAGCTGACTGCCCCATGCTAGGTGGCTTCTCACCCCTCGTTGGTTACCCCAAGTGGAAGGTTTGAGATGCAGTGTAGCAGAAGTTTTCCCTTGGTAATACCAAGGATCGATTTCCCAGAGACTCCCAGTTTCAACAAGAAGGTGTCAACTGCTAACGGCACCGGATATTAGCAATCAATGTGGACCTGCACACAGATACAAATAACTTTGCTCCCAACGAGTACAGAGAGGTTGTCAATCCCTCCGGCCTTGTAGTTTACAAAGGATCAAACGCAAGTGATAATAGTGATAGGTATAATTGCAATAGTAAGTAAAAGCGGAAAAGTAAATAGCGGATGTGATCAATGATGGTAATATGGACCGGAGTCTCATGATGTTCACTAGTGATGTCTCTCTCCCAAAAGACGATAAAACAGCTATGTGAGGTAAACGAATTACAGCTGGGCAATTGACAGGACCATGTGCGCAAACCAATGCTGACTACATTGCAAGAAAGGTAGAGGTTCAAAGCATGGGCGGTACGCCAAAGTAAGTAGACCGAAATCCATCAATATCTACTACTAATCATCCACCTTGAGATATCTATCCAGAACATCTCGCTGGTATTAAGTTGCGAGCCCCACCCATAGTGTAAACTCAAAGCAACAGACAACTGCATTAAAAGAACTTTGCGTAAAGTAAACAATCCTTGCACCCGCGGGCACAAGCACCGTTGTTTTCCCCCTTGTGGCAACAGCACATCCCCTAGACTCATGTTTCTGTCACTCAAACTAGTCATCGAGGGGCATGAACCCACAATCGAGCATAACATTCCCTCTTGGAGTCACTACCTACTACTTGGCCAAAGCAATAAATAACAACGGAGAACATGCAAGAATTACTTACGAACATAAAAATAAAAGAGGTGAATCAAATATATTACTCAAACACAATCTGAACATAATCTCATAATCCATCGGATCCCAGCAAACTCATCATAGCAACAACATAAGGATTACATATGTGCCTCGATCATGTAGGGCAGCTCACGAGGACTAACTAGTGAAGCACAAGAACGGGAGGAGAACATCACATAGCTACTGGTCATGGACCCATGGTCCAAGGGAGACTACTCACAACTCATCCGGGAGGCGTCCATGGTGGTGGAGAAGCTCCCGGTGGTGATCCTCCCCTCCGGCAGGGTGCCGGGAAGGGTTCTCCTGGTGCTCCCGATCTTGGAAGCGGCGGCGGCGGCGGAACAGAGATGAGATCGCGAAAAAGAGTTCCTGTTTCGAGGGTTTAGGGAGACGCTTTAAATATATGCCAAAGGGGGCATCGGAGGAGCCTCGGGGGGCCCAGGCTCATGTATCGAATAGAAACAATTTTGTCAACGGTAGTAGTACTTCATATGTGTTATGCATAAGACATCCTATAGGTTGCAAGCCTCATGTATCGAATACCAATAGTTCTCGCACCTTGTCCTAATTAGCTCGGATTTCCATGGATTGTCATTGCATTACATATGTTTCAACCAAGTGTCACAAAGGGGTACCTCTATGGTCACCTGTACAAAGGTTCAAGGAGATAGATCGCATTTGATTTCTCGTTTTTGATAGATCTCAACTTGAGGACATCCATACCGGGACAACACAGAAAATAGATAATGGACTCCTCTTTAATGCTTAAGCATATTCTCATAAGAGATTGAGGATTAATGTCCAAGCTAAAACTTCCACCATGATACATGGCTTTGGTTGGCGGCCCAATGTTCTTCTCTAACAATATGCATACTCAAACCATTCAACCCATGGCAAATCACCCTTACTTTAGACAAGACGAACATGCATAGCAACTCACATGATATTCAACAAAAGTGTAACAGTTGATGGCGTCCCCAGAAACATGGTTACCGCTCAGCAAGCAACTTATAAGAAAATAAGATACATAAGCAACATATTCTTTACCACAATAGTTTTTAAGCTACTTTCCCATGAGCTATGTATTGCAAAAACGGAAGGTTTTAAAGGTAGCACATGTAAATTTACTTGGAGTGGCGGTGAAATACCACATATAGGTAGGTATGGTGGACTCATATGGCACAACTGGTTTAAAAGGATGTGGATGCACAAGCAGTCAGTCCGCTTAGTACAGGTGGAGGTTAGCAAAAGACTGGGAGCGACCAACTAAGAGAGCAATGACGGTCATAATCATGCAGAGCGACAAAGCAACATTGAATCAGGCATGGAAGTTATATCGCTACTCAGAAACAAAAGATCATCAAGGCTTGACAGACTTTCTTTACAGTCTTAAATATGCGTGAGCATACGCCAAGTCAATCAAAATAAATTCTTGAGGGAAGATATTACTAAACCATACCACATCATTGGCAAACAAATCATGTTGGTACTCCAATAACACATTGGGAATCCCCCAGCTATTTGAGACTAACCATAAGAAAACCTGAACTACTAAGCGCCATTATGCACGTGGCATCTTTATCATAGACATATTAACCAATGCAACGGGAGCAAACTCTCTTAATAAGATAAGCATGATAATTAAAGAGAGTTCAAGCAACCAACTAAACACAAGCTCTTTAAAAAGATAAGCATGAATACTAAGAGCAGAGCATGATAGTAGCTATTAAAAGACAAAGAACACACACAACAAAGATAGACATGAAAATTCTATGTTATGTTCTAGGTAGAAGTGGAGCGTGTTTCTCTCCCACATAAAGAACGCTGAGTTCCGACTCGTTATGAAAAACTAAAAAGGAAACTAAAAGCAAGACGCTCCAAGCATAGCACATAACACATGAAGTGATTAAAATATAGAGGAACGAAAGACGAACTGATAATGTTGATGGAGAAGGGGATGCACGGGGGCATCCCCAAGCTTAGACGCTTGAGTCTCCTTGAATATTTCTTGGGGGTGCATGGGGGCATCCCCAAGCTTGAGCGCTTGACACTCCTGGATCTTTTTATCATCTTCCCTCGCACACTTGAAAACTCCCTTCATACATAACTCATCATAATCTGATTAGCGAGGTTAGTACCCATAATAAAATAATTATACCTTGCTGGAAATAAAGATATTCTTGAAGGTCTACTGTTTCTCAAGATTTCCCAAAGAAAAAGCAAGCTCTAGGTTTGCAAAATGAAGGAAAGGCAAAACAGGACAGAATCTGTGAAAAACAGAACAGCAGGTAGTAAATGATTTGTTCGGGGCACTTCTGCAACTCTAATAAAAAAACTCAGAACAGACGCACGAAATACAATTATATAGAGAACGCTGTCGAAAAAATTCAGACCAAAAAGATGATCTGGTGATTTTATACGAATTTTTCTATCCAAGGACAGAATCTGTTTCCTGGACAGCACCTCACTACTTTTGAACTTTCTAGCAATCAGAGGCTATACTTGGCACAAAACTGAAAAGCAAAGATACAATGATGATGCTACTGTAGTAAAAAACATCAAGACACAACAAAAGCAAAATAAATTTATTCATTGGGCTGCCTCCCAAAAGCGCTTTCTTTTATGCCTTTAAGCTAGGCATAATGCAAAGAGATCAAGTTTTATCAAGAGTAAAAGAATAGCTAGCCCGTACAACGGACTCAAAAGGTAACTTGATCTTCTTTCGAGGGAAGTGTTCCATCCCTTTCTTGAGAGGACACTGAAATTTTATATTACCCTCTTTCATGTCAATGATAGCACCAACGGTGCGTAGAAAAGGACGTCCCAAAATAATTGGACACGAAGGTTCACATTCAATATCCATAATAGTAAAATCAACGGGAACATAATTATCATTGACAATGATAAGAACATCGTCGATCCTCCCCAAAGGTTTCTTTATGGAAGAATCAACGAGACGAACACCAAAAGAACAAGAATCATAAGGTTTCAATTTAAGCATATCATATATTCTTTTGGGCATAACAGAGGTACTAGCTCCAACATCACATAATGCATAGCAAGAGAAGTCATTCAATTTAATTTTTATCATAGGATCCCAACCATCTTCTAGCTTTCTAGGTATGGAGGCTTCTACTCTAAGTTTCTCCTCCCTAGCTTTGATAAGAGCATTAGTGATATGCTCTGTGAAGGCAAGGTTAAGCGTGCTAGTGCGGGGGTCTCTAGACATCTTGTGAAGGAAATCAATAACTTCGGTAAGAGTGCAACTATCAAAATCAAGGTCACTAGCATCAAGTAAAGTGGTAGTGGTGTCCTTTAGGTTCACATGTTTGGTAGTTTCTATAGTCATAGCATCACCATTAATAGGTCCATCGGGACCAGGAGTACATTGGGTGCTAAGAGTTTGGATATCCTCAACAACTTGGATAGTAGCAACAATGTGGTGGGTAGGAAGGCTCTTAATTCTATCTTCTTCCTCCCTTTCTCTAGCCCATCTCTCTTTAAGTTTAGCCATCATCCTAATATTTTCATTAATTTGCACTTGAATAGCATTCATAGGAGTGACCTTCCTCTCCTCAAGAGGAGAAGTTCTAATTTTAAGCAATTCTACCTCATTGGCTAAATTGTCTACCTTTGAAGAGAGATCACCTAGTTTGTTTAGTTTTTCTTCTACACTATTATTAAAAGCTTTTTGGGTAGTGATGAAATCTTTAAGCATAATCTCTAGTTCAGTAGTGGAGTTCCTGGTGCTAGGATAAGCATTGTTGTTCCCATAAGAATTAGAGGGGAACGGTCTAGGATTGCTACCAAAATTACTCCTATAAGCATTGTTGTTAAAATTGTTTCTAGAGATAAAGTTCACATCTACTTGTTCTTGAGCAATCAAAGAATTTAAAGGAACATCACGAGGATCAGCAGAGGATTGCTTCGAAAGTAGAGACATGATCAAGTCAACTTTTTCATTTAAGGAGGAAATCTCCTCGACAGAGTTTACCTTCCTACCTGTTGGAGCGCGTTCGGTGTGCCATTGGGAATAGTTGGTCATCATCTCATCGAGAAGTTTTGTGGCAGCACCAAGTGTAGTTGACATAAAAGTTCCTCCCACGGCCGAATCTAACAAGTTCCGCGAGGTAAAGTTCAAGCCTGCATAAAAAGTTTGGATAACCATCCAAGTAGTCAAACCGTGAGTAGGGCAGTTCTTGATAAGAGATTTCATACGTTCCCAAGCTTGGGCAACGTGTTCATTATCCAATTGTTTAAAATTCATTATGTTACTTCTCAGTTGGATAATTTTAGCAGGTGGATAGTATTTTCCAATAAAAGCATCTTTGCACTTGTCCCATGAATCTATGCTATTTCTAGGCAAAGACTGAAACCAAATTTTAGCTCCTCCTCTCAAGGAGAAAGGAAAAAGCTTAAGCTTATCAATATTACCATCTATTTCTTGGTACTTTTGCATATCACAAAGTTCAACAAAGTTGTTCAAGTGTAAAGCAGCATCATCTCCAGCACTGAAGAATTGATCTTTCATAACTAGATTCAGTAAAGCAGGTTTAATTTCATATGAAGGTGCTGAAGTGGCAGGTGTAGTGATAGGTGTGCTGATAAAGTCGTCGTTGTTGTGACTAGTGAAGTCACACAACTTGGTGTTCTCGGTGGAACCCATTGTAGCAAGCAAGCAAGATAACTATTTTTGTGATTTTCGATAAAAGATACTAATGCAAAACTGAAAGGTAAACAAACAAGACTAAAAGCAAAGGTAAAAGATAGCGTGCAACTCCCCTATCCTGAAGAGTGGAGTCCCCGGCAACGGCGCCAGAAATTGCTTTGCTAGGTGGCTTCTCACCCCTCGTTGGTTACCCCAAGTGGAAGGTTTGAGATGCAGTGTAGCAGAAGTTTTCCCTTGGTAATAACAAGGATCGATTTCCCAGAGACTCCCAGTTTCAACAAGAAGGTGTCAACTGCTAACGGCGCCGGATATTAGCAATCAACGTGGACCTGCACACAGATACAAATAACTTTGCTCCCAATGAGTACGGAGAGGTTGTCAATCCCTCCGGCCTTGTAGTTTACAAAGGATCAAACGCAAGTGATAATAGTGATAGGTATAATTGCAATAGTAAGTAAAAGCAGAAAAGTAAATAGCGGATGTGATAAATGATGGTAATATGGACCGGAGTCTCATGATGTTCACTAGTGATGTCTCTCTCCCAAAAGACGATAAAACAGCTATGTGAGGTAAACGAATTACAGCTGGGCAATTGACAGGACCATGTGCGCAAACCAATGCTGACTACATTGCAAGAAAGGTAGAGGTTCAAAGCATGGGCGGTACGCCAAAGTAAGTAGACCGAAATCCATCAATATCTACTACTAATCATCCACCTTGAGATATCTATCCAGAACATCTCGCTGGTATTAAGTTGCGAGCCCCACCCATAGTGTAAACTCAAAGCAACAGACAACTGCATTAAAAGAACTTTGCGTAAAGTAAACAATCCTTGCACCCGCGGGCACAAGCACCGTTGTTTTCCCCCTTGTGGCAACAGCACATCCCCTAGACTCATGTTTCTGTCACTCAAACTAGTCATCGAGGGGCATGAACCCACAATCGAGCATAACGTTTCCTCTTGGAGTCACTACCTACTACTTGGCCAAAGCAATAAATAACAACGGAGAACATGCAAGAATTACTTACGAACATAAACATAAAAGAGGTGAATCAAATATATTACTCAAACACAATCTGAACATAATCTCATAATCCATCGGATCCCAGCAAACTCATCATAGCAACAGCATAAGGATTACATATGTGCCTCGATCATGTAGGGCAGCTCACGAGGACTAATTAGTGAAGCACAAGAACGGGAGGAGAACATCACATAGCTACTGGTCATGGACCCATGGTCCAAGGGAGACTACTCACAACTCATCCGGGAGGCGTCCATGGTGGTGGAGAAGCTCCCGGTGGTGATCCTCCCCTCCGGCAGGGTGCCGGGAAGGGTTCTCCTGGTGCTCCCGATCTTGGAAGCGGCGGCGGCGGCGGAACAAAGATGAGATCGCGAAAAAGAGTTCCTGTTTCGAGGGTTTCGGGAGACGCTTTAAATATATGCCAAAGGGGGGCATCGGAGGAGCCTCGGGGGGCCCAGGCGCCCCCCCCCCCGGCGCGGCCCAGGGGGGGCGCGCCGCCAGGGCGCCTAGAGCCGTGGTGGCCCCCCTGGCTGTCCTTCGGGCGCACGGTAGTTTCTGGAACGCTGATTTTTTATATAATTTTTCTGGATTTTTCCTGGCAGTTCTCGTAATGTGAAAACCTGAAATACAAAAACAGCCAAAAACAGAAACTGGCACTGGGGTGCACTGAGTTAATAGGTTAGTCCAAATATGATCAAAAGTGTATGGAAGTGTATAAATATCATAGCAATATCACCCAAAAGAGGCATGGAGCAAGAAGAAATTATAGATACGTTTTGGACGTATCACCCCACCATTCAAAATATACACGTATCCGGTTTGTGACTTGGAGTCATCCAGATCTGTGTCGAAGCTAGCATCGACGTAACCCTTTACGATGAGCTCTTCGTCGCCTCCATAAACGAGAAACATATCCTTAGTCCTTTTCAGGTACTTTAGGATGTTCTTGACCGCTGTCCAGTGTTCCATACCGGGATCACTTTGGTACCTCCCTACCAAACTAATGGCAAGGTTCACATCAGGTCTGGTACACAGCATGGCATACATAATAGAACCTATGGCTGAGGCATAGGGGATGACACTCATCTTTTCTCTATCTTCTGCCGTGGTCGGGGATTGAGCCGTGCTCAATCTCATACCTTGCAATACAGGCAAGAACCCTTTCTTGGACTGATCCATATTGAACTTCTTCAATATCTTATCAAGGTATGTGCTTTGTGAAAGACCAATCAGGCGTCTCAATCTATCTCTATAGATCTTGACGCCTAATATATAAGCAGCTTATCCAAGGTCCTTCATTGAAAAACTCTTATTCAAGTAGGCCTTTATGCTCTCCAAGAATTCTATATCATTTCCCATCAGTAGTATGTCATCCACATATAATATGAGAAATGCTACAGAGCTCCCACTCACTTTCTTGTAAATACAAGATTCTCCCCAAGTCTGTATAAACCCAAACGCTTTGATCACATCATTAAAGCGAATATTCCAACTCCGAGATGCTTGCACCAGCCCGTAGATCGAGCGCTGGAGCTTGCATACCTTGTTAGCATTTTCAGGATCGACAAAACCTTCCGGCTGCATCATATACAGCTCTTCCTTGAGGAAGCCATTAAGGAATGTCGCTTTGACGTTCATTTGCCATATCTCATAATCATAGAATGCGGCAATTGCTAACATGATTCGGACGGACTTCAGCATCGCTACGGGAGAGAAAGTCTCGTCATAGTCAATCCCTTGAACTTGTCGATAACCTTTAGCGACAAGCCGAGCCTTATAGATGGTCACATTACCATCCGCGTCAGTCTTCTTCTTAAATATCCATTTATTTTCTATGGCGTGCCGATCATCGGGCAAGTCCACCAAAGTCCACACTTTGTTTTCATACATGGATCCTATCTCGGATTTCATGGCTTCAAGCCATTTGTTGGAATCCGGGCCCGCCATTGCTTCTTCATAGTTCGAAGGTTCACCGTTGTCTAACAACATGATTTCCATGATAGGGTTGCCGTACCACTCTGGTGCGGAACGTGTCCTTGTGGACCTTCGAAGTTCAGTAGTAACTTGATCTGAATCTTCATGATCATCATCATTAACTTCCTCCCCTGTCGGTGCAGGCACCTCAGGAACAATTTCCTGCGCTGCCTACTTCCCGGTTCGGGAGGGGTGACTATCACCTCATCAAGTTCTACTTTCCTCCCACTCACTTCTTTCGAGAGAAATCTTTCTCCAGAAAGGGTCCATTCTTGGCAACAAAGACCTTGTCTTCGGATCTGAGGTAGAAGGTGTACCCAATCGTTTCCTTTGGGTATCCTATGAAGACGCATTTTTCCGATTTGGGTTCGAGCTTTTCAGGTTGAAGTTTCATGACATAAGCATCGCAACCCCAAACTTTCAGAAACGACAGCTTAGGTTTCTTGCCAAACCAAAGTTCATACGGTGTCGTCCCAATGGATTTTGATGGAGCCCTATTTAAAGTGAATACATCAGTCTCTAAAGCATAACCCCAAAAAGATGGCGGTAAGTCGGTGAGAGACATCATAGATCACACCATGTCCAACAGAGTACGATTTCGACGTTCGGACACACCATTACGCTGAGGTGTTCCGGGCGGTGTCAATTGTGAAACAATTCCACAGTTCCTTAGGTGTGTGCCAAATTCATGACTTAAATATTCACCCCCACGATCCGGTCGTAAGAACTTTATTTTTCTGTCACGTTGATTCTCAACCTCACTCTGAAATTCCTTGAACTTTTCAAAGGTCTCAGACTTGTTTTTCTTTAAGTAGACATACCCATATCTACTTAAGTCATCTGTGAGGGTGAGAACATAACGATAGCCTCCGCGAGCTTCAACACTCATTGGACCGCACACATCGGTATGTATGATTTCCAATAAGTTGGTCGCTCGCTCCATTGTTACGGAGAACGGAGTCTTGGTCATCTTGCCTAAGAGGCATGGTTCGCACGTGTCAAATGATTCATAATCGAGAGACTCTAGAAGTCCATTTGCATGGAGCTTCTTCATATGTTTGACACCTATATGACCAAGGCGGCAATGCCACAAGTATGTGGGACTATCATTATCAACTTTACATCTTTTGGCATTCACACTATGAATGTGTGTAACATCACGTTCGAGAATCATCAAAAATAAACCATTGACCAGCGGGGCATGACCATAAAACATATCTCTCATATAAATAGAACAACCATTATTCTCGGATTTAAATGAGTAGCCATCTCGCATCAAACGAGATCTAGATACAATGTGCATGCTCAAAGCTGGTACTAAATAACAATTATTAAGGTTCAAAACTAATCCCGAGGGTAGATGTAGAGGTAGCGTGCCGACGGCGATCACATCGACCTTGGAACCATTCCCGACGCGCATCGTCACCTCGTCCTTCGCCAGTCTTCGCTTATTCCGCAGCTCCTGCTTTGAGTTACAAATTTGAGCAACTGCACCGGTATCAAATACCCAGGAGCTACTACGAGCACTGGTAAGCTACACATCAATAACATGTATATCATATATACCTTTGACGTTGCCGGCCTTCTTATCTGCTAAGTATGTGGGGCAGTTCCGCTTCTAGTGACCCGTTCCCTTGCAATAAAAGCACTCAGTCTCAGGCTTGGGTCCATTCTTTGGGTTCTTCCCGGCAACTGGCTTACCGGGCGCGGCAACTCCTTTGCCGTCCTTCTTGAAGTTCTTCTTACCCTTGCCTTTCTTGAACTTAGTGGTTTTATTCACCATCAACACTTGATGCTCTTTCTTGATCTCCACCTCCGCTGATTTCAGCATTGAATACACCTCGGGAATGGACTTCTCCATCCCTTGCTTATTGAAGTTTAACACGAAGCTCTTGTAGCTAGGTGGGAGCAACTGAAGGATTCTATCAACGACCGCTTCGTCTGGGAGATTCATTCCCAGCTGAGACAAGCGATTGTGCAACCCAGACAACTTGAGTATGTGCTCGCTGACAGAACTACTCTCCTCCATCTTACAACTGTAGAATGCGTTGGAGACATCATATCTCTCAACTCGGGCATGAGCTTGGAAAACCATTTTCAGCTCTTGGAACATCTCATATGCTCCGTGGTGCTTAAAACGCTTTTGGAGCCCCGATTCTAAGTTGTAGAGCATGCCGCACTGAACCAGGGAGTAATCATCACAACGCGACTGCCAAGCGTTCATAACATCTTGGTTTGCCGGGGCGGGAGCGTCACCTAGCGGTGCTTCTAGGACATAAGTTTTCTTGGCAGCTATGAGGATGATCCTCATGTTACAGACCCAATACGTATAGTTGCTACCATCGTCTTTCAGCTTGGTTTTCTCTAGGAACGCGTTGAAGTTGAGGGTGACATGAGCGTGGGCCATTGGATCTACAAGACATATTGTAAAGATTTTAGACTAAGTTCATGACAAAAAAGTTCATCTAATCAAATTTAATGAACTCCCACTCACATAGACATCTCTCTAGTCATCTAAGTGAAACATGATCCGAATCGACTAAGCCGTGTCCGATCATCACGTGAGACGGACTAGTCATCAACGGTGAACATCTTCATGTTGATCGTATCTTCTATACGACTCATGTTCGACCTTTCGGTCTTCCGTGTTCCGAGGCCATGTCTGTACATGTTAGGCTCGTCAAGTGAACCCTAAGTGTGTTGCGTGTGTAAATCTAGCTTACACCCGTTGTATGCAAACGTTAGAGCCTATCACACCCGATCATCACGTGGTGCTTCGGAACAACGATCCTTAGCAATGGTGCACAGTTAGGGGAAACACAATTCTTGAACTTTTAGTGAGAGATCATCTTATTTACTACCGTCGTTCTAAGCAAATAAGATGCATAAACACGATAAACATCACATGCAATCAAATAAAGTGACATGATATGGCCAATATCATTTTGCTCCTTTGATCTTCATCTTGGGGGCACCATGATCATCTTTGTCACCGGCATGACACCATGATCTGTTGGGGAACGTTGCATGGAAAACAAAAATTTTTCTCTACGTTCACCAAGATCAATCTAGGAGATGCTACTACGAGAGGAGAGTTGGATCTACGTACCCTTGTAGATCGCTAAGCGGAAGCGTTAAGAACGCGGTTGATGGAGTCGTACTCGCCGCGATTCAGATCGCTGAAGATCCAAGCACTGAAGCAACGGTGCCTCCGCGTTCTTCACACGTACGGCTCGGGGACGTCTCCTCCTTCTTGATCCAGCAAGGGGTGGAGGAGAGGTTGATGGAGAACCGGCAGCACGACGGCGTGGTGGTGATGGTGGAGAAGAACTCCAGCAGGGCTTCGCCTAAGCACCGCGGGAGAAGAAGATGTTACGGGAGAGGGAGGGCAGCACCGAGGCACGAACTTGTGTTGTTGCCCTCCCTCTACCTCTCTATATATAGGGGGAAGGAGGAGAGGGGGGCGCCCCTAGGGTTTCCCCTAGGGGGGGCCGGCGGCCAGGGCATGGGGGGGCGGCGGCCAAGGGCCAGGCCCTAGGGTTTCCCCCCCTAGGTGCCTTGCCCCCCACTCCAAAGGGGTGCGGCTGCCCTAGGGGGTCCCACCCCCTTAGCCGCATGAGGAGAGGGCCCAGGGGGGGCGCACAGCCCCTTGAGGGCTGTGGTGTCCCCCTTTGTGGCCCAATAGGCCCAGAACTACTTCCGGAACCCCCGAAACCCCTTCCGGTAATCCGCCGATTTCCCGATGCTCCCCGGAACACTTCCGGACTCCGAAACCTTTCATCCTATATATCAATCTTCGTCTCCGGACCATTCCGGAGACCCTCGTCATGTCCGGGATCTCATCCGGGACTCCGAACAACCTTCGGTAACCATACACTTTTCTCACTAACAACCCTAGCGTCACCGAACGTTAAGTGTGTAGACCCTGCGGGTTCGGAAACCATGTAGACATGACCGAGACACTCCCAGGTCAATAACCGATAGCGGGATCTGGATACCCATATTGGTTCCCACATGTTTCTCGATGATCTCATCGGATGAACCACGATGTCAAGGATTCAGGCAATCCCGTATACAGTTCCCTTTGTCTCGTCGGTATGTTACTTGCCCGAGATTCGATCGTCGGTATCTCTATACCTAGTTCAATCTCGTTACCGGCAAGTCTCTTTACTCGTTACCGTAACACATAATCCCGTGACCAACTACTTAGTCACTTTGAGCTCATTGAGATGACGTATTACCGAGTGGGCCCGGAGATACCTCTCCGTCACACGGAGTGACAAATCCCAGTCTCGATCCATGTCAACTCAACAGACACCCTCGGAGATACCTGTAGAGTACCTTTATAGTCACCCAGTTACGTTGCGACGTTTGGCACACACAAAGCACTCCTACGGTGTCAGTGAGTTACATGATCTCATGGTCATAGGAACTTATACTTGACATGCAGAAAACTATAGCGATAACTGACACGATCAAAAGCTATGTTTAACGTTTGGGTCTCGTCCATCACATCATTCTCCTAATGATGTGATCCCGTTATCAAATGACAACTCATGTCTATGACCTGAAAACCGCGGTCATCTTTGATCAACGAGCTAGTCCTGTAGAGGCTCACTAGGGACACAAAGTCTGTCTATTCATCCACACGTGTATTTGAGTTTCCAATCAATACAGTTATAGCATGGATAATAAACGATTATCATGAACAAGGAAATATAATAATAACTCTTTTATTATTGCCTCTAGGGCATATTTCCAACAGTCTCCCACTTGCACTAGAGTCAATAATCTAGCTTTACAAGGTAATGAATCTAACACCCATAGAGTCTTGGTGTTGATCATGCTTAGCCCGTGGAAGAGGCTTAGTCAACGGATCTGCAACATTCAAATCCGTGTGTACTTTGCAAATGTTTATGTCCTCCTCCTTGACCGAATCGCGGATGGAATTGAAGCGTCGCTTTATGTGTCTGGTCCTCTTGTGAAACCTTGGTTCCTTGGCTAGAGCAATGGCACCAGTGTTGTCACAGAACAGAGTCATTGGGTTCAGTGCACTAGGCACAACTCCAAGATCTGTCATGAACTCCTTCATCCAGACACCTTCCTTTGCCGCCTCCGAGGCAGCTATATACTCCGCTTCACATGTAGAATCAGCTACCACGCTCTGCTTGGAACTGCACCAGCTTACCGCTCCCCCGTTGAGAATATATACGTATCCGGTTTGAGACTTAGAGTCATCTGGATCAGTGTCAAAACTTGCATCGACGTAACCCTTTACGACGAGCTCTTGATCACCTCCATAAACGAGAAACATATCCTTAGTCCTTTTCAGGTACTTTAGGATATTCTTGACCGCTGTCCAGTGATCCATACCAGGATTACTTTGAAACCTTCCGGCCATACTTATGGCAAGGCTGACATCTGGTCTCGTGCACAGCATTGCATACATGATAGAGCCTATGGCTGAAGCATAGGGGACGACACTCATCTTTTCTCTATCTTCCGCAGTCACTGGGCACTGAGTCTTACTCAACTTTGTACCTTGCAATACCGGCAAGAACCCCTTCTTGGATTGATCCATTTTGAACTTCTTCAAAACTTTATCAAGGTATGTGCTTTGTGAAAGTCCTATCAAGCGTCTTGATCTATCTCTATAGATCTTGATGCCCAATATGAAAGCAGCTTCACCGAGATCCTTCATCGAAAAACTCTTGTTCAAATACCCCTTCATGCTATCCAAAAATTCTATATTGTTTCCAATCAGCAATATGTCATCCACATATAATATTAGAAACGCTATAGAGCTCCCACTCACTTTCTTGTAAATACAAGCTTCATTGTAAACTTGTATAAACCCAAACGCTTTGATCACCTCATCAAAACGAAGATTCCAACTCCGAGATGCTTGCACCAGCCCATAAATGGAACGCTGGAGCTTGCATACTTTGTCAGCATTCTCTGGATCGACAAAACCTTCTGGTTGCATCATATACAACTCTTCCTTAAGAAAACCGTTAAGGAACGCTGTTTTGACATCCATCTGCCAAATTTCATAATCGAAATATGCAGCTATTGCTAACATGATTCGGACGGATTTAAGCATCGCTACGGGTGAGAAAGTCTCATCGTAGTCAATCCCTTGAACTTGTGAAAAACCCTTTGCCACAAGTCGAGCTTTATACACGGTGACATTACCGTCAGCGTCCGTCTTCCTCTTAAAAATCCATTTATTCTGAATGGCCTTCCGCCCTTCAGGTAATACTTCCAAAGTCCATACTTTGTTTTCATACATGGATCCCATCTCGGATTTCATGGCCTCTAACCATTTGTCGGAATCTGGGCCCACCATCGCTTCTCCATAGCTCGTAGGTTCACCGTTGTCTAACAACATGAGCTCCAAGACAGGGTTACCATACCACTCAGGTGCAGTGCGTACCCTTGTCGACCTACGAGGTTCGGTAGTAACTTGATCAGAAGCTCCTTGATCATCATCATTGGCTTCCTCTTCAACCTCTGCAGGCTCCACAAAAACATCTTTCTGTGCTGCGCTACTCTCTGGTTGAAGCAGAGGTTCAATAACCTCATCAAGTTCTACCTTCCTCCCACTCAATTCTTTCGAGAGAAACTCTTTCTCGAGAAAGGACCCGTTCTTAGCGACAAACACTTTGCCTTCGGATCTGAGATAGAAGGTGTACCCAACAGTTTCTTTTGGGTATCCTATGAAGACACATTTGTCCGCTTTGGGTTCGAGCTTTTCTGGCTGAAGCCTTTTGACATAAGCATCGCAACCCCAAACCTTGAGAAAAGACAACTTAGGTTTCTTACCAAACCACAGTTCATACGGTGTTGTCTTAACGGACTTAGATGGAGCCCTATTTAAAGTGAATGCAGCTGTCTCTAACGCATATCCCCAAAACGATAATGGCAAATCGACAAGAGACATCATAGAACGTACCATATCTAATAGGGTTCGATTACGACGTTCGGACACACCATTACGCTGTGGTGTTCCAGGTGGCGTCAACTGTGAAACAATTCCACATTTTCTTAAGTGATCACCAAACTCATAACTCAGATATTCTCCCCCTCGATCAGATCGTAGGAACTTGATCTTCTTGTTACGATGATTTTCTACTTCACTCTGAAATTGCTTGAACTTTTCAAAAGTTTCAGACTTATGCTTCATCAAGTAAATATACCCATATCTACTTAAGTCGTCAGTGAAGGTGAGAAAATAACGATATCCACCGCGCGCCGTTACACTCATCGGACCGCACACATCAGTATGTATGATTTCCAATAAGTCACTTGCCCGTTCTATTGTCCCTGAAAACGGGGTCCTTGTCATCTTGCCCATGAGGCACGGCTCGCACGTGTCAAGTGATTCAAAATCAAGAGACTCCAAAAGTCCATCAGCATGGAGCTTCCTCATGCGTTTCACGCCGATATGACCGAGACGGCAGTGCCACAAGAAAGTGGTATTATCATTATCTACTCTACATCTTTTGGCATCAATGTTATGAACATGTGTATCATCACTATCGAGATTCAATAAGAATAAACCCCTAACTTCGGGTGCATGACCATAAAAGATATTACTCATATAAATAGAACAACCATTATTCTCTGACTTAAATGAGTAACCGTCTCGCAATCAACAAGATCCAGATATAATGTTCATGCTTAACGCAGGCACTAAATAACAATTATTCAGGTTCATAACTAATCCCGATGGTAATCGAAGAGCGAGCGTGCCGACGGCGATCACATCAACCTTGGAACCATTTCCCACGCGCATCGTCACTTCGTCCTTCGCCAGCCTCCGTTTATTCCGCAGTTCCTGTTTAGAGTTGCAAATGTGAGCAACCGAACCGGTATCAAATACCCAGGCACTACAACGAGAGTTGGTAAGGTACACATCAATAACATGTATATCACATATACCTTTGTTGTTGTTGGCCCCCTTCTTGTCCGCCAGATACTTGGGGCAGTTCCGCTTCCAGTGGCCGTTCCCCTTGCAATAGAAACACTCAGTCTCTGGCTTGGGCCCAGCCTTGGGTTTCTTCACTGGATTAGCAACTGCTTTGCCACCCTTCTTAGAGTTACCCTTCTTGCCCTTGCCATTCTTCTTGAAACTGGTGGTTTTATTGACCATCAACACTTGATAGTCCTTCTGGATGTCTGCCTCAGCGACTTTCAGCATCAAAAACAGCTCGGCGATGGTCTTGTTCATCCCTTGCATGTTATACTGCTGCACGAAGCTCTTGTAGCTTGGAGGGAGTGACTGGAGAATTCTGTCAATGATAGCCTCATCCGGGAACACAAGTCCCAGATCAGCTATGCGGGTATAGTACCCAGACATCTTCAGTAAGTGCTCACTGACAGACGAATTCTCCTCCATCTTGCAAGCAAAGAATTTATCGGTGGTCTCATACCTCTCGATCTTAGCATTCTTCTCAAAGATGAACTTCAACTCCTGGTACATCTCATATGCACCATGACGTTCAAAACGCCTTTGAAGTCCTCCTTCCAAGCCGTACAACATGGCACACTGCACTATCGAATAGTCATCCGAACGTGTCTGCCAGACGTTCAAAACGTCTGCAGGCGCTGTAGGAGCGGGGGGGTCACCTAGCGGTGCATTTAGGACATAAACCTTTTGGGCAGCTGTGAGGATGATCCTCAGATTGCGGAGCCAGTCCACAAAGTTGCTCCCATCATCTTTCAGTTTAGCTTTCTCTAGGAACGCATTAAAATTCAGGGGAGCTACTGCGCGAGCCATCTACAACCAAAAATTTGCAAAGACATTTTAGACTATTGTTCATGATAAGTGAGTTATTATCTAATCAAATTATCTATAACTCCCACTCAAATTGACATCCCTCTGGTCATTCGAGCGTGACATGATCCAAATTCACCAACCCAAGTCCGATCATCACGTGAGATGAGGTGGTGTCAATGGTGAACATCAACATGTTGATCATATCTACTATATGACTCATGCTCGACCTTTCGGTCCTCCGTGTTCCGAGGCCATGTCTGTACATGCTAGGCTCGTCAAGTCTAACCCGAGTGTTCTGCACGTGCAAAACTGGCTTGCACCCGTTGTATGCGAACGTAGAGTCTATCACACCCGATCATCACGTGGTGCTTCGAAACGACGAACCTTCGCAACGGCGCACACTCGGGGGGGAACACAATTTTTATCTTGAAATTTTAGTGAAGGATCATGTTATAATGCTACCGTCGTCCTAAGCAAAATAAGATGCATAAAAGGATTAACATCACATGCAAATCATAAGTGACATGATATGGCCATCAACTCGTGCTTTTGATCTCCATCTCCAAAGCACCGGCATGATCTCCATCGTCACCGGCGCCACACCATGATCTCCATCATCATGATCTCCATCATCGTGTCGCCATCGGGGTTGTCGGCGCCCACCATGCTCTTACTACTATTGCTACCGTTTAGCGATAAAGTAAAGCATTACAAAGCGCTTAATGATTGACACGCAGGTCATACAAAAAATTAAAGACAACCCTATGGATCCTGCCGGTTGCCGTATGCATCGACATGCAAGTCGATATTAACTATTACAACATGATCATCTCATACATCAAATATAACTCATCATGTCATTGGCCATATCATATCACATACATACCCTGCAAAAACAAGTTAGACGTCCTCTAATTTGTTGTTGCATGTTTTACGTGGCTGCTATGGGTATCTAGCAAGAACGCTTCTTACCTACGCAAAACCACAACGGTGATATTCAAGTTGCTATTTAACCTTCTACAAGGACCGCCTTGTTCTATTCCGATTCAACTAAGATAGGAGAGACAGACACCCGCCAGCCATCTTATGCAACAAAAGTCACATGTCTGTCGATGGAACCGGTCTCATGTACGTGGACATGTAAGGTTGGTCCGGGCCGCTTCATCCCATAATACCGCTGAATCAAGAAAGACTAAGGAGGGCAGCAATTTAAACATCAACGCCACAAACCCTTTTGTGTTCTACTCGAGAAAGCATCTACGCAAGAACCTAGCTCATGATGCCACTGTTGGGGAACGTTGCATGGAAAACAAAAATTTTTCTCTACGTTCACCAAGATCAATCTAGGAGATGCTACTACGAGAGGAGAGTTGGATCTACGTACCCTTGTAGATCGCTAAGCGGAAGCGTTAAGAACGCGGTTGATGGAGTCGTACTCGCCGCGATTCAGATCGCTGAAGATCCAAGCACTGAAGCAACGGTGCCTCCGCGTTCTTCACACGTACGGCTCGGGGACGTCTCCTCCTTCTTGATCCAGCAAGGGGTGGAGGAGAGGTTGATGGAGAACCGGCAGCACGACGGCGTGGTGGTGATGGTGGAGAAGAACTCCAGCAGGGCTTCGCCTAAGCACCGCGGGAGAAGAAGATGTTACGGGAGAGGGAGGGCAGCACCGAGGCACGAACTTGTGTTGTTGCCCTCCCTCTACCTCTCTATATATAGGGGGAAGGAGGAGAGGGGGGCGCCCCTAGGGTTTCCCCTAGGGGGGGCCGGCGGCCAGGGCATGGGGGGGCGGCGGCCAAGGGCCAGGCCCTAGGGTTTCCCCCCCTAGGTGCCTTGCCCCCCACTCCAAAGGGGTGCGGCTGCCCTAGGGGGTCCCACCCCCTTAGCCGCATGAGGAGAGGGCCCAGGGGGGGCGCACAGCCCCTTGAGGGCTGTGGTGTCCCCCTTTGTGGCCCAATAGGCCCAGAACTACTTCCGGAACCCCCGAAACCCCTTCCGGTAATCCGCCGATTTCCCGATGCTCCCCGGAACACTTCCGGACTCCGAAACCTTTCATCCTATATATCAATCTTCGTCTCCGGACCATTCCGGAGACCCTCGTCATGTCCGGGATCTCATCCGGGACTCCGAACAACCTTCGGTAACCATACACTTTTCTCACTAACAACCCTAGCGTCACCGAACGTTAAGTGTGTAGACCCTGCGGGTTCGGAAACCATGTAGACATGACCGAGACACTCTCAGGTCAATAACCAATAGCGGGATCTGGATACCCATATTGGTTCCCACATGTTTCTCGATGATCTCATCGGATGAACCACGATGTCAAGGATTCAGATAATCCCGTATACAGTTCCCTTTGTCTCGTCGGTATGTTACTTGCCCGAGATTCGATCGTCGGTATCTCTATACCTAGTTCAATCTCGTTACCGGCAAGTCTCTTTACTCGTTACCGTAATACATAATCCCGTGACCAACTACTTAGTCACTTTGAGCTCATTGAGATGACGTATTACCGAGTGGGCCCGGAGATACCTCTCCGTCACACGGAGTGACAAATCCCAGTCTCTATCCATGTCAACTCAACAGACACCCTCGGAGATACCTGTAGAGTACCTTTATAGTCACCCAGTTACGTTGCGACGTTTGGCACACACAAAGCACTCCTACGGTGTCAGTGAGTTACATGATCTCATGGTCATAGGAACTTATACTTGACATGCAGAAAACTATAGCGATAACTGACACGATCAAAAGCTATGTTAACGTTTGGGTCTCGTCCATCACATCATTCTCCTAATGATGTGATCCCGTTATCAAATGACAACTCATGCCTTATGACCTGGAAACCGCGGTCATCTTTGATCAACGAGCTAGTCCTGTAGAGGCACACTAGGGACACAAAGTCTGTCTATTCATCCACACGTGTATCTGAGTTTCCAATCAATACAGTTATAGCATGGATAATAAACGATTATCATGAACAAGGAAATATAATAATAACTCTTTTATTATTGCCTCTAGGGCATATTTCCAACAGCTGTTGGGGAACGTTGCATGGGAAACAAAAATTTTTCCTACCGTTCACCAAGATCAATCTAGTAGATGCAACTACGAGGAAGGAGTGTGATCTACGTACCCTTGTAGATCGCTAAGCGGAAGCGTTATGAACGCGGATGATGGAGTCGTACTCGTCGCGATTCAGATCGCCGAAGACCTAGCACCGAAGCAACGGTGCCTCCGCGTTCTTCACACGTACGGCTCGGGGACGTCTCCTCCTTCTTGATCCAGCAAGGGGTGGAGGAGAGGTTGATGGAGAACCGGCAGCACGACGGCGTGGTGGTGATGGTGGAGAAGAACTCCAGCAGGGCTTCGCCTAAGCACCGCGGGAGAAGAAGATATGACGGGAGAGGGAGGGCAGCACCGAGGCACGAACTGTGTTGGCTGCCCTCCCTTTGCCCCACTATATATAGGGGGGGTGGAGAGGCCAGGGCGCCCTAGGGTTTCCCCCTAGGGGCCGGCGGCCAGGGCAAGGGGAGGGGGGCGGCGGCCAGGGCAGGGGGAGGCGCCCAGGCCCTAGGGTTTCCCCCCTAGGTGCCTTGCCCCCCAAGTCCCAAGGGGTGCGGCCAGCCCTAGGGGGTCCCACCCCTTTAGCCGCATGGGGAGAGGGCCCAGGGGGGGCGCACAGCCCCCTGAGGGCTGTGGTGTCCCCCCTTGTGGCCCAATAGGCCCAGAACACCTTCCGGACCCCCCGAAAACCTTCCCGGTACTCCGCCGATTTCCCGATGCTCCCCGGAACACTTCCGGTACTCCGAAACCTTTCATCCTATATATCAATCTTCGTCTCCGGACCATTCCGGAGACCCTCGTCATGTCCGGGATCTCATCCGGGACTCCGAACAACCTTCGGTAACCATGCACTCTTCTCACTAACAACCCTAGCGTCACCGAACGTTAAGTGTGTAGACCCTGCGGGTTCGGAAACCATGTAGACATGACCGAGATACTCCCAGGTCAATAACCAATAGCGGGATCTGGATACCCATATTGGCTCCTACATGTTTCTCGATGATCTCATCGGATGAACCACGATGTCAAGGATTCAGGCAATCCCGTATACAGTTCCCTTTGTCTCGTCGGTATGTTATTTGCCCGAGATTCGATCGTCGGTATCTCTATACCTAGTTCAATCTCGTTACCGGCAAGTCTCTTTACTCGTTACCGTAATACATAATCCCGTGACCAACTACTTAGTCACTTTGAGCTCATTGAGATGACGTATTACCGAGTGGGCCCGGAGATACCTCTCCGTCACACGGAGTGACAAATCCCAGTCTCGATCCATGTCAACTCAACAGACACCCTCGGAGATACCTGTAGAGTACCTTTATAGTCACCCAGTTACGTTGCGACGTTTGGCACACACAAAGCACTCCTACGGTGTCAGTGAGTTACATGATCTCATGGTCATAGGAACTTATACTTGACATGCAGAAAACTATAGCGATAACTGACACGATCAAAAGCTATGTTTAACGTTTGGGTCTCGTCCATCACATCATTCTCCTAATGATGTGATCCCGTTATCAAATGACAACTCATGTCTATGACCTGAAAACCGCGGTCATCTTTGATCAACGAGCTAGTCCTGTAGAGGCTCACTAGGGACACAAAGTCTGTCTATTCATCCACACGTGTATTTGAGTTTCCAATCAATACAGTTATAGCATGGATAATAAACGATTATCATGAACAAGGAAATATAATAATAACTCTTTTATTATTGCCTCTAGGGCATATTTCCAACATGATCTCCATCATCGTGTCTTCATGAAGTCGTCTCGCCAAAATATTACTTCTACTACTATGGCTAACGGTTAGCAATAAAGTAAAGTAATTACATGGCGTTATTTAGTGACACGCAGGTCATACAAAAAATAAGACAACTCCTATGGCTCCTGCCGGTTGTCATACTCATCGACATGCAAGTCGTGATTCATATTACAAGAACATGATCAATCTCATACATCACATATATCATTCATCACATCTTTTGGCCATATCACATCACATAGCACATGCTGCAAGAACAAGTTAGACGTCCTCTAACTGTTGTTGCAAGTTTTTACGTGGCTGCTATAGGTTTCTAGCAAGAATGTTTCTTACCTACACCAAAACCACAACGTGATATGTCAATTTCTTTTTACCGTTCATAAGGACCCATTTCATCGAATCCGATCCGACTAAAGTGGGAGAGACAGTCACCCGCCAGCCACCTTATGCAACTAGTGCATGTCAGTTGGTGGAATCAGTCTCACGTAAGCGTACGTGTAAGGTCGGTCCAGGCCGCTTCATCCCACGATGCCGCCGAATCAAGATTGGACTAGTAGCGGCAAGAGAATTGAACAAATCTACGCCCACAACTTGTTTGTGTTCTACTCGTGCAAGATGCTACGCAAAAGACCTAGCTCAGATGCCACTGTTGGGGAACGTAGCAGAATTCAAAAAATTTCCTACGCTTCACCAAGATCAATCTAAGGAGTCATCTAGCAACGAGCATAAAAGAGTGCATCTACATACCCTTTGTAGATC
This sequence comes from Secale cereale, assembly GCA_902687465.1. NCBI lineage: Eukaryota > Viridiplantae > Streptophyta > Magnoliopsida > Poales > Poaceae > Secale > Secale cereale. The sequence goes on from LR738713.1 coordinate 826,591,366, forward strand.
GCGAGCGGAAGCGTTCAAGAGAACGTGGATGATGGAGTCGTACTCGTCGTGATTCCTATCACCGATGATCCCAGCGCCGAACAAGCGGCACCTCCGCGTTCAACACACGTACGGTGCAGCGACGTCTCCTCCTTCTTGATCCAGCAAGGGGGGAGGAGAGCTTGATGGAGATCCAGCAACACGACGGCGTGGTGGTGGATGCAACGGGAAAAGCTGCAGGGCTTCGCCAAGAACCTGCGGGAGGAGGGAGAGGTGTAACGGGGGGAGAGGTGCCAGGGGCTGAGGTCCGGCTGCCCTCTCTCCCCCCCCCCACTATATCTAGGGGCCAAGGGGTGCCGGCCCTAGGAGATGAGATCTCCTAGGGGGGCGGCGGCCAGAGGGGGAGCCTTGCCCCCCAAGGCAAGGGGGGCGCCCCCCACCCCTAGGGTTTCCAACCCTAGGCGCAGGGGGAGGCCCAAGGGGGTACGCCAGCCCACTATGGGTCGGTCCCCCTCCCCCTACGGCCCATGGGGCCCTCCGGGATGGGTGGCCCCACCCGTTGGACACCCGGGACCCTTCCGGTGGTCCCGGTACATTACCGGTGACCCCCGGAACTCTCCCAATGGCCGAAACTGGACTTCCTATATATTATTCTTTACCTCCGGACCATTTTGGGACTCCTCGTGACGTCCAAGATCTCATCCGGGACTCCGAAAAACATTCGGGTCACCGTGTGCATATATCTCTACAACCTTAGCGTCACCGAACCTTAAGTGTGTAGACCCTACGGGTTCGGGAGACACGTAGACATGACCAAGACAACTCTCCGGTCAATAACCAACAGCGGGATCTGGATACCCATGTTGGTTCCTACGTGTTCCTCGATGATCTCATCAGATGAACCACGATGTCAAGGATTCACTTAATCCCGTATGCTATTCCCTTTGTCTATCGGTACGGTACTTTCCCGAGATTTGATCGTCTGTATACCGATACCTTGTTCAATCTCGTCATGGCAACTCTCTTTACTCGTTCCGTAATACATCATCCCGTGACTAACTCCTTAGTCACATTGAGCTCATTATGATGATGTCTTACCGAGTGGGCCCAGAGATACCTCTCCGTCATACGGAGTAACAAATCCCAGTCTCGGTTCATGCCAACTCAAAAGACACTTTCGGAGATACCCGTTGCGTACCTTTATAGCCACCCAGTTACGTTGTGACGTTTGGCACACCCAAAGTATTCCTACGGTATCCGGGAGTTGCACAACCTCATGGTCTAAGGAACATATACTTAACATTAGAAAAGATTTAGCATTACGAACTACACGATCTTGTGCTAGGCTTAGGATTGGGTCTTGTCCATCACATCATTCTCCTGATGATGTGATCCCGTTATCAATGACATCCAATGTCCATGGCCACGAAACCGTGACCATCTGTTGATCAACGAGCTAGTAACTAAAGGCTTACCAGGGACACGTTGTGGTCTATGTATTCACACATGTATCATTGTTTCCGTACAATACAATTCAAGCATGAATAACAGACAATTATCATGAACAAGGAAATGTAATAATAATCCTTTTATTATTGCCTCTAGGGCATATTTCCAACAGGAACCAACCGGGCGTAGCGGGTTTGCAGCTCTGGAGCGCGAGGTGTGCTGCGGGCAGTGGACTTGCTCGTCTGCTCTGCTGCTTCGCTCGCGACCCAAATATGGATCTGGTGTGAGCTATTTCCCTGATTTGGTGCTGCTCTTCGCGGTGTGGTGTTGGTTGTTGCGTGGTGGTGCCCGCGGTGGTGCTACGGTGTTGGACGGCGGCTTCGGCCAGGGGGTGGTGCATGTCTGGTCGCGGTGGATCGTGGGATCCCGTGGCTAGAGTGAGGTGTGCCTCAGCAGGAGAGGTGGTTAGTTGGCGGCGGTCGATGGTGGCAGGTGGTTGGCACATCTCCAGGAGAAATCCTTGCTCCGTCTTCACCGGAGCCGGCGAAGGCGGTGCCCGTGGGTGCCGCGATCTTTCTTGGAAGCATCGTCGTTGAGGTGCTCCTCCTCCCCACGGCTTTGGCTCCGGAGGGAAACCTCAGATCTACTCGACCGAGCGATGGATGCGTCTTCGCGTCTTTCAACTCCTTGGGGGCATCGTCTCGGAGCCGGGTACGATTGGGATACTAGTGGATACGACATCTTCGCCGCGGAAAGCGGCATCTTCGTTGTGTGGTTTGCTGAGGCGGGGCGATGTTTTTTGTTTGGCAACGATAATGATGTTAAGAGGAGCTTGGGTCGCGGCGTGGTCTTCGGTAGTCGGTTCTTCCCGGTGTGTCCGAGATGCTCTTCCCTGGTTGCTGGTTGCTTTGAAGTTGGAGCAAGCCCAAGTGGTGACGATGACATGCATTCGGTGGTCGTTTGCGGAGGGCACGGTCGACGCAAGTCCCTGATACGTCCAAAACGTATCTATAATTTCTGCTTGCTCCATGCCTCTTTTGGATGATATTGCTATGATATTTATACACTTTCATACACTTTTGATCATATTTGGACTAACCTATTAACTCAGTGCACCCCAGTGCCAGTTTCTGTTTTCGGCTGTTTTTGTATTTCAGGTTTTTACGTTACGAGAACTGCCACGAAAAATCCAGAAAAATTATATAAAAAATCAGCGTTCCAGAACCTACCATGCGCCCGAAGGACAGCCGGGGGGGGGGCACCAGGGCTCCAGCCGCCCTGGCGGCGCGCCCCCCTGGGCCGCGCCGGGGGGGCGCCTGGGCCCCCCGAGGCTCCTCTGATGCCCCCTTTGGCATATATTTAAAGCGTCTCCCGAAACCCTCGAAACAGGAACTCTTTTCGCGATCCCATCTCTGTTCCGCCGCCGCCGCCGCCGCTTCCAAGATCGGGAGCACCAGGAGAACTCTTCCTGGCACCCTGCCGGAGGGGAGGATCACCACCGGGAGCTTCTCCACCACCATGGACGCCTCCCGGATGAGTTGTGAGTAGTCTCCCTTGGACCATGAGTCCATGACCAGTAGCTATGTGATGTTCTCCTCCCGTTCTTGTGCTTCACTAATTAGTCCTCGTGAGCTGCCCTACATGATCGAGGCACATATGTAATCCTTATGCTGTTGCTATGATGAGTTTGCTGGGATCCGATGGATTATGAGATTATGTTCAGATTGTGTTTGAGTAATATATTTGATTCACCTCTTTTATGTTTATGTTCGTAAGTAATTCTTGCATGTTCTCCGTTGTTATTTATTGCTTTGGCCAAGTAGTAGGTAGTGACTCCAAGAGGGAACGTTATGCTTGATTGTGGGTTCATGCCCCTCGATGACTAGCTTGAGTGACAGAAACATGAGTCTAGGGGATTTGCTGTTGCCACAAGGGGGAAAACAACGGTGCTTGTGCCCGCGGGTGCAAGGATTGTTTACTTTACGCAAAGTTCTTTTAATGCAGTTGTCTGTTGCTTTGAGTTTATGATACATCCAAAACGTATCTATAATTTCTGCTTGCTCCATGCCACTTTTGGGTGATATTGCTATGATATTCATACACTTCCATACACTTTTGATCATATTTGGACTAACTTACTAATCCAGTGCACCCCAGTGCCAGTTTCTGTTTTCGGCTGTTTTTGTATTTCAGGTTTTCACGTTACGAGAACTGCCAGGAAAAATCCAGAAAAATTATATAAAAAATCAGCGTTCCGGAAACTACCGTGCGTCCGAAGGGCAGCCGGGGGGGCCACCAGGGCTCCAGGCACCCTGGCGGCGCCCCTCCCCCTGGGCCGCGCCGGGGGGGCGCCTGGGCCCCCCCGAAGCTTCCCCGATGCCCCCCTTTGGCATATATTTAAAGCGTCCTCCGAAACCCTCAGAACAGGAACTCTTTTCGCGATCCCATCTCTGTTCCGCCGCCGCCGCCGCTTCCAAGATCGGGAGCACCAGGAGAACTCTTCCCGGCACCCTCCGGAGGGGAGGATCACCACCGGGAGCTTCTCCACCACCATGGACACCTCCCGGATGAGCCGTGAGTAGTCTCCCTTGGACCATGAGTCCATGACCAGTAGCTATGTGATGTTCTCCTCCCGTTCTTGGGCTTCACTAATTAGTCCTCGTGAGCTGCCCTACATGATCGAGGCACATATGTAATCCTTATGCTGTTGCTATGTTGAGTTTGCTGGGATCCGATGGATTATGGGATTATGTTCAGATTGATCTTGAGTAATATATTTGATCTACCTCTTTTATATTTATGTTCATAAGTAATTCTTGCATGTTCTCCGTTGTTATTTATTGCTTTGGCCAAGTAATACGTAGTGACTCCAAGAGGGAACGTTATGCTCGATTGTGGGTTCATGCCCCTCGATGACTAGCTTGAGTGACAGAAACATGAGTCTAGGGGATGTGCTGTTGCCACAAGGGGGAAAACAACGGTGCTTGTGCCCGCGGGTGCAAGGATTGTTTACTTTACGCAAAGTTCTTTTAATGCAGTTGTCTATTGCATTGAGTTTACACTATGGGTGGGACTCGCAACTTAATACCAGCGAGATGTTCTGGATAGATATCTCAAGGTGGATGATTAGTAGTAGATATTGATGGATTTCGGTCTACTTATTTTGGCGTACCGCCCATGCTTTGAACCTCAACCTTTCTTGCAATGTAATCAGCATTGCTTTGCGTTCGTGGTCCTGTCAATTGCCCAGCTGTAATTTGTTTACCTCACATAGCTGTTTTATTGTCTTTTGGGAGAGAGACATCACTAGTGAACATCATGAGACTCCGGTCCATATTACCATCATTGATCACATCCACTATTTACTTTTCGCTTTTACTTACTATTGCAAAACATTATCTATCACTACTATCATTTGCTTTTAACCCTTTGTGAACTACAAGGCCGGAGGGATTGACAACCTCTCTGTACTCGTTGGGAGCAAAGTTATTTGTATCTGTGTGCAGGTCCACGTTGATTGCTAATTTGCGCCGTTAGCAGTTGACACCTACTTGTTGAACCTAGGAGTCTCTGGGGATTCGATCCTTGGCATCTTTGCTAAGGGAAAACACTTCTACATACTACATCTTACACCTTCCACTTGGGGTAACCAACGAGGGGTTCGAGGCCCATCAAGGAGTATTTTCTGGCACCGTTGCCGGGGACTCCACTCTTCAGGATAGGGGAGTTGCACGCTATCTTTTACCTTTGCTTTTTAGTCTTGTTAGTTTACCTTTCAGTTTTTGCTTTAGTACCTTTTATCAAAAATCACAAAAACAGTTATCTCGTTCTTTAGTTGTCATTATGTCGGGTCCTTTTGTCTTTGACGAGGCAGAAGTTCTCACCTTTAAACAAAGAGGTGGGGAAAGTTTGAAAGATGCTTGGTATAGAATTAATGATTCACAAAAAAGAGCCACCAAGAAGCAACCTACTACTATCTTGCTTAGAAATTTTTATGTTGGAATTACTTCTTGGAATAGGTTTATTCTAGATACTGCTATCAATGGGAATTTCCTAGAGGCCCCAGTTTGGGAGTCTCTTAGTATTATTGAAAATCTTGTTGGGAATCTCCCTGTTGTTAGCATTCGAGAGGACATCACCCTAGCTCACATTATGAAAAAACTTGAAAAGATAGAGCTAGAGATGCCAAGCATTAATAAGATAAATGAGTTGGATCGCAAGATCCAAGGGAATTTGAATAGACTTGATAGCTCCATGCATAAATTTTAAATTTTGGAGACCGTCAAATTCCATGACTTGGACTCTTCTAGGATAGACAAGATTGAGGATATCTTTGACACTCTAGGAACCACCTTCTCCTCAATCAAAACCAAAAAGGTAGAAACTCCGGCAAAGAGGGAGCCTAAGTTCGTTCACGTTCCAAAGGCTCCCTGTTCTAAAAGTAATCCACCTATTGCCAAAGGGGTTGAAACTGTAAAGACTTTGGAAGAAACACCTGTCTTTGATGAATTTATAAATGAATCTTCCCTTGACTTTTATCCTTTTGGTCTTCTACCTAGGAGTATCTCTATGAGGCCTTTATTTGAGAGTCCTCTTAAGACTAGTTGTATTATTGAAGAGCTTTTTGATGATCTTGATGATGGTTCAATTGATACAACTTGATCTATATGCATTATGCCTAGCTTAAAGGCATAAAAGAAAGCGCTTTTGGGAGGCAGCCCACATGAATAAATTTTTTGCTTTTGTTGTGTCTTGATGTTGTTTACTGCTGTAGCATCATCATTGTATCTTTGTTTTTCATATTTGTGCCAAGTATAGCCTCTGATTGCTAGAAAGTTCAAAAGTTGTGAGGTGCTGTCCAGGAAACAGATCTGTCCTTGGATAGTAAAATTCGTATAAAATCACCAGATTATCTTTTTGGTCTGAATTTTTTCGACAGCATTCTCTATATAATTGTCTTTCGTGCGTCTGTTCTGAGTTTTTTTATTTGAGTTGCAGAAGTGCCCCGAAAAAATCGATTACTACCTGCTGTTCTGTTTTTCACAGATTCTGTCCTGTTTTGCCTTTCCTTCATTTTGCAAATCAAGAGCTTGCTTTTTCTTTGCAAAAACCTTTTGGCAATCTTGAGAAACAGTAGAACTTAAAGAATATCTTTATTTCCAGCAAGGTATAATTATTTTATTAAGGGTACTAACCTCGCTAATCAGATTATGATGAGTTATGTATGAAGGGAGTTTTCAAGTGTGCGAGGGAAGATGATAAAAAGATTCAGGAGTGTCAAGCGCTCAAGCTTGGGGATGCCCCCATGCACCCCCAAGAAATATTCAAGGAGACTCAAGCGTCTAAGCTTGGGGATGCCCCCGTGCTTCCCCTTCTCCATCAACATTATCAGTTCGTCTTTCGTTTCGCTATATTTTTATCACTTCATGTGTTAAGTGCTATGCTTGGAGCGTCTTGCTTTTAGTTTTCTTTTTAGTTTTTCATAACAAGTCGGAACTCAGCATTCTTTATGTGGGAGAGAAACACGCTCGACTTCTACCTAGAACATAACATAGAATTTTCATGTCTATCTTTGCTGTGTGTGTTCTTTGTCTTTTAATAGCTACTATCATGCTCTGCTCTTAGTATTCATGCTTATCTTTTCAAAGAGCTTTTTGTTTAGCTGGTTGCTTGAACTCTTTTTAATTATCATGCTCACCTTATTAAGAGAGTTTGCTTCCGTTGCATTGGTTAATATGTCTATGATAAATATGCTACGTGCATAATGGTGCTTAGTAGTTCAGGTTTTCTTATGGTTAATCTCAAATAGCTAGGGGATTCCCAATGTGTTATTGGAGTCCCAACATGATTTGTTTGCTGATGATGTGGTATGGTTTAGTAATATCTTCCTTCAAGAATTTATTTTGATTGACTTGGCGTATGCTCACGCATATTTAAGACTGTAAAGAAAGTCTGTCAAGCCTTGATGATCTTTTATTTCTGAGTAGCGATATAACTTCCATGCCTGATTCAATATTGCTTTGTCGCTCTGCATGATTATGACCGTCATTGCTCTCTTAGTTGGTCGCTCCCAGTCTTTTGCTAACCTCCACCTGTACTAAGCAAACTAACCTTGCAATACATAGCTCATGGGAAAGTAGCTTAAAAACTATTGTGGTAAAGAATATGTTGCCTATGTATCTTATTTCTTATAAGTTGCTTGCTGAGCGGTAACCATGTTTCTGGGGACGCCATCAACTGTCACACTTTTGTTGAATATCATGTGAGTTGCTATGCATGTTCGTCTTGTCTGAAGTAAGAGTGATTTGCCATGGGTTGAATGAGTATGCATATTGTTAGAGAAGAACATTGGGCCGCCAACCAAAGCCATGTATCATGGTGGAAGTTTTAGCTTGGACATTAATCCTCAATCTCTTATGAGAATATTCTCAAGTTGAGATCTATCAAAAACGAGAAATCAAATGCGATTTATCTCCTTGGACCTTTGTACAGGTGGCATAGAGGTACCCCTTTGTGACACTTGGTTAAAACATATGTAATGCAATGATAACCCATGGAAATCCGAGCTAATTAGGACAAGGTGCGAGCACTATTGGTATTCGATGCATGAGGCTTGCAACTTATAGGATGTCTTATGCATGACACATATGAAGTACTACTACCGTTGACAAAATTGCTTCCATGTTTTCAAAATAAAAAGCTCTAACATATAACTATTCTTTTACTTTTTGAGTCTCCACCTTCTTTCTTCAAGCACCAACTACTGAGAGCATGATTGTCATTCTGAGTGTAATGTGCATTGTCCCAAAGTAGCATTGTCTTTTGCATGATTGTGATATCGTTTATTTTGAAATCATTGTATCTAGTCATCACTTAAACCTTGAAGGTGCCCCTGCATTTATATTTTGCTTCACTAAAGGGGGCAAGCTAGATATCACTTTATCATATTTGCACATCATGTTCATTGCAAATCTATTTGATGCTTCAATGTCATGTTGTAAAACTTTCAGTCATTTGTGATTTTCTCATGAGGCAATTTAATTACTATAGAATCATTGTCTCAGTAAGCTTTTGTCATATGACTATAATAAGTCCTATATGGTTAATTGCATGTCACCACAGAGATTATTCTTGTTATCATTTACCTACTCGAGGACGAGCAGGAATTAAGCTTGGGGATGTTGATACGTCCAAAACGTATCTATAATTTCTGCTTGCTCCATGCCACTTTTGGGTGATATTGCTATGATATTCATACACTTCCATACACTTTTGATCATATTTGGACTAACTTACTAATCCAGTGCACCCCAGTGCCAGTTTCTGTTTTCGACTGTTTTTGTATTTCAGGTTTTCACGTTACGAGAACTGCCAGGAAAAATCCAGAAAAATTATATAAAAAATCAGTGTTCCGGAAACTACCGTGCGTCCGAAGGGCAGCCGGGGGGGGGCCACCAGGGCTCCAGGCGCCCTGGCGGCGCGCCCGCCCCCCTGGGCCGCGCCGGGGGGGCGCCTGGGCCCCCCGAGGCTCCTCCGATGCCCCCCTTTGGCATATATTTAAAGCGTCTCCCGAAACCCTCGAAACAGGAACTCTTTTCGCGATCCCATCTCTGTTCCGCCGCCGCCGCCGCTTCCAAGATCGGGAGCACCAGGAGAACTCTTCCCGGCACCCTCCGGAGGGGAGGATCACCACCGGGAGCTTCTCCACCACCATGGACGCCTACCGGATGAGTTGTGAGTAGTCTCCCTTGGACCATGAGTCCATGACCAGTAGCTATGTGATGTTCTCCTCCCGTTCTTGTGCTTCACTAATTGGTCCTCGTGAGCTGCCCTACATGATCGAGGCACATATGTAATCCTTATGCTGTTGCTATGATGAGTTTGCTGGGATCCGATGGATTATGAGATTATGTTCAGATTGTGTTTGAGTAATATATTTGATTCACCTCTTTTATGTTTATGTTCGTAAGTAATTCTTGCATGTTCTCCGTTGTTATTTATTGCTTTGGCCAAGTAGTAGGTAGTGACTCCAAGAGGGAACGTTATGCTTGATTGTGGGTTCATGCCCCTCGATGACTAGCTTGAGTGACAGAAACATGAGTCTAGGGGATGTGTTGTTGCCACAAGGGGGAAAACAACGGTGCTTGTGCCCGCGGGTGCAAGGATTGTTTACTTTACGCAAAGTTCTTTTAATGCAGTTGTCTGTTGCTTTGAGTTTACACTATGGGTGGGGCTCGCAACTTAATACCAGCGAGATGTTCTGGATAGATATCTCAAGGTGGATGATTAGTAGTAGATATTGATGGATTTCGGTTTACTTACTTTGGCGTACCGCCCATGCTTTGAACCTCTACCTTTCTTGCAATGTAGTCAGCATTGGTTTGCGCACATGGTCCTGTCAATTGCCCAGCTGTAATTCGTTTACCTCACATAGCTGTTTTATCGTCTTTTGGGAGAGAGACATCACTAGTAAACATCACGAGACTCCGGTCCATATTACCATCATTGATCACATCCGCTATTTACTTTTCCGCTATTTACTTACTATTGCAATTATACCTATCACTATTATCACTTGCGTTTGATCCTTTGTAAACTGCAAGGCCGGAGGGATTGACAACCTATCTGTACTCGTTGGGAGCAAAGTTATTTGTATCTGTGTGCAGGTCCACGTTGATTGCTAATATCCGGCGCCGTTAGCAGTTGACACCTTCTTGTTGAAACTGGGAGTCTCTGGGAAATCGATCCTTGGTATTACCAAGGGAAAACTTCTGCTACACTGCATCTCAAACCTTCCACTTGGGGTAACCAACGAGGGGTGAGAAGCCACCTAGCAGTCCCGCATATTTCCCTTGTGTTGCTTGTCGTCAAAGTCGGGGCTATTGGCTACTTGCGCGTGTGGCCATCTGTTGGCATGTGCCGTCGTGGTTTCTGTTCCATGTCGGTGGCCAGATTGGCCGATGATGCCCATGTCACGTGGGTTGTGGTGTATCGGTTTTAGCTCGGTTTTTCGTCAATTAATTGGACAATTCTCTTCTTAATCAATAAAAATAAAAAGTCTTTTGCCTCGTTTCAAAAAATAAAACATTATATAACCAACAACTGGTTGTACTAACAATGGATAGTTTACATGTCTGGCTCCTACAACTGCGCCCATATGAGAGGTGGTATCTCCTTGCTTTGACACCAAATTCGATAAGATCTCGGTTACTCGCAAAAAAGAAGAAGAAAAATTCAGATCTCGGTTCAATCGTTTGACCGGCACATGGTCAGGCCTAGAACGGCGGGAAGCACGGAGCAATTTTTCTCTCTCTTTTATTTACTACGGCGGGGAGCACAGGGTTATCGGGAGCATCTCCTCCGCGCACTCGCCGCCGGGTCCCATTCCCCCGATGCTTCGCCGTCACCCAAATTCATCTTCCAAAATCCAAATGAAGCTCGCTCCTCAACTGCCATAGCAGCCCGCCGCGCCATCCTCGATTCCTTGCCGCATCGTTTCGTCCGCCACATGGACCCTGAATCCGAGGTCACGTTCGAGTTCGTGCCGGTGATCCGGCAGTACAGGAGCGGCCGCGTCGAGCGCCTGCTCCCCGTGGGAGTTAATTACACGATAGTACCACATTTGGGGCGGTGGTGGCGGATTGGTACCAAGTTTGGTAATTTTTACGTGTCAGTACCAAGTTTCGGGCAAGCCGTTGCAAATCGGGCTAAACTACGTACTGACAACGTATCTGACCAACGGGGCCCATATGTCAGATGCCGATGTGGCATATTTTTTGCAGAAAACCCCCTTATTTTATATGTAATCACGTAAAGGCACATTATTTTTGCGGGTAAAGGATTCACGTGAGTGTCTTTTTTTTCGTTCGGACTTATTTGAAAGTTTCCGTCGAAATGAACAAATAAATAAAACAAACGGAAAATCGGGCGCGGGCAGGTTTCGAACCTGCGAGGCTAACCGGCCGTTCGTGCTCGATTCCACGCGACATCTTTGTTATACGGTGAAGCGGACGTTGGGCCGGCTGTTGGGCCAAGCGAGGCCTGCAATGTTTTTTCGTTTCGGGTTTTACTGCCGCCAGTGCTGGGCTCGTTCGCCCAGGTTTCTTTACCTTTCATTTTGTTATGCTTTATTTTTGTTTCTGGTTTTGGCTTTTTTAAGTTTTTTTTTTTCTCATTCACTGTGTTAGTTTTTTTTCCTCATTCACTGTGTTAGTTTTTTTTTTCTGACATACTGACTGAATATATGATGAACATCTTTTCAAATATGCATGGAGATTTTCAGAATGTATGCAGCGCACTTTGTTGGCATATAGTAATCACTTTTTAATGCATGATTAACTATTCTTTACAAACGGTGAATATTTTTTAATATATTGAACGTTTGGTAACATACGTTGAATAAATTTTAAATGCAAATTGTACATTTTTTAATATATGTTGAGCAGTTTTCTTCATATACGGTAAACATTTTTCTACTTTGTGTTGAACATTTTCTTAATACATGCTGATTTTTTTTGACAATGTGTATTTCAAAAATATAATCAATATACAAGCAAGTAAAAAAACTATGTGTTCAGCATATAATAGTTTTATTATTGGCGTATTTGAATAATATAAGGAGGATACGCAATAATTGTAAACGTATTAATATTATGTTCAAAAACGAGTAACTAAGGGCCCGCAGCCGCGCTGGGCCCAACAGCCGGCCCAGCGTGCGCACACTAGTATAAAAGACGGACCGCATGATTCATACCAGTAACGCTTGGGTGGCGTGGTGGCTAGTTGCTGTCGTACCCGTATAGCGGGTCGCGTGTTCGAAACCTGTCGGCGCCTGGTTTTTCGGTTATTTATTTTACTTGTCCAGTTGGCCGAAATTTTTAAATAAGTCCGGACGAAAAAAGGACACTCACGCGCGAATCCTTTACCAGCAAAAATAACGTGCCTTTACGTGGTTAAATATAAAGTAAGGGTGTTTTCTGTAAAAAATATGCCACATCGGCACCCGACATATGGGCCCCGTCAGTCAGATACGCTGTCAGTATGTAGTTTAGTCCGATTTGTAACGGTTTGCCCGAAACTTGGTACTGACACGTAAAAATTACCAAACTTGGTACCATTCCGCCACCACCGCCCCAAATGTGGTACTATCGTGTAATTAACTCTCCCCGTGGACGCCGCCACGGGGGTCGCCTCCAGGGACGTCGTCTTCGACCCGGCCACCGGCACGTGGGCCCGCCTCTACCTCCCCGCGTGCCCCCCCGCCGGCGGCGAGAGCGACAGGCTCCCCATCATGGTGTACCTCCACGGCGGCGGCCTTGTCGCCGGCTCGGCCGCGGACGCGCCCGAGCACGCCTTCCTCAACCGCCTCTGCGCCCGCGCGCGCGTCCTCGGCGTGTCCGTCGAGTACCGCCTCGCGCCGGAGCACCCCGTCCCGGCCTGCTACGACGACGCGTGGGCCGCGCTCCGGTGGGCCGCCGAGGGCGCGGACCCGTGGCTCCGGGACCGCGGCGACCGCGGGCGGATGTTCGTGGTCGGGTACAGCGCCGGCGGCAACGTCGCCCACAACGTGGCGCTCCGCGCCGGCTCGGAGGCCGAGGCGCTCCCCCGCGGCGCCCGGGTCAGAGGGCTCGGGCTCCTGCACCCATACTTCCTCTCGGCCGAGAAGGCCGACGGCGAGCACTCGTGGCTGAGGGGCAAGCTGGAGGAGCTGTGGCCGTTCGCGTGCGGCGGCCGCACCTCCGGGCTGGACGACCCGCGGGTCAACCCGGTGGCCGACGGGGCGCCGAGTCTGCGGCGGCTCGGCTGCGACCGCGTCCTCGTCTGCCTCGCCGAGGACGAGCTGCGGCTCCGAGGCAAGGCGTACCACGACGGGCTGCTGGGGAGCGGGTGGGCGGAGGGCGACGCCGAGCTGCTCGACTCCGTCGGCGAGGACCACCAGTTCTTCCTCCGGGAGCCCCCGAGCGCGACGGCGCTGGTTCTCATGGACCGGCTGGCCGCGCTCCTCGGCGCCGGCGCGAACCAGCAGTAGACCAGACGTCAGGCGCTGGACTAGTGCGTTTGGTGTTGTACTAGTACTCTGTTCTACTATGCGTGTATCTGGAATTTTTATGCGTGTGATGCGTGGAATAAGACACTCTCATAAGAGCATCTCCAACAGCCGCGCTTCGCGCCGCGCCTAAAAAACATGTTTGCCGCGCGCTGTTCGTCTGGTTTGCCGCGTCGCGCAGCGCTGGCTCCAGCAGCAGCTTTAAAATGCAGCGCGCGCGCTCCGCTCTAGCAGCGCGCAAAAATGCAGCGCGCGCGCCGCTCCAGCAGCGCCAAATATGGCATTTGGACACAAAATAGTTTGAAACATTCAATCAAAATGCAATGAACATGTGAAATTTAACACAAACAAGTTGATGAATAAAAGTCATGCCCACAAGTTCATCCAACCAAGTTCAAAATGCAAACCAAGTTCAAAATACAAGTTCATCCAACAAAGTTCAAGACATATAAACACATCAACCATCTTCCCCGTCTTCTTCCTCTTCTTCCGCCGACGATTCTTCCTCTTCTTCCGCCGATGAATCTTCCTCCCTAACTTCATCACGCACCGCATCACGTGTAGCTCCGACGGTCTTGGCAAGTTCTTCAACGGCATTTTCATGGGTATGTGTGTGAGGCACATCGAAAGACATTCCACTCATGGCCGGAGGTGCACCCATGCCTCCCATGGCGGCCGGAGGTGCACCCATGCCTCCCATGAGAGAAGCAAAACTCATGCCACCCATGCCTCCCATAGCGTTGGAGGGTGCTCCAAAGCCACCCATGCCTCCCATAGCGTTGGAGGGTGCTCCAAAGCCACCCATGCCTCCCATGGCGGCCGGAGGTGCACCCATGCCTCCCATGGCTCCGAAGCCACCCAAGCCTCCCATGGCGTCGAGGCCCATGCCTCCCATGCCGCCGAGGCCACCGCCACCCATGCCGTCGAGGCCACCGCCATCCATTGTGCGGATCATGGCTCTTTTTTGAATCAAGTCTTCTTCACGGGCAAGGTTGACATATTCCATTTGCGCATCATTGAACAAAGATGTGTCCAAGAAGAACAAGTGATTTTCCCATTCCAACAACTTAGCTCGCTCCTCCATGCCCACCTTCCTCTCCTCCAATGCCACTTTCCTCTCCTCGGCGGCCACCCTCCTCTCCTCGGCCGCCAACCTCCTCTCCTCGGCCGCGGCATCTTGGTTCCTTAACATTTTCCTCACCTCGTTCGCTTCTTTTCTTGCATTCACAATAGCTTCCATAGCATTTGTGAGCTCATCATCTCCTTTCCTCTTCTTCTTTTCGGTTTTGTCCTTCTTGCACCCATCCGGTCGTTTTGGTTTCGAGTATGAAACTGAGTTGGGTGTGGGGCTTCTCTTGCCGTCATCACTTGATGCATCATCCTCCTCCTCATCATCATTCAACTCAATTGTGCGCTTGCGTTTGTTGCTCAAATGCAAATCATCCAAATCTTCACGCTTCTTCCATTTCTCATCATCCTTCAACACTTCATAGCAATGAGGCAAGGTAAAGATCTTTCCTTTCTTGATCTTCCCCTTCTTGGTTGTCCTCGTCTCTTCTTTGAACAAGTTTTGTGCAATGTTGTACTACAAGAAAAACAAAACAAGTTAGCACTTCGGACACCAAAAACAAGTATGATGAACATGTATGAGATGCCACTTACTCTATCATCCTCATTTGTGCCACTTGGGTTAAGCTTGTCAACTGCCTTTTGTGCGGCCGCCCACTTTTGACAATCCGAGTTGATTGTCGACCATCAGGACCGAAGTGATCTCTCGGAGCGGTCAATTCCACTCACGTTCTGAGCATCAAAGTGTTCTTTCATTCGCCCCCAATAAGCATCTCTACTTTGATCACCTCCAACGGATGGATCCCTCGACACTTGCAACCAAGTATTGCATAGTAATTTGTCATCGTTGGTGGTGTAATTGCCCGCTCTTCCTTTCGGCGCCTCGACAATGCCCTCACCCTCCTCGTCCACCTCAAACTCATGGTCGTCCAAATGGATGTCATTGGTTTGAGACCAATGCGAATTGTTGGACCCAACACCCATAGTTGACATGTATGCATCATCGTTGAGACTACAAATGCAAATATAAGAAATCTATATGATGATGCATTGAACAAATAACAAGAAAATAAAAGTTGGATTTTTTTCACCTTGGAGGCATTTCGTCGAACACGTGGTGCGCGTCGGTCGCCGACTCAACTAGTGAGCTCGCCGGCGCTTCGGTAGACGCCGGAGCCGTCCGCCGCCCTGCAAGCTTCTTCTTCGCCTTCGAGCTGTCAGAGCCGTCCGCCTTCTTCTTCTTCGCGGATGTTTTTCTTTTCTTCGGCTCTGACGCATTGGGGAGCTTTGACGGTGCGGCGGCAGCACGGGACGGCGCCGGTGCGACGCCACCCGTCGGCGTGGTCATCCGCGGCGGCAAGAAGAGGCTGCGTGCGAGGCCGACGGTCGACGGAGCTCCGGTGGCGGCGGCGGCGCCATCGCCAACGCTCGCCGCGCTAGGGTTTTCGGCGACGGCGGCGGCGGCGGGGGGGGGGGGGGCTGTACATTGGGGTCAGCGGGGTGCCGGTGTGCGCGTCCATGGTGGCAGGGGCGCTGGCGCCGGC
The DNA here is from genome assembly GCA_902687465.1 of Secale cereale. Classification (NCBI taxonomy): domain Eukaryota; kingdom Viridiplantae; phylum Streptophyta; class Magnoliopsida; order Poales; family Poaceae; genus Secale; species Secale cereale. Next base: position 826,607,452 of record LR738713.1, read on the forward strand.
GCGCGCGGGTGTGAAGGAGGAAGAAAAGGGCGAGTTCGCGCGCGCGCTCAAGTCTGCCGCGCGCGGAAGTGGACGCCCGAAATTAACCGCGCGGGATGAGGCTATGGCCAGCGCGCCCAACTCGTTTTAGCGCGCGCGCGGTTTTTGCGCGCCCGCTGGAGCTATCCACCGCGTTGCGCGCGCTATAATTGCCTTTTTTGCGGCGCGGCGCTAGTATAGCGCGGCTGTTGGAGATGCTCTAAGTCACAGTATAACTGTGAATCATTTTACCCAAGCAATCCTCCACGACGGTACTGTAGCGCGGATGATATATGGGGCCGGGTTCCACATGATAGTGACTGTACTGCACCTTACTGTACTGTAGAGGATCCGGATCACGCGGCAGGACAGGGGAGCCCCAGTTCCTTCTCTCTAAGGCCAACTCGAGCACGCGAGCCCATCCTGTCCGGGTGCGTCCGTTTGGGGTAGAACAGACGAATAGCGCGGCCCAACGCGCGGTCCCAAACTTACTAATGTCCGTATTTCGTCCGTTTTCGACCTATTCCCGGCTCAAACTTGCGCCGAATTTGGGGTGAAACGGACATCGCGCGGACGGGCTCGACGCACGCCCATGTCCCCCCGTGGCCCGCCTGTCGGGGACACAAGTCCATTTGTTTCCAACGCCTCCGCCCGCTCTCCCCCGCCCCACCCCGCCGTTGGCGCCGTCACTATTCTCCGGCCGCCTCCTTACTGCTCACCCCTCGGCCGTCCATACCAGCGCCGTCGCTTGGAGGAGATTTGGCCGTCGCTTGAAGGATATTTGGTCGTGGCCGTCGCTTGGAGGAGATTTGGTCGTGGCCGTCGTAGCCGGTAGGAGGGGGGAGACGAGCGTCGGCGATGTTTATGGACCATGACGGCCACGGCAGCTTCCGACGAGTGCTCCAGAGCGGCCATTAGCTGGCCGCCAACCACCCCTACTGCATCGAGGTGATCATCGCGGCCTCTTTGCCACCACGACCGCAAGGTGTTCGACACTTTGCCTACAAAGGTATGGACAGTGGAGATGAATTTTTCTTCCACCACTTCATTTATTCATCGGACGATTCGTCCTCGGATGATGAAGATCTTGTGGTGGCTGCACTGATCGTTCACAACCACATTCAACGACAGCTTCCTCGGTACAGGGGTTCACTCCCTGGGCGTGCTCCCAACCTGAACCGCAACAGGGAGAGGGGTCACGCCCTGCTCTATGCTGATTACTTTGCGAACACCCCGCTCTTCAAGCTGGATAAATTTCGTCGCCATTTTTGTATGGCAAGACATGTGTTAAATCGTATCCGAGAGGGAGTGGTTGCTTATGACCAATACTTCGAGTGCAAGACAGATGCCCTTGGCAAGCTTGGATTCTCCTCTTACCAGAAATGCACCGCGGCCATTCGCATGCTTGCATATGGAATTCCAGGCGATCTGGTGGATGAGTACGTGAGGATGAGTGAGTCCAGATGTCTGTTGTCAATGTACAACTTATGCAAGGCCGTGGTGGAAGTGTTTGGCCCTGAGTAATTGAGGGAGCCGAATGCAGCTGATACAGTAAGGCTGTTGGCAATCAACGCCGATAGAGGCTTTCCTGGCATGCTTGGCAGCATAGATTGTATGCATTGGGAGTGGAAGAACTGTCCATTTGCTTGGCAGGGCCAGTACAAGGGGCATGTTAAAGCGTGCACTGTCATATTAGAAGCAGTGGCTTCGCAGGATCTTTGGATATGGCATTCTTTCTTCGGCATGGCAGGTTATCACAATGATATCAACGTGTTGCAGCGTTCTCCAGTCTTCGCAAGGCTTGCAGAAGGCCACTCCCCACCTGTCAACTTTGAGATCAACGGCCATCAGTACAACAAGGGATACTACCTAGTTGATGGTATATATCTCAAGTGGTCAACTTTTGTGAAGACAATCCCGAAGCCCCAAGGTGAGAAGAGAAAGAGATTTGCTCAAATGCAAGAGAGTGCTAGAAAGAATGTGGAACGTGCTTTTGGTGTGCTTCAATCCCGATGGGGTATCGTTCGAAACCCTGCACTGTCATGGGACGAAGGGAAACTTTGGGAGGTGATGACTGCTTGTGTGATCATGCACAACATGATCGTCGAGGACGTATGTGATAACAGCATCTTCGACCAAGGATTTGACTTCCAAGGTGAAAATGTTGAGCCCATGCACCAAAAACTGGCCACGTTTGAACAGTTTACCTAATTCCATCGTGAACCGCGTGACTGGCATACTCATTTGGATCTTCAAAATGACTTGGTTGAGCACGTGTGGGCTCACATTGGCAACCAATAGATGTATTGGTTCTTTATGTTCATTCAAGACAATTTCGATTTGGTTGTAAAACTATTTTATTAGAGACTTCGATTGGGTTGTAAAACTATTTTTATTTTCAGACAATTAAACATTTGAACGTGCTAATAACTAGTTTTGAACATTAAAATATGAATATATGGGCATTTTTTGCCGTGGCGGACAGGATGAGGCCGAAGGATGCGTCTGCGTGTTGGGCGCATGGCCACCGCATCCCAGAACGGGCCCGGCGACCCCAATGCAATACCTAAACGGACAGAATCCGGGATAAACGAACGTCCGTTTGGGGTCGCCCCGTTGGAGTTGGCCTAATGTCTAGGTATAGGATTGATTTGTCGGGTGTCAGGTGACTAATATAAATGTGGTACTTCTAAAAAACTGTGAATAATTTTGATCTTGTTAACTAAATCTATCCACGTACTTTCTGAACAAGAAAAGTCCACACACTCGCATAACTTAAAACGATGATGTTTTTATTGCCAAAATTTGTGCAACAATGTCATACTAATACCGGATGCTTCATGCATTTAATAGCTTTCAACAACAATGCATAAACATCACACGTTTTATGCCTATTTAGGAGTAACAATGTTCCTTTTTCGTGGATGATTAGGCAAGTTGGACGCCTGAACCGCCTTTTGCCACAACCCGAAATGATCTGCACCGAATGTACATTATACAATGGGATACTGTAACTGGCTTAGGATGATGGATTTATTTCACTTTATGAGGGTCTTAATTTGGAGGATGGCAGCAGGAAGATTAACTTACAGTGTACATACAATATATGCACCTGATGATAAAAATACAAACCTATAGGCAAGGTCAAGAAAAATCAATAGAAACCTCAGCAAACGGCAGGACAAAGGCTTGCTTGCAAAACAATCTTACATTATGGGATGGAGGGAGTAGGTACAAAGGAACCGAATCAACATGTGAGAGAACAAATATTTCCATAAATAACGTCCAGAATCTGGATAGAACATACATAGCACGATGTAACAACAAAACAGGTTGCCATATGCACACGGAACGGGCACATGAGGAAAGATAACAGCAAGAAAATATAGCTTATCTGGTAATACAACAAGAGACCAACACATGACTGATGTGAGCTGTTTCGATCATTCTGGGGCAAGCAAACATGGCACTCGGCAGCATAGGGCCAAGTTGCAGCATTACTCCTCGTTGACGGTTTCGGCGTCAGATACTGGCTCACCGCCCAACTGCCAGGGCTCAAGATCTTCGGAATCATCATCCTCGTGCCGACACCACTCGCCGGATGTGTCCCGGTACGGTGTCCCCAGTTCCTCGCCGCCACATGCCAGGCGCAAGAAAGGGCGGGTTAGAACCAGGGCGTCAACCATGATCCTGTTCAAGCTGCCTTTTAACCCGAGCCATCGCAGTCTTGGGAAGAGTGGTTTCTTGAACCACCGCATTGCGAGTAATGTGATCCCACCGCAGTCGTAGAGATCCAGCAGCTGCAAGGTGCTGCCGCAAGTTACCCCCTCGAATTGCATGGATGCAAGAGCCTTCACAGAAGCATCCCCTATTTCTGGATTCTCTCGCAGCCGCAGCTCAGTAAGAGGAGCTCGGGTCCGCACTATCACCATGATAGCATCGTCAGTGAGACTTGGGATTCTTGAGAGATCCAACGCATGTAGGCTCTCTTTAACAGAACCAGCAAACAGCAAGGGTATGCAATCATTTGTTAGCTTATAGCAGCCCCTCAGAGATAATGAAGCTAGCGGGCATACTCCAGCGCCCAGATACTCCATTGCTTGATTAGTGATCATGGTTCCATCCAACACCAATTTCCGCAGACCGGGAAGGCAGCTCAGAGCTCTTACAGCTTCATCACCCAGACTCTTGCAATCTTTAAGATCCAAAACATTGAGACCCTTGTTGAATGACAGCCTCTCAATCCCAACATCAGTTAGCAGAGCACACCATCTCAGACTCACATGTGTTAGGCAAAGGGAGGTGGCAACAATGTCATGGAAAACAAGATCAGTGAGATGGCTTCCATTAGTCACCTTAAGCTTATGAAGACCTGGACAAGCCTGTATGATGGCCCTAAACCCGGTGTCCGTTACACGGGAGAAACCACCAAGACAGATACTCTCCAGATTTGAGCACTTCTTGGACATTAGCAGAATTCCCAGATCATTTACATGGCGGAAAGACGTGTATATGAACTCCTGGCTTCTAATTAGCGATAAATGCTTCAACTTACCCTTCGGATTGATCTGCTGAAGACCAGCATCTGTGAGATCTGTTGCAGTTGCAGATTCAGGTTCCATAATTGGTGAATCCTGAAGGTCTAGATGTGTCAATAATGGAAGTGCTGTTGATATGGACCCAATCAAATGGTCGGTGATGAACTCAACTGTGAGGCGCAACTTCTGAAGGCTAGGAAAAAAGACAGGCGCCTTGACATAACCAATGCGTTGTCGCGACTCGATAGCCACATCCAGAAGTGCAAGTAACATTTGCAATGGAATAAAACCCATTTCAAGAGAGGACAGGCCTTCAGAAGCAGATGACCAGACATGGCTGAAACTGGGGTTATCGAACTTTGAGAAATCAAGTGCCAAGTGGAGAGTCTGCAAATAAAAGGTATGTATGTTGTCAGTTCAATTACATGCCGATAAAGGTACTCAAATCTCAAAGTAAATCACACAACTGTTTACGGGACGGCAATAACTATTGTCGATAAGCAGAAACTCTCAAGGCCTCAGCACTGACTTCAGCCAGTGTGTTGTACTCCCTCTGTACCATAATATTTGTCGTTTGAGCAGCTGAAATTGAGCTGCTCAAACGACAAATATTATGGTTCAGAGGGAGTATATTAGACAGATCATGCAATGTAAGTCAATTAGAAGCTGATAGCAATAGCCTCATTTGTCTTTAGTTAACTACTAATTCACTATTAAATGTTCCAGAATGAGCCACACGGTGCTGTTCAATCAAAGGAGATAATGATTGTACAAAATCAAATCTGAGATGAAACCAACCCGGACCTACCTCCAAGCTGGAGCATCCATCGAGCAACGCCTTCAGATCAGAGAATGTCATGGCCAAGCCCCTCCGATCAGCAAGTGAGTTCAGAGACAGCACCCTGCATCCAAGCAAAAGAAGATATACTTATTTCTGAAGGTCAACTTCACACTGCACAACAGAGCCAAACAGAATTTACCATACACAGGCGATTTGTGATACGCATACAGGTGCGAGCGCGTGCGGCAAAAGAAATCACACCGTGCGGAGGTGACAGGGGCGCGTGCAGCGGGGTTAGTACCTGAGATCCGGGCAGGTGGCGCTGAGCTCGCGGAGCAGGCGGCCGCTGATGTTGTTGCAGTTGCGGAGGGTGAGCTCGTGCAGGCCGGGGCGGGCGAGGCAGTCGACGGCGTCGTCGTCGAGCCGCGCGGCGTCCAGCCGGAGGCTCCGCAGGGCCGGGTTGCGCGGCAGCAGCGGGCGGAGCAGGTTGTGCGTCAGCACCACCTCCTGAACCAGACGACATGCACACAAACACGAGACGTAAGTCAGTCAGCCGCGGGCGGACGGTCGGCGGTGGCGACGGGATACGCGCAGGCGAAGGCACTGACGAGGAGGTGGAAGGCGGGGAGGAAGGAGAGGGCGTGGGAGGCGCAGGAGCGGAAGCAGCGGCAGACGGCGGAGGCGAGGAGGAGGGAGCGGACGTCGAGGCGGGAGAGGATGGTGGCCACGACGGCGGCCGGGAGCGCGTTGTCCATCGCCGGCGGCGGCGCGGGGGCCGGGTCGTCGATCGGATCTGGCGCGGACATGGCAGTGGTGGATGGTAGTGGTGCTGGGAGAGCGGACGGACATGGGCGGGTTTTGAGCCAGAGCAGAGAGCCGTCGCTGCGCTGCTTCGCGGAAGCTTCCTTCCGGATCACATGGGCCCACGCGCCGCTTGGTGCGGTGCGGCGGCTGTCTTGTGGGCCAGGAGAAGGGTGACCACGCCGTTTTTTGTTTTTTCAGAAGAAAATAGACGTTGGGCGCGCTTTGCTGGTCAGAATCAGAATGGATAATCGTTGATAAAAAGCCTTCCGAGAAACAGTTGGATGGTTGGAGAGACGGTGATATTCTCAGTCCATCGTGATTTAAGTTCTGATGTTCGTATTATTCATTGATTTATTTCAGAATTTTCGACGATGTGCTTTCAGCGGAAGAAGATGTTCCCGTCAACGATGAGGCGTCTACGGTGACTTCGTAACTCTCAAAATGATATGCCGCCTCAGTCTCTCGAAGGTTCTCGTAGGGATAGGGTGTGTGTGCGTTGATAAGGGTGAGTATATGCGGGTTTTTTTTCTTCTTCTTCTCCTCCTCCTCCTCCTTCTGATTCTCCTTCTCCTCCTTCTTTTCCTCCTCCTCCTTCTCATTCTTCTGATTCTCCTTCTCCTCCTTCTTTTCCTCCTCCTCCTCCTCCTCATTCTTCTTCTTTTTCTCGGAAAGGTCCTTCCGCCTCACATTGGTGTCCACTACGTGACGCGTGGTGGAATGCCGCATGTCGTCGTCGGTCGCTGGAAGTGCCATTTAAGTCACGAAGAGCGCCATTGGAGCCGATGTATCCTCTTTGTATGTGTCATCGTGGGTGTGCTTATTGTGTCGTGGGGCGTGATAGATTAAGGTAAATGGCCGCGGAAATAAATGGGGACTGGGCGGCCTGGATTCTCGGTACGTCCGCATGGCAATTTTTGTTGCGGGTAACCGCATCGTGGCGCCGCGCTCGGCGCAACCGCATGCATAATGGTGGCACGAAGGTACGTGATCGTGCGCCGATACCAAATGCCGGCAGCGCGCGCAGAGGGACACAAGCAGAGCGCGCTGCGGCCGCCTCAACACCGAGCAATCACACGTATAGAGCAGTTGAACACGCAGGGAATGGTCGTCTACAAGCCGACCGTCATTAGCGAGCTGGCGGCATGATGTGAAACTACATGGCGTTCCACATCACACATTGGGCGAACAATCGTTCGAGTGGCTGTGTGCTAGGTAACTAAATTGCAAACATTTTTTTATTAACCTATGTGTATGCAGTGGCGGATGTACAGGGTGGGCCGCGGCCCACCCTGGAATTTTGATACAGCCTATATACCTATACATTTTTTTTTTTGCGAAATATATACCTATACATTCTAACTGGGCAGAAAAAAACGGTCCAATGAAAACACCCAGGAGGGACGAACGCAGCCGCCCACGCACGCCCAGCCCTTGTCCTGACGCCCTCGCACAGCCCGACCCCGACGCCTAGCCGGCAGCCGCCGCCGTTCCTCGCAGCCTCGCCGCCGGTCAAGCCCCTGCCGCCGCCCAGGAAGCTCCCTCTTCTCCTCCCGCCCGCCCGGCCCTTCGGTCCAATCCGCGTGTCCCTGCGGCCTGCGCGTGCCCCTGCCCCCTACCCCAGCGCGCGGCTGCGCCCCTGCCGCCGGCCAGCTGCCGGGCGCACCTGCCTTCGCGGCCTCGCCCCTGCAAATCCGGCTCATTCACCAATCTTCAAAAGAATACCCCAATTTAAGGTACTAAAATACCCCAAATTTCTGATTTAGGGTTTGATTTTGCACTATGCTATCCACTACAAGAACAGATACATAATTTAGCACATCATTTCGGCCTCAATTAGATTTATTGATAGAAAGTAGTTTTCTTGCAGACTTGTTGAAAAATGAAGAAGGCCTTGGAAATCTTGTTGATCTCGTAGTTAAGCTTATTCAAACAGGAAGACATATAGCTCATAATTTGGTGTACTTGCTTCTAAAATTGGTATTGATTCTACTGGTGGCAACAATAAATATTGAGAGAGCATTTTCTGCCATGAGTTTAGTCAAGAGCAAGTTGAGAAATAAGATGGATCATAGTCTTTTGGATGATTGCCTAGTCACATACTCCGAGGGATGCTTTCTCTGGGGTGAAAGAAGATGACATAGTTGATACCTTCATGGCAACGCAAAAACATAGGCCGGAAATATAGTCTTTTTAAGCTTCTCAAGGTATGTATTATGGTCAATGTACCATTTACTATGTAGGCTTCTTTAGCAAAACTAAGAATTAGTTCAGAATTTTAGTGTGTTTATAAGATAAAATTCTTTTTGGGGCGGACCACCCTGTTTCCAAAACCTAGCTCCGCCACTGTGTGTATGTATCATTTCATCCTCCTGTCGTATGTCTTGTCATCGCACTGTCGCAGAAGGCTTAGAGCGAAAGCTTGAGCACCACACAAACATTTTTTGGGTCAAACGTTGGCTTGAAGAGGCCCCAATAAATCGTCGGTGAGCCCGTTCTTGAGCAACCGTTTAGGTTCCCGCGCACAGCCGCGCAAGCTTTCTGCACGAGTCAGCGAAAATCCCCAAAACCCCAATGCTTACCGGCCTGCTATATAAACCCTCATGACAGATGAGTCATGTGTCACATTCCCCCCTCCTCATAGCTAATCTCGTCTTCTTCTCTCACAATCGCCAATGGCACCGATCCATCGTAGGTGCCCATCCACTCTATTGTTATCAGAGGACAACTCCATCTGGGAGGCTACAACGCCGCGGCGGCACAGTCCCAACGTCGTGTACTACGCATGTCGTCCCTGTTGGGTGTGCGCACAACACCCATCACACGCTCCGCCGTCGCTACCCGTCGGTAGCTATTGCCGGCCGCCTTTGCGGCCACCCGACCGCCGGCCGTCGTGGCTGCCACACCACCAGCGAAAGCCAGGGTCGTCACCCGCTCCGCCACCGTAGCCCGAAGACAGGAGGTGGCCTTTATGGCGGCCACCCCATTGTCGGTCGTTGTGGCCTTCACCCGCTCTGCCACCGCCGCCCGAAGGCGGGAGGTAGCCGTCGTGGCTACCACCCCACCGTCGACCGCCGGGGCCATCACCCGCTCCGCCACCGCCGCCCGAAGGCGGGAGGTGGAGGTGGAGCCCCGCATGTGCGTCAGGGACCTTGCACTCTACATCGAGTTCCCGTGGGGGGAGAACACATGGTCGAGCATGCAAAGAGTACTTACCGCCGCTGTGGTCGCATCACACACTGCCATAGAGACGCATAATGCGGAGATCTATGAGTAGTCCCACCGCTTCGAGAGGGGTCATCTCGAGCAGTAGAGGGCGTTCGAGGTGGGCGCCGCTAAAGTTGCAGAAGTGGCAGGCGCTGGATTCCACTTCTCCAGCTCGTCGGTATGCTCCTCCTCCTCTGCCTTACTTAGCACGCTCGGCAGAGGAGAGGCTGCTATAAGTAGTACAAAGCCCCTCCATAGTAGTAGTATTTAGGGGCTATTTTGTTCAGTTCATCTGACTATAGATATGGTTGTAATGTACTACATACTTAAAATTAGCTAGTATATATAGTTGAACTAGTTATTTTAGTATGTAGCTGGCAATAATTAGGGAGAAGTTTGTTCGGCTCAGCTGTCGAGTTGAACTGTTTGTATAAATAACGACTGCTTAATCTATGAATGAAATATGTGCTTACTGAATTTTTGTTGCAAAATTAGACAGTGCTAGTGATTTTTAGCTGCAATTTTTGACAAATGTTAGTGTTACAAGGTTGACAAATAGCAATGTTACTAGATCGACAAATGCTAATGTTTCCAGTTTGGCAAATGGCAATATACCTAATATGACATATGCAAATCATATCAAATTGTTGTTGGGGAACGTAGTATTTTAAAATTTTCCTACGATCACGCAAGATCTATCTACTAGATGCATAGCAACGAGAGGGGAGAGTGTGTCTACGTACCCTCGTAGACCGGGAGCGGAAGCGTCAAGTGACGCGGTTGATGTTGTCGAACTTCTTCGCGATCCAACCGATCAAGCACCGAACGTACGGCACCTCCGCGTTCAGCACACGTTCAGCTTGATGACGTCCCACGAGCTCTTGATCCAGTTGAGCTTCACGGGAGAGTTTCGTCAGCACGACGGTGTGGTGACGGATATGATGTATTCACCGGCGCAGGGCTTCGTCTAAGCACTGCAATGGTATGACCGAGGTGTGTTTCTGTGGAGGGGGGCACCGCACACGGCTAAAACAATTCAACTTGTGTGTCTTTGGGTGCCCCCCTGCCCCCGTATATAAAGGAGCAAGGGAGGAGGGCCGGCCGGCCTCCTATGGTGCGGCTAGGGCAATCCTACTAGGAATAGATTGCAATCCTATTCCTAGTAGGAGTCCACCAAGAAGGAAGAGAGGGAAAGGAAAAAGGAGGGAGAGGTGGCGCCCCCCCAATCCTAGTCCAACTAGGATCCCCTGGTGGGGCGCCGGCCAACCTCTATGGGCTGCCTCTCTCCTTTCCTTAAGGCCCACTATGGACCATCCCCCCTCGTAGGGGGTTCCGGCAATCCAATTAAATCCGAAACTTTTCCGGAACACTTCCGGTGTCCGAATATAGTCGTCCAATATATCAATCTTTATGTCTCGGACATTCCGAGACTCCTCGTCATGTCCGTGATCTCATCCGGGACTCCGAACTACCTTCGGTACATCAAAACTCATAAACTCATAATACCGATCGTCATCAAACGTTAAGCGTGCGGACCCTACGGGTTCGAGAACTATGTAGACATGACCGAGACTCATCTCCGGTCAATAACCAATAGCGGAACCTGGATGTTCATATTGGCTCCTACATATTCTACGAAGATCTTTTATCGGTCAAAACCGCATAACAACATACGTTGTTCCTTTTGTCATCGGTATGTTACTTGCCCGAGATTCGATCGTCGGTATCTCTATACCTAGTTCAATCTCGTTACTAGCAAGTCTCTTTACTCGTTCCGTAACACATCATCTCGTGACTAACTCATTAGTCTTTTGCTTGCAAGGCTTATTGTGATGTGTGTTACCGAGAGGGCCCAGAGATACCTCTCCGACACTCGGAGTGACAAATCCTAATCTTGATCTATGCCAACACCACGAATACTTTCGGAGACACCTGTAGAGCATCTTTATGATCACCCAGTTACGTTGTGACGTTTGATAGCACACAAGGTGATCCTACGGTATTCGGGAGTTGCATAATCTCATAGTCATAGGAACATGTATAAGTCATGAAGAAAGCAATAGCAGTAAAACTAAACGATCATAGTGCTATGCTAACGGATGGGTCTTGTCCATCACATCATTCTCCTAATGATGTGATCCCGTTGATCAAATGACAACTCATGTCTATGGTTAGGAAACATAACCATCTTTGATCAATGAGCTAGTCTAGTAGAGGCATACTAGGGACACTCTATTTTGTCTATGTATTCACACATGTACTAAGTTTCCGGTTAATACAATTCTAGCATGAATAATAATCATTTATCATGATATAAGGAAATATAAATAACAACTTTATTATTGCCTCTAGGGCATATTTCCTTCAGTCTCCCACTTGCACTAGAGTCAATAATCTAGCTCACATCGCCATGTGATTTAATACCGATAGTTCACATCGTTATGTGAATAACACCCATAGTTCACATCACCATGTGACCAACACCCAAAGGGTTTACTAGAGTCAATAATCTAGTTCACATCGCTATGTGATTAATAAGGTGTGATCATGTTTTGCTTGTGAGAGAAGTTTAGTCAACGGGTCTGTCACATTCAGATCCGTATGTATTTCACAAATTTCTATGTCTACAATGCTCTGCATGGAGCTACTCTAGCTAATTGCTCCCACTTTCAATACGCATCCAGATTTAGAGTCATCTGGATTTAGTGTCAAAGCTTGCATCGGCGTAACCCTTTACGACGAACTCTTTATCACCTCCATAATCGAGAAACATTTCCTTAGTCATCCAATTACTAAGGATAATTTTGACCGCTGTACAGTGATCTACTCCTGGATCACTATTGTACCTCCCTGTCAAACTCATGGCAAGGTACACAATGTGTTTTGTACACAACATGGCATACTTTATAGAACCTATGGCTGAGGCATAGGGAATGACTTTCATTCTCTCTATATTTTTCTGCCGTGGTCTGGCTTTGAGTCTTACTCAACTTCACACCTTACAAGTCAGGCAAGAACTCCTTCTTTGACTGATCCATTTTGAACTACTTCAAAATCTTATCAAGGTATGTACTCATCAAAAGTCTTATCAAGCGTCTTGATCTATCTCTATAGATCTTGATGCCCAATATGTAAGCAGCTTCACCAAGATCTTTCTTTGAAAAACTCCTTTCAAACACTCCTTTATGCTTTCCAGAAAATTCTACATCATTTCCGATCGACAATATGTCATTCACATATACTTATCAGAAAGGTTGTAGTGCTCCCACTCACTTCTTGTAAATACAGGCTTCACCGCAAGTCTGTATAAATCTATATGCTTTGATCAACTTATCAAAGCGTATATTCCAACTCCGAGATGCTTGCACCAGTCCATAGATGGATCGCTGGAGCTTGCACATTTTGTTAGCACCTTTAGGATTGACAAAACCTTCTGGTTGCATCATATACAAGTCTTCTTTAATAAATCCATTAAAGAATGCAGTTTTGTTATCCATTTGCCAGATTTCATAAAATGCGGCAATTACTAACATGATTCGGACAGACTTAAGCATCGCTACGGGTGAGAAAGTCTCATCGTAGTCAACACCTTGAACTTGTCGAAACCCTTTCGCAACAAGTCGAGCTTTGTAAACAGTAACATTACCGTTTGCGTCGGTCTTCCTCTTGAAGATCCATTTATTTTCGATGGCTTGCCGATCATCGGGCAAGTCAACCAAAGTCCATACTTTGTTCTAATACATGGATCCCATCTTAGATTTTATGGTCTCAAGCCATTTTGCGGAATCTGGGCTCATCATCGCTTCCTCATAGTTCGTAGGTTCATCATGGTCTAGTAACATGACTTCCAGAACTGGGTTGCCGTACCACTCTGGTACGGAATGAACTCTGGTCGATCTACGAAGTTCAGCAGAAACTTGATTTGAAGTTTCATGATCATCATCATTAGCTTCCTCACTAATTGGTGTAGGAATCACTGGAACGAGTTTCTGTGATGTACTACCTTTCCAATTCGGGAGAAGGTACAATTACCTCATCAAGTTCTACTTTCCTCCCACTCACTTCTTTCGAGAGAAACTCCTTCTCTAGAAAGGATCCACTCTTAGCAACAAAGACCTTGCCTTAGGATCTGTGATAGAAGGTGTACCCAACCGTTTCTTTTTGGGTATCCTATGAAGATTTACTTCTCCGATTTGGGTTCGAGCTTATCATGTTGAAACTTTTTCACATAAGCATCGCAGTGCCAAACTTAAAGAAATGACAGCTTAGGTTTCTCGTCAAACCACAGTTCATACGGTGTCATCTCCACGGATTTAGATGGTGCCCTATTTAACGTGAATGTAGCTGTCTCTAATGCATAACCCCAAAAGCGATAGTAGTAGATCGGTAAGAGACATCATCGATCGCACCATATCTAATAAAGTACGGTTATGATGTTCGGACACACCATTATACTATGGTGTTCCAGATGGCGTGAGTAGTGAAACTATTTCACATTGTTTTTACTGAAGGCCAAACTCGCTAACTCAAATATTTTACCTCTACGATCATATCGTAGAAACTCTTATTTTCTTGTTACGATGATTCTCCACTTCACTCTGAAATTCTTTGAACTTTTCAAATGTTTCAGACTTGTGCTTCATTAAGTAGATATACCCATATCTGCTCAAATCATCAGTGAAGGTCAGAAAATAACGATACCCGCCGCGAGCTTCAACACTCATTGGTCCACATACATCTGTATGTATGATCTCCAACAAATCTGTTGCTCGCTCCACAGTTCCGGAGAACGGAGTTTTAGTCATCTTGCCCATGAGGCATGGTTCGCAAGCACCAAGTGATTCAAAATCAAGTGATTCCAAAAGTCCATCACTATGGAGTTTCTTCATGCGCTTTACACCAATATGACCTAAACGGCAGTGCCACAAATAAGTTGCACTATCATTATTAACCGTGCATCTTTTGGTTTCAATATTATGAATATGTGTATCACCACGATCGAGATCCAACAAACCATTTTCATTGGGTGTATGACCATAGAAGGTTTTATTCATGTAAACAGAACAACAATTATTCTCTAACTTACATGAATAACCGTATTGCAATAAACATGATCAAATCATATTCATGCTCAACACCAAATAACACTTATTTAGGTTCAACACTAATCCCGAAAGTATAGGGAGGGTGCGATGATGATTATATCAATCTTGGAACTACTTCCAATACTCATCGTCACTTCATCCTTTAACTAGTTTCTGTTCATTATGCAACTCCCATTTTGAGTTACTACTCTTTAGCAACTGAACCAATATCAAATACCGAGGGGTTGCTATGAACACTAGTAAAATACACATCAATAATCTGTATATCAAATATACCTTTGTTCACTTTGCCATCCTTCTTATCCGCCAAATATCTAGGGCAGTTCCACTTCTAGTGACCATTTCCTTTGCAGTAGAAGCACTTGTTTCAGGCTTGAGTTTAGCTTTGGGTTTCTTCACGGGAGTGACAACTTGCTTGTCATTCTTCTTGAAGTTCCCCTTCTATCCCTTTGCCCTTTACTTGAAACAAGTGGTCTGGTTAACCATCAACACTTGATGCTCTTTCTTGATTTCTACCTTCGCCGATTTCAGCATCGTGAAGAGCTCGGGAATTACTTTCGTCATCCCTTGCATATTATAGTTCATCACAAAGTTCTAGTAACTTGGTGATAGTGTCTAGAGAACTTTGTCAATTACTATCTTATCTGGAAGATTAACTCCCACTTGATTCAAGCAATTGTACTACCCAGACAATCTGAGCACATGCTCACTGGTTGAGCTATTCTCCTCCATCTTGTAGGCAAAGTACTGTCAGAGGTCTTATACCTCTCGACACGGGCATGAGTATGAAATACTAATTTCAACTCTTGGAACATCTCATATGCTCCGTGGTGTTTCAAAACGTTTTTGAAGTCCCGGTTATAAGCCGTAAAGCATGGTGCACTAAACTATCAAGTAGTCATCATATCGAGCTTTTGTCAAAACGTTCATAACGTCTACATCTGCTCCTGCAATAGGTCTGTCACCTAGCGGTGCATCAAGGACATAATTCTTCTGTGCAGTAATGAGGATAATCCTCAGATCACGGAACAATTCCGCATCATTGCTACTAACATCTTTCAACTTGGTTTTCTCTAGGAACATATGAAAAATAAACGGGGAGCAACATCGCGAGCTATTGATCTACAACATAGATATGCTAATACTACCAGGACTAACTTCATGATAAATTAAAGTTCAATTTAATCATATTACTTAAGAACTCCCACTTAGATAGACATCCCTCCGGTCATCTAAATGATCACGTGATCCAAATCAACTAAACCATGTCCGATCATCACGTGAAATGGAGTAGTTTCAATGGTGAACATCTTATGTTGATCATATCTACTATATGATTCACGCTCGATCTTTCAGCCTCCAGTGTTCCGAGGCCATATATGTATATGCTAGGCTCGTCAAGTTTAACCCGAGTATTCTGCGTGTGCAAAACTGGCTTACACCCGTTGTATTTGAACGTAGAGCTTATCACACCCGATCATCACGTGGTGTCTCGGCACGACGAACTTTCGCAACGGTGCATACTCAGGGAGAACACTTATACCTTGAAATTTAGTAAGGGATCATCTTATAATGCTACCGTCGTTCTAAGCAAAATAAGAAGCATAATAAGATAAACATCACATGCAATCAAAATATGTGACATGATATGGCCATCATCATCTTGTGCTTTTGATCTCCATCTCCAAAGCACCTTCATGATCACCTTTGTCACCGGCGCGACACCTTGATCTCCATCGTAGCATCGTTGTCGTCTCGCCAACTATTGCTTCTACGACTATCGCTACCGCTTAGTGATAAAGTAAAGCAATTACATGGCGATTGTATTTCATACAACAAAGCGACAACCATATGGCTCCTGCCAGTTGCCGATAACATTACAAAACATGATCATCTCATACAAAACCGTATAACTCATCATGTCTTGACCATATCACATCACAACATGCCCTGCAAAAACAAGTTAGACGTCCTCTACTTTGTTGTTGCAAGTTTTACGTGGCTGCTACGGGCTTAGCAAGAACCGTTCTTACCTACGCATACAAAACCACAACGATGGTTCGTCAAGTATGTGCTGTTTTAACCTTCACAAGGACCGGGCGTAGCCACACTTGATTCAGCTAAAGTGAGAGAGACAGACACCCGCCAGTCACCTTTAAGCAACGAGTGCTCGTAACGGTGAAACCAGTCTCGCGTAAGCGTACGCGTAATGTCGGTCCGGGCCGCTTCATCTCACAATACCGCCGAAGCAAAGTATGACATGCTGGTAAGCAGTATGACTAGTATCGTCCACAACTCATTGTGTTCTACTCGTGCATATCATCTACGCATAGACCTGGCTCATGATGCCACTGTTGGGGAACGTAGTATTTTAAAATTTTCCTACGATCACGCAAGATCTATCTACTAGATGCATAGCAACGAGAGGGGAGAGTGTGTCTACGTACCCTCGTAGACCGGGAGCGGAAGCGTCAAGTGACGCGGTTGATGTTGTCGAACTTCTTCGCGATCCAACCGATCAAGCACCGAACGTACGGCACCTCCGCGTTCAGCACACGTTCAGCTTGATGACGTCCCACGAGCTCTTGATCCAGTTGAGCTTCACGGGAGAGTTTCGTCAGCACGACGGCGTGGTGACGGATATGATGTATTCACCGGCGCAGGGCTTCGCCTAAGCACTGCAACGGTATGACCGAGGTGTGTTTCTGTGGAGGGGGGCACCGCACACGGCTAAAACAATTCAACTTGTGTGTCTTTGGGTGCC
Organism: Secale cereale; assembly: GCA_902687465.1. Classification (NCBI taxonomy): domain Eukaryota; kingdom Viridiplantae; phylum Streptophyta; class Magnoliopsida; order Poales; family Poaceae; genus Secale; species Secale cereale. The sequence goes on from LR738713.1 coordinate 826,624,666, forward strand.
CCCTGCCCCCGTATATAAAGGAGCAAAGGGGGAGGCCGGCCGGCCCTTCTATGGTGCGGCTAGGGTTGCAATCCTACTAGGAATAGGATTGCAATCCTATTCCTAGTAGGAACTACCAAAGAAGGAAGAGAGGGAAAGGAAAAGAGGGAGAGGTGGCGCCCCCCAATCCTAGTCCAACTAGGAACCCTAGGTGGGGCGCCGGCCAGCCCCTATGGGCTGCCTCTCTCTTTTCCATAAGGCCCACTATGGACCATCCCCCTTCGTAGGGGGTTCCGGTAACCCCCTCCGGCAATCCCGTTAAATCCGAAACTTTTCCGGAACACTTCCGGTGTCCGAATATAGTCGTCCAATATATCAATATTTATGTCTCGGACATTCCGAGACTCCTCGTCATGTCCGTGATCTCATCCGGGACTCCGAACTACCTTCGGTACATCAAAACTCATAAACTCATAATACCGATCATCATCAAACGTTAAGCGTGCGGACCCTACGGGTTCGAGAACTATGTAGACATGACCGAGACTCATCTCCGGTCAATAACCAATAGCGGAACCTGGATGTTCATATTGGCTCCTACATATTCTACGAAGATCTTTTATCGGTCAAACCGCATAACAACATACGTTGTTCCTTTTGTCATCGGTATGTTACTTGCCCGAGATTCGATCGTCGGTATCTCTATACCTAGTTCAATCTCGTTACCGGCAAGTCTCTTTACTCATTCCGTAACACATCATCTCGTGACTAACTCATTAGTCTTTTGCTTGCAAGGCTTATTGTGATGTGTGTTACCGAGAGGGCCCAGAGATACCTCTCCGACACTCGGAGTGACAAATCCTAATCTTGATCTATGCCAACACCACGAATACTTTTGGAGACACCTGTAGAGCATCTTTATGATCACCCAGTTACGTTGTGACGTTTGATAGCACACAAGGTGATCCTACGGTATTCGGGAGTTGCATAATCTCATAGTCATAGGAACATGTATAAGTCATGAAGAAAGCAATAGCAGTAAAACTAAACGATCATAGTGCTATGCTAACGGATGGGTCTTGTCCATCACATCATTCTCCTAATGATGTGATCCCGTTGATCAAATGACAACTCATGTCTATGGTTAGGAAATATAACCATCTTTGATCAATGAGCTAGTCTAGTAGAGGCATACTAGGGACACTCTGTTTTGTCTATGTATTCACACATGTACTAAGTTTCCGGTTAATACAATTCTAGCATGAATAATAAACATTTATCATGATATAAGGAAATATAAATAACAACTTTATTATTGCCTCTAGGGCATATTTCCTTCAATTGTCTATATGTGATTGCACATGGGTCATTATAAAAAATCATTTGCGACGAAGAGATGTACAAATCTTGCGCACCAGATTTTCTCTTGGCTTAGTGGCTAAGGTACTGTAGCTCTCGCTTTGCATACGGTGTTCAATCTGAACAGTTTGGGATGAAGAGATTCACAAATCTCGCGCGTCAAATTTTTCCTTAGCTTACTAGGGAAGGTACCATAGTTATCGCTTTGCATACACGTGTTCTATCTAAAATGTTTCCGATGAGTGTTTATTCAGCATTGATGTTTTTTTTCACTGATAAGTCTATACATTCAAAGAAAAAATGCAAGTTTGTTGAAATCATAGGTTTCCTTCAGTCACACTATGACTTTACATTCATACGACGAGATATGATATTAAACCCAAAAAACTAATTGCGGCGGCGGCATGCTGCACCGGTGTTGTCGTCCTTCGGGCCGCCGTTGTTCAAGTCTTGAATCCAGCCTAGAATGTGCTTGACTTGGAAATCAAACATCCGGCCGTGCGCGACCGACGGGCGGGGCATGGGAGGACGACGACTCGCAGCGCTGCGAGGTAGCGGTCGACAGCGGCATCCCATGACACTGAGGCGGGCGCGGCGGGTGCAGGTGCGTGCACGGGCACATGTGTATGTAAATGCACAGGCACTAGTGCAGAACCGGGCAATAGCACCGGTTCGTAAGGCCCTTTAGTGCCGGTTCCATAACTGGCACTAAAGTGTGGGCACTAAAGCCCCCCCCTTTAGTACCGGTTCAGCATGAACCGGTGCTAAAGGGCAACCACGTGGCGCGAGCCAGCTCCGAGGGCCGGGAGCCCTTTAGTACCGGTTGGTACTACAAGGTTTTTGGTTTTATAAAAAAGGCCGCCTACTAGGCCAGAGCGGCCTGCATATGACTAGAAACCCAACCTGTTGTTGGGCCAGGATGCAGGCCCGCAAAGGCCCAGTAGGCCCACAGGGCAGCACAGAACATGTAGGCCCAGTAGGCCTGCTTTGGAGAGGAGCTCGAGAGAGCTACTTCACGGGGGGTTATAAACCAGTGCGGACGCCCCTCGGCTAGCGAGGTGGGACTAAACTTGCCGCACCGCACCTGCACCAGCGCACCCCCTTTAGCACCGGTTCGTGCCAAGAACCAGTACTAAAGGTGCTGGAGGGGTCCCAGACTGACAACATTCTGCCACCACTCTCATTAGTACCGGTTCGTGGCACGAACCGGTGCTAAAGGTTCGCCACGAACCGGTACTAATGAGAGCGGCCCGGCTAGCCGTTGGAACCGGCACTAATGTACACATTAGTGCCGGCTCAAATTCAAACCGGCACTAATGTGCTTCACGTTTGACCCTTTTTCTACTAGCGATGGACCGGCGCCGAGATGGGTGTAGGGGCGCGCACGGGCACATGCGGGGGCTGGTACGTCTCCGTCGTATCTATATTTTTTATTGTTTCATGCTCATATTATACAACTTTCATATACTTTTGGTAACATTTTATATTATTCTCGGGACTAACATATTATCCCGTGCACAGTGCTAGTTCCTGTTTGTTGCTTGTTTTTATGCCAAATATCCATATCAACAGTCCAAACGCAATAAAATTTATGGAGATTTTTTTTGTAATATATGTGATTTTTGTGAGTTGGAATCGACGCAAGATGGTGTCCGAGGTGGACACGAGGCGCCCTGGCGCCTCCTAAGTCGGTTGATGCCCTTCTTCGGCCACAAGAAAGGTTATATCGGGAAAAAATGCGTTAACATTTCAGCCCAATCAGAGTTACGGATTTTTGGATATTTAAGAAATGGTGAAAGACCAGAATCTGGGGTTCGTGAAATAGAAGAGATACAGAGAGATGTCCAATCTCGGAGGGGCTCTTGCCCCTTTGCCGCCTTGGAGGCCATGGACTAGAGGGGATACCCTCCTCCCATCTAGGGTGGAGGCCAAGGAAGAAGAAGAAGAAGAAGGGCTCTCTCCCCCTCTCTCCCGGAGGCGCGAGAATGCCGCCGGGCAATCATCGTCTGACGGTGATCTACTCCAACAACTCCCTCATCTTCACCAACATCTTCATCACCTCCCCTCATCTATATTCAGTGGTGCACTCTCCCGCAACCCGATGTACTCTCTACTTGAACATGTTGCTTTATGCTTCATATTTATATCCAATGATATGTTACCATCCTATGATGCTTGTGTAGATTTTTGTTGTCCTATCTGTAATTGGTGAATTGCTATGATTGGTTTAATTTGCTTGTGGTTATGTTGTTGTCCTTTGGTGCCCATTATATGTGCGTGCGTGTGGACCACGCCATAGGGTTAGTTGTATGTTGATAGGACTATGCATTGGAGGGCAAGACTGACAGAAACTTCTTCCTAACATAGAAATTGATGCATACAAGATTGAAGGAGGACCAATATATCTTAATGCTATAGTCGTTGGGTTTTACCTTAATGAACGTTAGTAGTTGCGGATGCTTGCTAATAGTTCCAATCATAAGTGCATAGAATTCCAAGTAAGGGATGACATGCTAGCAGTGGCCTCTTCCACATAAAAACTTGCTATCGGTCTAGTAATGTAGTCAATTGCTTAGGGACAATTCCGCCAATCCTACCACCACTTATCCACACTCTCTATACTAACTTAATTGACCTTTTACTAAAACAGTCCCTTATTTTTTATTTACATGCTCTTTATATCTTGCAAAACTATCCTATCACACCTACAAAGTACTTCTAGTTTCATACTTGTTCTAAGTGAAGAAAACGTTAAGTGTGTGTAGAGGTTTATCGATGGTCGATAGAACTTGAGGGAATATTCATTATACCTTTAGCTCCTCGTTGGGTTTGACACTCTTACTTATCGAAAAAGGCTACAAACGATCCCCTACACTTGTGGGTTATTAGGAGCGCAGGCGCTGGCATGTACATGAGCTCGGGCGGGTCCGCGGGGTGAGTATGACATCATAGTTGAATTCTTTAATTGCCCAATAAGCTTTATCTTCCAATTCTAGATGTAAATGATATGCTTTTCCATAGACCATTTTATAAGGAGACATACCCATATGGTTTTTATAAGCAGTTCTGTAGGCCCATAATGCATCATCAAGTTTCTTAGACCAATTCTTCCTTGATCTATTAATTCTTTTTTGCAAAATTAATTTTATTTCCCTATTTCTCAATTCAACTTGACCTGTAGGATGAGGATGATAAGTTTATGCAATTCTATGGTTTACATCATATTTAGCTAGGAGTTTACGGAATGCACCATGAATAAAATGTGAACCACCATCAATGATTAAATATCTAGGGACTCCAAACCTCGGGAAGATAGCTTCTTTAAGCATTTTATAGATGTGTTGTGATTAGCACTACTATTTAGAATAGCTAGCTTCGACCCACTTAGTAACATAATCAACAACAACTAAAATATGAATATTACCCGTTAGAGGAAGGAAAATGTCCATATAATCAAAACAACTAACATCAAATGGTTCAATAACAAGGGAATGATTCATAGGCATTTCCCAACGTCTACCAATATTACCAATTCTTTGACATTCATCACAAGAAAAGACAAACTTACGTGCATCCTTGAAGAGAGTAGGCCAATAAAACCAGACTTTAATACCTTATGTGCAGTTCTATCTCCCACATGGTGTCTGATGGAAATATGCCCTAGATTCAATAATAAAATGGTTATTATTATATTTTCTTAATCATGATAAAGGTTTATTATTCATGCTAGAATTGTATTGACCGGAAACCTAAATACATGTGTCAATACATAAACAAATACAGTGTCCCTAGTAAGCCTCTACAAGACTAGCTCGTTGATCAAAGATGGTCAAGGTTTCATAACCATGGACATGAGTTGTCATTTAATAACGTGATCACATCATTATGAGAATGATGTGATGTAAAAGACCCGTCCGTTAGCTTAGCATTTGATCGTACAGTTTATTGCTACTGCTTTCATGTATGTCAAATACATATTCCTTTGACTATGAGATCATGCAACTCCCAGATACCGGAGGAATACCTTGTGTGCTATCAAACATCACAACATAACTGGGTGATTATAAATAGGCTCTACAGGTATCTCCGAAGGTGTCTTGCTGGGTTGGCATGAATCGAGATTAGGATTTGTCACTCTGAGTATCAGAGAGGTATCTCTGGGCCCTGTCGGTAATACACATCATAATAAGCCTTGCAAGCAAATGACTAATGAGTTAGTCACGGAATGATGTATTGCAGAACGAGTAAAGAGACTTGCCGGTAATGAGATTGAACTAGGTATAGAGATACCGACGATCGAATATCGGGCAAGTAACATACCGACGGATAAAGGGAATTGTGCATGTTGTCATAACAGTTCGACCGATAAAGATCTTCGTAGAATATGTAGGAGCCAATATGGGCATCTAGGTTCCGCTATTTGTTATTGATCGGAGAGGTGTCTCGGTAATGTCTACATAGTTCTCGAACCCGCAGGGTCCGCATGCTAAACGTTTGATGTTGATATAGTATTATATGAGTTATATGATTGATGACCAAATGTTGTTCGGAGTCCCAGATATGATCACGGACATGACGAGGAGTCTCTAAATGGTCGAGAGTTAAATATTGATATATAGGAATATAGTATTCGGACACCGGAAGTGTTCCAAAGTATATCGAGTATTTATCGGAGTACCGGGGGGGGGGGGGG
>LR738713.1:826630776-826788095 GCA_902687465.1 Secale cereale
GGGGGGAGTTATCGGAACCCCCGGGGGGTAACATATGGGCCACATGGGCCATGAGAGGGGAGCACACCAGCCCACAAGGGGTGGCGCGCCCCCCATATGACAGGAGGCCGAATTGGAGAAGAAAAGAGGGGGTTCGCCCCCCCTTCCTTCTCTTCTTCCATCTTCCCTTTTTCTCTCCGGTGAAATAAGGCAGGGGGCGCCACTTGGGGGCGCACCCTGGCTGCCTCCCTTTCCCTCCCACCTCAACATGTGTGTGTGTGTGTGTGGGGGCCTAGAACACACAAAATCAATTGTTAGCCGTGTGCGGCGCCCCCCTCCACTGTTTACTACCCCGGTCATATTTTCGCAGTGCTTATCCCCGCGGAGATCACTTCACCGTCACCGTCACCACGCGATCGTGCGGACGGAAGACACCTACTACCTCGACGTCTTGCTGGATCAGGAAGGCGAGGGATGTCATCGAGCTGAATGTGTGCAGAACGCGGAGGTGTTGTGCGTTCGGTACTTGATCGATTGAAGCGCGAAGAAGTTCGACTACATCAACCGTGTTGTGAAACGCTTCTGCTTATGGTCTACGAGGGTATGCAGACACACTCTCCCCCTCATAGCTATGAATCTCCATGGATAGAACATTGCGTGTGCGTATTTTTTTGTTTTCCATGCAACTTTTCCCAACAGTGGCATCATGAGCCAGCTCTATGCGTAGATGATATGCATGAGTAGAACACAAAGAGTTGTGGGCGGTGATCGTCATACTGTTTACCACCAACGTCTTATTTTGATTCGGCGGTATTGTAAGATGAAGCGGCCTGGACCAATGATGACCCACAAGTGTAGGGGGTCTATTGTAGTCTTTTCAATAAGTAAGAGTGTCGAACCCAACGAGGAGCGGAATGAAATGACAAGCGATTTTCAGCAAGGTTTTCTCTGCAAGCACTAAAATTATCGGTAACAGATAGTTGTGTGATAGTATAATTCGTAACGGGTAACAAGTAATAAAAGTAAACAAGGTGCAACAAGGTGGCCCAATCCTTTTTGTAGCAAAGGACAAGCCTGGACTTTCTCTTATATAAAGCAAAGTGCTCCCGAGGACACATGGGAATTACTGTCAAGCTAGTTTTCATCATGCTCATATGATTCGCGTTCGGTACTTTGATAATTTGATATGTGGGTGGACCAGTGCTTGAGTGTTGTCCTTCCTTGGACAAGCCTCCCACTTATGATTAACCACTCTCGCAAGCATCCGCAACTACGAAAGAAGTATTAAGATAAATCTAACCATAGCATGAAACATAAGGATCCAAATCAGCCCCTTACGAAGCAATGCATAAACTAGGGTTTAAGCTTCTGTCACTCTAGCAACCCATCATCCACTTATTACTTCCCAATATCTTCCCCTAGGCCCAAATAATGGTGAAGTGTCATGTAGTTGACGTTCACATAACACCACTAGAGGAAAGACAACGTACATCTCATCAAAATATCGAACGAATACCAAATTCACATGATTACTTATAAAAAGACTTCTCCCATGTCCTCAGGAACAAATGGAACTACTCACAAAGCATGTTCATGTTCATGATCAGAGGTGTATTGAATAGCATTAAGGATATGAACATATGATCTTCCACCAAATAAACCAACTAGCATCAACTACAAGGAGTAATCAACACTACTAGCAACCCACAGGTACCAATCTGAGGTTTTGAGACAAATATCGGATACAAGAGATGAACTAGGGTTTCAGAGGAGATGGTCCTGATGAAGATGTGGATGAAGATTGACCCCCTCTCGATGGGAGGATCATTGGTGATGACGATGGCTTCGATTTCCCCCTCCCGGGGGAAGTATCCCCGGCAGAACAACCCTGCCGGAGCTCTAGATTGGTTTCTCCTCGGTTCCGCCTCGAGACGGCGATGCTTCGTCCCGAAAACCTCCTTATGATTTTTTCCAGGTCAAAACACGTTGATATAGCAGAAGATGGGAGTCGGAGGCCTGCCAGGGGACTCACAAGGTAGGGGTAGGGCGCCCCCTTGTGGCTGGGTGGTGGCCCCCCTCTGGTGCTTCTTTCGCCCGATAGTATTTATATATTCCAAAAATATTCGCCGTGAAGTTTCAAGACTTTTGGAGTAGTGCAGAATACGTATCTCGGATTTGCTCCTTTTCTAGTCCAGAATTTCGGCTGCCGGCGGTCCCCCTCTTTATGTAAACCTTGTAAAATAAGAGAGAAAAGGCATAAGTATTGTGATATAATGTGTAGTAAATACCCATAATGCAATAAGTATCAGCATAAAAGCATGATGCAAAATGGACGTATCAACCCCCCAAGCTTAGACCTCGCTTGTCCTCAAGCGAAAAGCTGATATCGAAAAATATGTCCACATGTTTAGAGATAGAGGTGTCAATAAAATACGGACATGAGGGCATCATGATCATCTTTAGGACAACAACATAACTTTGTCATATAGGTTCTTATGTAAAAGTAACAATTCCATCACAAGGTAAAGTATGAATGAGAAACTTCATTGACAGCCAACAACCATGATTTTAGTTATTGAAGCAATTGCAATTTATCATACATCGAAAAGATTCAAACATAAGAGCTTTTCAGCAAGTCCACATACTCAACTATCATTTAGTCTTTCACAATTGCTGACATTCATGCGATACTAATGAGTTCAAAATTTCAATAGGACATAGAGAAAGATAGGGGCTTATAGTTTTGCCTCCCAACAATTTACCTCAAGGGTAATGTCAACAATAATGGTTCATGGCTCTCTACATCCGCATGGATATATTTATCTAGATCTAGCTCCAACATATTGTGTTTGCCAAAAGGATAAAAGTGAAAAGGAAAGGTAATGATTACCATGACTCTTTTATGAGGATAGGAAATAAAAGTAAAAGATAGGCCCTTCGCAGAGGGAAGCAGAGGTTGTCATGCGCTTTTATGGTTGGATGCACAAAATCTTAATGCAAAAGAACGTCACTTTACATTGCCACTTGTGATAATGGACCTTTATTATGCAGTATGTCGCTTTTATTTCTTCACATCACAATCTCGTACAAAGCTTATTTTCTTCACACTAATAGATCATACATATTTAGAGAGTAATTTTATTGCTTGCACCGATTAAAACTTACTTGAAGGATCTTACTCAATCCATAGGTAGGTATAGTGGACTCTCATGGCAAAACTGGGTTTAAGGGATGTTTGGAAGCACAAGTAGTATCTCTAATTGGTGCAAAGAATTTTGGCTAGCATGAGAGGGAAAGCAAGCTCAACATGTTGGAGGATCTATAACAATATAACTTATTTTAGGATGTAAGAAGACATAACCCATTATGCTGTCTTCCTTGTCCAACTTCAACTTTTTAGCATGTTATATTTTAACGAGTGATCACAATTGCAAAAGATGTCCAAGATAGTATATTTATATGTGAAACCTCTCTTTCTTTATTACTTCCTATTAATTGCAACAATGACCAAAACTATGTTTGTTAACACTCAACAACTTTTATTCATCATACTGTTTATATGTGAGGTCATTACTTCACATAAGATCAACAGATGATCTTTATTTATTTCTTTTTATTCCTTTCTTTTCTTTATTTCCTTGAGAGCAAAGACCTCACTCAAAACTATTCTTTATTATATATCTCGAGGACTCGATTACATAGATAGGGATCAAAGAAAAACTCAAAGCTAAATCATACTAAAAACTTTATTCTACTAGATCAAGGTATAACAAAAATGATTGAATTAAGGAAAACGAGAAGGTAAAAAGGTGTGATGGTGATATGATACCGGGGCACCTCCCCCAAGCTTGACAGTTGCCAAGGGGAGTGCCCATACCCATGTGTTTATGTTTCTTTCTTTGGAGATGGTGACGAAGGAGTTGTTGATGTAGTAGGCTTGTCATCCATCTTCCAAGGCATAGGTTCACCATCATATAAGGATGAACGAGTCTCCGGAATCCTCAAATCTGTATTCATACTCACAGTTTTGGTTTTGCACGTCATAGATCTGGGCTTGGAGATGCTCAATTTGCTCTTGCAGCTTGAAGATGATGTCCCCAATGTGCTTGGCGTCAAACTTGTGATTACTGGTGAATTTCGCGATCATCATGTGGTTTGCGTTAAGTCCACGCTCCACCATACTTGGCACTTGAAAACTTGCTGCCCATTGCTTCGAGTCTCGTCTCCACGCTTCCAGTCTTCTTTGGCCCCTCAACGTCGCGGATGTGCAGCACCCCCTCACGCATCTCAATGGTTTGAGGGTGTTGCAGCACCTCCGCAACGTAGGGGTTGATGACCTTCTCGAAAAACTTGTCCTTGGAAGCACTTGGAGACATCATGGCGATCTAGATCAGTGAGAAAACAGCTCGAAACAAAAACAGAGGATATTGTCACGGTACGATGGTCAAAACCTTCAGGAGATTATATAATGATTTTTTCCTGACAGAAATACGTAACATGCAAGAAAATGGAGTTCGAGAGGCACACGAGGTGTCCACAAGGTAGGGGGCGCGCCCAGGGGGGTAGGGCACGCCCTCCACCCTTGTGGATGCCCCGTGTCCCTTCCGGACTAGTTTTAATTTTCCTAATTTTTTAAATATTTCAAAACAGAGAAATAACCAGGGACTCCAAACATACCTATTCCATTTCTGGACTCCATCAGTCATTAAATATCTAGGGACTCCAAACCTCGAAAAAATAACTTCTTTAAGCATCTTAATAGAAGTGTTATGATCAGCACCACTTGTTGGAATAGCTTCTACCCACTTAGTAACATAATCAACAACAACTAAAATATGTGTATATCCGTTAGAGGAAGGAAAAGTGTAGGATCGAAAGTAGGTCTGGAGGGGGGGGGGGTGATTAGACTACTTGACAATATAAAAGATCTGCCTTTAGATCATGCAATGTTTATGGCAGTTTCACAAACAAGATCAGTTCAAGTAACACCCTACACATGCAATTCTAGAGTATATGCAGCGGAAAGTAAATTGCACATGTAAAAAGGAGGTGGAGAAGATCAAACGCAGTTTGGTGACACGGAGATTTTTGTCGTGGTTCCGATAGGTGGTGCTATCGTACATCCACGTTGATGGAGACTTCAACCCACGGAGGGTAACGGCTGCGCGAGTCCACGGAGGGCTCCACCCACGAAGGGTCCACGAAGAAGCAACCTTGTCTATTCCATCACGGCCTACGCCCACGGAGGACTAGCCTTACTCGGGGTAGATCTTCACGAAGTAGGCGATCTCCTTGCCCTTACAAACTTCTTGGTTCAACTCCACATCATGACGGAGGCTCCCAAGCGACACCTAACCAATCTAGGAGGCACCACCCCCCCAAAAGGTAATAGACGGTGTTGATGATGATGAACTCCTTGCTCTTGTGCTTCAGATGATAATCTCCCCAACACTCAACTCTCCTCACTGATATGGCTGTGGTGGAAGAAAGATTTGAGTGGAAAGCAACTTGGGAAGGCTAGAGATCAAGTTTCATATGGTAGGAATGGAATGGCTTGATCTCAACACAAGGGTAGGTGGTTCACTTCTCAGAAAGTGTATGATAGAAGTGGTGGTACTTTCTGATGGCTCTCCTCACGAATGAGGAGGGGGTGGAGGGGTATATATAGCCTCCACACAAAATCCAACCGTTACACACACATTTGACCAATCTCGGTGAGACCGAAGTGAAAAACTCGGTCAGACCGAAAGTTCAAATATAGTGAACGTTGGGATTTTCGGTGGGACCGAAAATACCATCTCGGTGAGACCGAAGTGAGTCAAAGGTTAGGGTTTGCCATTTCGGTGAGACCGAAAATATAAACTCGGATATTCCGAATTGATGTCAACTGATCACAGAAGGTTGGCAGCCCTTTTTCGGTGAGACCGAAACTCAGAATCGGTTTGACCGAGAAGCTAGGGTTTGGAGAAACAACTGAAGTGGTTCATCTCGGTGGGACTGAGTTGGATAAATCGGTGTGACCGAGATGTTAGGGTTTGTAGAAATAACTTCATCTCGGTGGGACAGAGTTGGTTTAACCGAGATTACTTATGGGTGTGTGTTAAGTAGTGAATAGTGCTGATAGTTGAGGGAGTTAGATCACCAAGCACTTGAGCAACAAGAACATTAACACAACCTCATCCCCTTTTAATAGTATTGGCTTTTCCTATGGACTCAATGTGATCTTTGATCACTAAACCAAAAATGGAGTCTTGAGCTTTTGCCAATGCTTGTCTTAGCATTTTGAGGGGTCCACTTCTTCAGACATTTCCATACCCATATCATCGAACTTCTCTGAAATGATTCTCAAGATAATATTAGTTCAATGATATATATGTTGTTATTAATTACCAAAACCACCCGGGGATTAGTTGCACTTTCAATCTCCCCCTTTTTGGTAATTGATGACAACATATAGATCAAAGCTTCGACAAAAGATATAATCAATGAATAATATCGTCGCTTTGAGAAGTATGTGATAAACAAGAGCTCCCCCTAAATTTGTGCATTATTTGAAATTTGCGTTTGAATGCAAATGCACAATCGATTAGGATTATGGGTCACTCTTCCATGTCACATACATCTTGGTGGAGCGCACAAAATGATAAGAATGAATAACATGCACTTAATCACCAAGACAAGAGTAAATAGCCATACAATAAGGAATAGCATATGATAAGCAATAAGCACACATTAAAGCATAGTATGGCTAAGCACTCATTAAGGTAGCATCAAACGTAGTAGCAAGCACACATAAAGTATCTGGAACCAAAAGAAACCAATGTATCTCAAGGAAAACCGGCAAAAGAACGAAAAGACGAAAGAGCACTCTCTCTCTCGAAGCCCTATGATCTATAACAATTTCTCCCCCTTTGGCAACAAGTTACCAAAAAGTTCGAAAGGGTATAGAGCTAAACGTCACTGCGGGCTCTGCTGGCGGCTCCCGTCTGGGTAGATGTCGGTGTAGAGATAGCTGCATCTGCGAAGACCTCTGCTGATGTCTGCGGTGGAGGAGTGGATGCTGGAGCTGAAGGAACTGCTGGAGCTGTAGCTGGTGCTGAAGTGGTAGCCCTGGAGTCTGTCACTGGGATAGCTGCAGATCTGGATCCTCTGGGAATCTGAGCAGTCTGGCGATGAGAGTCCTGGACTAGATCATCCTGCATAAGCTCTGCTCTCTCCTGCCTAGTCTCCTCCATGTCTGCCTCAAGCTTGTTGACAGACACCTGAATCTCAGTCAGCTTCACGTCTAGAGCGTGGATCTTGTCCTCGACAATCCTCTCAAGGCTCTCCTGAGATTGCTCAATGCTGGCCAGGCGTTGTTCAATCCTCTGGGTAGCTTCAAGAATTTGTTCTCCAAAGCTCTTTGGCTTAGCTGCAGCTGCTGCTGCCTCTTTGTCAGCTTTAGCTTTCTTCGCAGCTTCAATTTTGGCTTGCCCTTCAACTGAGGTGGGATCCTCTTCATCCATCACAACTACGTTGTCCTCATGCTCTGGCTGCAGTGGCAAGTGCTTCCTATCCAACATGAATTTGCCCGTGCCAAACTTGGCGTTGATGAGCATCTGTATCTGCGGAGCAAACCCACACGACCTCTTCTGGTCAGCTGCAGTCCTCTTAATGGTTTCTACCATCAAGTCCATCACCTTAAAAGGTGCCTTCTCATCAAGAATGTGCAGCATGTTGATAGAATAGCCTCGTATCATCCGGTGGTCACCTGACTTAGGCATCAAAGTATGCCTCAGAATAGTGTTAGTGGTGGTCAGACCTGCCTGGAGATAATACACTGAGCCGAGCTTCCATCCCTCTAAATCAGCAGCTGGGATCTCCTTGTACATATTCTTCATAGAATCATGACTCTTCTTAGGAATCCCATAGACATCAATGTCGTCCTCTCTCTGCTCTGGAGCGTTCAGAAGATCTGCCCATTCTGCAACAGTCGAAGAAAACCGTTGACCTTCAGTCATCCAGGTGATCTTGCCATCAGGGTAGAAGTGGGCAGTGGCATAGAACTGCATGATCATCTCGTCATTCCAGGCTGTCAGTTCTTGACCCACAAAGTCAGCAACTCCACATGCAGTAAAGCTCTCGTGCACATGGGGAAAGAAGTCCCGATGCTCTCTGCTGTCAATGTACTTCCAGTCAACATACCTGGTGTCAGCAACAATGGGCTTCTTATCCATCAGCACGGTCTCATAGAAATCCTGCTGCTCTCTGGTGTGGAATCTGGGGTCCACAGCAGTCCTTCTTCTTACGGCATATGGATCAGACTGTCTCCATAGCCTGAGACCTTTGTCCTTCCTTGCCTTCATGTCCTCAGCTTGAGGATGAGCATCATTGTGGAGTGGCAACTTGGGACGGAGCTTGAGCAACACATGCTCTTCATCTGACTCAGACGGTGGCATCTCACCTTTGTTCTTCTCAGAAGCTGGAATGCTTCTGGTTGTCCTCTTGGGCTTCGCTGGAGCTGCCTTAGCTTGAGCAGGCTTCTTGGGCTTGGAAGAGGCTTGAGCCCGAATGGCATCACCCATGAACTTAGCTTTCTGAGGAGGAGGCTGGGGTGCTTCTTCTTCTTCTTCTTCAGCATCAACTTGAGGTTCAGCATAAACAACCCTCTTCCTTTTGGAAGTCTTCTTCACCTTGCTTGGAGCAGGCTCTTCCAAGATGAGCTTCTTAGCAACTGCAGACTGCTTCACTTTGCTTGTGCCTTTCCTTGGCTGCTGCCCTTGGTGCTCTTTGGCAACCACATTCTTCTTGGGCTTGGAGGTAACTTCCTCAGCAACAAAGTCGGAGTCCTCATCATCCGAAGTTCTCTTCTTCCTGGTTCTCGTAGCTGCGGGAGGCAGACCACTAGGGGTGCTCCTCTCACCATCATCACTAGAGCTGCTTGCAGGACTTGTATCTGCCTCTGGAATTTCAGCAAACGGTGATTCAGACCTGTTCTGGCTGTCACTGACATCTGACATGGCTGAAAGACCTGTGAAAAGATAAGGTGTAGGCAGAGTAGAAGAGTTATCACAACTGCAGAAGTTTTTGCAAAGAAAAAATGAGTTTAAAAACTTAGTTTTGAGTTTTCACAGAATGTATTTCGGTCAAACCGATTTCAAGTTTCGGTGTAACCGAAGTGTTCAACAGAACCTACACACCACTTTCGGTCAGACCGAAATGGGTTTCGGTCCTACCGAAAACTTAGGGTTTCACAGAAACTTCAATTCGGACATTCCGATTTCCACAACTCGGTCAGACCGAACTATGTAGTGCAATGGTCAGAGACCAAATCGGTCAGTCCGAGTTTCAGGAATCGGCTTCACCGAGATGCATTCCGTGGAAACCTAAACCTAAGAATTTTCCTCGAAACTAGAAGATCTGAACAATGTATTGGGATCATATCAAACGTGGATTGAATCAGGGCAGTCCTATCATGCAAGAATCAGAAGTGGAGCATGAAAAGGGATCGGGACACACCCTAACTTGGTGGTGTCCCTCTACGGCGGCAACGGCGGAGAAGATTACCGTTGACGGCGGCGGAGACCTGCGGCGAGGGCGCACAGGTGATGAAGGCGACGATCCGTAGACCAAGGCGGCGGCAGCAGGGGTCTTGGAGGGCGAACGTTTGAAAGGAATAGATCGCGCGCAGCCCTCAGTATATATAACCCCGTGCTGTCGGTGGGACCGAGTTGAAAAACTCGGTGTCACCGAGATGCATAATTGCAGTGCAGTTACGCATATCGGTCAGACCGAGATTTTGAACTCGGTTTCACCGAGATGAAACCTAGATCAATCTAAGTGTTTCGGTTGGACCGAGATTGGGAAGCCGGTCAGACCGAAATAGACTTAGAAGGTTTTGGAAGTCAGCCTTAGACGAATCGGTGGTTCCGAGTGCTCCTCACTCGGACTGTCCGAAAAAGACTTGTTCAAAGTTGTGATATAAGCATGAATAGAATTTTGAGACAAGATAGCATAGATAGCTAGGGAAGGTGCTTAGGCATTCTTGTCCATCCACTTGGCCAGAAAAATCAAAACAATCAAAACAACAAATGGATGTCCTTGAATGAATAAAATCATGCATTCAACATGCTCACACAATAAGATAGCAACTGAAATATGTGTCAAACATGCACAACCAAAACTCTAGCTACTAGCACACAAATTGTCGATGACTAGGTCATCTATATATGAGTATATTGACTTAGGAGTCAAATGAGAACATTTGATCATAGGTCATACTCATCGTTTAAGCACAAGTGGGGTTACCACTTTTACATAAAGCATTTATGTGTTCACATCATTTGGAGATGCTTTAGCTCAATTTTTAGAGCAAAGCTCCCCCTAGATGTGAGAACCCCTTTTAAAGGGTCAAACTAACCTTGGGTTGTCGTAGGAGACTTCATGTAGATGTTGAAGATGTGGATGCTCAATGTTGGTGTAGATCACCAAAAGTTGGGAGCAATCCTTTGGATTAGGGCACTTTCAATACCTACATGGGTTAGTCCCACAAGGAACAAACAAGAATATCCATAGACATAGAGTGAAGTACACAAAAGATGATGTCCATGAAAACAATGATTACCTTGTCCCTTGACTTACCAACAAGAGGGTTTGTGACTCCATGAACAAGTGCATGATGTGGAAGTTGATTGCACAAGTTCTTGCCAAAAAGAATATGAGTGAAGTTTGTTGGCGGAGTCACCCTCAAGAACCTACTAGTTCTTCTTCTTTGGGATCCACATCATCTTGATGGGAATCCTTGGTGTTGTAGTTGAGCTTGACGAAGTAGAACTTGATGTGTCCTTGGGAACCCACTTGACCATGGCTTGAGGTGCTTCAGTGAATGCATCAATCTCCTCTTGAAGCTTGTCCTTGGCCTTTAGCTTGTGGTCTTGTGGTGGAAGGTCATCTTGAGCTTGTTCCACATTGGAAGAAGTAGGATCATACTTCTCCTTTTGTGAAACAAACTGTGGAGTAGGGTATTGACCTTCTTCCCACTCAACACCTTCGGCGTTGAACTTTCGCTCAAAACCAATCCCTTGATTCTTCCGGTGTCTTCCTTGTTTGCGAACAATATCCTCAAAGTTCTTGCTTCCGGCAAGACTCTTGTAGACACCTTTCTCTATGATTTCCTTCAATAAGCTATTTTCTTGCTCAAGTGTAACTTGGCTTGAAACATTGTTAGTGGAATCAAGAGAACTACTAGAAGCAACAATATTGGATTTAACATTGTTATTGTTACTACTAGAGGAAGAATTTTTCTTATGCTTGTCATGCTTAGTCTTAATAGGTGGCAAGAAATTAGACAAGAGAAGTCGTTTGGAAAGATATGAAGAACTCTTCTTTCGAAGATCGTCATTGATCGCTTTTAGAAACTCATGTTCTTGCTCTAGGGTGAGCTTCTCGAAGCGTAGCTTCTCATGAGATCTTAGGAGCTCTCTATGATCTTCTTGAGTTGTTTCATGAGCTAACTTAAGAGTGTTTAGTTCTTTAGTTAGACGCTCAATCTCCTTCATAGCATTGTCATTCGACTCTTCTCGGCTATAAAGACTGCTAGCATTTTCATCATTACTAAGCTCACTAGATTTATCATGCAAGAGCTCATCTTCACCAAGCAAGTCATCCTCATCACTATCAAAGTCAATGAATTCAGGGTGTGTTACCTTGGGGCCTTTAGCCATGAAGCATCTTCCAATTCCCTCATTTGGTGAATCAAATAAGTCGTAGGAGTTGGAGTTGGAGGATACGAGTGCAAGTCCAGCAACACCTTCATCTTGACTATAGTCGGAGTCGGAGTGATAGCTTCCATCGGATTGATTGTCAGAGTCGGAGCCGGAGACCCATTCACCAACATGAGCTTGATGTCTTCTTCTTGTGTAGCTCCTTGATGACTTGTCTTTCCTCTCTGAATCCTTGCTTCTCCGAGAGGGTCTTCGTTCATAACGATCATCTCTACTCTTTCTCTCTCTCCGAGGTGACTCATCTCTTGCTCTTCTTCTTGGAGATTCTTCTCTTCTTTTGTGGGGAGCCGTACACTCATTTGAGAAGTGTCCGGGTCTTCCACAATTGTAGCAGTTTCGATCACGACTAGAAGATCTCTTTTCATCATATGATCTAGATTTTGAGCTTCTTTCTTTGCCTCTATTCTTGTAGAACTTGTTGAAGTTCTTGACCATTAGGCTTATCTCTTCATTGGAAATTAGCTTGTCACTTGAGGTAGTAGGAGCATCACTTGTAGCTTTGTAAGCACCACTCGACTTGTTGTGAAGCTCTTCCTTATCCTTAAGTGTCATCTCATGAGCAACAATTCTTCCAATGACTTCAGTTGGCTTGAGAGTCTTGTAGTTTGGCATCATTTGGATCAAAGTGCACACGGTGTCATACTTTCCATCCAAAGCTCTGAGAATCTTCTTAATGATGAATCGGTCGGTCATTTCTTCGCTTCCTAAGCCTGCAATCTCATTTGTGATGAGAGCAAGCCTAGAGTACATTTCAGCGACTCCTTCACCATCCTTCATCTTGAACTTGTCAAGTTGACCTTGAAGAATATCTAGCTTTGATTCCTTCACAGATTCAGTACCTTCATGCATTTCAACCAAAGTATCCCAAATCTCTTTAGCATTCTCAAGACGGCTGATTTTGTTGAACTCTTCGGGACACAAAGCATTGAAGAGAATGTCACAAGCTTGAGCATTGTTTTGCAACATCCGCAACTCTTCGGGTGTAGCTTCGCGATCCGGAACTTTTCCTTCTTCAAAGAAATCACCTTGCATGCCAACACAAATAATGCCCCATGCGGCAGGGTTATGACCAAGAATATGCATTTTCATTTTATGCTTCCAACTAGCAAAATTTGTACCATCAAAGTAAGGACCTCTACGATAATTACCCTCACTAGATGCCATACTCTCCTAGGTTGTGAAACCAAGCTTATGGAGTCCAATGCAATGGAAACCAAGGCAATGGAGACCAAAGCTCTGATACCACTTGTAGGATCGAAAGTAGGTCTGGAGGGGGGGGTGATTAGACTACTTGACAATATAAAAGATCTGCCTTTAGATCATGCAATGTTTATGGCAGTTTCACAAACAATATCAGTTCAAGTAACACCCTACACATGCAATTCTAGAGTATATGCAGCGGAAAGTAAATTGCACATGTAAAAAGGAGGTGGAGAAGATCAAACGCAGTTTGGTGACACGGAGATTTTTGTCGTGGTTCCGATAGGTGGTGCTATCGTACATCCACGTTGATGGAGACTTCAACCCACGGAGGGTAACGGCTGCGCGAGTCCACGGAGGGCTCCACCCACGAAGGGTCCACGAAGAAGCAACCTTGTCTATTCCATCACGGCCTACGCCCACGGAGGACTAGCCTTACTCGGGGTAGATCTTCACGAAGTAGGCGATCTCCTTGCCCTTACAAACTTCTTGGTTCAACTCCACATCACGACGGAGGCTCCCAAGCGACACCTAACCAATCTAGGAGGCACCACCCCCCCAAAAGGTAATAGACGGTGTTGATGATGATGAACTCCTTGCTCTTGTGCTTCAGATGATAATCTCCCCAACACTCAACTCTCCTCACTGATATGGCTGTGGTGGAAGAAAGATTTGAGTGGAAAGCAACTTGGGAAGGCTAGAGATCAAGTTTCATATGGTAGGAATGGAATGGCTTGATCTCAACACAAGGGTAGGTGGTTCACTTCTCAGAAAGTGTATGATAGAAGTGGTGGTACTTTCTGATGGCTCTCCTCACGAATGAGGAGGGGGTGGAGGGGTATATATAGCCTCCACACAAAATCCAACCGTTACACACACATTTGACCAATCTCGGTGAGACCGAAGTGAAAAACTCGGTCAGACCGAAAGTTCAAATATAGTGAACGTTGGGATTTTCGGTGGGACCGAAAATACCATCTCGGTGAGACCGAAGTGAGTCAAAGGTTAGGGTTTGCCATTTCGGTGAGACCGAAAATATAAACTCGGATATTCCGAATTGATGTCAACTGATCACAGAAGGTTGGCAGCCCTTTTTCGGTGAGACCGAAACTCAGAATCGGTTTGACCGAGAAGCTAGGGTTTGGAGAAACAACTGAAGTGGTTCATCTCGGTGGGACTGAGTTGGATAAATCGGTGTGACCGAGATGTTAGGGTTTGTAGAAATAACTTCATCTCGGTGGGATAGAGTTGGTTTAACCGAGATTACTTATGGGTGTGTGTTAAGTAGTGAATAGTGCTGATAGTTGAGGGAGTTAGATCACCAAGCACTTGAGGAACAAGAACATTAACACAACCTCATCCCCTTTTAATAGTATTGGCTTTTCCTATGGACTCAATGTGATCTTTGATCACTAAACCAAAAATGGAGTCTTGAGCTTTTGCCAATGCTTGTCTTAGCATTTTGAGGGGTCCACTTCTTCAGACATTTCCATACCCATATCATCGAACTTCTCTGAAATGATTCTCAAGATAATATTAGTTCAATGATATATATGTTGTTATTAATTACCAAAACCACCCGGGGATTAGTTGCACTTTCAAAAAGGTCCCATATAATCAAAGCCCCAAACATCAAATGGTTCAATAACAAGTGAATAATTCATAGGTATTTCTTGACGTCTACTAATATTACCAATTCTCTGTCATTCATCACAAGACAAGACAAACTTACGGGCATCTTTGAAGAGAGTAGGCCAATAAAAACCGGATCGCAATACCTTATGTATAGTTCTGTCTCCAGCATGGTGTCCTCCATAAGCTTCAGAGTGACACTTGCGTAGGATCTGTTCATGTTCATGCTCAGGTACACAACGTCTAATAACACCATCTACTCCTTCTTTATAAAGGCGTGGGTCATCCCAAAAGTAATGTCTTAAATCATAGAAAAACTTTTACTTTTGCTGGTATGTGAAGCTAGGTGGTATAAATTTAGCAACAATATAATTAGCATAGAGCTGTACGAGAAGTATTTATGACAGCTAATTGTTCATCAGGAAAGCTATGATCAATAGGTAGTGGGTCATCAAGAATATTTTCTAACCTAGACAAGTTATCTGCAACGGGGTTCTCAGCTCCCTTTCTATCAATAATATGCAAATCAAATTCTTGTAGCAAGAGAACCCATCTAATACGTCTAGGTTTAGCATCTTTCTTTTCCATAAGATATTTAATAGTAGCATGATCAGTGTGAATAGTTACTTTGGAATCAACAATATAAGATCAGAACTTATCACATGCAAAAACAACTACTAAAAATTCTTTTTCAGTAGTGGCATAATTTTTCTGGGCATTGTCTAGAGTTTTACTAGCATAATGAATAACATTCAATTTTTATCAACTCTTTGTCCTAGAACATCACCAACAGCATAATCATTCACATCACACATAATTTCAAAGGGTAAATTCCAATCAGGTGGTTGAACAATAGGTGTAGAAATCAAGGCTTTCTTAAGTATTTCGAATGCTTCTACACAGTCATCATCAAAAACAAAAGGAACATCTTTTTGCATAAGATTAGTGAGAGGCCTAGAAATTTGTGGCACCCCGGCTCAGAGAAAACCGGAACGCCCCGTATTCCAGCCCAGAGATCGAGGAGAAGTCTTCTGGAATACAACACTACTTAGCATAGAACAAACCAGCCTTCTATTATTACACGAATATGATTACAAGGGTTCCGATATTACAATGAATCACCTTGGTACGGCGACACTACACCAACCATGGTTGCTCTATACCAGCAGCATAACAACTTAAAGCAGCGGAACAACTACTGGCAGCAGAACAACGAACGGCGATGATGGACTCCAATCCGCAGGGACTCTGGCTGGAACGTTTATCCTAGCTCGCGAACACGGGAATAACACCAAACAAGCCAGCAATCCAGGCACGACCTGCAAGCTGGAATGACACGCCAGGTCAGTACATTGAATGTACTTGCAAGCTCACAATAGCCAGAAGCATTCAAGACAAACAACAGCATGGCAATTACAGGTTAATCAGAAATTATCATGAAATCATCAAGATAACATAGCATGAACAACATGAACATTATACAGCTAGACAATATGAGCATGGCATGAACATATAAATCTGATGATACTAACATGCAACATGATGACACTACATGCACCATTTATTTTGTTCGGGTTACCTCGTAACTAGCACATGCATCACTTACCAACCACGGACATTATACGATCATCTCAGGATCAAATCAAGCTTGGTATAAACAATACCGTAGTAATCATCAAATGACCACAAGAAGCTTGATCTTTACTCACGATTCTCCCACAACACCACGAATATCCGACAACTCGGTATCCTCGATACCAAAGTGATCATTCCGGCGATCACAGCCACGACCAACACTTGGTCTCAAACAGTGATCTTTCTGGCGATCACAACCAACTTATCTCATCATCAAACCGGGGTTGTTATTAAGCACATTATTATTATCATTACTGTTTACTCATAGTGTGTCCAACTACGAACTGGGCCCTTATCCGTGGGCGCGACTATCGATAGATTTAATATACACTCCGCAGAGGTAGCGCACTGTACCCACACTATGGAAGCCATGGCCTTGTTCTCCCATTCGGGTGGACCAACGGTGTTCTGACAAAACCGATCTACTGTCATGACACTCTCCCGGCCACTCTGACTCACGCCCCACTGGGCTAGTCCTGGGTGGCCCTATGTCTACCAAAGACACAACAACCACCGTCGTGGCCAAACATAAACGGTCCCAAACGGGGACCCGGATCCATAACAACAACAACGGGCACACAAGGTTATGTCTGCTTACCGGGCCAAGGTACCGCACGCCCATAACCTTCCCTCGTTGGAGGCACCAGCGAGAGGTATGACAATATACCCAGTTAGGACCTTCCCATAAAGGTAAACGTGGTTGTACTGGTCAGTTCGATATGGTGGCACCATGACTCAGCCAACAATTGTTCAAGTTCAATTTAATCTGGTTAAATTTGAATGCAAATATGCTGAGTCATGATAAAATACATGATGCAATTACAATGCATGAGCATGAATATCAATATAATCATGAAAGAACCTCATAACTATCCCCCATATCAACAATGAATCATAAGCATGGCATACTGACTAGCATGAACATCATAAGTACATATTTTTACAAAACATAGCATGACCACTAGCATCAACAATAAACATCATGTAAGAACATATCAACAATACCAACATGCAAGCATTTGACTAACTGGATGCAGAGGAACATGCATAACAATGGTACTTGGGACAGACGACAGTCATGCACCAAAGACCATCACTAACAACAACATGCACTACTAGCAAGCATAAACATAAGAAAGGAATACTAGCAACTAGCAGGGCATGATAACCAGGTGCATAACAACATAGCAAGAAAATAAGCATTAACTTCGAAGGAATACCGAAACAACTATAATCATATTTTAAACAAACAAACATTTA
Source organism: Secale cereale (assembly GCA_902687465.1). Classification (NCBI taxonomy): domain Eukaryota; kingdom Viridiplantae; phylum Streptophyta; class Magnoliopsida; order Poales; family Poaceae; genus Secale; species Secale cereale. Next base: position 826,648,245 of record LR738713.1, read on the forward strand.
TTAAATATTCAAGTTGAAAACCATGGCTACTGCATGACTATCATGCAAGTGGGTATTGTGGCTTGCCTGGGGTGACGGAGACTCCAGGAAGAAGTGCCGAACGATCGTGGAAATAATCGCCGGAAACAGTTCTCTCTCGGAGGGGGCTGTTTACGGCAAGGGCAAAATGGTCATTTCTAGTATGTCAAACCATAGTTAAGATGATACCAACAGAACGGGCTCGACGAGATGAAGACGTGGGCTTTGGATTCACCTGATTCAGAGTGGTTGAAAAGTTATGAAGAGTTGAAGGAGAGGGACCAATCTGTGAAGATTTTTATCATCAACGGGTCCGTGAGTGGATAAGACAGAAACAGATTTGAGAAAATACTCTTTCTCGAAAGGAAAGCGCACTTTGGGCCGAAGTGGAATAAAAATACGCTTTCAGCAATAGAAAACGTACTGTGGGAAAACCGCCTCCACTTATCCACGTGGACAGGCCCTGGGCCACTGGCGCGTGGGTCCCAGGCGCAGGGGGAGGGGGCACGGGTCGTCGTCTTCCTCGCGCTCGCTCTGCCACGACAGGGAGCAGAGGACGCCTGTGGCTGGCGGGGGCCCGGGCTGCTCCGGCCGAGCCTGGCCGAGCTGAGGCCACCTGCGGGGCCGGCGGGACCTGGCGCCTCCGTGCCCGGGCAGCAGGAGCGCCGGGGCGGCCTCGGAGGGTGGAGACGGGAGGAGGACGGGGAAGGCAGAGGCGGGTGGCCGGTGGTGGCCCGGCCGGCTCCGGCCACCGTTGGCCGAGGCGAGACCACCGGCGGGTGCGCAAGATCACGCCACACCCATCAAGAGGGTTAACGGGCGCCGGGGAGGCTTGGGATGGAGGGGAAGGGTGGCGCATGAGGAGGTACAGAAAGGTTCTGATGGCGAGGTTCGCCGGCGATGCAGGGGCTCCGACGAGGGGGCAAGGATTTGGGATGGCTCGTGGAAGTGAGGGGGAGCCACTGGACAACACCAGAGGAGAGGGGGAGGCTCGAGGTGGTCGGACACAAGCCGAGACTGAAGCGGCCGTGGTGAACAGAGAAGAACTCCGGCGACGTGAGGCGATCCTGGTGACTAAATGAAGTGGGGGAGGGGCTGGTGAGGTGCGGGAGAGGTCGGGGGTCTCTTATATAGGCGCATAGGAGTCTCTGGACGATCACAAACGAGCTGGAGCAGTGCTCTAATGGGGGTCAGGGGCTGGGCATCGCAGTGGCACTGTTATGACGGTGCGCTGCCGGTGAGCCACGACGAGGTAGCGATGCAGGGCAATGCAGACGAGCACGGGGGAGCTCCAGGACAAGCTTTGAGACTGAGACGAGGAGGGAGGCGACGAGCACAACGGCCCGGCCGTTCCAGAGCACGCGCTGTGCATGACGCAGGTGCGGTCACCATGCGCACTGGTGCAAGCGGCGAGCTTTGGCGTGGCCATGTCCAGTAGGATGACCTATGTGTCCTTAGTATAAACGCAGAAAGAAATTGGTCCAGGGGCAAAGAAGATATTTGCAGATGGTCCCAAAGTGAAACAACAGGAAGGTGTTTGTAACTTCCTGTGGTTAAACCAGTTTGGTAACTTGGTAAAAAGTCTGTCTGGCGTTGATCTTACACTATGATGATATAGATCACCAAAAACCAGACCAAGAGGAGGAGTTTAGCTTAGGTTTGCTGTAGAAAGTGCAAAACTGGCCAGAATTAAAGATTAAGATGTTGCACTCACATACTTAAGTGTCATGAGCTGAAATTTGGTGGAGTTGAATCATTTGACCATATGGAGCTGCTGTAAAAACCTCATGCCATTTGGAGTTACCAAAGTGGCACTTGCTTCACAAAGCTCCATTCTGGGCAGAATCTTGGAGAATTTACTGAGGGTAAATGGATAATTGTATTGAGCCATAACTTGGTGGAGTGAGTATAGGTAGATGTAAGAATGGCCTGGTAAATTGGCAGCTCAAATGAAGCAAGGTAAAATAGTGTTGCTTCACAAAGTGCAAATTTTACCAAAAATCAAGATTTGGAGCTGAGCTCACATAGATGATCTCCATGATCTCTAATTTGGTGGAGATGCATGATTTGATCAAGTGAAGGATGTGACCAAGTTTCATCTCATTTGGAAATGCCTAGAATATACTTCCTTCACAAAGTTCCTTTGTGGACAGAAACTTTGAGAAATCACTGGAAACTAATTACTTGGCAAATGCGTATGAAAATTGGTACAAGGCGATGATATGGACATGAAAAGATGTCCACCAAGTTTGGGAGCAATTGGGAAAAGATAAATAGCACTTGATTCACAAAGTGCCATTTAGGGCAGAATAGGAAAATGATTATTGGAGGATTATTTTTGAACATGGAAATGAAATGTTTTGCCACATTTGATCAATATATGACCCAAAAAATTTATTAAAATTTATTTGGGAATTTTTAGAACGACATAGATATAGGTTGCTTCACAACCTAGGGCAAAAAGAATTATTCCTTTAATAGAAAAGGAATATTCTTTGGAAAAAGAATATTGGGTTGGGTCAAGGATGGAAATGACACGGTCTAGGGATAGATATGAGTATGACAAGACACTCTGGAAAGAAAGAAGAGGTCAGCTTCTTCAGTTTCCAGACCACATAGCCACGGAAAAAGAAAACTCAGGCAAAACTCTCAGAATATCCAAAGAAAAAGAAAGGGCCAAAAATCAGGCTGTGACAACTCTTCCCTCCTTAAAGAAATATCATCCTCGATATTTGGTTGTTCAGGGTTAAATAATTTTTTCTGACTTGAAGAAACCGTTTCCAACTCAGGTTTCTTTTATTCATACTATTTCCACTGAATTGGATCTGACTGACTGTCTTGTTCTGGGGGTGGTTTGCTTTGTTGTACCTGACATTCTGACAGGATGTACCTTATTTGTTCCTGTTTATACTGACTCAAATTTTACTTCATATCTGTTGGCTGAGCTAGCATCCAAAAAATTATTTTTATGGACATACTTGTCCTTCTTGATATTGATCCTTGCTGGAAATGTTATCCTTGTATCAAGTACCGAGAATATTCCACGGAGTTGGGGAACATATCTTCCCGTGGAACAAAGAATCTCTTCTATCCAGGCATCGGATTTCTTGAATATAGGCATGCCTTCTGGTTCCAAAACAGTGACGTGGATCATATCTATTTTTGATAACAGATGCTGTCATCTTGCAGGAGTTTCTGACTTATCTTGACTGTCTTCTTAGTCTAAAGTATCCAAGTTGTACCAAAGGTTTGACTGTCGATTGTCGTGACTGGTAGAAAAATGCACCATCCTCTGATGATAAAATTTGCAGTCTTGACTGGCGGTGTCCTTAGCAAAGAATCCCATCCACACAGGCTTTTATTTGCTTCCCCCACGCGAGAGATAACAATCCTCAAGGTATATGTTTTCACACTGATTCTTCATTCTTGCGAGTATCTCCCTGGGAATAACAGTCGATGCGATGCTCCGTCGCGGGTGTTGAGATCAATATATTGAGCTGTCCATGAGTCTGACTGGACAAACTCGGGTATTCAATGCTGACAGCTCTGAGCATACTGTGGACTGAGCTGGTTGCCTTGCTATGAGGTCCTTACCACAATGGAGTATACCCCTTAGGTGGATCTTTGCTTGGGTTTGCCGTGGAATAAGACTGTCTTGGGCATCCATTTTTTTCACATAATAACCATCATACCTCTATTGTTGGTCTTGCTCTTTCATTATTACTTTCTTCGTCTGGATCCTCAACTGAAAGAGCGGGGCCTTACATGGATCCTTGATTATTTTTGCGGCCTTGAATACAGTTACGTACAATATCTGGCAATCATACCTTGGTCTAGTTCATGTTTTGAGCCTCGGTATATTTATCCGGCTCACGTGTGGTTATACAGATATCAATACTGTTGGGGATTATGCCGGACAGTGACAGGGTTAATAACATCATAGTGTTGGATGTGCGGGACTGATCTTGACAATTACTGCCAAGATTATTGTCTCAGTGTTGTCTTTCCTTCAAAACTTGTTGAGCATGGCATCACCCACTGGTTTTTGTTTCTTGAATAACCGGTGAGGTTGTCGGATGTGTACCGTGAATTCTTCCTTGTGCGAGAGACTTGCATGGACTTGGCAGCATACTAAATGAATTTAATATCTGATTCTCGAGGCATACCTCTGACCGATTTTTATTTCAGACCAACTGTTGCAGATCCGCCACTTGGAAAATACTGCCATATGCTGACAATTCCAAATTTAATGCCTTGTATTAGTGCCTTACAAAAGAATACTGGGCACCTTGCGTTTGGAAACCACCGGGGTGTCGTACTGAGGAAGACTGAGTGGCTTATGCTCGAAGCCTTTGGTGGATATCTTCTTGAGAAAAAACGGGGTACCGTACCTCATAAGCTCCCCCCTTAAAGACCTTGCTAGGGAAGACTCGGTACATTATGCCAGAAGCTTTTGCAGTATGGGAATCCATTTGTTCCTTACCGATGCAGACTGGGAACCTTATCTTTGTACACTTCGTCAGTAAATTTTTGAGATGGATGGAACTGATTTTCTTGGTGATTGGACTGACATATATATATATATATACATCTTTGTCAGTCCGGCAGCTGATTATTTGTATGGCAAGAATTGTCTAACTGTCCTTACTGAATTCACCGTGCATTTGGACTGACTTCTGAGTGTCGCAATGCTTTAAATTTGGCTTATGGCAGATTCAATCATCGCGTACAGATCATACCTTTGACTGGGAATGCACTATTGATCCATTTTTGTTCTCTTGCTGATTTAATCATTGCTACAATAAAGTGTATCTCTGACAGGTACTTGTTGCTGAAAGTCTGAGCAGAATATACTTGTATTCAGACCGGATGTAATACAATGTTGTCGGCTGAAAATTTGAATTCCTTGGTGTATATCTGTACTGCTCACTGCTTCTTCTGATCTGGTGTCGGTCGAGGAATAATTTCCATAAGGGGGTAACACCGAGGATTTAAAACAAAGAAGCACGAGAAAACGATTTATTGCAACAAATCATACATCAAACAAGCTACCAAGATGCTACACACAGGCATATACAAGCATGATGCTACAGCAGATGCACAAACACTACACGAAGGATTACATCCTATGCTTGAGCAAACGCTCGCGAACTGACGAGGAAGCTAAGGGAGTAGCGAGTGGAACCGCTGACTCTGAAAATCCAGATGGACGAGGCAGAGGAGTTGGAGAAGCTGGCGAAGACTGAGGTAAAGCGACACCAAGCTATCTCCTGGCCCGAATGGCGTCTCGGACTAACTCAGAAATAAGAAGACACTCGGCCGTCATGTAACGAGACATGGCGAGGATAGCCGGGTCATCTTGAGGGTTGACAAAGGGAAATTGGATTCACCTAGGATTCTCGACGATGGTGGGATAGTATTGATAAGCATGGTTCTCTTGCACCATGCTCTCTTGATGACGAAGACCGGTGACTCCTGCCATTGCGGCAAGCTGAACGGCACGCTCAGGAGTAGCTCCGTAACCACCGTGGAAACTGTAGGTGCACTTACCGACAGGAATCGGGGCTGACAGATGAACATGAGCAACATATTCCCGAATTCTTCCTCTAGCAGAAAACTGGAATACTTGATAATGAGGTGGATCTCCGAGGGGATAAATACTATGCCACATGTCGTCAAGGAGGGCGGCAAAGCTGAGAGGTGCAGGAGTGGGACTGAACTCAATGGGAACAACACCGGGAGCTAATGAGAGGGCACTGAACTCAAGGAAGTTGACCACCATCTACACATGAAACAGGGGTTAATGATAACAGAAATAAGACTACATGCAGCAAACAAATGCAACAACCAAATGCAGCAATCAAGGGCAACAACCAGACCCTATACTACCGTTTTCTAACGTTCCAGCGGACTAGGATGCTCTACAGCCAAACCTGCTCTGATACCAAGCCTGTGGCACCCCGGCTCAGAGAAAACCGGAACGCCCCGTATTCCAGCCCAGAGATCGAGGAGAAGTCTTCTGGAATACGTCACTGCTTAGCATAGAACAAACCATCTTTCTATTATTACACGAATATGATTACAAGGGTTCCGATATTACAATGAATCACCTTGGTACAACGACACTGCGCCAACCATGGTTGCTCTATACCAGCAGCATAACAACTTAAAGCAGCGGAACAACTATTGGCAGCGGAACAACGAACGGCGATGATGGACTCCAATCCGCAGGGACTCTGGCTGGAACGTTTATCCTAGCTCGCGAACACGGGAACAACACCAAACAAGCAAGCAATCCAGGCACGACTTGCAAGCTGGCATGACACGCCAGGTCAGTACATTGAATGTACTTGCAAGCTCACAATAGCCAGAAGCATTCAAGACAAACAACAGCATGTCAATTACAAGTTACTCAGAAATTATCATGGAATCATCAAGATAACATAGCATGAACAACATGAACATTATACAACTAGACAATATGAGCATGGCATGAACATATAAATCTGATAATACTAATATGCAACATGATGACACTACATGCACCATTTATTTTGTTCGGGTTACCTCGTAACCAGCACATGCATCACTTACCAACCTCGGACATTATACGATCATCTCAGGATCAAATCAAGCTTGGCATAAACAATACCGTAGTAATCATCAAATGACCACAAGAAGCTTGATCTTTACCCACGATTCTCGCACAACATCACAAATATCCAACAACTCGGTATCCTCGATACCACAGTGATCATTCCGGCGATCACAGCCACGACCAACACTTGGTCTCAAATAGTGATCTTTCTGGCGATCACAACCAACTTATCTCATCATCGAACCGGGGTTGTTATTAAGCACATTATTATTATCATTACTGTTGACTCATAGTGTGACCAACTACGAACTGGGCCCTTATCCGCGGGCGCGGCTATCGATAGATTTAATATACACTCTGCAGAGGTAGCGCACTATACCCACACTACGGAACCCATGGCCTCGTTCTCCCATTCGGGTGGACCAACGGCGTTCCGACAAAACCGATCTACTGTCATGACACTCTCCCGGCAACTCCGACTCATGCCCCAATAGGCTAGTCCTGGGTGGCCCTGTGTCTACCAAAGACACAATGACCATCGTCGTGGCGAAACATAAGCGGTCCCAAACAGGGACCCAGATCCATAACAACAACAACGGACACACAATGTTATGTCTGCTTACCGGGCCAAGGTACCGCACGCCCATAACCTTCCCTCGTTGGAGGCACCGGCGAGAGGTATGACAATAGACCTAGTTAGGACCTTCCCATAAAGGTAAACGTGGTTGCACTGGTCAGTTCGATATGGTGGCACCATGACTCAGCCAACAGTTGTTCAAGTTCAATTTAATCTGGTTAAGCTTGAATGCAAATATGTTGAGTCATGATAAAATACATGATGCAATTACAATGCATGAGCATGAATATCAACATAATCATGAAAGAACCTCATAACTATCCACCATATCAACAATGAATCATAAGCATGGCATACTGACTAGCATGGATATCATAAGTACATATTTTTCCGAAACATAACATGACCACTAGCATCAACAATAAACGTCATGTAAGAACATATCAACAATACCAACATGCAAGCTTTGACTAACTGGATGCAGAGCAACATGCATAACAACGGTACTCGGGACAGCCGACAGTCATGCACCGAAGACCATCACTAACAACAACATGCACTACTAGCAAGCATAAACATAAGAAAGGAACACTAGCAACTAGCAGGGCATGATAACCAGGTGCATAACAACATTGCAAGAAAATAAGCATTAACTCCGAAGCAATACCGAAACAATGATAATCAAATTTTAAACAAACAAACATTTAATATATATTCAAGTTGAAAACCATGGCTACTGCATGACTATCATGCAAGTGGGTAATGTGGCTTGCCTGGGGTGACGGAGAATCCAGGAAGAAGCACAAAACGATCGTAGAAAGAATCGTCGGAAACAGTTCTCTCTCGGAGGGGGCTGTTTACGGCAAGGGCAAAATGGTCATTTCCCGTATGTCAAACCATAGTGAAGATGATACCAACAGAACGGGCTCGATGAGATGAAGATGTGGGCTTTGGATTCACCTGATTCGGAGTTACGGTTGAAAAGTTATGAAGAGTTGAAGGAGAGGGACCAATCTGTGAAGATTTTTATCATCAACGGGTCCATGAGTGGATATGACAGAAACAGATTTGAGAAAATACTCTTTCTCGAAAGGAAAGCGCACTTTGGGCCGAAGTGGAATAAAAATACGCTTTCGGCAATAGAAAACGTACTGTGGGAAAACCGCCTCCACTTATCCACGTGGACAGGCCCTGGGCCACTGGCGCGTGGGTCCCAGGCGCAGGGGCAGGGGGCACGGGTCATCGTCTTCCTCGTGCTTGCTCTGCCCCGACAGGGAGCAGAGGACGCCCATGGCTGGCGGGGGCCCGAGCTGCTCCGACTGGGCTAGCCGAGCTGAGGCCACCCGCGGGGCCGGCGGGACCTGGCGCCTCCGTGCCCGGGCAGCAGGAGCGCTAGGGCGGCCTGGGAGGGTGGCGACGGAGGAGGACGGGGGAGGCAGAGGCGGCCGGTCGGTGGTGGCCGGGCCGGCTCCGGCCACCGTTGGCCAAGGCGAGACCATCGGCGGGTGTGCAAGGTCACGCCGCACCCATCCAGAGGGTTAACGGGCGCCGGGAAGGCTTGGGATGGAGGGGAGGGATGGCGCAGGAGGATGTACAGAAAGTTTCTGATGGCGTGGTTCGCCGGCGATGCAGGGGCTCCGGCGAGGGGGCAAGGGGTTGGGGTGGCTCGTGGAAGTGAGGGGGAGCCACTGGACAACACCAGAGGAGAGGGAGAGGCTCGAGGTGGTTGGAAACAAGCCGAGACCGAAGCGGCCATGGTGAACAGAGAAGAGCTCCGGCGACGTGAGGCGATCCTGGTGACTAAATGAAGCGGGGGAGGGGCTGGTGAGGTGCGGGAGAGGTCGCGGGTCTCTTATATAGGCGCGGAGGAGTTTCTGGACGATCACAAACGAGCTGGAGCAGTGCTCTAATGGGGGTCAAGGGATGGGCGTCGTAGTGGCACTGTTATGACGACATACTGCCGGCGAACCACGACGAGGCAGCGATGCAGGGCGGTGCAAACGAGCACGGGGGAGCTCCAGGACAAGCTTTGAGACCGAGACGAGGAGGGAGGCGACGAGCACAGCGGCCCGACCGTTCCAGAGCGCGAGCTGTGCATGACGCAGGTGCGGTCACCATGTGCACTGGTGCAAGCGGTGAGCTTTGGTGTGGACGACCATGTCCAGTAGGATGACCTAGGTGTCCTTAGTCTAAACACAGAAAGAAATTGGTCCAGGGGCAAAGAAGATATTTGCAGATGGTCCCAAAGTGAAACAACAGGAAGGTGTTTGTAACTTCCTGTGGTTAAACCAGTTGGGTAACTTGGTAAAAAGTCTGTCTGGCGTTGATCTTACGCTATGATGATAGAGATCACCAAAAACCAGACCAAGAGCAGAAGTTTATCTTAGGGTTGCTATAGAAAGTGCAAAACTGGCCAGAATTAAAGATTAAGATGTTGCACTCACATACTTAAGTGTCATGAGCTAAAATTTGGTGGAGTTGAATCATGTGACCATATGGAGCTTCTGTAAAAACCTCATGCCATTTGGAGTTACCAAAGTGGCACTTGCTTCACAAAGCTCCATTCTGGACAGAATCTTGGAGAATTTACTGAGGGTAAATGGATAATTGTATTGAGCCATAACTTGGTGGAGTGAGTAGAGGTAGATGTAAGAATGGCCTGGTAAATTGGCAGCTCAAATGAAGCAAGGTAAAATAGTGTTGCTTCACAAAGTGCAAATTTTACCAGAAATCAAGATTTGGAGCTGAGCTCACATAGATGATCTCCATGAGCTCTAATTTGGTGGAGATGCATGATTTGATCAAGTGAAGGATGTGACCAAGTTTCATCTCATTTGGAAATGCCTAGAATACTCTTCCTTCACAAAGTTTATTTCTGGACAGAAACTTTGAGAAATCACTGGAAACTAATTACTAGGCAAATGAGTATGAAAATTGGTACAAGGTAATGATATGGACATGAAAATATGTCCACCAAGTTTGGGAGCAATTGGGCAAAGATAAATAGCACTTGCTTCACAAAGTGCCATTTAGGGCAGAATAGGAAAATGATTATTGGAGGATTATTTTTGAACATGGCAATGAAGTGTTTTGCCACATTTGGTCAAGATATGACCCAAACAATTTATTAAAATTTATTTGGGAATTTTTAGAATGATAGAGATATAGGTTGCTTCACAACCTAGGGCAAAAAGAATTATTCCTTTAATAGAAAAGGAATATTCTTTGTTAAAAGAATATTGGGTTGGGTCAAGGATGTAAATGATAGTATCTAGGGATAGATATGAGGATGACAATCCACTCTGGAAAGAAAGAAGAGGTCAGCTTCTTCAGTTTCCAGACCACATAGCCACAGAAAAAGAAAACTCAGGCAAAACTCTCAGAAAATCCAAAGAAAAAGAAAGGGCCAAAAATCAGGCCGTGACAAAATTTTAGAGAAGTCATTAATAAACCTTCTATAGAAACCATCATGACCAAGGAAACTTCTTATACACTTGATATCTTTCGGATGCGCCATCTTTTCAATAGTATCTACTTTAGCTTTATCAACTTCAATACCTTTTTCAGAAATATTATGCCCCAAAACAATGCCTTCATTAACCATAAAGTGGCACTTCTCCCAATTCAAGACAAGATTAGTTTCTTCGCATCTCTGCAAAACTCGATCAAGGTTGCTTAAGCAATCATCAAAAGAAGTTCCGTAAACAGAGAAATCATCCATGCAAACCTCAACAATATTTTCACAAAAGTCAGAGAATATAGCCATCATACATCTTTGAAAGGTAGCAGGTGCATTGCATAAACCGAAAGGCATACGTCTATAAGCAAAAGTACCGAAAGGGCAAGTAAAAGTGGTCTGTCGGTGTGAAAACCGGCAGATCTCGGGTAGGGGTGCCCAAGCTGTATGTCTAAGGATCGATGGTAACAGGAGACCGGGGACACGATGTTTACCCAAGTTCGGGCCCTCTCGATCGAGGTTATACCCTACTTCCTGCTGGATTGATCTCCCTCATGGCCCTAAAAGTCTAGCCTATGTGATTGCTATGATTTTGTCGTCTCTACGGACTAAACTCCTCGGCTTATATACACGTCGGAGGAGCCCTAGGGTTAAAAAGGTGACTTGGGGAAGAAGGAATCGTTACATCCGGACATCTTTCCTACCTTACTACATACATAGGAGTCCTAACCGAATACGGGGGAGGGCCCTTCGCTTCTATCTTCATGGCCCATCAATTCAGCCTAGCATCAATGGCCCGGACGCCTGAGGACCCCTAAATACAGGACTCCCTCAGTATCCCCCGGACTTGCCTTCAAGGACGAGGTTGTATCCGGCTTCATGTCTTCGGTCTTGCAAGGTGAGTCCTTTGAATCAAATGATAGCTCGGCTTCATATTTAATATCATATCCTGTCAATTCCCTGCCACCGTCGTCTTGGCTTCCATGTGCCAGACGAATGCGAACCGTTTGGGTATTTTTACAATTAACCCCTTGACTACAAAGGGAATGAGCCTTATTTAAAGAGACCAGATCTCAGATACCATTCCATTCCTCACGGAAAATCCTTAGAGCCTGCCATAGAAAATCTTCAATCCTGGCCGATGTTCCCAGTTCTTCCTCGCTCCCTCATGGCCCTCAAGCGGGCGATTGGGAGAGTTGCTCAGTATCTCATGCGCATCTAAGAAAGCTTCAGACGCATGGATATCTCCCTCTCAAGGATCTAGTCCCCGTCCGGGCTGGATTAACATCTCTCGACGGTCAACCCCTGGCGGAAAGTTTCCCCAATCCTTCCAAAGAAGAACGGGTGTGCTTCGTCTCCTTCCTCCTAAGAGGCGTAGGATTTCCTATCCACCCTTTTCTCAGGGGGCTACTAGAGTTCTATGGCCTCCAACTGCACGACCTTACACCAGGGTCTATCCTGCATATTGCGGGCTTCGTCGCTCTTTGTGAGCTATTTCTGGGCCGCGAGGCTCATTTTGGGCTATGGAGAAAGTTCTTCTGCCTTGTTCCTCGCTCCTAGAAGGGATCTATATTCGAGGTGGGAGGAGCTGAAGTGTGCCACATAGCCGGGACAGGTTATCTGCCCAGTACTCCGAAGAAGGCATTCGAAGAGTGGCCCTCGGAGTGGTTTTATATCGAGGATGTGGTCCTGCCGGACCCAATCCGGCAAGGCCTCCCTGAATATTCCAGTGCCCCTTTAAAGAAGCGTTACAACTGGTGTCCCCACAGTCTCAAGGAGGAAGACTGTGCGGAGGTAAAAAGACTTGCAAGCATGATCAGACTACTTTCCCACCTCAAGCTGACGATAATCGAAGTGATGGCGATATCAATAACGCGATGCGTGCAACCGCTCCAGGCCAGAGGGTTTCCTATGTGGCACTATAATGGCCAAGATGATGCCTCATGCTGTCTACGCCAGGGTCCGGTCAACCCCGCCGCTCTGGCCGCCATCCTAGTTGATCTCTACAAAGGGGGAGAAGGAGAATTTTCTTCGCTTGAAGTGTCGGGAGGGTTTCTCTATGTATAACCCCATCGATTGGGCAAGCTTTTTCCCTAATCGCTAGTTTTACTCAATTTTTATTTTGAGTTTCATTATCTGAACTGAGTTCGGTTGCTTCCAACATGAGTGGAGGAATGGGGTCAAAAAGATTAGCAATCCTATCCCACAGCTAGAAGACCATATTCGGGACACAAATCCTAGATTCGAGGAGGATCCGGACATTGGCATAGATCTTAAAGACATAGTCTTTTATCAAACCAACCATGATAGTACCGAAGTGGCTAGTATAGCCGACTATCCTGGCCTTCTTCCTTCCTCTCAGTAAAATGCCCAGGAGACTCCTCTTCAAAGAGAATATTCCCAGCGCGCCTCACCCACCGCACTATCTCATGCTCAAAAGGGACAGCGCTCATCCCGCCGTACTGCATCAAGAGTATCTTATCAGAGGGCGACGCCTATGCAGGGAGGGTCTTTGAAGCGAAAGGGGACCGGAGACACCACCGAACCTCCTCCTTTATCGAAGAGGTACGACTCCTTAACATATGTCTGGTGGCGGAGACGGATCATAATTTTCCGATTTATTTTTTCCTTTTAGGAAGAATGTATGCTGGACTGTGTCCGGGGATCCTGCTGGCCATACTCCAACCAATCCAACCCCAGGCCCATCCACAAGGACTAGGGCTGATGCGGGTGTAACGCCGGATTGTCCTCTTCAAGAGGATTCAGATGAGGTATCAGTTACCAATTCAGAAATGGAGAGCGCAATGAATCATCGGCGGCGAAAAGCAGCCATGCGCGAGTCAGCTTCCACTGAGGAGGCTTTTAACGCCTTCAGTTCCGCGGATGCATATATCCGAGTCGCTTGATACGTTTGTGTCGTATCTATAATTTTTGATTGTTCCATGCCAATATTCTACAACTTTCATATACTTTTGGCAACTTTTTATACTATTTTTTGGGACTAACATATTGATCCAGTGCCCAGTGCTAGTTCTTGTTTGTTGCATGTTTTTTGTTTCGTAGAATATCCATATCAAATGGAGTCCAAACGGAATAAAAATGGACGGAGATTTTTTTGAATATATGTGAATTTTGGCAAGCGGAACCAACATGAGACGATGCCCGAGTGGGCCACGAGGCAGGGGGGCGCGCCCACCAGGGGCAGGCGCACCCTGGGCCCTCGTGGACACACCGTAAGGCGGTTGGTACCCTTCTTTCGCCGCAAGAAATCTAATATCCGGATAAAAATCGTGTCAAAAAATCAGCCCAATCGGAGTTACGGATCTCCGGGAATATAAGAAACGGTGAAGGGCCAGAATCTGGGAACGTAGAAACAGAGAGAGACAGAGAGACAGATCCAATCTCGGAGGGGCTCTCACCCCTCCGCCGGCATGTAGGACATGGACCAGAGGGGAAACCCTTCTCCCATCTAGGGAGAAGGTTAAGGAAAAAGAATAAGGAGGGGGGCTCTCTGCCCCTCGCTTCCGGTGGCACAGGAGTGCCACCGGGGCCATCATCGTGTGACGGCGATCTACACCAACACCTCCGTCATCTTCACCAACATGTCCATCACCTTCCCCCATCTATATACAACGGTCCACTCTCCCGCAACCCGCTGTACCCTCTACTTGAACATGGTGCTTTATGCTTCATATTATTATCCAATGATGTGTTGCCATCCTATGATGTCTGAGTAGATTATCATTGTCCTATCAGTGATTGGTGAATTGCTATGATTGATTTAATTTGCTTGTGGTTATGTTGCTGTCCTTAGGTGCCCATCATATGAGCGCGCGCATGGATCACACCATAGGGTTAGTTGTATGTTGATAGGACTACGTATTGGAGGGCAAGAGTGATAGAAGCTTCAACCTAGCGTAGAAATTGATGCATACGGGATTGAAGGGGGGCCAATATATCTTAATGCTATGGTTGGGTTTTACCTTAATGAACGCTAGTAGTTGCAGATGCTTGCTAATAGTTCCAATCATAAGTGCATAGAATTCCAAGTAAGGGATGACATGCTAGCAGTGGCCTCTCCCAGCTATCGGTCTAGTAACGTAGTCAATTGCTTGGGGGCAATTTTGCAACTCCTACCACCACTTTTCCACACTCGCTATTTTAACTTTATTATCTTAACAACCCCTAGTTTATATTTACGTGTTCTTTATATTCTTGCAAACCTATCCCACAAAAACCACAAAGTACTTCTAGTTTCATACTTGTTCTAGGTAAAGTAAACGTCAAGTGTGCGTAGAGTTGTATCGGTGGTCGATAGAACTTGAGGGAACATTTGTTCTGCCTTTAGCTCCTCGTTGGGTTCGACACTCTTACTTATCAAAAGAGGCTATAACTGATCCCCTACACTTGTGGGTTATCAAGACCTTTTTCTGGCGCCGTTGCCGGGGAGCAATAGCGTGGGGTGAATATTCTCGTGTGTGCTTGTTTGCTTTATCACTAAGTAGATTTTATTTGATGTCCTAAGTTGTTTTCTATCTTTAGTTATGGGTAGGAAATGCAAAATACCAAAAAAATAGTGGTACCTACTGAACCAATGGTTGAAGAACCACTCAAAATCTATCACACTACTGAAGCTTATTACTTGGATCATCTTTGATCCCTATGTGCTCGGGCTGAAACCCCAACTAGCTTAGTTGATGGAAAATCTTTAGATGAACATGCTTTTTACGTACGACACCGCATATCTGAAAAAGGGAAACTTTTACTGGATCAAATTCATCGTTTGCAATGCTATGTTTGGAATTTCTGTGAAATTTATGAAGTTGTTGTTCTAAAGACCCTAAGAAACACCTTCCCTACCAATGTGAGTTTAGTGATAATGGAATCGTATCTTCGTATGCTATGGGTGTTTATAGTTACTATGATGTTCAGCAAATTGAAGAATTTGTTGCTTTTAAGGGTGCTTATGAAATTACTTCTTTGATTGAAAAGTATGATGCTACTCTTTACAAATCTGAAAATTTTGCCATATTTAAATATTGTTATGATAATTATGCTTCTAATGCCTATGTTAAACCATATATTGAGGACTACTCCGCTGTCCAAGAAGAGACTAATATTTTGCAGGAGTCTATGGAAGAAGAATTAATGACATTGTGAGCTCATTGGATGAAAAAGATGACGAGGAGAGCGAAGAACAAAAGGAGGAAGAGTGGATTAGCTACCCGTGCCCACCTTCTAATGAGAGTAACTCTTCAACTCATACATTGTTTAATTTCCCTTCGTGCTTACCGAAGGACGAATGCTATGATGATTGCTATGATCCCTTGGATTCTTTTGAAATATCCCTTTTTGATAATGCTTGCTATGCTTGGGGCCAAGATGCCAATATGAATTATGCTTATGGAGATGAACTTGCTCTAGTTCCTTATGTTAAACATGAGATTGTTGCTATTGCACCCACACATGATAGTCCTATTATCTTTTTGAGTTCTCCAAACTACACTATATCAGGGATGTTTGCACTTATTAAGGATTATATTGATGGGTTGCCTTTTTCCGTTACACATGATGATTTTGATGAATATAATATGCATGTGCTTGCTACTCCTACTTGCAATTATTATGAGAGAGGAACTACATCTCCGCCTCTCTATGTTTCCAACATGATAAAATTGCAAGAAACTGCTTATACTATGCATTGGCCTTTACTTGATGTGCATGAATTGTTCTTGTATGACATGCCTATGCATAGGAAGAGAGTTAGACTTCGTTGTTTCATGACACATATCACTTTGTGCTCACTACTAAATGCCAAATCATTGCTAATTAAAATTGGCTTTGATATACCTTGGGATCCGGGTGGATCCATTACTTGAGCACTATATGCCTAGCTTAATGGCTTTAAAGAAAGCGCTGCCAGGGAGACAACCCGGAAGTTTTAGAGAGTCATTTATTTCTGTTGTGTGCTTTTATAAAGTTTAAAAACAAAAAAATTAAGAGGGGAACCTAAAACTTTTTCAAAAAGAAAAGTGAAAGTAAGAAGGACGAGCACCGTTGAAATGGGGGAGCTCCTTGAACTTTGTTCATGCCCATGGAAACTTTGCAAATTTTGAATTACAGAAACTTTTCAACAAAAATAATTATCCCCTTATACAATTCCATTGTATTATAAAAATTATGTGCCAAGAGTTTCCTTTAGGATGATTAAACTGCTTGTTGGTTTGTGCGGTGCAAAAACAGAAACTTTGGCTGTAGTGCGCGATTTTACATTTTTTACTAAAACGTCGAAAGGATCTGAAACTTTCTGCAAGGTCTTTCTATACAAATTGCTGATTTTTCCTAATTTTGACATAATTTTTAGGGTTAAATAAGCATGGTTAATGTTCAGATTACTACAGACTGTCCTGTTTTCACAGATTGCTGTTATAGCTTCATTATTTGCATATGTTTGAATTCTTGTTGATGCCTCATTGACTTGGGGCCATAGAATTATGATAGCATACAGTAGGTAATGTTTGTTTATAATTATACAATAATGTTAGAGCAGTACATGATGGGATTTTATTGATCATATGCACTAACCCCACCACTAAAAGTTCGGTTAAGTTTTGTGTGGATGAAGTGTTCGAAGATCGAGGAGGTCTCGATGCGAGGAGAAGGAGGAGAGGCAAGAGGTTAAGCTTGGGGATGCCAGAGGCACCCCAAGTAAATATTCAAGGAGACTCAAGCGTCTAAGCTTGGGGATGCCCCGAAAGGCATCCCATCTTTCTTCAACAAGTATCGGTATGTTTACGGATTCGTTCCGTTCACATGATATGCGTAAACTCTTGGAGCATCGTGTGCTTTTCCTTTTTCTTTTAATAAATGCACCATGCTGGTATGAGATAGTCCTTGGTTGATTTATAGAATGCTCTTTGCACTTCACTTATATCTTTTGAGTATGGCTTTATAGAATGCTTCATGTGCTTCACTTATATCATTTGAAGTTTGGATTGCCTGTTTCTCTTCACATAGAAAACCGCCATTTGTAGAATGCTCTTTTGCTTCACTTATAATTGTTAGAGCGTGGGCATATCTTTTGTAGAAAGAATTAAAACTCTCTTGCTTCACTTATATCTATTTAGAGAGTTGACATGAATTGGTCATTCGCATGGTTAGTCATAAAATCCTACATAAACTTTTAGATCGCTGAATATGATATGTTTGATTCCTTGCAATAGTTTTGCGATATAGAGATGCTAATATGTGGGAGGAACTAGTGAATGATTATGGTTTAGTAAAAATATTGGTGTTAAGGTTTGTGATTCCCGAAGCATGCGCGTATGGTCTCCTAACTATGTAACCAAATTGGCGCGCATTGTATTTTGATTGTTTATCTTTGCGTGAAGGTCGGGGGCGCACGATGGTTAACTCCTACCAACCTCCCCCCTAGGAGCATGCATCGTAGTATTTTTGCTTCGTGGGCTAATAGATTTTTCGCAATAAGTATGTGAGTTCTTTATGACTAATGTTGAGTCCATGGATTATACGCACTCTCACCCTTCCACCATTGCTAGCCTCTCTTGTACCGCGCAACTTTTGCCGGTACCATACACCCACCATATACCTTCCTCAAAACAGCCACCATACCTACCTATTATGGCATTTCCATAGCCATTCCGAGATATATTGCCATGTAACTCCACCGTTCCGTTTATTATGACACGCACCATCATTGTCATATTGCCTTGCATGATCGTAAGATAGCTAGCATGATGTTTCCATGGCTTGTCCGTTTTTTGATGTCATTGCTACGCTAGATCATTGCACATCCCGGTACACCGCCGAAGGCATTCATATAGAGTCATATTTTTGTTCTAGTATTGAGTTGTAATATTGAGTTGTAATTAAATAGAAGTGTGATGATCATCATTATTAGAGCATTGTCCCTTGAAAAAAAAGAAAAAAAGGAAAGGCCAAAAGAAAGGAAAAAGGAAAGGAAAAAAGGCCAAATAATAAAAGGAAGGCCCAAAAAAAGAAAAAAAGAAAAAAAAGAAAAAAAGGGACAATGCTACTATCTTTTTTCCACACTTGTGGTTCAAAGTAGCACCATGATCTTCATGATAGAGAGTCTCCTATGTTGTCACTTCCATATACTAGTGGGAATTTTCATTATAGAACTTGGCTTGTATAGTCCACCGATGGGCTTCCTCAAATGCCCTAGGTCTTCATGAGCAAGAAAGTTGATGCACACCCACTAGTTTTCTTTTGAGCTTTCGTACACTTATAGCTCTAGTGCAACCGTTAAATGGCAATCCCTACTCACTCACATTGATATCTATTTATGGGCATCTCCATAGCCCATTGATACGCCTAGTCGATGTGAGACTTTCTCCCTACTTTTGTCTACTACCACCTTCTATGCCACCCATAGTGCAATATCGATGGCTCACGCTCATGTATTGCGTGAAGAGTTGAAAAAGTTCGAAAAAGTAAAGTATGAAAACAATTGCTTGGCTGACACCGGGATGGGCATGAGGGGTACCTTGTGTTAAGAAAAGGGAGCATAAAAGACTATGTGATTTTTTAGGGATAACGTTCTTTAGCATTGATATTTTGGAAGACTTGATTGTTTGTTGCAATGCCCGAGTATTAAATTCTTTTGTGTCAAATGATAGACTATTGCTTTGAATCACTCGTGTCTTAATATTCATGCCATGATTAGATTACATGATCAAGATTATGCTAGGTAGCATTCCTCATCAAAAATTATCTTTTTTATCATTTACCTACTCGAGGACAAGCAGGAATTAAGCTTGGGGATGCTGATACGTCTCCATCATATCTATAATTTTTGATTGTTCCATGCCAACATTCTACAACTTTCATATACTTTTGGCAACTTTTTATACGATTTTTTAGGACTAACATATTGATCCAGTGCCCAGTGCCAGTTCCTGTTTGTTGCATGTTTTTTGTTTCGCAGAATATCCATATCAAACAGAGTCCAAATGGAATAAAAATGGATGGAGATTTTTTTGGAATATATGTGAATTTTGGGAAGCGGAACCAACATGAGACTATGCCCGAGTGGGCCACGAGGCAGGGGGGCGTGCCCACCATGGGCAGGCGCGACCTGGGCCCTCGTGGCCACACCTTAAGGCGGTTGATGCCCTTCTTTCTCCGCAAGAAAGCTAATATCCAGATAAAAATCGTGTCAAAAAATCAGCCCAATCGGAGTTACGGATCTCCCGGAATATAAGAAACGGTGAAGGGCCAGAATTTGGGAACGCAGAAACAGAGAGACAGATCCAATCTCGGTGGGGCTCTCGCCCCTCCGCCGCCATGGAGGATATGGACCAGAGGGGATACCCTTCTCCCATCTAGGGAGAAGGTCAAGGAAGAATAAGAAGGAGGGGGGCTCTCTCCCCCTCGCTTCCAGTGGCACCGGAGTGCCACCGGGGCCATCATCGTGTGACGGCGATCTACACCAACACCTCCGTCATCTTCACCAACATCTCCATCACCTTCCCCCATCTATCTACAGTGGTCCACTCTCCCGCAACCCGCTGTACCCTCTACTTGAACATGGTGCTTTATGCTTCATATTATTATCCAATGATGTGTTGCCATCCTATGATGTCTGAGTAGATTATCATTGTCCTATCGGTGATTGGTGAATTGCTATGGCTGATTTAATTTGCTTGTGGTTATGTTGCTGTCCTTTGGTGCCCATCATATGAGCGCGCGCGTGGATCACACCATAGGGTTAGTTGTATGTTGACAGGACTACGTATTGGAGGGAAAGAGTGACAAAAGCTTCAACCTAGCATAGAAATTGATGCATACGGGATTGAAGGGGACCAATATATCTTAATGCTATGGTTGGGTTTTACCTTAATGAACGTTAGTAGTTGCAGATTCTTGCTAATAGTTCCAATCGTAAGTGCATAGAAGTCCAAGTAAGGGATGACATGCTAGCAGTGGCCTCTCCCACATAAAACTTGCTATCGGTCTAGTAACGTAGTCAATTGCTTAGGGGCAATTTCGCAACTCCTACCACCACTTTTCCACACTCGCTATATTAACTTTATTATCTTAACAGCCCCTAGTTTATATTTACGTGCTCTTTATATTCTTGCAAACCTATCCCACAAAAACCCCCAAAGTACTTCTAGTTTCATACTTGTTCTAGGTAAAGTAAACGTCAAGTGTGCGTAGAGTTGTATCGGTGGTCGATAGAACTTGAGGGAATATTTGTTCCGCCTTTAGCTCCTCGTTGGGTTCGACACTCTCATTTATCGGAAGAGGCTACAACTGATCCCCTACACTTGTGGGTTATCAAGACCGCTCGAGATAGACTAGCGGAGCCACTCACCAGCTTTCCAAAGATATGCGGGTGAGTATTAATTTAATGTTCATATGCCAGTAGCCCCCAAGACTTAAAGCATCTGGCCCAACTGATTTAAGGAACGTTGTGTTTTTAGGTACTCAAGGAAAAGAACAACACATTATCCAAGGAACTGGAAGAGTGCCAAACCAAGCTTACCACTGCTACCACCGAATTGCAAAAATTCAAAGAAGTCCAAGAATGGCTCTGATGGTAAGAACAATAGTGTCCGAACAGTATGGTCCTGTACTAATCAATGATCTTTAAGTATACATTGTTTGAACTGCAGCAACAAAACCAATAGACCAACTAGAGGAAAAGCTAAGGGCTGCTCTGGCAGCGAAGCAACAAGCCGAATGGCAAACCGCTGCTGGTCAACGTGTATTAACACGGACCATAGATGAGAAGAACAAGCTGCAGGATACAAACATCTAGCTAGTCGAAGAGTTAAAGGACGTGCGAGCCCAACTCTCGAATTCCTTAAAAGAGAATAAGAAGCTTAACGGCGACTGAGGGAGTCCTGGATTGAGGGGTCCTCATGTGGCCGGATAATTCGTGGTGGGCCGGACTGGTGGGTTGTGAAGATCATCGCTGAAGATCGTCTCTCGTATCCGGATAGGACTCCTGTGTACGTATAATGGCAGGTTTTAGGTTCGGGTGTAATCTTTCCTTCCTCTGCAAGATGGTCATGTACAAACCCTAGGGCCCTCCGGTGCATATATAAACTGAAGGGTTTAGTCCGTAGAGGCTGAACAACAATAGCCGATTCATAACAATCGCCCTCGTTAGACCTCTAGGGTTTAGCCATTACAATCTCGAGGTAGATCAACTCTTGTAATCATATTCATCAAGATCAATCAAGCATGAGTAGGGTTTTACCTCAATCGAGAGGGCCTGAACCTGGGTAAACATTGTCTTCCTTGTCTTCTGTTACCATCTATCCATAGGCGCATAGTTTGGGACCCCCTACCCGAGATCCGCCGGTTTTGACACCGACATTGGTGCTTTCATTGATATTTCCACTATGTCGTCGACCGAAGGACCGATGGATTGCTTCGTCAACATCAACGGCACCACCGCCGAGGAGATCTTCCCTCCCGGCCAGCTTTTTGTGTTTGGCGGCTTCACGCTCCGTGCCAACACAGAAGACCACCTCGAGCAGGTTGAGAGCTACGCCCCTAGCCATCAGGTCAGGTTTGGAAGCTTGAACTACGTTGCTGATATCCGCGGAGACTTGATCTTCGACGGATTTGAGCCCATGGCGACCGCTCCCTGCCACCACGATGAACATGACCTAAATCTGTCACCGGACCACATCCAGGGGATAGCACCTGTAACCACCCTAGCCCTAGATCCGGAGCAGATCGCGTCACCCGAGGACGGGAAGCTCAACCCCGCCACGGAGGCCGCAGACTCAACGGCGCTGGAGCTGCACACAGACCCAACCTTGAGCGGGATCTGTGTTACCGGAACTTCGGACTCGTCTCCGGCTACAGGTTCCGAACCATGTGCATCTACATCCTTCGAGCTTGATCGGGCGCCTATTGTCGAATTCTGCTCCGCAGATATCTTTCGGCACTCACCTTTAGGCGATGTGCTAAACTCATTAAAATCCCTCTCCTTAGGAGGGGACTCGCAACCGAATTATATCCGGTTTGAACTGGAGGCTGATGGTGGAGAATTTCGCTTCCCACCCACCACCCACTTGGTAGCCACGGTCGAAGATTTAACCGATGTACTTGACTATGCTTTCGAAGACTTCAAAGGGATGGACCTTGAAGCCGAAGCAGATCTAGACCAAAAACCGCCCATAACCAGGCGATGGACGGCTACGTCCTCATACGATGTATAGATGGTGGACACACCTAAAGAGAAGGAGGACGACGGCGATAATGATCCCATAAAGGATAAGCCTGTCGATGAACCTCCTAAGCGTTGACGTCAAAAGGGCCGATCTCGATCTCGTAAAGGGAAAGATAACAACACTGTCACTGATGACGGTGATAACCCGGACCAAGCCGATGACCCAGCAGATCCAGCGGTGGAGCAGGACGAGCGAGAGGATGGCGAACATAGTCCGGGACCGCTGTCTGATCACAGCGATGCCGAAGACAGCAATTATCAACATGTCTCCGAAGAGGATGTTAGCCTGGGCGACGACGAATTCATCATTCCAGAAGAACCCTTAGAACAAAAGTGCTTCCATCGGAGGCTTATTGCCACCGCAAGGAGCCTGAAAAAGTAGCAGCATCGGCTTAAAGCCACACATGATACGCTCAATGATAGATGGAACGAAGTGCTAGACGTTGAGGAAAAGTATGGCTGCAATCGCCAAACAAAGAGCTATCCTAAGCGTAAACTGCTGCCCAAATTCGACGACAAGGCTATTGCGCATTTACTGCCAAAGAAAAACGCCATCGATAAGCCGGACCGACCACCTCATGGATGGGACAGAGTGGCTAGCAACGGCGTACACAAGCCCGCACCCCCTCCCCGCAAAGGAAAGGAGGCCGCGGCTCAGGGCCAGAAACACGATCTACGTGAGGACCTGAACAAAAAGGCTGGCAAGACCAGATCCATCTACGGATCCAGGGACCATGCTCCCGCACGGGACGGCGGTTATCAAGCCAAATATGCCGGTCATATATCAGTTCGGAGCCAATACCGAACATCACAACCGTCGGACCTACGCCACGACATAGCAAAATACAGGGGTGCCGCACACCCTCTGTGCTTCACCGATGAGGTGCTGGATCACGAATTTCCAGAAGGGTTTAAACCCGTAAATATCGAGGCGTATGATGGAATGATGGATCATGCAGTCTGGATAAAAGATTTTATTCTTCACATCCACATGGCTCATGGAGATGATCTCCACGCCATCAAATACTTACCCCTCAAGCTGAAAGGACCAGCTCGGCACTGGCTGAATAGCCTCCCAAAAAACTCCATTGGAAGTTGGGAAGAAGTTGAGGATGCTTTTCGGGCCAATTTTCAAGGGACCTATGTCCGGCCCCCGGATGCTGACGATCTAAGTCACACAATCCAACAACCCGGGGAGTCAGCCCGTAAGCTTTGGAATCGGTTTCTCACTAAGAAGAACCAAAATCGTCGACTGTCCCGACACCGAAGCCTTAGCGGCCTTCAAGCATAGTGTCCAGGACGAATGGCTAGCTAGACACGTCGGCGAGGAAAAGCCAAGGACAATGGCAGCCCTAACTACACTCATGACCCGTTTTTGCGCGGGCGAGGACAACTGGTTAGCTCGTAGCAGCACCAGTGACCCTGGCACATCCGAAGCCATGGATGGCAATGGAAAGCCACGACGTAACAAAACAAACGTCAAAATAATGATGGAAGCCTAGATGATATAGTGGTAAATGCCGGATTCAATGGCTCCAGACCCGGTCAATGGAAGAAGCCATTTAAAGGCAACAAAGATAGTCCATCTAGCCTGGACAACATATTAGACATGCCCTGCCAGATCCATCGCACTCCAGCTAAACCTACAAACCATACCAACCGTAGTTGTTGGGTCTTCAAGCAGGACGGCAAGCTCAACGCCGAACACAAGGGAAAGGGACCTCAGAGCGAAGACGAGGATGAACCTCGCCAGCCGAACAAAGGGGGACAGAAGAAATTTCCACCGGAGATCAAGACAGTGAACATGATCTACGTCACTCATATCCCAAAGAGGGAGCACAAGCATGCACTCCGAGATGTCTATGCCATTGAGCCTGTTGCCCCCAAATTCAACCCATGGTCGGCCTGTCCGATCACCTTTGATCGCATGGATCATCCGACTAGTATCCGTCATGGGGGTTCGTCTGCCTTAGTGCTCGATCCAATAATCGATGGATACCATCTCACTCGAGTCCTTATGGACGACGGCAATAGTCTCAATCTGATATACCAGGACACTGTCCACAAGATGAGGATAGACCCGTCAAGAATCAAGCCAAGCAGCACGACCTTTAAAGGAGTGATACCGGGCATAGAAGCCCACTGCACGAGCTCTTTAACATTGGAGGTCGTATTCGGCTCTCCCGATAACTTTCAAAGCGAAGAGCTAATCTTCGACATAGCTCCATTCCGAAGTGGCTATCATGCACTACTCGGAAGAATGGCTTCGCCCGCTTTAATGCAGTACCGCATTATGCTTATTTAAAGCTCAAAATGCCTGGAACACGTGTCGTCATCACGGTCAATGGAAATATGGAGCGCTCTCTCCGTACGGAGGAGGACACTGCGGCCCTAGCAGCTGAAGTCCAAAATGGCCTATTCAAGCCGAACAGCTCATCGATCGTCAAGACCACGGACACAGCTAAACGTGTCCAGCATGCGCCTCAGTGCAGCAGCTCAGATGAACCTTAGCTCGATTAGCAGCTACGCCCCCATCGACTGCCCCATAAGATGGTAGCATACGTGCCTCGTGTACACAATTATGCCCTTAAAATTCCTTGGGCAGCGCTGGGGGCACACTGCATACAAATAGTCCATAGTTCGGCTCGACCCTATTCGGACTCTAAAAATTATCTTCCAAGGTTCATTAAATGAACCAGCTTGGTTTACAGCCACACTGGATTATTTTTCCAGGTTTTTTTACAGATGGCCATCCCACTTCCCCCTTCAAGGACACATCACAAAGGAGAAAACGGCGCAGACGTGTGATGGCTTCTCGCCCCTCGTTGGTTACCCCAAGTGGAAGGTTGAGATGTAGCGTAGCGGCAAATTTCCCTTGGCAAAGATACCAAGGATCGAATCCCGTGAGACTCCGAGGGTCGACAAGTAGGTGTCAACGGCGCCAGAAACTTAGCGGTTGACGGGACCTGCACACAGATACAGATAACTTTGCTCCCAACGAGTACAGAGAGGTTGTCAATCCCTCCGGCCTTGTTGTTTACAAAGGATCAAACACAAGAGATAATAATGATAGCTATGACTGCAACTAGGAAATAAAAACAGGAAGTAAATAGAAGGTGTGATCAGCGGTGGTAATATGGACCGGGGTCCCATGATGTTCACTAGTGATGTCTCTCTCCCAAAAGATGATAAAACAGCAAAGCAAGGTAAACAAATTACAGCTGGGCAATTGACAAGATTATGTGCGCAAACCAATGCTAACTATGCTGCAAAGAAGGGTAGAGGCTCAAAAGCATGGGCGGTACGCCAAGGCAAGTAGACCGAAATCCATCTGCATCTACTACTAATCATCCACCTTGAGATATCTATCCAGAACATCTTGCTTGTATTAAGTTGCGAATCCCACCCAAAGTGTAAACTCAAAGCAACAGACAACTGCATTAAAAGAACTTTGCGTAAAGTAAACAATCCTTGCACCCGCAAGTACAAGCACCGTTGTTTTCTCCCTTGTGGCAACAGCACATCCCCTAGACTCATGTTTCTGTTACTCAAGCTAGTCATCAGGGGGCATGAACCCACAATCAAGCATAACGCTCCCTCTTGGAGTTACTACCTACTACTTGGCCAAAGCAATAAACAGCAATGGAGAACATGCAAGAATTACTCAAGAACAAAGGTATAAAAGAGGTGAATCAAATATATTACTCAAACACAATCTGAACATAGTCTCATAATCCATCAGATCCCAGCAAACTCAGCAAAGCAACAACAGAAAGATTACATATGTGCCTCGATCATGTAGGACAGCTCACGAGGTCTAAACCATGAAGAGCAAAGAGGGGAGGAGAACATCACATAGCTACTGATCATGGACCCATGGTCCAAGGTGGACTACTCACGACTCATCCGGGAAGCGTCCATGGTGGTGGAGAAGCTCCCGGTGGTGGTTCTCCCCTCCGGCAGGGTGCCGGGAAGAGTTCTCCTGATGCTCCCGATCTTGGAAGCGCTGCGGCGGCGGAACAGAGGCGAGATCGCGAAAAAGGGTTTTGTCCTCGAGGGTTTCGGGACGAGAGGGATATATATGCGAAGGGGGGCAGCCAGAGGCCAGCAGGGGCCCCAGGCGCCCCCCTGGCGCGGCCAGGGGTGGGGCCGCGCCAGGTGGCCGCCTAGGCCTCCCCTGGCTCCCCTCTGGCCCATCTTTGGTTCTTCGCGAAGCTTCCTGTATGCTGATTTTTCCTATATTTTTCCTGGAATTTTTGGAGCACTTTTAATATGGGGGAAACCTGAAATAGAAAAACAGCAGAAAACAGGAACTGGCACTGTGGTGCACTGAGTTAATAGGTTAGTCCAAATATGATAAAAAGTGCATGGAAGTGCATCAATATCATAGCAATATCACACAAAAGAAGCATGGAGCAAGCAGAAATTATAGATACGTTTTGGACGTATCAACATCCCCAAGCTTAATTCCTGCTCGTCCTCGAGTAGGCAAATGATAACAAGCATAATTTCTGTGGTGACATGCTATCAACCATATAAGAACTTTTAAGTAAAGCAATCAAGGCATGTAATTCAATTCAAGTCATAACAAGCAAGAGTCTATATTAGCATTGTAACAAGCAACATAAGAACATAAAGGTGCAAGAGCTCTCGCTGTCCGTGACTCGAATGTCTCCAAATGGTGTTTGTGTGCAAGAAAGGGGATAGGGATATACGAGAGAGTAAAACATAGTTTTTGTATTGTTGAGAACTTAATCTACTAAAGTTTCACACTTGTTCTTCTTTGGAATCTTATCTTGACTCATCCCCAGACCACTAGCCAGGTACAAGTCAAAATGATCCACTCCCTTTCGATATTTTGAGCACTCATGCAATGGATGAGTGTAAGCAAGAAAGTTGACACTTAGGATGGCAAAGAGAGAAAAATGATGAAGGGGGAAGACAAAAAAGGTGTGAAAGGCTCACATCAATGAGGACAATCATAGGCGAGAGAAAGCCAAATGATAGATATGATGTGAGGAGTAGGGATTGCCATGCAACGGATGCACATATGAGCTAAGGTAAGCTCTCCAATGGAACTAGTGGGGGTGCATCCAACTTGCTCGCTCAAGAAGACCTAGAGCTCTTTTGAGGAGGCTCATCATTGGAATATACAAGCCAAGTTCTATAGTGTGAAGGTCCCCACATAGCTATATGCATGAATGATAATCTCTATGGAGTACAAGGTATAAGATGGAGTACGAGTGTGGATCTCTCAAAAGGAATAGTAGTGTGCCCCCTTCTCTCTTTTTATTTCTTTTTCTCTTTTTTCTATTTTTTTTATTTTTTTGTGGCCTCAATGGCTCTTTCTATTTAACTCTCATTTGTCCTCTTTGGGATCTTTTGATTTTGTCCTCTTTGGGATCTTTTCCTCACTTTAGGGGCAACACTGTATATATTACAAGAAGTATAGAAGATCTTTCACACTTTACAAAAGTACTCAACATAAAGAAGATGAAACTATCATGATGTATGCAAATGTATGCCTCTGCCAGTGTAGCAGGATATGCAATGATACTAGCGCGTCATGTAGCAATGATTAGGGCAAGGCCCAACTAGCATGCGGCTCATCGATCAAGCAAAAGCATGTATGACATGAAGATCAAGTCATGAGAAGATGGATGTTGCATGGCAATGTATCTCGGAAAGGCTATGGAAATGCCTTGATAGGTAGGTATGGTGGCTGTTCTGAGGAAGGATATAATGAGGCTTATGATGACAGAGCGTATCGTGCCAAGGATTTGGATGCACCGGCGAATTATGCGCCAACTCTCGAGGTGAGAAAGGGCAATGCACGATACCGAAGAGGCTAGAAAAATATGGCTAGGTGGAAGTGTCAACTTTCGAATACTCACATTAGTCCGAAGAACTCATGCACTTATTATCGGTAACTCTCAATCTAATAAGGGGGTTCACAAAGAGACAAGTACCCCGAGGAGGAGTGTATGGGGGTTTGGTTATCCTTGCGCATCCTCGACTCATGGTACGTGAGTGTACTCTAATATTCGATCCCTCCAAAGATTAGTGATCCATCTAGTAGCTAAAGTTCTCAACTATTTTGTAGGTTTTCGAAAATAAACACGGATTGCCCAAAATACGACATCTATCACTAATAGGCTAAAGCTCTTGACACCAAAAGTTCAGACATTACTCATGGCAATACCTCAAAACTATTGCAAGTTACTACTAAAATTAAATAGCAACCTCAATTACCTACTTTAAGTTAAGACACACAACTCAGTGCAACATGCAAACTCTCTTAACAAGATAAACATGAAAACTCAAGAGAGTTCAGGAACCAACTAAACAAAAGCTCTTTAAAAAGAAAAGCATGAAAACTAAGAGCTAAACATGACAGCAGCTATGGAAAGACAAAGAACACACACAGCAAAGATAAGCATGAAAATCCTATGTTGTGTTCTAGGTTGAAGTGGAGCGTGTTTCTCTCCCACACAAACAAAGCTGGGTTCTAACTTGTTATATATAGCAAGCAAAGCTAAAGAAAACTAAAAAAAGAAACTAAGAGCAAGACGCTCCAAGCATAGCACATAACGCATGAAGTGATAAATATAGTGGAACGAAAGACGAACTGATAATTGTTGATGGAGAAGGGGATGCATGGGGGCATCCCCAAGCTTAGACGCTTGAGTCTTCTTGAATATTTCTTGGGGGTGCACGGGGGCATCCCCAAGCTTGAGCGTTTGACCCTCCTGAATCTTCTTTTATCATCTTCCCTCGCACACTTGAAAACTCCCTTCATACATAACTCATCATAATCTGATTAACGAGGTTAGTACCCACAATAAAATATTTTTTCCCTACTGGAAATAAAGATAATCTTGAAGAGCTACTGTTTCTCAAGATTGCCAAAAGGTTTTTGCAAAGAAAAAGCAAGCTCAAGGTTTGCAAAACGAAGAAAAGGCAAAACAGGACAGAATCTGTGAAAAACAGACCAGCAGGTAGTAAATAATTTTTTCGGGGCACTTCTGCAACTCAAATCAAAAAACTCAGAACAGACGCTCGAAAGCCAATTGTATAGAGCACGCTGTCAAAAAAATTCAGACCAAAAAGATGATCTGGTGATTTTATTCGAATTTTTCTGTCCAAGGACAGAATCTGTTTTCTGGACAACACGTCACAACTTTTGAACTTTCTTGCAATCGGAGGCTAAACTTGGCACAAAGCTGAAAAGAAAAGATACAATGATGATGCTACTGTAGTAACAAACATCAAGACACAACAAAAGCAAAATAAAACCTAATTCGTTGTGGGCTGCCTCCCAAAAGCGCTTTCTTTTATGCCTTTAAGCTAGGCATGATGCAAAAAGAGAAGATCAAGTTTTATCAAGAGTAAGAGAATAGCTAGCCCGTGTAACGGACTCAAAAGGCAACTTAATCTTCTTTCTAGGGAAGTGTTCCATCCCTTTCTTGAGAGGGAATTGGAATTTTATATTCCCCTCTTTCTTGTCAATGATAGCACCAACGGTGCGAAGAAAAGGACGTCCCAAAATAATTGGACATGAAGGTTCACATTCAATATCCATAATAGTAAAATCAACGGGAACATAATTGTCATTGACAATGATAAGAACATCGTCGATCTTCCCCAAAGGTTTCTTTACGGAAGAATCAACAAGACGAACACCAAAAGAACAAGGATCAAAAGGTTTCAATTCAAACATATCATACATTCTTTTGGGCATAACGGAGGTACTAGCTCCAACATCACATAAAGCATAACAAGAGAAGTTATTCAACTTAATTTTAATCATAGGATCCCAACTATCTTCTAGCTTTCTAGGTATGGAGGCTTCTACCCTAAGCTTCTCCTCCCTAGCTTTGATGAGAGCATTAGTGATATGCTCCGTGAAGGCAAGATTAAGTGTGCTAGTGTGGGGATCTCTAGACATCTTGTGAAGAAAACCAATAACTTCAGAAAGGGTGCAATTATCAAAATCAAGGTCACTACTATCAAGTAAAGTGGTAGTGGTGTCCTTTAGGCTCACTTGTTTGGTAGCTTCTATGGTCATAGGAGTTTCTTCTTCTACGGTTGAGGTCATAGCATCACCATTAATAGGTCCAATGGGACTAGGAGTGCATTGGGTGCTAAGAGTTTGGATATCCTCAACAACTTGGATAGTAGCAACAGTGTGGTGGGTAGGAAGGCTCTTAATCCTATCTTCTTCCTCCTTTTCTCTAGCCCATCTCTCTTTAAGTTTAGCCATCGTCCTAATGTTTTCATTAATTTGCACTTGAATAGCATTCATAGGAGTGGTCTTCCTCTCCTCAAGAGGAGAAGTTCTAATTTTAAGCAACTCTACCTCATGGGCTAAATTGTCTACCTTCGAAGAGAGATTATCTAGTTTGTCTAGTTTTTCTTTTACACTCTTATTGAAGGCCTTTTGGGTAGTGATGAAGTCTTTAAGCATAATCTCTAGTTCAGAAGTGGAGTTCTTGGTGCTTGGATAAGTATTGTTGTTCCCATAGGAATTAGAGGGGAACAGTCTAGGGTTGCTACCAAAATTACTCCTATAAGCATTGTTATTGAAATTGTTTCCAGAGATAAAGTTCACATCTACTTGATCTTGAGCAATCAAAGAATTTAAAGGAACATCATGAGGATCAATAGAAGATTGCTTGGAAAGTAGAGACATGATCAAGCCAACTTTTTCATTTAGGGAGGAAATCTCCTTGACAGAGTTTACCTTCCTACCTGTTGGAGCGCGTTCTGTGTGCCATTGAGAATAATTGGTCATCATCTCGTCGAGAAGCTTCGTGGCAGCACCAAGTGTAGTTGACATAAAGGTTCCTCCCGCGGCCGAATCTAACAAGTTCCGCGAGGTAAAGTTCAAGCCTGCATAAAAAGTTTGGATAACCATCCAAGTAGTCAAACCATGAGTAGGGCAGTTCTTGACAAGAGATTTCATGCGTTCCCAAGCTTGGGCAACGTGTTCATTATCCAATTGTTTAAAATTCATTATGTTACTCCTTAATTGGATAATTTTAGCAGGGGGATAGTACTTCCCAATAAAGGCATCCTTGCACTTGTCCCAAGAATCTATACTATTCCTAGGCAAGGATTGAAACCATATTTTAGCTCCTCCTCTCAAGGAGAAAGGAAAAAGCTTAAGCTTAACAATATCACCATCTACTTCTTTGTACTTTTGCATATCACAGAGCTCAACAAAATTATTTAAGTGCAAAGCAGCATCATCTCCAGCACCGGAGAATTGATCTTTCATAACTAGGTTCAGCAAAGCAGGTTTAATCTCATAAGAAGGTGCTGAAGTGGCAGGTGTAGCAATAGGCGTGCAGATAAAGTCATTGTTGTTATGACTAGTGAGGTCACACAACTTGGTGTTCTCGGTGGAACCCATAGCAGCAGCAAGCAAGATAACTATTTTTGTGATTTTTGGTAAGGGACACTAAAGCAAAAACTGAAAGGTAAACTAACAAGACTAAAAAGCAAAGATAAAAGATAGCATGCAACTCCCCTATCTTGAAGAGTGGAGTCCCCGGCAACGGCGCCAGAAACTTGCTTGATGGCTTCTCGCCCCTCGTTGGTTACCCCAAGTGGAAGGTTGAGATGTAGCGTAGCGGCAAATTTCCCTTGGCAAAGATACCAAGGATCGAATCCCGTGAGACTCCGAGGGTCGACAAGTAGGTTGTCAACGGCGCCAGAAACTTAGCGGTTGACGGGACCTGCACACAGATACAGATAACTTTGCTCCCAACGAGTACAGAGAGGTTGTCAATCCCTCCGGCCTTGTTGTTTACAACGGATCAAACACAAGAGATAATAATGATAGCTATGACTGCAACTAGGAAATAAAAACAGGAAGTAAATAGAAGGTGTGATTAGCGGTGGTAATATGGACTGGGGTCCCATGATGTTCACTAGTGATGTCTCTCTCCCAAAAGACGATAAAATAGCAAAGCGAGGTAAACAAATTACAGCTGGGCAATTGACAGGATTATGTGCGTAAACCAATGCTAACTATGCTGCAAAGAAAGGTAGAGGCTCAAAAGCATGGGCGGTACGCCAAGGCAAGTAGACCGAAATCCATCTGCATCTACTACTAATCATCCACCTTGAGATATCTATTCAGAACATCTCGCTGGTATTAAGCTGCGAATCCCACCCAAAGTGTAAACTCAAAGCAACAGACAACTGCATTAAAAGAACTTTGCGTAAAGTAAACATTCCTTGCACCCGCAAGTACAAGCACCGTTGTTTCCCCCTTGTGGCAACAGCACATCCCCTAGACTCATGTTTCTGTCACTCAAGCTAGTCATCAGGGGGCATGAACCCACAATCAAGCATAACGCTCCCTCTTGGAGTCACTACCTACTACTTGGCCAAAGCAATAAACAGCAACGGAGAACATGCAAGAATTACTCAAGAACAAAGGTATAAAATAGGTGAATCAAATATATTACTCAAACAAAATCTGAACATAGTCTCATAATCCATCAGATCCCAGCAAACTCAGCAAAGCAACAGCAGAAAGATTACATATGTGCCTCGATCATGTAGGGCAGCTCACGAGGTCTAAACCATGAAGAGCAAAGAGGGGAGGAGAACATCACATAGCTACTGATCATGGACCCATGGTCCAAGGTG
Source organism: Secale cereale (assembly GCA_902687465.1). Classification (NCBI taxonomy): domain Eukaryota; kingdom Viridiplantae; phylum Streptophyta; class Magnoliopsida; order Poales; family Poaceae; genus Secale; species Secale cereale. Next base: position 826,681,792 of record LR738713.1, read on the forward strand.
GACTACTCACGACTCATCCGGGAAGCATCCATGGTGGTGGAGAAGCTCCCGGTGGTGGTTCTCCCCTACGGCAGGGTGCCGGGAAGAGTTCTCCTGATGCTCCCGATCTTGGAAGCGCTGCGGCGGCGGAACAGAGGCGAGATCGCGAAAAAGGGTTCTGTCCTTGAGGGTTTCGGGACGAGAGGGATATATATGCGAAGGGGGGCAGCCAGAGGCGGAGCAGGGGCCCCAGGCGCCCCCCTGGCGCGGCCAGGGGTGGGGCCGCGCCAGGTGGCCACCTGAGCCTCCCCTGGCTCCCCTCTGGCCCATATTTGGTTCTTCGCGAAGCTTCTTGTACGCTGATTTTTCCTATATTTTTCCTGGAATTTTTGGAGCACTTTTAATATGGGGGAAACCTGAAATAGAAAAACAGCAGAAAACAGGAACTGGCACTGTGGTGCACTGAGTTAATAGGTTAGTCCAAATATGATCAAAAGTGCATGGAAGTGCATCAATATCATAGCAATATCACACAAAAGAAGCATGGAGCAAGCAGAAATTATAGATACGTTTTGGACGTATCAACGTGCACCAGGGCCCCGCGCTAAGGTTTCTTTTTAGATTAAGACCCTATGTAAACCTTTTATCTCTTCTTGTTTTATACTTTTCTGGCATGTAAAATGTCCAAGGAAGTTATCAACATTATCTGTAAGTATATGGCTCGCCGTACTAGAACGGGATATTATAGAAGCAGCTTGGGATATTATAGAAGCAGCTTGGTTTATATTGTGTTTGGAGTTTTATTCTCTCACCATCGGTGTTTCTCTCCCCATGTCAGATTGCCACATGTGCCTTGACAACAGGGTCCATTACCAGGGGCTGTATTCGGCCCAATATATGTTGTAAAGTCCGAACACCTTTTGCGAGTGTTCAGCGTCCTGGATATTTCTTTATATGCATCAGTTCCAAATCATGTCTTGGGTCAATAGTTGGGTTGCCCGGCTCCTGTGCTTACCCCACCGTTCCCGATTGTTCGGCTAGGGTGTAAAGGGAGAAGTACTGCAATTGTACTTCTGGTTCGTCCGGTCAAGTACCTTAGTAGAGAAAGCCGAAAAGTGACTGTCATGATAGGCGAGAATCTGGTCTGCGATCCGGTGACTTGTGTCATACTACGATCGATGGAGATCTACCCGGTGTTATACGAAGGGTTGGTTTTTTGCCCAGCCACATACAAATGGATACATTAATTCGGAAACACCATATACCTACCAGGGGCTAGTACTTAGTCCCACTTGTCAAACTCCTATGGCTAAGTGAAAGCAATAGAGCCGCATAGTCTGATTGCCTGGTTCGCTCCGCATACACCTCCTACATGGACCAACGCTACAAAAAAAAGACACATCCGTGACATTTTGGGCCGAACGAAGTTTTTTTCTGTCATACTTATGACACTTCTATGGCAATAATTGTGACAAAACACGGTATCATCATAGATGTGGTGGGGTCCTACTTCTATGACAAAAAATCATGACAGAAAATGGGCTTTTCGTACTGGGCGGGCCGGAGACGCAGCTGCATGACATTCTTAGGGCCGTCCATGACGGAAAAAACCATGGTAGAAGCGAGGGCGAGGAAAATATCGGGGTGTTCCCGGTTACGGTGGGTGGTCGGGGCCGAGCGATGCACGTTTCTCTCGTACACGCACGCGCATGGGTGCGAGGTGTTGTGCTCTAACTGAACCCGAGTGAGGTGTTGGGCTCTAACTGAACCCGAGCGATTGCACTACAGGCTACACGTTACTGAACCTGAGCGATCGATCGATGGCTGTTAACTGAACCCGATCGAGCGATTCCTTCGCTACTGCTGCTAACTGAAGCCGATCGATGCTGCCTCTGCATGAACAGTGAGCGTTGCTGGGGGGTTTGGATGAACAGTTCCCGGTGGGGGTGGATGAACATGACCCCGCGGTGTTGCCTCTGGATGAACATGACCCGATTGATCCAGCCGGTTGGGGCTGGATGAAGAGGACCCTGTGGAGGGCTGGATGAACAGTAGACGGTGGAGGGCTGGATGAACAGTAGCCCGTGGAGGGCTGGCTGAACAGGAGCCCGTGGAGAGGACTGGTTGAACAATAGCCGGTGGAGTAGCGCGCGGTGGAGGCTGAACTGTCGCAGGTGGAGGCAGGAGGAGGTCGACGGTGGATGAACAGTAGCCCGTGGAGGCTGTAGGGGGTCCACGATGGAGATGAACAATATCCCGTGGAGTCCTGTTTTGTGGTACGCCACACCCCTCCCGATGAACAGGACCCCCGTTTCGACCGTAGCGCTCCAACACAAGTCTATTTCCTCTATTTTGCGGTATGACACACCCCTCCTGATCAACAGGACCCCCATTTCGACCGCAGGAGGTCCGTTTCCTCCGTTTTGCGGTATGCCAGACCCCTCCCGATGAACAGGATGCCGTTTCGACCGTGGCCGGTCGAACACAAGGCTGTTTCCTCCGTTCTGCGGTACGCCAAGCCTCATTTCCATCGGTTGTTCCGTCCAAGTCGACTGGCTCCGACGCGTTCCGTTGCCTCCCGATGAACACGACGCATTCCGTTGCCTCCCCATGAACACGACAACGACACAGTTTCTCTGTTTCGACCCTGCCATGTACACGAGCCCTGACCATACGTATGTGCGAGTAGGCATTCGAGACCCTGCCCGTATGTACGTACGTGGCCGTATTTTCTTTCTTGCAAACTGGCCGCTATACGTACGTGTACATGCTACGTGCGCGCCTCTACTATGACATGTGCGCGCCTCTACATCGACCAGTATGTACGTACACGTTCGCGACCAGAATGACAACGCTACGTACGCTTCGATCAAGTGGGTCCCGACTATCAGGCACTTCCTTGCGTGTGAAGATGTAGCTGGTGGGTCCCAGCAGTCAGGGGGGCGAATCATTTTTTTTGCCCGGACGCACTTCCCTGCGTGCGAAGATGTAGCTGGTGGGTCCCAGCAGTCAGGGGGTAACATTTTTTTCACGAAATACGGTGGCCCGTCCAGTGGGTCCCCGCTGTGAGGTGGAGGAATAATTATTTTGCACGTAATAAGGAGGCACTTCCTTGCTGCGGCCGTGGACCCAGCTGTCAGCCTCACCACGTATAGTACTCTTCCGATGGAAGTCGTTCTTTGACCACGTTGACCATGCCGCGCCGAGAGCACCAGGGCGGTGGACGACAGCGAGGCCTAGGAAGGGGACGACACGGAGCCGGGGAAGACGCGGCAGTGGAAGCCCGCGCGGAGAGGAGTACGAGGGTTCACTGGTTCGGCTGCGGTGTGAGGCTGCCGTCGCCGCAGGGCCTGGCCGGCGGTGGGAATAATAGGGGACGGTGAGGCCTCCGCGGTAGGAGAGCCAGCCACGGGAGGCAGGAGCATGCGGCACGACCGGCGCTGCTTTGGGCTGCTGGAGCAACAAGACCAGAGGTTGAAGAAGCACTACGACCGTTGGATGGACATCGTACGGTCACTGGAGCTAGAATCGTTCATATTGACTAAGTTGACAAAGCACTCCGTCTTCGTCAACTTAGTAGGCCCACAAGTTAGCCACCCACCAAGGTGGGTCCCAACTAGCAGGGGGAGTATTCATTTTTTGTGCGTACTAAGGAGGCACTTCCGGTGGGTCCGAGCTGACAGCGGGGGGAACATTTTTTTCGTGAAATACGGTGGCCCGTCCGGTGGGTCCCAGCAGTCATGGGGGAAACATTTTTTCGCCCAATACGGTGGCCCGTCCTGTGGGTCCCTGCTGTCAGGTGGAGGAATAATTATTTTCCGCGTAATAGGGAAGTAGTTCCTTACGGCTGCCGTGGACCCAGCTATCAGCCTCTCCACGTACAGTACTCTTCTGATGGAACTCGTTCCTTGACCACATTGACCATGCCGCGCCGAGAGCACCAGGGCGGTGGACGACGGCGAGGCCTAGGAAGGGGACGACGCGGAGCCGGGGAAGACGCGGCAGTGGAAGCCCACGCGGAAAGGAGTACGAGGGTTCACTGGTTCAGTTGCAGTGTGAAGCTGTCGTCACCGTAGGGATTGTGGGAATAGTAGGGGGCGGTGAAGCCTCCGCGGGGTCGCAGCCGGCCACGGGAGGCAGGAGCATGTGGCACGACCGACGCTGGTTTGGGTGGCTGGAGCAAGAAGACCAGAGGTTGAAGAACCACTACGGCCGTTAAATGGACATCGTACGGTCAATGGAGCTAGAATCGTGCATATTGACTAAGTTAACAAAGCCCTCCGTCCCCGTCAACTTAGTAGGCCCACAAGTCAGCCTCCCACTATACTGGGTCCCCGCTAGCAGGGGGAGTATTCAATTTTTTTTGTGCGTAATAAGGAGACACTTCCCGTGGGTCCGAGCTGACAGCGGGGGGAACGTTTTTTTTCACGAAATACGGTGGCCCATCCGGTGGGTCCCAGCAGTCAGGGGGGAAATGTTTTTTTCGCCAAATACGGTGGCCCGTCCGATGGGTCCCCGCTGTCAGGTGGAGGAATAATTATTTTCCGCGTAATAAGGAGGCACTTCCTTGCGGCTGCCGTGGACCCAGCTGTCAGCCTCTCCACGTACAGTACTCTTCCGATGGAAGTCATTCCTTGACCACGCCGCGCCGAGAGCACCAGGGCGGTGGACGATGGCGAGGCCTAGGAAGGGAACAACACGAAGGCAGGGAAGACTCGGCAATTGTTTCCCACGCGGAGGGGAGTACGACTGTACGAGGGTTTACTGGTTCGTCTGCGCCGGAGAATAACAACAGGTGTGGGTGAGTAGAGGGATGGCTAGGCCAGCAATGGGAGTATGGTGGGGCGGTGAGGCCTGCGCGACAGCACAACCAGCCGCGGGGAGGAGGGAGCAGGCAGTCCCGCCGGCGCTTGTTTGAGCGGCTGGAGCAGGAAGAGCAGAGATTGAAGAAGCATGACGGCCGTTGGATGGACATCCAACATTCACTGCTTGTGTGTCAACCTTTTTTTAGGAAGGCCTCAAATGTGACATCATACAACCCATCTGCCATTATTTCTAATAATTTATAGCCCATTTGCTAATTCTTAAGGTTTTTTTTGGAGCCCATATTCTTTTTGTTAGCATTACAGCCCATATTGTGGCCACGGTTAAAAAATTATACGAAATTTTGCATATTTCGGTGCGGTCCAAACTGCTTTTAATCCCGAAATTTCGAGTCACATTCAAACTAATTTTAAAAATAAATGTATATCAATATAAAATCCAACTAATTGTCCACGCATAAAAATCAATGCAATTTAAAAATCTCGAAATGAAAAATATATATTTGAAACTAATTGCCGGTTTGATGTGCTTTAAAAATGTACATCCCATTTCTCATTACTGATAGGCCATTTTCTCGGCCAGCCGGATGAAGCTCTCCTCGTCTTGAAAGATTTGCAGCCCAACAGGCCTGACAAAGCGACTTACTTGGCAAATCAAAAAAAAAACTGGGCTATGGCCGTGGACCCAGTTGCGGCCATGGACCCAGCTGTCAGCCTCTCCACATACAGTACTCTTCCGATGGAAGTCGATCGTTGACCACATTGACCACGCCGCGCCGAGAGCACCAAGGCGGTGGACGACGGCGAGGCCTAGGAAGGAGACGACGCGGAGCCAGGGAAGACACGGCAGTGGATGCCCACGCGGAGAGGAGTACGAGGGTTCACTGGTTCGGCTGCGGTGTGAGGCTGCCGTCGCCACAGAATAACATGGGGTGTGGGTGAGTAGAGGGATGCCCTGGCCAGCGGTGGGAGTAGTAGGGGGCGGTGAGGCCTCCGCGGCATCACAGCTGGCCACGGGAGGCAGGAGCACGCGGCACGACTGGCGCTGGTTTGGGCGGCTGGAGCAAGAAGACCATAGGCTAAAGAAGCACTACTGCCGTTGGATGAACATCGTACGGTAAATGGAGCTAGAATCATTCATATTGACTAAGTTGACAAAGCCCTCCGTCCCCGTCAACTTGGTAGGCCCACAAGTCAGCCTCCCACGATGCTGGGTTCCAGCTGGCAGCGGGAGTATTCATTTTTTTGTGCGTAATAAGGAGGCACTTCCTTGCGTGCAAAGATAGCTAGTGGGTCCGACCTGTCAGCGGGGGGCACGTTTTTTTCGCGAAAGGCCCTTCCGGTGGGTCCCAGATGTCAGGTGGAGGAATCAAAGACTTGAGAAGGCGTACAAAACAAGCTAGTGTACCAGTAAAGAGACGTTGATGAGTTTTAGAAAAAAGAGAGACGTGCTCCTGCAGCTGGTTCGAATCCAAACCTAGACTATGACTATATATGGTGCTATGCTACTCTGCAAGTAATGAAACTGACATATCCAACGTTCGCTTCTCCTCTTCTCTACTTACTCTGCCTAGCATCAGAAGCTCTGGCCGCAGCAACCATGTCCGCTGGCTGCTCGTCCACATGCTATTCAGCAGGCAACAACCAAATATGCGCCAAGTCGCCACCCGTACCATCGCCTGTGGGTCTCATCACACGCCCACCGGTTGCTCATCGCAACCCGTTGCCGTTGGTGTGGTGCCACTGCTGCAAATTACGCAGAGTCATACGTCGCGTCTCAACCACAATCCTCAACCCTGGCCGAGTCTTCTACAAATGCCCGAATCATGGGGTAATAATATGTTTAAGTGTTGTTCTGCTGCTTTCAGTTGCTGATTTTATTAATAGTTTGGTTGATGATCTTCTAATTTGATTCATGCAGAAAAGGGAAGATTCGTGTGATTTGTATTTCTGGGAAGTTGTGGATGTGGGGGAGTGCAACTATGCTGATTATTTGGTTAGCCGAGGAATCCCAATATCAGCAGGTTGGGGTGTTGGACAAGTAACTGAAGGAACGTCAGAAGAGGAAGATGCAGAGCAGAAGGTTAAAGATGCAGTTCCTCTGATCATGGCCAAGCAACAGCTGCTGAACGGCCTTGACAGCAATGAGGAGATGAAAGATCTTGTGAAGATAATGGGCAAAATCGATGTGCTCTGTAGGATGATTGTCTCTTTATTTGCAGTGTATGTAGCACTCGTGATGTATTCATTGGTTATGACATCAGCACTTTGCTGAAACTAGTAATGAATGAAACCTGTGTAGCAGGCCGGGCGTAGTGTTGTGAACATCTAATGATTTCTATTAACGGAAATCAGGGGGTATCTCCTTTTGCTCATAAATAAATAAATAGCAAAGGCCCTTTTGGTAATAAATAAATAAATTAGAGAGGCCCTATCGGGTCAGCTTTGTTCTCATTCGAAGACGTCGAGCAAATTGCAGTCCAACATCAAACTATGTCATCAAATTCAAGTTTCACAGCCAAATATGAGTACAACTAAACAATAATTTCATCATGTTTTAGTCGTCATACAATCACCAAACACAAATCAGCATACATAACAAGTGATGTTCTCATAGGAAAATACTAAACAACATGTTCATCAGGTTTCAGTTTTCATAGCAAACACAATTTCACATAGTAGATAAAAAAACGTCTTTTGACAGGCAAATATGACAAAAGCAATGTAATCATCATCCGCAGCAGCAGCGTCAACATCTTCACCATGTGTATCAGTCTGAATCGTAATTCCCCACGGTGTCATCTTCTTATTCGTCCTCAACGTCCTCGAACGTTGGCTTCTTCTTGATCAACTCTTGTATGTCCACAGCATGACAGGCAATATTTTCGCCGGCGTCATTGACGTGATGGTTCTAAAAGATATTAGGAACATCTGTGTTATCTTGTACATCAGGAGTAGTGTAAGCATCATCTTGTTGTGCAACTTCATTAAATGAATTCCTCTGCTCAAACCTTTGCAATACTCTCCAGTCATCGCTACGTGCAAATGTGTCTTCCAAGAAAAATATATATGTTGCTTGATTTACCAAAATAAAAGGCTCGTTGGTCTGGTACGGCGCCTTGACATTGATGGATTTGAAATAATCATCAGCTCTGGGTTTTGCGATCCTGGAAAACAGGTTATACCAACGACAACACAACAGAACCACACACCGATGATCGTCGAAACTGGAGATATACTGCAACTGAACAATGTCTGTTATGTTAGCATACATTTCAGTTGTCTCTTTGTCATACGTATCCGTGCTCATGATGTTATTGTTTTGTGTCTTCCTGCCTTCATCTCGTGCAAGGGTGTTGTAGCACACATCTCCAACAACGCAAGATTCATAATGTCTTACCCGAGTATCAGGACCCATTGCTAGTGAGTAAAGGGCATCATCAACTGCCTTCCCATGCTCCCGCATCTTCTTAACCTATGGTTAGAAAATAGACAAGCTGATCATCTTATGTACTCAATATATTAAAAAAACTGACAGTGCAATTCAAAAGCTTACATGGCTCTTGAACCATTTCGCAAATCCTGCCATAACCAGTTTGTCAATGTTTCTTGGATTTTGCGGCAGTAACTCCTTTTTGTAGATGCTGCACAACATAGTGATCGCATCAAACATCTAATATAAGAATGTGCTACAAGTTTAGTAGATTACGATGTATAAGCTACAATAGTTAGCACTTACTTGATATAAGGTAGTATCTCAGGACAGTTATTCATCACATACCAAACTATTTTGTCCAAATCTTTAGGTTTGTCCTCTTGTCGACTCTTCCCTGTAACTCGAACAGAATAATCGAAAACATTGAGCCCGGGATTGTCTTCATCCACCTCTTTGCTAAGCTGATCAGCTGTTTCAATGTATTTTGAGCAGAATGTCAACGCTTCTATAGCAATGTAGGCATCTGCAATGGAACCCTCGGGTCTAGCTTTGTTCCTAACATAGCCCTTGAAAGTGCCTAGCTGCCTTTCAATACGGTACATCCAGCCATACTGTACTGGACCTCTAAGTAGTGCCTCATCGGGTAGATGAACAGCCAAATGCACCATCACATCAAATAAGGCTGGAGGATATATCTTCTCAAGGTTGCATAGGATAGTTGGTATCTTGTCTCTAAGATGCTCCAAAGCATCTATCCTGATATTTCTACTGCAGAGTTCCATGAAGAATTGTCCCAACTCTGCAACTGCTCTATATAAGTCAGGGCGGCCCAATCCTCTAAGGATAACAGGTAAAACCCTTTGAAGTAGGATGTGGCAGTCATGAGTTTTCAACCCTTGTACCTTGTTTCCATCTGCACTGACTCTCCTTTCAGGGCTGGAAGCAAATCCATGTGGGAATCTCACACGTGATAGGACCTCACCGAATTCTTTTCTTTTTACCTTGTCCAAGACGTACATAGCTGGTGACATATCCAGTGGTTTACCTTCATCTTCCACCTGCAAATCTGGTCTGATACCCAGGTGTGTCAAATCAATCCTAGATTTTAAGGTATCTTTTGTCTTGCCTTCAATATTAAGAAGTGTTCCGATAATGCTGTCACATATATTTTTCTCGATGTGCATCACATCATAATTATGCCGTAGATCCAAATCTTTCCAATACTCCAAGTCCCACAAAGTGGACCTGCGGGTAAACAATAATCTCTCTTCTGCCCTTCCACGCTTCCTTTTCCCGCTACCATTATCAGGATGGTTTCCTGGTGTAATATGCCTGAACTTCTCTAATTCCACTTGCAACTCATCGGCGGTGAGCCTCTTTGGCGCATCACGGTTTTCATGCTTTGCATTGAACACATGTCTTTGGTATTTTCTAGGACGCGGCTTGTCCTTGGCAAGTAAACGGTGGTGTCCAATGTAACAGATCTTGCTAAGTATTGTGTATGACAGCGGATTCCTGTCACATCGAACACATGCATTGTAACCATGTGTCGTTTGCCCTGACATAGTGCCCAAAGCCGGATAATCATGGATGCACCAAATTATAACAGCACGCAGAAAGAAATCAGCTGGTGGGCTGCTATATAGGTGGTCTCGAGTGAGAACACCCCTCCATAGGTGTTGAAGTTCCTCCACAAGAGGCTCCATGAACAAATCAAAATCCTTTCCAGGACTTTTTGGACCTCGGATGAGCAAGGCCATCATGTAGTTTGATTCTTTGGTGCAGACCTTTGGAGGCATGTTGTAAGGGATAACAAGCACTGGCCACATGCTATATGTGGCGCTCTGGTGGCCAAATGGTTTAAATCCATCTGAAGCTAAGCCAAGTCTAATGTTTCTCGGGTTAGCAGGAAACTTTTCGTGCTTCTGATTGAAGCTTTTCCACTCACTACCATGTGATGGATGGCTAATTACATTCTGATATCTGTACTCCTGGTTCCTAGAATGCCACAGTACATCCTCTCTTGTTTCAGCATCATGAAACAACCTCTACAATCTTGGTGCAATTGAAAAATGTCTCAGAACATTATGAGGAATCCTCTTCACAGCATCGCCATCTTTCCATCTTGATGATTTGCATTTCAGGCATTCACTTAAGTTGGCATAATCCTTTCGGAACAGAACACAATTATTCTTACAAACATGGATCATATCATATCCAATTCCAAGTGCACAAAGGAAATTCTTCATTTCACTGTAGGTGTTGAAAGAAAATTTGAGTCAATATGAATAGGAACATATGAGGCAAGCCTGGTCAAAATGTGAGGTACGGCAAAGCAAACCACCCCAGATCAAGGCAGTCAGTCAGAGCCAATTTAGTGGGAACATTATAGGAGAATAAATGGAGAAACCTGAGTTGGAAACGGTTTCTTCAAGTCAAAATATTTACTTGTTCCCTAATCACACAAATCTCGAGGACGAGATTTCTTTAAGGGGGCAAGGTTTGTAAAAGCCTGGATTTTGCCCTTTTCTTTTTCTTAGGATTTTCTTGGGTTTATTAATTTGATTTGCTTTTCTGTGGCTATGTGGTTCTGAAACTTGGGAAGATCCCGTCTTCCTAGGTTTTATAGTGGCTTGCTATCCTCATCACCATCCCAAAACCCTGTCATCCTTGACCCAACCCAATATTCTTTTTCTAGGGAATATTCCTTTTTCCATTACAGGAATAATTCTTTTTGCCCTAGGTTGTGAAGCAACCTATATCTCAGTCATTCTAAAAATTCCCAAATAATTCTCATAAATTATTTGGGTCCTATCTTTCTCAAATATGGCAAAGCATTTCATTGCCATGTTCAAAAATAATCCTTCAATGATCATTTTCCTATTCTGCCCTAAATGGCACTTTGCAAAGCAAGTGATATTTATCTTTGCCCAATTGACCTCAAACTTTGTGGACATCTTTTCCTATCCATATCATTGCCTTGCGCCAAATTTTAACCTCATTTGCCTAGTAATTATGTTTCTGTCCAGAAAGGAACTTTGTGAAGGAAGTATATTCTAGGTATGTCCAAATGAGTTGAAACTTTTTCACATCATTCATTTGATCAAATAATGCCTATAAACCAAATTTTAGCTCATATAGATCATCTATGTGAGCCCAGTTCCAAATCTTGGTTTCTGGTCAGATTTTCACTTTGTGAAGAAACTATATTTTATATTGCTTTATTTAAGCTGAAAATTTTCCAGGGCATTCTTATATATATACACTCCTGTAACACTCCAAATTTTTGGATTTGAATTCTTCCAAACTTTTGGTCTTTTGGAAGGGGCATATTTGATCTTCTCTTGAAACCCCTTCTAAAATCTTTTCTGACCAAAGTTTGTATGTTATTCTCAAGCTTGGTTCTGGTCTTGAAGATTTTCTTCTTGTGTTAGCTCAAACACAAGTTGTTTTTCAAAGGGTTTGTTTGATTCTTTTCCCTCCATGAATATCCATCTTATAAGAATCTTGGACTTGTCTTCCCTCTCAAACTCTTCTCTTCCATGGCACCCAATGAAAATATTTCTCTCCAAGACCTCCTCTTCACCTTGAGACAAGTCTCTCATCAATTCCAGCAAGTTTCAACCTTATTGGAATTTTTCTTCTAATTATTTTGCACCAAAAACAATTTCTGTCTTTTGAAATGATCCATGGTGATTTCCAAAGGAACCACCATGTTCATTTTGATATTTGATTCCAAAACAACTCTCCTGGATAGTCCTTAGTACCCACAACCTAGATCCATCTTATTTCACTGGTCCAAAGTTCAAAATTTTCAAATTTCACTTGCTACAAGTTTGGACCAGATTTACAAATTTTGGTGAAATTCATATTTTTCTTCTTCCTAAAAATTTGTGAAAATTCAGGCAGCCCGTAGATGCATCAAGAGACCACTCCACCAAATATCAGCTCTAGAAACATTTTCCACATGCCAAAATCATTTCGTCAAACACCTGGCGTGCACTGTTTCTGTCAGTTTCAGAAAAAGTTAACTGAAATTAACATGCGACAGTGCAGCTTCGTCAGTTTCGTCAGTCAGCGTTCGTCAATCTCACCAGTGCCCCTTTGGATCGATGCTGCACTGCACCTTGCTCTTATCCAGAGCACCGCACGCACGCTTGGCTGGTTCTTGGCGTTGGTGGCACCCTGGTCTGCCCACGCCGGCGTCTTCCGCGGCGGTAGAGCCACCCGTGGCGGCCAACAGGAGGCACCCTACGGCACAACGCCGTTTGGCACCGCCAGCGCACGCCTGCAGCACCGTCGTCGTGGCCTGGCACGCACAGGGCACGCTCTGTGCCGCCGACATGCCGCACGGCCGTTCCGTCGGGGACAGGCCGTAATCGCACCTGCCTTGCTAGGTTAGGCACCGAAATGGACTCAGTGCACCTCCTGGTCGATGCTCAAGCACCTAATCCACCTGTCCAGCCACAGCGCCGCCATAATCGATCGCCGGACTTATCCCGTTCACGGCAACCGCCTCGGGCCGGCTATATATAGCGCCTCCGAGCTCGCTCTCGACCCTGCACATCTCCACTACCTCACTAGACCACGCCCAACCACTGGAAGAGCCTCGAGGGGCCCTTCTTCCTCAACTCCGGCCTCCTCCGTCTGCCTCGGGTTCCAGCAGCGTCCTCTCTGGTGAGAGCTCCTCCACCGCCCTGGACTCGTTCGTAACCTCCTGACACCTATAGAAGACTAACCCCCACTCCAATTTGACCCCAGCTACTCTCTCCGATGAGGCCCATGACCACCCGAGCCGCCGTCCGCCGGAGATAGGGTCGCCGTCGACGTGGGGCTCACCGACGATCAACTCCACCACCCACCAACGCGGAAGAACACCAGGAACCCGTAGGTACCACTCCCTCCCTCTACCTCGCCGTGGATCGGCGCCGGCGACCACCGTAGCCTTCTGGCCCCGGCGCGACTCTGTTTCAGTTTTTAAACCTAACGAGTGGGACCCCCTCGCCAGCCTCTCTTTCCTTTCTGAAACGTTTTCCTGGGAAGCGCCTTCGGGCGAAGTACGTCTTCCTATTCGGCTGGCGTACTGCGTACCGATTCGTTTTCTGTTTTTATATTCTAGCCCCTGGAAACTTTCTGTTTCATTACAGACAAGCCCCTAGACATAAACTTGAATAACTTTTAAACAAAAGATGATTTTGTGTTGATTCTTTTTCTGTCCTCTTTAGTTTTCTGTCTAGTTTTTTGTCATATTTATTTGAAAAAAATTTGGGTCAACTTTTATGCACGCGTGGTATTTATGTTAGTATTCATTTTGTTTGAATACGTAGATACCGAAGGACGTGACGGAGCCGCGAACTTCACCGAGTTAGACTCCGACCACTCCGAACCAGGCAAGCATGTTTGAACCTTTGATATGATGAGTGTGTTGCATGTTTGCTTGAGTAGTTCTTCTTCGTAGCATGGTCGTATAAGCATTTGTGATGATTATATTTTCATGCAAGCAAGCATCGGGTGAGCCCCGAACGATAATGGTTGAACCACCCCTATCATGTGGTGACATGATGGGTTGTGTACTGGTATTGTTGGAGCATGCCAGTAAATGGTTAGCTTTATTATCAACGTGGATCAAGTCGTGATTCCGTTTGTCTCCTTTTTGGTACTATCATATGCCGTCTACTAAGATTACGGTCTAGTCAGTTGCAAACCTCTTTTCGTGTAGACACCAAGTAGAGGGGCCGGGATGAGGGTTCCATGGCCCTGGATTAAAGCCCGTCATCCGGTCAGGGGGCATGGGTGTTTCCGGTTGGGACCGAGAGGGGGCACCCCTTAGAGCGCGCATATATAAATTTGATCCCATGCTATTCGAGGTTGTAGCCTCCCCGTCTTAAAGTTTTTCGTGAATGTTGTCACGGGTGATTCCGGACAACAGGATGTGAAATGGGTGTGTACTGGTCAGTTGTGTTTCTGCTAAAACACCGTAGACGGAACTAGTCCCTGGGACTAGTGGAATCCGTTGGCTGTGATATAAGAGTACTAGCTCTGCAGAGTCAAAACCTTCCCAGTAGCTATGTTTATGGTCTAGTGATTATCTTCGTGTCAACCCCGGTGACCGTCTCTAGTAATTTATGATAGTAACAAGAATGGTGATTTTTGTCAAGGTTCATTTTGGGTAGATGAACTAACCAGTTATCTCTGCACTGATTTATCTCTTGAAGTATTTTACCGTTATACCAGTATTTATATAAGCCCTTTATGTGATGTCGCTCAGACGTCCCACTGTGGCATTCTTGTTATTTATTTTCATTATAAGCCCTTTATGTGATGTCGCTCAGACGTCCGACTGTGGCATTCTTGTTATTTATTTTCATTATAAGTCCTTTATGAGATGTCGCTCAGACGTCCGACTGTGGCATTCTTGTTATTTACTTTCATTATAAGCCCTTTATGTGATGTCGCTCAGACGTCCGACTGTGGCATGTTTTTATTCATTTTTCCTCACGAGGCGTCGCTCAGACACTCGTTTGGTTTTCTTTTATTTATCTTATGGATTTCAGGAGGACTACCGCCCGACTCCCATTTTTACATGCAGCGCAGAAGTTATATTATTCGGATACATATTGCTAGAATACTCACATGCTTCATGTTTGCATTTATTATATCTTATGTCCGAACTGTCTTGCGAGTACATTCAAAGTACTCACCTGGCTTGTTGATTTGGCCAGATGTTGACGAAGGCGATCTCATGGATGAAGAGTTCGATAGGGAGTCCGACGTCTAGTGGAGTCCTAGTCAGTCTCTTGCGATCCTGGAGTTGATCACTGTTATATAACCGCTTCCGCCAACCACCAAATAAATTCATCGCCTCTCACTCCGACACTCGATGAACTGTAAGATGTTGGAGTCACGCCACCCACTACACTGTGACATATCCACCACCTTTTTATTACGAGTTAGTAGTATGCCACCCTACCATTGTGTCATATCCGCCCTTATGTATTATATCGATGTGCTTGTAATAAATTGTTGAGCAACCTCAACTCAACCATGTATAATATTCGGTACTCTGGAATTCTGTATCAAGGATTTGTCTACCAGCACGAAGTATTCTTCTGTGTTGGTTCGATAAAAGGTCGGTCTCTCGGTAATTATTTTACTGGAAAACCGGTCCTGACAACTCCCTCCCCAAAGTTTTTGCTCAATTAACTTAGCCATTTGCCCTCAGGATTTTTTCATAGTTTTTGTCCAGAATGGAGCTTTGTGAAGCAAGTGACACTTTGGTATTTCCAAATGGCATCAAACTTTAACAGCAGCTTCATGTGGTCAAATCACTCATCTTCACCAAGTTTCAGCTCATGAAAATCAAGTATGTGAGTGCAACATCATAGTGTCATAATCTGGCCAGTTTTGCACTTTCTACAGCAACCCTCATCTAAACTACTCTTAGGCTGATTTTGGTGATCAACATCATCTTAGTATGTGATCATCACTAGACAAACTTCTTTGCTTCACGGCCCCCTCTGTAGCAAAGTCGGGACCCCCACTGCATAGCACAAACACATTGATGATCACTTGGTTTCTTGCAAGCTGTGGACGTATCTCACCTCCCTATGCTCATTTCTTTGCTTCACGCCCCCCTATGTAGCAAAGACTATCTACCAGACATGGTCGTTGCGTCCAAAGCACGCCGTTCGTGCCAATGCCCGTGGTGATCATGCTAGCGTCATGCACAGTGCAAGCTCTGGATCGATCCAGCCACTGTGTTCGTCCCCGCCCTCCTCGTCCCAGCCTCCAACCTTGTCCACGAGCTTCCTCGTGAGCCTCTGCGCCACCCTGTGGCTCTGCCTGGTCTCCGTTTGCCTTAAATGCATTGCCGTCGCCATTCTCGTGGCGCGTACTACCCCTGCTCCTCCATTGTTAGCTAGTGGAGCTCGCCCGTGAGCTCTTGAACCCACTCCCGCGACTATATATGGAGGTCCCGAGTTCTTCCGCAGCTCACAGCTCTCCTCCTTGCCTCATTTGACCACCAGGGCAGCTGCATCTCTCCGTTCTTCGCCGTTCGTTCTCGGTGTTCGTCGGAGTCCGGCTAGTCCGGCCGCCCTAGGCCCCTCTCCTCCTCCTACCACCTCCACCATGCTCCCCACATCCCCACAAGTCTCCCTGACCCCTTGACCCTCATCGGATATAGCCGCAGCTCCGAGTACCACCACCGCCCGATCACCTCCGCCGTTCGGTCGCCTCTCCGTCTCGCTCATCCCGAGCTCCTCTCCTCTCCATTCCTCCACCAGCAGCCTCAGTGGAGTCCGGAAAACCCTCCCCCACCCTCCATTCATCACTGGAGCAGCCCGCATCGCCAGCAACCACCACCACCCGTGCCTCTCGGTCCTACTCTTGGCACCATCGTTCGCCGCTGTCGGTGTCAAAACTAGCGGATCTCGGTTAGGGGATCCCGAACTATGCGTCTGAGGATCGATGGTAACAGGAGGTTGGGGACACGATGTTTACCCAGGTTCATGCCCTCTAGATCGAGGTAATACCCTACTTCCTGCTGGATTGATCTTGATAAATATGATTAAAAGAGTTGATCTACCTCGAGATTGTAATGGCTAAACCCTAAAAGTCTAGCCTATGATTCTGTCATTCTTCTCTAGCCTCTACGGACTAAACCCTCCAGTTTACATATGCACCGGAGGGCCCTAGGGTTTGTACATAACCAACTTGCAGAGGAAGGAAAGATTACACCCGAACCTAAAACCTACCATTATACGCATACAGGAGTCCTATCCAGATACGAGAGACGATCTTCAGCAATGATCTTCACGGCCCACCAGTCCGGCCCACCATGAGTTATCCGGCCACATGAGGACCCCTCGATCCAGGACTCCCTCAGTAGCCCCTGAACCCGTCTTCGATGACGACGAGCTCGGCTTTCGTATAGTCTTCGGCATTGCAAGGCGGGTTCCTTCTTTTGAATATATCTTCTGCAAAAAGTGTACTGTGTCCGGCTCAGCTTGGTTAGTACAACCCTTAGCCTCGAAGACAAGGCATTGAAAGAAAATGAATAGTATGTCTATACTGACAACTTTTTGGTGAAGCGTTGCGTTTACCCCACTAACATATCAGACCGTTTTATTTGGTCCTAGTTTCGCGTTTCGAGGTATAACCCCACTTGGCACGTCTCATCAATACAGAGATCGTGCCCGCTTATTAGGGGATCCTTATCAATGTGACGTGAGCATCCAAACCACGCATTACGCACGACCGCTTTGGGAACCGGCGAGGTTTGCGGCTAAAGTGGGGGGACGTTCTGTATTCTCAGCGTTATAAAAGGATATCAATCCCTTCCATCAGCCCCACACTTTCCTCAAGCCCGAGCTCTCCAATCTTCCTAACCCCATCATCCTCATCTCTTGTGCCCGCAGTTCTTCGTTCCTCAACCACCACTTCCTTCCGCAGCAAGGGCTTGATCCAGCGTCAAGGGCAAGTGGGAGGCCTCCACGGTTACTGAGAAGGCCGTGGAGGATCTCCGGAGCACGGGCTACGGCGCTTCTAACATCGCGCACCGAGTCCCCGCCCAAGATCAGGTGATTCCCGTCCCGGAGGCGGGTGAGAGAGTCGTGTTCCTCTCACACTTTCTTAGGGGGCTAGGATTCCCTCTTCACCCCTTTGTACATGGCTTGCTGTTTTTCTACGGGCTAGATTTCCATGATCTAGCCCTGAATTCAATCCTTCACATCTCCGCTTTCATAGTGGTGTGTGAAGCTTTCCTCCGTGTTCCCCCACACTTTGTCCTATGGCTCAAGACCATCAATGTGAAGCCGAAGGTGGTGGACCGGCAACACGCGGAGTGCAGGGGCGCTATGATAAGCAAGCTCCCGAATGCAACCTGGCCAAAAGGGTCGTTCGTGGAGACGAACGAGGTTTGGCTGCAGGAGTGGTTCTATATCACTGAGCCTCACGACGCCAACTGGGTGGCAGCTCCTGCTTTCAGATCTGGACCCCTGGAGAGGCTAACCTCCTGGACCGACAAGAGTCCGAACTGGGGGTTTCAGGCTGAGGTGACGGCACTCCAAGGCCGTGTGTCTGGCATAATCACCAAGGGCTACCAACTCACAACTATGGTTTAGGTAATGCTGGCCCGACTTGTCTTTCCTTGCCAACTCCGGGGCTCCTCCCTATGGGAGTTCAATCCGGCAGGAGACCGGCCCCTGAAGCATCTCTTCGGCTCCACGCACAAAGAGATCTGGAAGCATCTTTTCAAGAGCCAGAAGGAGTGGCCAAAGGAAACCGAGGACGCAGGCTACAACACTGCGTTTACCGCACAAGAGGTAATCAAGAACTCTGCCGAACATATATCCCCTTCTTATTTTAACGATAATAGGAATTGGTGTTTTTGCTTGATATACACAGCCGGACGAAGAAGGCAATCCGGATTAAGTGTCCGGCTGCTTTGTCAGAAAAACCAGACCTGCCTCAACTGACGGCGATGCTGGTTCCGGCGCCATACAAGGCGCCAGATAAGAAGTCCGAGGAGATTAACATCCTCTCCTCCGAAGAGGAGGAGGATAATGAAGAAGAAGAGTCCCCCGCCCAAGGTAGGGGAAAGAAGAGGGAGGCCCCTGCTGATGCAGGTAAGGCCGCACCCTAGAGGAAGGTAAACCTCCCTGCCAGTTCGGACTCATCATTCGAACACAGTTTTGTGGTGAAGCCTATGAAGAAGCCCCTAGCCGAAACATAAGTTATTTGGATATGTTAATTGCTACACTCTGTTTATTCAGCATATCAATGCCTTTTAAGTATTTCTTACCTGCTGACCTACCGTCCTCCCCGAGCACACCCCAATGCCTCCTTATCGGAGGGGAAGTCTCTGCCATTTGGAAAGATGGAGAGCGACCCGCTGGTCCGAGCTCCATCGCCCGTGGCCCGCGTGGACACCGAAGTGTCCTCCCCGCGCGCGTCTCCTGCTCAAGGGGATGGGGGTGGGGCAAGTGATATGGCGGCCTAGGGTAATACCTCGGCTGTCGCTGACCATGGGGAAACAATCCCCATGGAGGCCAAAGACGGGGGGCCCAAACAATCCGGGGCCCCGCCGAATACAGATCCGGAGCCTAGCACGACTCCGGGGTCCAAAGACCAGACCCCCACGGCGGGGGAAGATACAACGGCACCCGGAGTCAATCCGAAGGCACCGGACCCTCTGGAGGGAGCACTACAAAGTGCTTCCGTCGTGGAGGAGCACCACACCGTAATGGGTGCGGTGATGAAGAAGATTCAGTCCGTCAAAGACGGACTAAATGAAGCCTTCAACAGCCTACTAACGGGCTTTGAGGTAAGGAATGTAATGTTCTTTATGGAACTTTATTTGTTTTATATGCATATATATAGCTAGTAGCCCCTGATGCTTTGTGTGATTCGGAACAAAATCGAACGAAGTATCCATAATACAGCATATTATAGAGCTAAATTGTATGCTTTTGTGTTTGAACATGCTTCACTAGTTATGGCAACTGCACGGGATACAGAAGTTGCCAAACTAAATCAGATGCTTTCGCAGGCCAACGCGGACCTCGACCGCATCAACTAGCGTTTAGTTGAGACGCAAGGTATGCGGATTAGAAAAATCGAGATGTCAAGAAGACTGATAATATTAATTGAGTATGAGTATAAAATATTTATAATATTTTGTATTAAACAGTTGGCGCCACTGAGCTCGAGGCCCTCAAGGGATAACTCGCGAAGGCCAAGAAGGAGTCCGAAGCGAACATGGCATCCACTGACAAAGCGGTTGCCGATTTAGAGGCCGAAAAGGCCGCGTGCGAGAAGCACCAAGATCGGGTGTCCAAAGTCGAGGTTGAGCTCAAAGATGCGATTCTCAAATGCGAGGCATTGGAAGAGAAGACTTTGGAACAAGCATCCGAGCTCACTGCGGCAGTCAAGGCTGTGCAGGAGGCGCGAAGCGAGTCGCGCAGCGTGTGCGAGGAAATCAAGTAGGCGCGGAAGATAGCATCTGGTAAGACTTTTCTCTTATAGAGCATCTTCGGAGGGCAGAAGTACCTTGGGCTGACACGGTTATGGAGTTCTCCAGGAGTGTGTTGACACCGCCCAATACTTCCGAGCCCAGGAGGGGAGCGACACGGAGAAGCTGTTCTGTTCGTAGTTCAATGCACCAAAACATCTAGTGCCCCTCAACGACCTGATGAAGCAGTTTTGGTCGAGCTGCACAACATGGCGGGTTCGGCCATGAAGGACTTGATAGTCCGGCTGTGGCTCGCTGAGCCAATCCCAAGTAGCTACTTCGGATTGGTAAAGCGGCTCGTCGAAGCGAGTCTACAGGTCGACGGGTTGAAGCGTTTGGCCTGCACAGAGGGTGCTCGGATGGCCTTCGCCCGTGTAAAATTGCACTGGGCGAAGATGAAGGCGCATGACATAGCCACTGCTGGCCCGCCCGAAGGCAAGGAGCTCCGTAAGCCGGAGAGATACTTTGAGGACGTCGTAGAAGGCGCCCGCCTTGTAGAAGGCTGGTGCTCAAAAGATATTATCTTTGAGTAATTGTATCCGGTTGTAAAGACTTAAGCTTATGAACCGATGTGTATATAATTTTTGCGCTATTATAATGTGAGCGACTTTTACCACCTATGCGGCCATTTATTTAACTTTGAAAGTTTCCAGTCGCCGGCTTCAGCCCCCACGTAAATATTACTGGGGTGTTCTGTCATATGCATAGACACTATTTATCCAACGTCTTGGTCCATGTAGGAGGTGTATGCGGAGCGAACCGGGCAATCAGACTATGCGACGTTATTGCTTTCACTTAGCCATAAGAGTTTGACAAGTGGGGCTAGGTACTAGCCCCTGGTGCGTATATAGTATTTCTGAATTAAGGTATCCATTTGTACGCCGCTGGAAAAAAAACCAACCATTCGTATAACACGGGGTAGATCTCCATCGATCGGAGTATAACCCTAGGTCACCGAATCGCAGACCAGATTCTCTACTAAGGTACTTGACCGGACGAGCCAGAAGTGCAATCGCAGTAGTTCTACCTTTACACCCTAACCGAACAATCGGGAACGTAGGGGTAAGAACAGGAGCCGGGCAACCCAACTATTGACCCAAGACATGATTCGGAACTGATGCATATAAGGCAAATATCCAGGATGCCGAACACTCCCTATAGGTGTTCGGACTTTTCGACATATACCAAGCTGAATACAGCCCCTGGTAATGGACCCTGTTGTCAAGGCACATGTGGCAATCTGACATGGGGAGAGAACACATGTGGTGAGAGAATAAAACTCCAAACAAGATATAAACCAAGCTGTTTCTATAATATCCCGTTTTAGTACGAAGAGCCGTATGTTTACAGATAATGCCGATAACTTCCTTGGACATTTTACATGCTAGGAAAGTATAAAAAAAAGAGAAGAAAGGTTTACACAGGGTCTTAATCTAAAAAAACCTTAACGCGGGGCCCTGCTGCACGTCTGCGCCGTTTTCTCCTTTGTGATGTGTCCTTGAAGGGGGAGTGTGATGGCCATCTGTAAAATAAGAAAAGGAAAGAGAAAAAACTTGGAAAAGAAAAGAAATCCAGTGTGGCCGTAAACAAAGCTGGTTTGTTTAATGAACCTTGAAAGATAATTTTAGAGTCCGAATAGGGTCGAGCCGAACTATGGACTATTTGTATGCAGTGTGTCCCCAGCGCTGCCCAAGGAATTTTAAGGGCATAATTGTGTACACGAGGTACGTATGCTACCACCTTATGGGGCAGTCGATGGGGGCGTAGCTGCTAATCGAGCTCAGGTTCATCTGAGCTGCCGCATTGAGGCGAATGCCGGACACGTTTAGCTGTGTTCGTGGTCTTGACGACGGATGAGCTATTCGGCTTGAATAGGCCATTTTGGACTTCGGCTGCTAGGGCCGCAGTGTCCTCCTCCGTACAGAGAGAGCGCTTCATATTTCCATTGACCATGATGACGCCACGTGGTCCATGCATCTTGAGCTTTAAATAAGCATAATGTTCTTCCGAGTAGTGCATGATAGCCACTTCGGAACGGAGCTATGTCGAAGATTAAGTCTTCGCTTCGAAAGTTATCAGGAGAGCCGAATACGACCTCCAATGTTAAAGAGCCCGTGCAGCGGGCTTCTATGCCCGGTATCACTCCTTTAAAGGTCATGCCGCTTGGCTTGATTCTTGACGGGTCTATCCCCATCTTGCGGACAGTGTCCTGGTATATCAGATTGAGCCTACTGCCGCCGTCCATCAGGACTCGAGTGAGATGGTATCCATCGATTATTGGATCGAGCTCTAGGGCAGCCGAACCCCCGTGATGGATACTAGTCGAATGATCCCTGTGATCGAAGGTGATCAGACAGGCCGACCATGGGTTGAATTTGGGGGCAACAGGTTCAACGACATAGACATCTCGGAGTCCACGCTTGCGCTCCCTCTTTAGGATATGAGTGGCATAGATCATGTTCACTGTTTTGATCTTCGGTGGAAATTTCTTCTGCCCCCCTGTGTTTGGCTGGCGAGGTTCATCCTCGTCTTCGCACTGATGCCCCTTTCCCTTGTGTTCGGCATTGAGCTTGTTGGCCTGCTTGAAGACCCAACAACTACGGTTGGTATGGTTCGCAGGTTTATCTGGGGTGCCATGGATCTGGCAAGGCCAATCTAATATTTTGTCCAGGCTAGATGGACCGTCTTTGTTGCCTTTAAATGGCATCTTCCGTTGACCGGGTCTGGAGCCACTGAATCTGGCATTTACCGATGCATCATCTAGGCTTCCAGCATTGTTTCGAGGCTTATTTTTTATGTTGTGGCTTTCCATTGCCATCCCTGACTTCGGATGTGCCAGGGTCGCTGGTGCTGCTAGGAGCTAACCAGCTGTCCTCGCCCGCGCAAAAACGGGCCATGACTGTAGTTAGGGCAGCCATTGTCCTCGGCTTTTCCTGGCTGAGGTGTCTAGCTAACCATTCGTCCCAGACACTGTGCTTGAATGTCGCTAAGGCTTCGGTGTCTAGACAGTCGACGATTTGGTTCTTCTTATTGAGAAATCGATTCCAAAGTTTGCGGGCTGACTCCCCGGGTTGTTCGATTATGTGGCCGGACATTGGTCCCTTGAAAATTGGCCCAAAAAGCATCCTCAAGTTCTTCCCAACTTCCAATGGAGTTTTCTAGGAGGCTGGTCAGCCAGTGCCGAGCTGGTCCTTTCAGCTTGAGGGGTAAGTATTTAGTGGTGTGGAGATCATCTCCACAAGCCATGTGGATATGAAGAATAAAGTCTTCTATCCAGACAGCAGGATCCGTCGTTCCATCATACGCCTCGATATTTATGGGTTTAAACCCTTCTGGAAATTCATGATCTAGCACCTCATCAGTGAAGCACAGAGGGTGTGCGACACCCCTGTGTTTTGCTATGTTGTAGCGTATGTCCGAAGGTTGTGATGTTCGGTATTGGTTCCGAACTGGTGTATGACCGGCATATTTGGCTTGATAACCACCGTCATGTGCAGGAGCATGGTCCCTAGATCCGAACATGGATCTGGTCTTGCCAGCCTTTTTGTTCAGGTCCTCACGTAGATCGTGTTTCCGGGCTTGAGCCGCGGCCTCCTTTCCTTTACGTGGGGGCGGTGCGGGCTTGTGTGGGCTGTTGCTAGCCACTTTGTCCCGTCGACGAGGTGGTCGGTCCGGCTTATCGGCGGTGTTATTCTTCGACGGTACAGGTGCAGTAGCCTCGTCGTCGAATTCGGACAGCAGTTTACGCTTAGGATAGCCCTTTGTTTGGCGATTGCATCCATATTTTTGCTCAGTGTCTAGCACTTCGTTCCATCTATCATTGAGCGTATCCTGTGAGGCTTGAAGCTATCGCTGCTGCTTTTCCAGGCTCCTTTCGGTGGCAATAAGCCTTCAATGGATGTGCTTTTGTTCTAAGGGTTCTTCTGGGACAATGTATTCGTCGTTGCCCAGGCTAACATCTTCTTCGGAGATAGGTTCATAAGTGTTGTCTTTGGCATCACTGTCATCAGGCAGCGGTCTCGGACTATGTTCGCCATCCTCTCGCTCGACCTGCTCCATCGCTGGATTTGCGGGGTCATTGGCTTGCTCCGGACGATCACCGTCGTTAGTGACAGTGTTGCTATCTTTCCCTTTACGGGGCTTAGTTCGGTGTTTCAGACGCCGATGCTTAGGAGATTCATCGACGGGCTTATCCTTTGTGGGATCATTACCGCCATCGCCCTCCTTCTCCTTAGGTGTGTCCACCATGTACACATCGTATGAGGATGTAGCCGTCCATCGCCTGGTTACGGGCGGGTTTTTGTCTAGATCTGCTTCGGCTTCGAGGTCCATCCCTTCGAAGTCTTCGGAAGCGTAGTCAAGTAGATCGGTTAGATCTTCGACCGTGGCTACCAAGTGGGTGGTGGGTGGGAAGCGAAATTCTCCATCATCAGCCTCCAGTTCAGACCGGATATAATTCGGTTGTGAGTCCCGAGCTAAGGAGAGGGATTTTAATGAGTTTAGCACATCGCCTAGAGGTGAGTGCCGGAAGATATCTGTGGATCTAAATTCGACGATAGACGCCTGATCGAGCTCGGAGGACGCAGATGCACATGGTTTGGAAACTGTAGCCGGAGATGAGTCCGAAGTTCCGGTGACACAGATCCTGCTCAAGGTTGGGTATGTGTGCGGCCCCAGCGCCGCTGAGTCTGCGGCTTCCGTGGCGGGGTTGAGCTTCCCGTCCTCGGGTGACGCAATCTGCTCTGGATCTAGGGCCAAAGCGGTTACATGTGCTATCCCCTGGAGGTGGTTCGATGAGAGATTTAGGTCATGTTCATCGTGGTGGCAGGGAGCGATCGACCTGGGCTCGAATCCGTCAAAGATCAAGTCTCCGCGGATATTGGCAACGTAGTTCAAGCTTCCAAACCTGACCTGATGGCCAGGGGCATAACTCTCAACCTGCTCGAGGTGGCCTTCTGTGTTGGCACGGAGCATGAATCCGCCGAACACAAAAAGCCGGCTACGAGGAAAGGTCCCCTCGGCGGTAGCGCCATCGTTGTTAATAAAGCGATCCATCAGTCCTTCAGTCGATGACATAGTGGAACTATCAATGAAAGCACCAATGTCGGTGTCAAAACCAATGGATCTCGGGTAGGGGGTCCCGAACTATGCGTCTAAGGATCAATGGTAATAGGAGGCGGGGGACACGATGTTTATCCAGGTTCAGGCCCTCTCGATCGAGGTAATACCTTACTTCCTGCTAGATTGATTTTGATAAATATGATTACAAGAGTTGATCTACCTCGAGATCGTAATGGCTAAACCCTAAAAGTCTAGCCTATGATTATGTCGTTCTTCTCTAGCCTCTACGGACTAAACCCTCTAGTTTACATATGCACCGGAGGGCCCTAGGGTTTGTACATAACGAACTTGCAGAGGAAGGAAAGATTACACCCAAACCTAAAACCTGCCATTATACGCATACAGGAGTCCTATCCGGATACGAGAGACGATCTTCAGCAATGATCTTCACGGCCCACCAGTCCGGCCCACCACGAGTTATCCGGCCACATGAGGACCCCTCGATCCAGGACTCCCTCAGCCGCCGGTTCTGGGCTCCTCCGCGTTTCTTCTTGCTGGGGACCGGTGCGGTAGGCCTCGCTGGTCCCACCGATGCCCTTGGCTCGGCCGAAGGCCGCTGGAGCCGGCCGCCCCCTCTCCACCTGCAGCCTGTGCCTCGCCCTATCACTGCTCTGTTTCACGGAAGGGACGAGCGAGGAAGACGACAACCTGGCTCGGCCCCCGTGCCGCTAGACCCCTCTGGTAAGTGGCACACCCCCGGGCCCATGTGTTTTAAGTGGAGACGTACTCAACCTGAATAAGTCTTCATCTTTGGAAAGCGCATTTTCTCTCTACTTCGGCCAAAAGTACGCTTTCCTTTTTAGGAAGCGTATTTCTCTAAAAAGTGTTTTCTGTTTTCTACTCCAGGGACTTGTTTGTAGGAGAAATATTCACATATAGGTCCCTGAACTTCCACCCTTCGTATCTCCGCTACCATAACTCCGAATTAGGTGATTCCAAAGCCCACTTATTCGTATCACCAAGATCTTTCTGTTGGTACCATTTTCACTAGGTGGTCTCACTGCGAAAATGACATTTATGACCTTGCCCTATTCTATCCCCTACCGAGAGAGAACCGTCCGACGTTTCATTCCGCGACTTCACCACACTTCTTCCCGGAGTCTCCGTCACCCCCAGGCAAGCCACAACAACCACTTGCATGATATCCATGCAATAGCCATGGTTTCTACTTGAATATTTAATAAAAGTTTGCTCGTTACATGTTTGCTTATTTGATACTGCTATTATTGTTTCGGTTATGCTCGTGGTTTCCGGTTCACCTTCATGATATGTTCTGATGGTTCTTGTTATACTTGCTAGTATTATGGTCACATGTCATGATTGGTAGTAGAAGTATATGCTGATAGTAGTGATGTTCATACTGATGCATGTTTGTCGTCTACTATCTAGTACCGTTGTTATGCCTATTACGTTGTAGCTAGTTGGTTACATGCTTACTTGGTAGTATCCTTGTTATATTCTTGCATGGTATTTATTTATGATGTTAGTAGTCCTGCTATGCTCATGAGGAGTGTTATACTTGTGTTATTCATGCTCGTCAGTATGCCATCCTCAGTTGAATATATGCTTCATTGTGATTAAGCTCCATGATTATGTTGCACCTCAATGCTTATGTTGATATCATGCTCATGCACTATAGTTGCATCATGTTGAATCAGCTTATGCATACAAGTTTAACAGGATAATAATGAACTTGAACAGCTGTTAGCTGAGTCATGGTGCCATCGAATCGAGCTGACCAGTGCAGCCACATTTGCCTTTTATGGGAAAGGCCCTAATACGGTTTGTTATCATGCCTCTTGCCAGTGCCTCCAATGAGGGAAGGTTATGGGCGCGCACTACCCTAATCAGGTAGGCGGACATGAACCTTGTGCGCCGGTTGTTGTTGTAAGGATCCTTGTCCCCGTTTGGGATAGTTTATGTTTTGCCACGACGGTGACCGTTGATGCCTTTGGTAGGCACGGGGCCACCCAGGACTTAGCCCAAAGGGGAGTTTGTCGGAGTGGCTGGGAGAGTGTCATGGTAGTAGATCGGTTTTGTCGGGACGCCGTTGGTCCACCCTAATGGGAGCGCGAGGCCATGGGTTTCGTGGTGTGGGTACAGTGTGCTAACCTCTGCAGAGTGTGTTTTAATCTATCAATAGCCCCGCATGCGGATATGGGCCCAGTTCGTGTCGGTCACACTATGAGTCAACGGTAATAATAATAATAATAATAATAATGTGCTTAATAACAACTGTGGTTCGATGATGAGAAAGAAGTCGGTTGTGACCGTGAGAGGATCACCGTGGTATCGAGGATACCGAGTTGATGGATATTTGTGATGTTGTGCGAGAATCATGGGTAAAGATCAAGCTCCTTGTGGTCATGTAATGATTACTATGATATTGTTAAATACCAAGCTTGATTGGATACTGAGATTATCGTGTGATGTCCGTGATGGTAAGTTTGTGCATGTGATGGTTACAAGGTAACCCGAGCAGAGTAAGTGGTGCATGATAACGTCATCCTATTGCATGCTAATATGTTTATGCCATGCTCGTATTGTTCTAGTTGTATCATGTTCAGTTGTGCATGCCATAATGTTCTGCTAGTATCATGATCATGATTGAATTAACCTGCTAATGACATGCCATTGTTGTCTTGACTGCTTTTGTCTTATTGTGAGCTTGCAAGTACATTCAATGTACTGACCTAGCGTGTCATGATAGTTTGCAGGTCGTGCCTGGATTGCTTGCTTGTTTTGGTGTGGTTCCTGTGTTCGCGAGCTAGGATAAACGTTCCAGCCAGGGTCCCTGCGGATTGGAGTCCATCATCGTCGTTCGTTGTTCCGCTGCCAGTAGAGGTTCCGCCACCTCGAGTTGTTATGCTGCTTGCATAGAACAGCTGTGGTTGGCGTAGCGTCGCTGTGCCAGTGTTATTTATTGTAATATCGGATACCTTGTATTAATATTCATGTTGCAATAGAAAGTTGGTTTGTTCTATGCTAAGCAGTGCTATATTCCAGGAGAGTTCTCCTTGATCTCTGGGCTGGAATACGGGGCGTTCTGGTTTCTCTGAGCTGGGATGCCACAATTAGGTTCAACTTTGATTTGTTTAGGTGGTATAGGTGCTCTAATATTACTTTTATTAACCACAGTTGAAGATTTAGCATGATCCTTTATTCTAACAGGAAAAGGTGGTTTCTCAATATAAACAGCAGGAATAACAGGATCAACATTATAAGTGATATTCTCCTCTTCAACTTTAATTGGTTGAACTACTTTAATTTCAATGGGAGCATGATATTTAAACCACTTCTCCTTAGGGAGATCAACATGAGTAGCAAATGATTCACAGAAAGAAGCTAGTATTTCAGAGTCAAGTCCATATTTAGCGCTAAATTCAGGAAAAACATCGGTATCCATAAAAGAATCAACACAATCAAACTTAAGGCTTATACCTGACTCATTACCTTTGTCGAGATCCCAATCTTCAGAGTTGTGTTTAATTCTTTCCAATAAATCCCTTTTGAATTCAATAGTCTTTTTCATATAAGAGCCAGTACAAGAAGTATCGAGCATGGTTCGGTTATTGAGAAAGCCGAGCATAAATTTTTTGAATAATATTTTTTCTTGAGAGTTCATGATTGGGGGATGAATATAACATTGACTTAAGCCTCCGCCAAGCTTGAGCAATACTTTCTCCTTCACGAGGCCAAAAATTATATATATATAATTCCGATCATGATGAACTAGATGCATAGGATAAAACTTCAGATGAAATTCCAATTTCAATCGGTTGTAGTTCCATGATCCAATATCATCACATAGCCTATGCCATGTCAATGCCTCTCCCTGCAAAGATAAAGTGGAAACTTTATTTTTGAAAAAATCCTTTGGGATACCTGCAAGCTGAAATAATCCACAAACTTCATCCACATAGATTTGGTGTAAATCGGGATGTAATGTTCCATCTCCTGCATAAGGATTAGCTAGCAGTTTCTCTACCATACCCAAAGGAATTTCAAAGTAAATATTTTCAGAGGGTTTAGTGGGTTGAGGGCAAACTCTTTGCTCGTCTGCTCGGGGTGAAGATACCCCGAACAAACCTCTCCAAGGATTATTTTCCATAGTAACAAGTGACAGTAAATTTCAGCACACTATATAAATGTTTCCTTGCCAAATTCCACTAACCAAAGGCGCTTCACTCCCCGGCAACGGCACCAGAAAAGAGTCTTGATGACCCACAAGTGTAGGGGATCTATTGTAGTCCTTTCAATAAGTAAGAGTGTCGAACCCAACGAGGAGCAGAAGGAAAGGACAAGCGGTTTTCAGCAAGATTTTCTCTGCAAGGACTGAAATTATCGGTAACACATAGTTGTGTGATAGTATAATTCGTAACGGGTAACAAGTAACAAAAGTAAACAAGGTGCAGCAAGGTGGCCCAATCCTTTTTGTAGCAAAGGACAAGCCTGGACTTTCTCTTATATAAAACAAAGTGCTCC
The DNA here is from genome assembly GCA_902687465.1 of Secale cereale. NCBI lineage: Eukaryota > Viridiplantae > Streptophyta > Magnoliopsida > Poales > Poaceae > Secale > Secale cereale. Next base: position 826,711,649 of record LR738713.1, read on the forward strand.
CGAGGACACATGGGAATTACTGTCAAGCTAGTTTTCATCATGCTCATATGATTCGTGTTCGGTACTTTGATAATTTGATATGTGGGTGGACCGGTGCTTGGGTGCTGTCCTTCCTAGGACAAGCCTCCCACTTATGATTAACCACTCTCGCAAGCATCCGCAACTATGAAAGAAGTATTAAGATATATCTAACCATATCATGAAACATTGGGATCCAAATCAGCCCCTTACGAAGCAACGCATAAACTTGGGTTTAAGCTTCTGTCACTCTAGCAACCCATCATCTACTTATTACTTCCCAATGCCTCCCTAGGCCCAAATAATGGTGAAGTGTCATGTAGTCGACATTCACATAACACCACTAGAGCAAAGACAACATACATCTCATCAAAATATTGAACGAATACCAAATTCACATGATTACTTATAACAAGGCTTCTCCCATGTCCTGAGGAACAAACGTAACTACTCACAAAGCATGTTCATGTTCATGATCAGAGGTGTATTGAATAGCATTAAGGATCTGAACATATGATCTTCCACCAAATAAACTAACTAGCATCAACTACAAGGAGTAATCAACACTACTAGCAACCCACAGGTACCAATCTGAGGTTTTGAGACAAAGATCGGATACAAAAGATGAACTAGGGTTTGAGAGGAGATGGTGCTGGTGAAGATGTTGATGAAGATTGACCCCCTCTCAAGAGGATCGTTGGTGATTACGATGACTTGATTTCCCCCTCCCGAAGGGAAGTATCTCCGGCAAAACAGCCCTACCGGAGCTCTAGATTGGTTTCGCCTTGGTTCCACCTCGAGACGGCGGCGCTTCGTCCCGAAAACCTCCTTATGATTTTTTCCAGGCCAAAACACGTTGATATAGCAGAAGATGGGAGTCGGAGGCCTGCCAGGGGGCCCACAAGATAGGGGGCACCCCCACCCTTGTGTTTGGGTGGTGGCCCCCCTCTGGTGCTTCTTTCTCCCAATATTATTTATATATTCCAAAAATATTCTTTGTGAAGTTTCAGGACTTTTGGAGTTGTGCAGAATAGGTATATCAGATTTGCTGCTTTTCCAGTCCAGAATTCCAGCTGCCGGCATTCCCCCTCTTTATGTAAACCTTGTAAAATAAGAGAGAAAAGGCATAAGTATTGTGATATAATGTGTAGTAATAGCCCATAATGCAACAAATATCTACATAAAAGCATGATGCAAAATGGACGTATCAACCAACCTTACATGTCCACGTACATGAGACCGGTTGCACCGATAGACATGCAACTTGTTTTGCATAAAGGCGGCTGGCGGGTGTCTGTTTCTCCTACTTTAGTTGAATCAAATTTGACTGCGGCCGGTCCTTGTTGAAGGTCAAAACAGCAAACTTGATAAATCACCGTTGTGGTTTTGTGCCGTAGGTAAGAACGGTTCTTGCTAGAAGCCCGTAGCAGCCAAGTAAAACATGCAACAACAAAGTAGGGGACGTCTAACTTGTTTTTGTAGGGCATGTTGTGATGTGATATGGTCAAGACGTGATGATTTATACATTATTGTATGAGATGATCATGTTTTGTAAATTATCAACAACCGGCAGGAGCCCTGTGGTTGTCTCTTTATTGTATGAATTGCAAGCGCCATGTAATTGCTTTACTTTATCGCTATGAGTTATCAATAGTCGTAGAAGCAATGGTTGGCAAGACGACCACGACGCTATGATGGAGATCAAGGTGTCGAGCCGATGACGATGGAGATCATGACGATGCTTTGGAGATGAAGATCAAAAGCACAAGATGATGATGGCCATATCATGTCACATATTTTGATAGCATGTGATGTTTATCTTTTATGCATCTTATTTTGCTTAGTTCGTCGGTAGCATTATAAGGCGACCCCTCTACTAAATTTCAAGACAATAGTGTTCTCCCCGAGTATGCACCATTGCTACAGTTCGTCGTTTCGAGACACCACGTGATGATCGGGTGTGATAGACTCTACATTCACATACAACGAGTGTAAGACAATTTTACACACGTGGAATACTTGGGTTAAACTCCACGATCCTAGGATGTAGAGTTATGTCCTCAGAACATTGGAGACCGAAAGGTCAACCATGAGTCATATAGTAGATATGATCAACATAGAGATGTTCACCATTGATAACTACTCCATCTCACGTGATGATCGGACATGGTTTAGTTGATTTGGATCATGTTTCACTTAGATAACCCGAGGGATGTTAATTTAAGTGGGAGTTCATTCCTAATTTGATTAATTGAACTTAATTTATCATGAACTTAGTCCTGATAGTATTTGCATATCTATGTTGTAGATCAATAGCTCACAATGTAGTTCCCCTGTTTTTGATATGTTCCTAGAGAAAAATAAGTTGAAAGATGTTAGTAGCAATGATGCGGACTAGGTCCGTGATCTGAGGATTATCCTCATGGCTGCACAAAAGTATTATGTCCTTGATGCACCGCTAGGTGATAGACCTATTGCAGGAGCAGATGCATACATTATGAACGTTGGGCAAAGCTCGATATGACGACTACTTAATCGTTTAGTGCACCATGCTTTACGGCTTAGAACCGATACTTCAAAAACGTTTTGAACCCCACTGAGCATATGAGATGTTCCAAGAGCTGAAATTGGTATTTTAGACTCATGCCCATGTCGAGAGGTATGAGACCTATGACAAGTACTTTGACTACAAGATGGAGGAGAATAGCTCAGCTAGTGAGCATGTGCTAAGAATGTCTGGGTGCTACAATCACATGAATCAAGTGGGAGTTAATCTTCCAGATAAGATAGTGATTGACAGAGTTCTCTAGTCATTATCACCAAGCTACTAGAACTTCGCGATGGACTATAATATGCAAGGGATAACAAAAAATGATTCCCGAGCTCTTCGCGATGCTGAAATCAGCGAAGGTAGAAGTCAAAGCAAGAGCATCAAGTGTTGATGATTAACAAGACCACTAGTTCAAGAAAAAGGGCAAGGGAAATAAAGGGAAATTCAAGAAGAATGGCAAGCAAGTTGTAACTCCCGAGAAGAAGCCCAAAGCTAGACCCAAGCCTGAAACTAAGTGCTTCTACTACAAAGGAAATTGTCACTGGAAGCAGAACTACCCCAAATTTTAGCGAATAAGAAGGATGGCAAAGTGAACAAAGGTCTATTTGATATACATGTTATTAATGTGTACCTTACTAGTGCTCGTAGTAGCCCCTGGGTATTTGGTACTTCTTCGGTTGCTAAGATTAGTAACTCGAAACAGGAGTTGTAGAATAAACAAAGACTAGTTGAGGGTGAGGTGACGATGGGAAGTAGTTCCAACATTGATATGATCATCATCGCACACTCCCTATACTTCCGGGATTAGTGTTAAACCTAAATAAATGTTAGTTGGTGTTTGTGTTGAGATTGAACAAGATTGGATCGTGTTTATTGCAATACATTTATTGATTTAAGTTAGAGAATATTTTTTATTCTATTTACATAAATAAAACCTTCTATGGTCATACACCCAAGGTGAATGTTTTATTGAATCTCGGTCGTAGTAATACACATATTCATAATATTGTAGCCAAAAGATGCAGAGTTGATAATGATGCTGCAACATACTTGTGGCACTGCCATTTAGGTCATATTAGTGTAAAGCGCATGAAGAAACTCCATGCTGATGGGCTTTTGGAATCACTTGATTATGATTCATTTGATACTTGTGAACCATGCCTCATGGGCAAGATGACTAAAACATCATTCTCCGGAACAATGGAGCGAGCTAATGACTTACTGGAAATAATACATACCGATGTATGCGGTCCAATGAGTGTTGAAGCACGCGATGGGTATCGTTATTTTCTCATCTTCACAGATGATTTGAGTAGGTATTGGTATATCTACTTGATGAACACAAGTCTGAAACATTTAAAAAGTTCAAAAGAATTTCAGAGTGAAGTAGAGAATCATCGTAACAAGAAAATAAAGTTTCTATGATCTGATCACAGAGGCGAATATTTAAGTTACAAGTTTGGCCTTCATTTAAAACAATGTGGAATATTTCACAACTCACGCCACCTGGAAAACCACAGTGTAATTGTGTGTCGGGACGTCGTAACCGCACTCTATTGGATACGGTGCATTCTATGATGTCTCTTACCGATTTGCCTTTATCATTTTGGGGTTATGCATTAGAGACAGCTGCATTCACATTAAATAGGGCACCGTCTAAATCCGTTGAGACGACACCGTATGAACTATGGTTGGGCAAGAAACCAAAGCTGTCGTTTCTTAAAGTTTGGTGTTGCGACACTTATGTCAAAAGGCTTTAGCCTGATAAGCTCGAAACCCAAATCGGAGAAGTGCGTCTTCATAGGATACCTAAAAGAAACTATTGGGTACACCTTCTACCACAGATCCAAAGGCACGATCTTTGTTGCTAACAATGTGTCCTTTCTAGAGAAGGAGTTTTTCTCGAAAGAAGTGAGTGGGAGGAAAGTAGAACTTGATGAGGTAATTTTACCTTCTCTCGAATTGGAAAGTAGCTCATTAGAGAAAACCGTTCCCGTGATGCCTACAGAAACTAGAGAAGAAGGAAATGATAATTATCATAAAACATTGGATCAAGTTACTACAGAACCTCGAAGGTCGACCAGAACACTTACCGCACCAAAGTGGTAAAGTAACCCTATCCTGGAAGTCATGTTGTTAGACAATGGCGAACCTTCAAACTATGAAGAAGCTATGATGAGCCCAGATTCCGTAAATGGCTTAAAGCCATGAAATCTGAGATAGGATCCATGTATGAGAACAAAGAGTGGACTTTGGTGGACTTGCTCGATGATCGACAGGCCATTGAGAATAAATGGATCTTCAGGAGGAAGACGAATGATGATGGTAATGTTACTATCTACAAAGCTCGACTTGTCGCAAAAGGTTTTCGATAAGTTCAAGGAGTTGACTACGATGAGACTTTCTCACCCATAGCGATGCGTAAGTCTGTCCGAATCATGTTAGCAATTGCCGCATTTTATGAAATTTGGCAAATAGATGTCAAAACTGCATTCCTTAATGGATTTCTGAAAGAAGAGTTGTATATGATGCAACCAAAAGGTTTTGCCGATCCTAAAGGTGCTAACAAAGTGTGCAAGCTCAAGCGATCCATGTATGGACTGCTGCAACCATCTCGGAGTTGGAATATACGCTTTGATGAGGTGATCAAAGCATATGGTTTTATACAGACTTACCGTGAAGCCTGTATTTACAAGAAAGTGAGTGGGAGCAGTACAACATTTCTGATAAGTATATGTGAATGACATATTGTTGATCGGAAATGATCTAGAATTTTCTGGAAAGCATAAAGGATTGTTTAAAAGGAGTTTTTCAATAAAAGACCTCGGTGAAGATACTTATATATTGGGCATCAAGATCTATAGGGATAGATCAAAGACGTTAATAGGACTTTCACAAAACACATACCTTGATAAAGTTTTGAAGAAGTTCAAAATGGATCAGTCAAAGGAGTTATTGCCTGAGTTGTAAGGTATGAAGTTGAGTAAGACTCAAATCCCGACCACGGCAGAAAAATAGAGAGAGAATGAAAGTCATTGCCTATGCCTCAGCCATAGGTTCTATAAAGCATGCCATGCTGTGTACCAGACCAGATATGTGCCTTGCCACATGTCTGGCAAAGGGGTACAAGAGTGATCTGGGAGTGGATCACTGGACAACGGTCAAAATTATCCTTAGAGGAATAAGGAAATGTTTATTGATTATGAAGGTGTTAAAGAGTTCGTCGTAAAGAGTTATGCCGATGTAAGCTTTGGCACTAATCCAGATGACTCTGAGTATCAATTTGTATGCGTATTGAACGTAGAAGCAATTAGCAAGAGTAGCTCTATGCAGAGCATTGTAGACATAGAAATTTGCAAAGTACACACGGTTGTGAATGTTGTAGACCCGCTGACTAAAACCTCTCTCACAAGCAAAACATGATCATACCTTAGGGTGTTAATCACATAATGATGTGAACTAGATTATTAACTCTAGTAAACTCTTTGGGTATTAATCACATGGCGATGTGAACTAGATTATTGACTCTGGTGCAAGTGGAAGACTGATGGAAATATGCCCTAGACGCAATAATAAAATGGTTATTATTATACTTCCTTAATCATGATAAAGGTTTATTATTCATGCTAGAATTGTATTCGCCGGAAACCTAAATACATGTGTGAATACATAAACAAATACAGTGTCCCTAGTAAGTCTCTACTAGATTAGCTCGTTAATCAAAGATGGTTAAGATTCCATAACCATGGACATGAGTTGTCATTTGATAACGGGATCACATCATTATGAGATTGATGTGATGGACAAGGCCCATCCGTTAGCTTAGCATTTGATCGTACACTTTATTGCTATTGCTTTCATTTATGTCCAATACATATTCCTTTGACTATGAGATCATGCAACTCCCGGATACCGGAGGAATACCTTGTGTGCTATCAAACGTCACAACGTAACTGGGTGATTATAAAGATGCTCAGGTATCTCTGAAGGTGTCTTATTGGGTTGGCATGAATTGAGATTAGGATTTGTCACGCAAGTATCAGAGAGGTATCTCCGGGTCCTCTTTGTAAACTACATCATAATAAGCCTTGCAAGCAAATGACTAATGAGTTAGTCATGGAATGATGTATTACAGAACGAGTAAAGAGACTTGCCGGTAATGAGATTGAACTAGGTATAGAGATACCGACGATCAAATCTTGGGCAAGTAACATACCGACGGACAAAGGGAATTGTGTATGTTGTCATAACGGTCCGACCGATAAAGATCTTCATATAATATGTAGGAGCCAATATGGGCATCCAGGTTCCACTATTGGTTATTGACCAAAGAGGTGTCTCGGTCATGTCTACATAGTTCTCGAACCCGTAGGGTCCGCATGCATAACGTTCAATGACGATATTGTATTATATGAGATATAGGATTGGTGACCAAATGTTGTTCGGAGTCCCGGATATGATCACGGACATGATGAGGAGTCTCGAAATGGTCGAGAGGTAAAGATTGACATATAGGACATTAGTATTCGGACACCAGATGTGTTTCGAAGTGTATCGGGTATTTATCGGAGTACCGGAGGGGTTATCGGAACCCCTGGGGGTAACATATGGGCCACATGGGCCATGATAGGGGAGCACACCAGCCCACAAGGGGTGTCCATATGGCAGGAGGCCGAGTTGGAGAAGGAGAAGAGGGGGTTTGCCCCCCCCCCTTCCTTCTCTTCTTCCCTCTTCCCTTTGTCTGTCCGGTGAAATAAGGCAGGGGGCACCACTTGGGGAAACCCCAAGTAGGATTCGGATCCTACTTGGCGTGCACCCTGACTGCCTCCCTCTCCCTCCCACCTATATATATGTTGGGGGCGCCCTAGAACACACAACATCAATTGTTAGGTGTGTGCGGCACCCCCCTCCACCGTTTACTACCTCGGTCGTATTTTCGTAGTGCTTAGGCGAAGCCCTACGGAGATCACTTCACCGTCACCGTCACCATGTCCTCGTGCTGCCGGAAATCATCTACTACCTCGACATCTTGCTGGATCAAGAAGGCGAGGGACGTCACTGAGCTGAACATGTGCAGAACGCGGAGGTGATGTGCGTTCGGTTCTTGATCAGTTGAAGTGCAAAGAAGTTCGACTACATCAACCGCGTTATGAAACGTTTCCGCTTACGGTCAATGAGGGAACATAGACACACTTTCCCCCTCGTTGCTATGAATCTCCATGGATAGATCATTGCGTGTGCGTAGATTTTTTTTTGTTTTCCATGCAACGATTCCCAACAGTGTTCTCCGTATGCTTCGGAATGACACTTACATAGGATTTTTTCCTGTTCATGCTCAGGTACACATCATATAATAACACCATCTACTCTTTCTTTATATAAATTTGGGCCATCGCAAAAGTAATGCCTTAAATCAAAGAAGAACCTTTTCTGTTGTTGGTATGTGTATATATTTAGCAACAATGTAATTAGCATAGTCTGCATACCAAGGATTATTGCGAGAACTAGAAGCAATTATAACAACTAATTGCTCATCAGTAAAACTATCATCAATAGGTAGTGTGTCATCAAAAACATTTTTCATCCTAGACAAACTATCTGCTACAAGATTTTCAGCTCCCTTTCTATCAATAATATGCAAGTCAAATTCTAGCAGTAAAAGAAGCCACCTAATTAGTCCAGGTTTAGCATATGTCTTCTCCATAAGATATTTATTAGCAGCATGATTGGTGTGAATAGTAACTTTAGAATCAACATACAAGTTTTGAATTTATCACATGCAAACACAACAACTAAAAATTCTTTCTCGGTAGTATCATAATTCTTTTGAGAAATATCTAGAGTCTTACTAGTGATGTATACTACACAACTTCTTCTTGTAGACTCGTGTTGGGCCTCCAAGCGCAAAGTTTTGTAGGACACTAGCAAATTTCTCTCAAGTGGATGACCTAAGGTTTTTCAATCTGTGGGAGGCGTAGGATGAAGATGGTCTCCCTCAAACAACCCCGCAACCAAATAACAAAGAGTCTCTTGTGTCCCCAACACACCCAATACAATGTCCCTCAACATGCGATGAAGAATCACTCCAAAGTTCCTATCTAGCGGAGAACAGAAGAAGAAATTGTTTGTAAGGTACGAAAACCACCTCAAAGCTATTCTTTACGATCGTTATATTCAAGAGTTCATACTAAAATAACGCAAAGCTATTCTTTTCGATTGATCTATCCAAGAGTTCGTACTAAAATAACACCATAACAAATTCAGATTCATAATACTCAATCCAACACAAAGAACCTCAAAGAGTGCCCCAAGATTTCTACCAGAGAAACAAAGACAAGAACGTGCATCAACCCCTACGCATAGATTACCCCAATTCCACCTCGGGAATCCGTGAGTTGAGTGCCAAAATGCACATCAAGTGAATCAATGATACCCCATTGTCACCACGGGTATTCATAGCAAGACATATATCAAGTGTTATCAAATCCATAAAAGTATTCAATCCGATAAGAAATCTCAGAGGGAAAACTCAATTCATCACAACAAGATAGAGAGGGGAAAATACAATATGATTCAACTATATTAACAAAGCACACGATACATCAAGATCGTGCCATCTCAAGAACACGAGAGGGAGATATTAAACACATAGCTATTGGTATAAACCATCAGCCCTGAGGGTGGACTACTCCCTCCTCATCATGGTGGCCACCAGGATGATGAAGATGGCCACCGGTGATGAATTTCCCCTCCTGGAGGGTGCCGAAATGAGTCTAGCATGGTTTTTCGTTGACACAGAGGCTTGCTACGGCTGAACTTCCAATCTAGGGTTATTTTTGATGGTTTCTCTATTTATAGGATTTTTTGGCATCGGTCTCACGTCAAGAAAGGCCTTGAGGTGGGCACGATACACCAAGGCATGCCTGGGGAGCCTGGCACGCCCTGGTGGGTTGTTTCCACCTTGTGGCTCTTCCGGCCCTCCCACAAAGCTTCTGGTGCCTCTTTTGTTCCAAAAAAATTGTCAAAAAGTTTTGTTGCATTTGGAGAACTTTGATTTCTGCATAAAAACAACGCCACGGTAGTTCTGCTGAAAACAGCGTTGGTCCGGGTTAGTTCCATGCAAATCATACCAAAACCATATAAAATTGTTGTAAACATGGCATGAATACTTCATAAATTATAGAGATGTTGGAGATTGATATATCTCCAACGTATCTATAATTTTGATTGTTCCATGTTGTTATATTATCATTCTTGGATGTTTTACAATCATTTTATATCATTTTTTGGGACTAACCTATTGACATAGTGCCAAGTGCCAGTTGGTGTCTTCAACATGTTTTTTACATCGCAGGAAATCAATATCGAACGGAGTCCAAACACCGCGAAACTTTTTGGAGAATTTTTATGGGCCAGAAGACACCCAATGGGCTGAAGCTGCACCTGGGGGTGCCCCGAGGGGGGCACAACCCACCAAGGCGCACCAGGACCCCTTGGCGCGCCCATGTGGGTTGTGCCCACCTCGGTGGCCTCCCGCACCGCCTCTTTATCCTATAAATTCACAAATATTCCGAAACCCTTCGGGGAGACCTAGATCAAAAGTTCTGCCGCTGCAGGCCTCTATAGCCACCGAAAACCAATCTAGACCCTTTCTGGCACTCTGCCGGAGGGGGAAATAATCACCGGTGGCCATCTTCATCATCCCGGCGGCCACCATGATGAGGAGGGGGTAGTCCACCCTCGGGGCTGAGAGTTTGTACTAGTAGCTATGTGTTTAATATCTCTCTCTCTCTCTCTCTCTCTCTCTCATGTTCTTGAGATGCACAATCTTGATGTATCGCGGGCTTTGTTAATATAGTCAGATCATATGGTGTTTTCCCCTCTCTTTTTGTGATGATTTGAGTTTTCCCTTTGAGATTTCTTTGGATTGAATACTTTTATGGATTTGAGAACACTTGATATATGTCTTGCAATTGAATACTCGTGGTGACAATGGGGTATCATATTGATCCTCTTCATATATGTTTTGGCACTCAACTTGCGGATTCCCGCGGTGATATTGGGGTAATCTATGCATAGGGTTTGATGCACGTTCTTGTCTCTGTTTCTCCGATAGAAATATTGGTGCACTCTTCGAGGTTCTTTGTGTTGGATTACAAATCTGAATATGTTTTGGTGTTATCTTAGTATGAACTCCTGATAGATCGATCGGGAAGGATAACTTTGTGTTATCTTAGTACGAACTCTTGAAAGATCGACCGGAAAAGATATCCTTGTGTTATTCTAGTATGAATTTTTGGATAGATCGATCAGAAAGGGTAACTTTGTGTTACTTTAGTACGAACTCTTGGAAAGATTGATAAGAAAGAATAACATTGAGGTGGTTTCGTACCCCACCAACAATTTCTTATGTTCTCCGCTAGATAGGAACTTTGGAGTGATTCTTCATCACGCGCTGAGGGGTGGTTATATGATCCAATTATATTAGCACCGTTGATAGATTGCACTAGCGAAAGTACGAACCTTAGGCCTTATTTTCCATCATTGCAATACCGTTTGTGCTCCGTTTTGTCACTTGCTACCTTGCTGTTTTTTATTGTTCCTATTACAAAAATCAATATCTACTATCCATATTACACTTGTATCACCATCTCTTCGCCGAACTAGTGCACCTATACAATTTCCCATTGTATTTGGTGTGTTGGGGGACACAAGAGACTTTTTATTATTTGGTCGCAGGGTTGTTTGAGAGAGACCATCTTAATCCTACACCTCCTACGGATTAAACCTTAGGTCATCCACTTGAGGGAAAATTGCTACTGTCCTACAGAACTCTGCGCTTGGAGGTTCAACATGTGTCTACAAGAATAAAGTTGCATAGTAGACATCAAGCTCTTTTCTGGCGCCGTTGCCGGGGAGGTGAGTGCTTGAAGGTATATCTTTAGATCTTGCAATCGAATCTTTTATTTTCTTGTTTTATCACTAGTTTGGTTTTGTAAAAGAAAACAAAAAATGGAATTGAGGTTGCATCATATTATTGATCATCTTTATAAGATCTTTCTTGATAATGATGGATCGGAAAATTGTGCTCAACTGTTAGAAGAAGAAGTCAATAAAATGTTTGCCACAAAATATTTGAATGATGAGCATGATTGCAATGTGGTTAGTATGAATTCTTTGAATATCCTTGATGCTAACGATATGCAAAGCAATAAGCTTGGGGATGCTATGTTTGATGAAGATGATATTTTTGTCCCCCAAGTTTTGATGAGCAAATATATTATGATGATAGCATGCCTCCTATTTATGATGATTATATTGATAAAATTGGATTCGGAGAGGTCATGACTTTATTTAGTGATTAATCCACTACATTGGAGGATGTTTCAATTAACTATGATAACAAAGTTGGTATCTATGATGATTGTCATGATGACAAGTATGCTATATTGAATAATGATAACCATAAAACTTGTCATCATGACATTAATTTTCAATCTCATGATAGTTATTTTGTTGAGTTTGCTCCCACCACTATTCATGAGAATAAATTTGCTTATGTGGAGAGTAGCAAAATTTCTATGCTTTTGCATCATGAAAGGAATGATTTATGTGATGGCTATATTGTTGAATTCATTCATGATGCTACTGAAAATTATTATGAGAGAGGAACATATTCTTGTAGGTATTGCAATAATATCAAGTTTCATCTCTATGTGTTGAAAGTTTTGAAGTTTTGCTTGTTTTGCCTTCCTATACTAGTTGATAATTGCTCCCATAATTTGTTTGCTCACAAAATCCCTATGCATAGGAAGAGGGTTAGACTTAAATGTGCTTGCCATGTGGTTCATGATGCTCTATTTATGTTTCAACTTTTATCTTTTATGCGAGCATCATTGAAATCATCATGCCTAGCTAAAAGGCATTAAAGAAAAGCGCTTGTTGGGAGACAACCCAACACTTATACCTATTGTTTTTGTGTGTTCACATGATTATGCTACTATAGTAATCATGTTTTATAGCTTTTGTTTCAATAAAGTGCCAAGCAAGGCCTTAGGATCATGTTGGGTGATAGTAGATTTGATCTTGCTGAAAAAACACAAACTTTTGCGCTCACGAGAAAAATTCTCATTTTTAACAGAAGAGTGATTTTAAGTTGATTCTTTTTGCAGAAGATTAATATACAAATTGCCTATGTTGTCCTATTTGTTCAGAATTTTTAGAGTTGAATAAGTATGGTAGTTGTCCTGATCATTACAAATTGTTCTGTTTTTGACAGATTCTATTTTCAATGCATAGTTTGCTTGTTTTATAGTTTCTATAGCTTATATTGATCAGTATAAATTGTAGAAATGATATGATACATTAGGCATTGTGTGAGAACAATTATTAATATTGTCTTTGACAATACCCAAAGTGAATGATTTCTTTTATCATACTAACCCATCTCACGAAGTTTTGCTAAGTTTTGTGTGATTGAAGTTTTCAAGTTATGGGTGAGATATCGATATGAGGAGAATAAGGAGTGACAAGACCCTAAGCTTTGGGATTTCCAAGGCACCCCCAAAGTAATATTCAAGGAAGATCCAAGCAACTAAGCTTGGGCATGCCCCGGAAGGCATCCCCTCTTTCGTCTCCAACATTATCGGTAACCTCACTTGGAGCTATGTTTTCATTGGTCACATGATATAAGTTTTGCTTGGAGTGTCAATTTATTTTATTAGAATTTTCTTTCTGGTATTTAGAATAATGTTTTGCATCTTTTATTTCAATAAAAGTGTCAAGGATAGCCTTTACCATGCTTATTTTGCAAGTCTATATGCTGCTGTTTGAAAACAGAAAGTTTTCTATCATTGTCTGAACTCTTCTGGATAGTCAGAATGTAATAAAATCTTGAAATTTTTACAAATATGCATGAAGAAGTTCTCTGTAACGTGGTAATCTTTCAGAAATTTTAGTGCTAGGGAAGTATGAGAACAATTCCACTCTTTACAGACTGTACTGTTTTGGCAGATTACTGTTATGCTTTTATTCTTTGCATTTGTTTGCGAGTTTAATGATTCTATTTGAGGTCAGAATGGGAATGGGCCGACCCAGCCCTGGCCCCGGCCCCGGCCCCATGGCCCCAAGGTCAATATGTGGGGCCATGGGCTGGCCCATTTCATCAGAATTTTGTGGCCCCATTGACCCATTGGGTACATGAGGCCGACCCAGAATTTAGCAAATGTTTACACAGGCTAGAGGATTACATGTGTTTTGAAACAAGTGTTTGCATAGTCCAACATTTGTGGCCTCGCCAAATTACTAATAAGTCCCCAAAATATTAGATATGTCAGCAAATGTGTACACAGTACAATAAAATTACAAGGTCTAACCTTTTCACATTTAGTAAAATGGCGAGATCATGAGATTACATGTTTCAAAGAGCATCAAGCTAAAGACCTCAATCCAACAGATTCGAACAAGATCAAAAGATTTCAAGAAATCGTTGAGCAGCATGGTGTATCATGTGGGAGAACTCCAAGTCTTGATGTTCCAACTCGCTGGAACTCAACCTACATGATGATTGATATAGCAAAAGAGTATCGCGGAGTGTTTGACTCTTTGGCCATTCAAGATAAACAATATACCTTCAAGCCATCTTTTGAGGATTGGGAAAATGCCGAAGATGTTTGCAGGCTACTGAATGTATTTTATGAAGCCACTAATGTGATATCCGGCACAAAATATCCAACTGCTAACTTGTATTTCCATGAAATGTGGAAAGTGAAGCTGACCTTAGAGCAACAACATTATGAAGAGGATTCTGAGATGGGCACAACGGTCAAATATATGAAGAGAAAATTCAGAAGGTGTTGGAATATGACATGGTTGAGCATTTGTATTCCAGTGATTTTGGACCCACAATTCAAGTTGAAATATATTGAGTTCCGATTTGGCCTAGAGTTTGGGAACGAAGCTGGAGCAATGATTGCTAAAATAAAAAAATGTGTTCCAAGGGTTGTTCACGGAATACCTCCAATTGAATGACAATGGCTCGGGTCCCATGTCACAAGGAGGTGATGATGACATGGCTGTAAGTGGTGAAGATCCTATGGCTGATTGGGACCAACATGTCACCCTCACTGCTCGATCAACAAATTTGGATTCCATCGAACTTGATTCGTACTTGTCAAAGGTACCCATCCGTCGAAGTTATCAATTCAATATCCTTGCATGGTGGCAGATGAACTCAGGTGAATACCCAACGCTGAGTCACATGGCAGCAGATATCTTGGCGGCTCCTGCCTCTACGGTGGCATCCGAGTCAGCCTTCAGCACAGGGAAGAGAGTCCTATCAGATTTTCAAAGTCAAAAGACTCCAACGACACTTGAAGCTCTTGTTTTCTTACAAGATTGGATAAGGGCCAACGGTAAAGCCATATGACACAAGTTTCTTATTTGTTTCTTATTAATGCTTCAAGTTTACAAGTTTCTTTTTTTTCTGCAGCTAATACTCAACGTAGCTTGGCTTCAGTTCATGACATTATAATGGACTTACAAGGTATGAGAAACCATCTGATGTATATAGTGCCAATGGCACTTTGCCATGTATATGAAAGTACACTTAAAGTATGAAGTCTGTTTTTTAATGAGGGATTTCATATCTACAGTTTGTTCTAGGAACTATTTGCAAGATGCAGCCCAAACATGTAGATGAATATATAGTGTTTTACACACAGAACTAGTGCTTTTATTAACACTAGTAACACTAACAACCTACAAGAAAAACTACTAGGCAACCAATCTTTCTTTCTTCAACTGCAAGTTCATTGAATTTACAATGTGATTCACTAGTGGCTGTCAATGTGTAGGTTTAAAGGTGTACTGATTTTGAAATTGTGTGCTCACATGAATCTAGTGGTCACAATCATTTCATCATTTGACTTGTGTTGAACCTCATTAATTTATTAAAACTTTAGTCTGTTTCGACATTGAACTTTGTGCCCAGTCCTTTGTACACTGAACACAAATAAGCATTGCTATTCTGTTCCATCTTTAAGTGCCATAATTAAATTAGTTCTAGATATTGGAGGATAGGATACTTTGTTCAAAAAAATTATCCTTGAAAAGCTAAATATGTATGGTACAGTCGGACCAGTGTCTCTTTGGAAAGATTGTTTGCTGTTGTTGACACTACAGTTTTTTTATTTAAGAAGCTTTCAAAAGCTAAATATGTATGGTACAGATGAACTAACTACTTTCAGCCCAGAACAAGGAAGTTCAATCCTGCTTGACATATCAGATTTATGACATGGGAGGCACAGCGTTGGTGAAACAACTTGCCACTACCAGGTAACATCTTCTTAAGCAGGAGATGTACCTTCAATAGCTTCATCATTGCACCATTGTTTGATGCATCGTCTAGTGTCACAGCAAAGATATTATCTTCAATGTTCCACTCTCTTTTGAAATTCACCATGACGTTGAACATTGCAGCTCCTGTATGCGGTGTCTCCATAGCTGCAAATTTCACTATCCTCTTCTGCGGCTTCCACTCCTCATCAATGAAGTGAGCTGTGATGCAAATGTAACCCACTGTCTGAGTTGATGTCCACAGATCCGTAGTCAAAGAAATCTTGGATTTTGAGTTTTGGAACATCCTTTGCAGAATTCGCTTCTCTTCCTTAAATGATTTCATGCAGCCCTCCTTCACTGTTTTTCTACATATCATCTTGAAGCTAGGATTTAGACTAGAGACAAATCTTCTAAATCCATCATAATCCACCAATGAGAATGCCAATTCATGCAACACTATCATCCTCATGAGCTCTTGACATGCTAATGCCTGATTAAAGGTCCAACGCCCCATTGCAACTCCATCAGGACTCACGATAGAAGCACTCAGCTGTCCAGAAACTCTAAGAACCTTCTTCCTTTCCCTGCATCTCTTCAAATGTTTGCGTAATGAACTTGTTCCATGTTTACGCTCAGCACAAATATTCCTGGCACAGTGTTTGCACTCAGCAGCTACAACTATGCCATCAACACGGATAGGCTCATATTCTTTCCACACTTTAGACAAAACTTTCTTCCCGGTTTAGAAAATGACCCCATGTCGATGATCTCATCCCCTCCCTCTTCATCCACATTATCTCCCTCTTCTTCATCATCATCATCATCATCTTCTTCTTCTTCTTCTTCTTCTTCTTCTTCATCCTCATCTTCTTCTCCTTCCTCTTCTTCTTGATAGTCAACATCTTCTTCATCAGCCTCATCTTCTTCAAAGTCAACAATACAAGTGTCTTGTGAACATCCTGCTTAGCGAAGGACACGAGTGTTAACATTGAAATGATGAGTATTTTTTATTTTAGCAATCATTAATTTGCATCCCTAGAAAAAGAAAGATTAACAATACTAACCATGATAAGCTCTATAAATGTTTATCAAAGAAGGAGACACCCCTGGGGGTGGTTGAGCCCTTCTCATTGTCACACCGGATATCAACGATGAACCACCACTTTGGTATGCCTCATGGTCCCCTTCCTCCTCTTCCATTTTTCTGATCAGAGGGAAATATAGGAACATTAGAGAGCATTAACTTTCAAAATCAACAGCAGATGTAATACCCAAATTCTATTTGTTTGTACTAGTGCAGGACAACCAACAAATTTTGTATATAAACTTAACAGAATTTGGTTTGAGAATCCAAACACTTAATAGGATTCAGGGGAAGAAATTTACATCTGAACACATACTGGTCTGACAAACACTTATAATATCTGAACACACGCACGAACATACATCGACGGAGCCATACACATACGACACCAGGGCAAACAACAACGAGATGCGGCGATTTGACTTACGCACATGCTGGTCGTAACAACGAGATGCGGCGATTTGACTTACGCACATGCTGCTACGAATTTGTTATCAGAAGTCGTAACATATTCCAATTTTGATAAATAGTACTATCACACTGGTCTAACAACTGACAAGCAAAATAAACAAATGTACAGACTTGATCCCCAAATTTGTTGCTTGCCCTAGGCAAAATGATCCAATGGCTAGTTGGCTAGTTGGCTAATTGCACAATCAATCCTGAAAGTAGCAGAATCAGTTGCGACATCATAGTATACTGACTTAAATTAGCAGAATCAATACTAAAGCATTGCAGCTGCGTAGAGAAGGGGAGGAAGCCGGCAAGAGTCTTACCTGCGAGATGGCGACCGGAATGGTGAGGTAGATGGCGGACGGGACCGCAGGTCAGCGATCTCGACGGCGACCAAGACGACGAACAAGAGCGGAGGAACGTCGGCTGCAGAAGGCCAATAGATATGTTCGGGGGCAGCCGGTGGCGGTCGGCCTAGGCAGAGATCGTCGGGGGCTGCCGGCGGCGGCAGAGATCGTCGGGGGAGGCCGGTGGCGGCAGAGATTGTCGGGGGTGGCCGACGGCGGCAAAGATAGTCGGGGGAGGCTGACGGCGATATAGATCGTCGGGGGCGGCATAGTATGGACTAGGGCAGAGCGAGACGGCTGGGTCGACCCATCTGGTCCATCGGGTCACACGGTGCCAGCTCCACTGACCCATTTTTGATTCGAGGCCGACCCAGCTGACCCATTGGCCTCGAGATTTTGGGCTGGGTCAGTGACCCAGCGGGCTGACCCGGCCCATTCCCATTTTGAATTTGAGGATGTGAGTATTAAATATGCAGAAGCATTTAGTATGCAATGTTGAATAATAATTTTAGTGATTTTCTACAGTAGAGGATGATAAGGTTTTGCATTGATTTATACTAACTTATCTCACGAGTTCTTGTTGAGTTTTGTGTGGATGAAGCTTTTGAGATTTAGGAAAACCGTGATATGAGAAGAATTAAGGAGACACAAAATCTCAAGCTTGGGGATGCCCAAGGCACCCCAAGATAATATTTCAAGAAGTCTCAAGCATCTAAGCTTGGGGATGCCCCGATAGGCATCCCACCTTTCTTCATCAACAATTATTGGTTAGTATCGGTTGATCCTAAGTTTTTGCTTCTTCACATGAGATGTGCCCTTCTTGAAATGTCATTTTATTTTGTTTGCTTGCTGTTTTAATAAAATACTTAGATCTAAATTTTTTTAAATAAAATAGAGACCCCAAATAGTTGCCGGAAAAGCTAGATAATCGGCATTCACATCACGTTAAAGAAGCTCTTTTCTAGCACCGTTGCTCTGGTGCTTCACTTATATCTTTTTGAGCACGGTGTGCTTTAGTATTTTTGAAGAAATTATCTATTGCTTCACTTAGATTAATATGAGAGAAGAAAGTTTTATGCTCATGTTCTTCACTTATATTTGTTTGAGCTTATCAAAAGCCACACATAAAATTAGTCCCAATACGATAGATATCCAAGGTGGATATAACAAAAACTTTCATGAAGATCATTGGACAAAATAAACTTGATTCCTTTTAATAGTCTTGAGACATGATGATGTGATATGTAAGTCATGTTGATGAGTAATTGTGCTTTAGTAAGATATTGGTGTTAAGGTTTGTGATTCCCGAAGCATGCACATATAGTCTCTCGTTATGCCGGGAAGTTGTCGCACAATTTATCCTTGATTGTCATATCTTTGTGTGAAGGTCGAGGGCGCGCGATGGTTAACTCCTACCAACCCCCCCCCCTAGGAGCCTGCGTAGTATTACTTTGCTTCAAGGGCTAATAAACTTTTGCAATAAGTATATGAGTTCTTTATGACTAATGTGAGTCCATGGATTATACGCACTCTCACCCTTTCATAATTGCTAGCCTCTCTTGTACCGTGCAATTTTCGTCGGTGCATAAACTTTATTATACCTTCCTCAAAACAGCCACCATACCTACCTATATGCGGTATTCCTTGCCGCTCTAAGCAAATTTGTATGTGCCATCTCTAATTTTCAAAATAAATTTCCCTTTTGTGTGCCCGTACCGCTCGCGAGGCGGTGAGGGGTGGCCAATATTTTCTATGCTAGATGTGTTATTCTCATGATGAGTGTTTATTCACTTGTCATTGCACGAGAGTAAGGCAAAGGTATTAGGGATGCCCAGTCCCGAAATGAAAAACAAATTTCCTTTATGTTGTCAAATAATAAATTCCTCGAAAAGTGTTGGTATGGAAGGCAACCGTGGATTCGGCTAGCCATGGCTTGTGAATGTTTGGTGGAAAAGGAATAAACTTTATTTTATGTTTGGGAACCGCCTATGATATATCTAGCATGGAAAGTGTTGGGAACCTTGAGTCGTTTTCGTTGGTGGAAAAGTATACCTTCCAAAGTAATTTTATCCCTCAATTTAAGCTTTGAGCTCTGGCACCTCTACAAATCCCTACTCCTCACATTGATATCGATTGATGGACATCTCCAAAGTCCAATAGTTTGCCTAGTTGATGTGAGACTTTCTTCCCTTCTTTTGTCTACTACCTCCGCATTCTATTCCACCTATATTGCTATATCCATGGCATGCGCTCATGTATTGCGTAAGAGTTGAAAATGTTGAAGCACGTTAAAAAGTATAAACCAATTGCTTGGCTGACTCCGGGGTAGTACATGATTTATACTTGAGCTGGGAAGACAGAGCATGACAAGACTATATGATTTTGTAGGGATAATATTCTTTAGCATTTGATATTCTGAAAGACATGATTGCTTGTTGATATGCTTGAGTATTTAAATCTCATGTCAAAACTAGACTATTGTTTGGAACCATATAAAAGTCCAAATGTCCATGCTATAAAGAAAAGAATATGTTATGACATGATAGGCAACATTCCTCATCAAAAATTATGTTTTAATCGTTTACCTACTCAAGGACGAGCATGAATTAAGCTTCGGGATGCTGATACGTCTCCAACGTATCTATAATTTTTTATTGTTCCATGTTGTTATATTATCATTCTTGGATGTTTTACAATCATTTTATATCATTTTTTGGGACTAACCTATTGACATAGTGCCAAGTGTCAGTTGTTGTTTTCTGCATGTTTTTTACATCATAGGAAATCAATATCAAATGGAGTCCAAACACAGCGAAACTTTTTGGAGAATTTTTATTGGCCAGAAGACATCCAATGGGCTGAAGCTGCACCTGGGGGGTGCCTCGAGGGGGGCACAACCAACCAGGGCGCGCCAGGCCCCCCTGGCGCGCCCAGGTGGGTTGTGCCCACCTCGATGGCCTCCCGCACCGCCTCTTTACCCAATAAATTCACAAATATTCGTAAACCCTTCGGAGGAGACCTAGATCAGAAGTTCCGCCGCTGCAGGCCTTTGTAGCCACAAAAAACCAATCTAGACCCTTTCCAGTACTCTGCCGAAGGGGGAAATCATCATCGATGGCCATCTTCATCATCCCGAAGGCCACCGTGATGAGGAGGGAGTAGTCAACCCTCGGGGCTGAGGGTTTGTACCAGTAGCTATGTGTTTAATCTCTCTCTCTCTCTCTCTCTCTCTCTCTCTCTCTCTCTCTCGTGTTCTTGAGATGCACAATCTTGATCTATCGCGGGCTTTGTTAATATAGTCGGATCATATGGTGTTTCCCCCTCTCTTGTTGTGATGATTTAAGTTTTCCCTTTGAGATTTCTTTGGATTGAATACTCTTATAGATTTGAGAACACTTGATATATGACTTGCAATTGAATACTCGTGGTGAAAATGGGGTATCATATTGGTCCACTTAATATATGTTTTGGCACTCAACTTGCGGATTCCCATGGTGATATTGGGGTAATCTATGCATAGGTGTTGATGCACGTTCTTGTCTTTGTTTCTCCAGTGGAAATCTTGGGGTACTCTTCGAGGTTCTTTGTGTTGGATTACAAATCTGAATATGTATTGGTATTATCTTAGTACAGACTCTTGATAGATCGATCGGGAAGGATAACTTTGTGTTATCTTAATACGAACTCTTGAAAGATCGATCGGAAAAGATAACCTTGTGTTATTCTAGTATGAACGCTTGGATAGATCGATCAGAAAGGGTAAATTTGTGTTACTTTAGTATGAACTCTTGGAAAGATTGATAGGAAAGAATAACTTTGAGGTGCTTTCATACCCCACCAACGATTTCTTCTTATGTTCTCCGCTAGATAGGAACTTTGGGGTGATTCTTCATCGCGCGTTGAGGGGTGGTTATATGATCCAATTATATTAGCACTGTTTAGAGATTTCACCAGCGAAAGTACGTACCCTAGGCCTTGTTTTCCATCATTGCAATACCGTTTGTGCTCCATTTTGTCACTTGCTACCTTGCTGTTTTTTATTGTTCCTATTACAAAAATCAATATCTTCTATCCATATTACACTTGTGCCACCATCTCTTCGTCGAACTAGTGCACATATACAATTTCCCATTGTATTTGGTGTGTTGGGGACACAAGAGACTTTTTATTATTTGGTTGCGGGGTTGTTTGAGAGAGACCATCTTCATCCTACTCCTCCTACGGATTGATAAACCTTTGGTCATCCACTTGAGGGAAAATTGCTATTGTCCTACAAAAATCTGCGCTTGGAGGCCCAACACGTGTCTACAAGAATAAAGTTGCGTAGTAAACATCAGAGATGTATCAACATCCCCAAGTTTCCCCTCTCATAATAATTTCATGTAGGATCATATTCAAACTCAACAATATAGCTATCACATAACGTACTCTCGACATGATCCATATGCATGCAAAGTTGACACTCTTCCAAAATAGTGGGATTATCATCAACCGAAGTCATGACCTTTCCAAACCCACTTTCATAAAAAATCATAAGATTGAACATTCTCCAAATATGTGGCATCTAAAGTTGACACTCTTCCAAACCCACTTTCAGTGTTATTGCAAAAATTATTATCCATCTCATATTCATCATGGGGCTTAAAGAAATTTTCAAGATCATAAGAAGAATCACGCCAATCATGATCATTGCAACAAGTAGTATACATAGTAAAATTAGCATCCCCAA
This sequence comes from Secale cereale, assembly GCA_902687465.1. NCBI lineage: Eukaryota > Viridiplantae > Streptophyta > Magnoliopsida > Poales > Poaceae > Secale > Secale cereale. The sequence continues at coordinate 826,734,169 of LR738713.1, forward strand.
GCTTAGGGTTTTGCATATCATTAACACAATTGGCATTAATGGAATTTATAATTACATCATTGCAATCATGCTTTTCATTCAAGGCACTATCGTGAGTTAGTTTATAAATTTCTTCTTTTTCACACTTCATGACAATTTTCAGATTCACAAATTTTAAGCAAAACCTTGTAAAGATAATCTAGTGCACTAAACACTCGCTAGCAATTGGCTCGTCATAATTGGATCTTTTAAAAAGATTAGCAAGTGGATGAGGATCCATAACACTTTACTTCTGAATTTGAGTAAACACAATTATGCCGACAAAACGAGCAAACAAACCAAGTAAGATATAAGGCAAAACGGAAAGAAGGCGAATAAAAAGGCAAATACTTTTATGTTTTTCTGAAAATGTTTTAGAAGTGGGGGAGATAAAAATGAGAGGTAAATGGAAAACAATGTAAGTGAAAGAGATGAGAGTTTGTGATAAGTACTTGGTAGGTTTGATGTAGAACCCCCCGGCAAGGGCGCTAGAAATTCTTCCTGCTACTTCTTGAGCTTGCGTTGATTTTTCCCTTGAAGAGGAAAGGATGATGCAGGAAAGTAGACATAAGTATTTCCCTCAGTTGAGAACCAAGGTATCAATCCAGTAGGAGGCACAAAGAAGTCTCCAATCTATGCACTTGCACAAACTAACAAACACTTGCACACAACGCGAAAAAGGGGTTGTCAATCCCTTCATGATCACGAAGAAGAGTGAGATCTGATAGAGATAGATTTTAAACTAAAGTAAAAGGCTAAGAAAATTAAACAAAAAATAATTGCAGCAAGATATTTTTGGGTTTTTGGTTTTATAGATCTGAAAAAATAAGATGGAAAATAGACCCGGGGACCATAGGTCTCACTAGAGGCTTCTCTCTCGAAGAAACCATACGGTGGGTAAACAAATTACTGTCGAGCATTGATAGAAAAGCGCAAAGTTATGACGATATTTAAGGCAATGATCATGAATATAGGCATCACTTCCGTGACAAGTAGACCGACTTCTGCCTGCATCTACTACTATTACTCCACTCGTCGACCGCTATCCAGCATGCATCTAGAGTATTCAGTTAAAAACAGAGTAATGCCTTAAGCAAGATGACATGATGTAGAGGGATAAACTCATGCAATATGATACAAACCCCATCTTTTTATCCTTAATGGAAACAATAGAATATGTGCCTCGCTACCTGTCGGTGTCAAAACCGGCAGATCTCGGGTAGGGGGGCCCAAGCTGTGCGTTTGGAGGATCGATGGTAACAGGAGGCTGGGGACATGATGTTTACCCAGGTCCAGGCCCTCTCGATCGAGGTAATACCCTACTTCCTGCTATATTAGTATGGATGAATATGAATACAAGAGTTGATCTACCTCAAGATCGTAATGGCTAAACCCTAAAGCCTAGCCTATGAGGGTATTGTGATGATGATCCCCCCTACAGACTAAACCCCCGGCTTATATACACGCCAGAGGGGACCTTGGGTTACAAGGGTGACTTGGGGAGGAAGTAATTGATACATCCAGACTCTACACTTTTCTTTCTACGTACATAGAAGTCCTGACCGAACAAGGGGGGAGTCTTCTGCTTCTTCTTTACGTGGCCCATCAATACGACCCAGCTTCAATGACCCGGATGCCTGAGGACCCCTGAATACATGACTCCCTCAGTAGCCCCCGGACTTGCCTTCAAGGATGAGCTTGTGTCCGGCTTCATGTCTTCGTTCTTGCAAGGTGAGTCCTCCTGGATGATAGTTCGGCTTCTTTAAATATTGTATTCCGTTGATTCCTCGCCGCCGTCGCTTTGGCTTCCAGGCGTCCAACGATTACGAACCGTTTGGGCAGTTTACGAATACCCCCTTGACTGTGTAGGGAAGGCACCTATATAAGAGAATAGATCCTAGTTGCCTCTCCATCCCATTCCACGCGGAAGAAACCCTAGTGCCTGCAAAAAATCTTCAAACATGGCTAGCGCCCCAAGCTCTTCCTCGCGCCGTCATGGCCCTCGTGAAGGAGATTGGAAAAGCTGATCTGTGTCCCATTCACGTCTGAGGACATTTCAAGCGCAGGGATATCTCCCTCCAGAGGATCTAGTCCCCGTCCAGGCCGGACTAACTTCTATCGACAACCAAGCCCTGGCAGAGAGCTTTCCCAACCCCTCCAATGGAGAGCGGGTATGTTTTGTCCCCTTCCTTTTAAGAGGCATAGGGTTCCGCATCCACCCCTTCCTTGGGGAACTCCTGGAGTTCTATGGTCTCCAACTACATGATCTTATGTCGGGGTCTATCCTGCACATTGCGGGTTTTGTCGCTTTATGCGAACTGTTCTTGGGCTACGAGCCTCACTTCGAGCTGTGGCGGAAGTTCTTTTGCCTTGTCCCTCACTCAGAAAAGGGATCCATATTTGACGTTGGGAGTGCCGAAGTATGGCGCATAGCTGGGATAGGCTATCTGCCTGGTACTTCGAAGAAAGCATCCAAAGAGTGGCCTTTGGAGTGGTTTTACATTAAGGACGTTGCTCTGCCGGATCCAGTTCGGCGAGGCCTCCCCAAATATTCCAGTGCTCTACCAAGGAAGCTTTTCAACTGGTGTCCCCGCAGTCCTTCTGAAGAAGAGAGAGAGAGAGGAGGTTAGCAGACTGGCTGGCAAGATCAAATTGCTCGCCAGTTTGGGATTATCTATAATTGAAGTGATGGCCATTTCAATAAAGCGATGCGTGCAACCGCTTCAAGCCAAAGGATTTCCAATGTGGCACTATAATGAGCAGGATGATGCCTTGCGCTGCTTACGCCCAGGACCGGATGACCCCGCTGCTCTAGCTGCTGTCCTGGAAGGTCTTTACAAGGTAGAGAAGCAAGACTTCATTCGTTTAACGTGTCGGGAGGGTTTTTCTATGTACAATCCTCCTGACTGGGTAAGTCTCTCTCTTGACCGACCACTTTCTCTTCGTTATGATGTATTGACCAAACTGAATTCGGTTTCTCCCAACAGGAGTGGAGGAAGGTGATCGAGGGGATTAATAGTCCCGCCCACAGCCGGAGGACTAGTTTCAAAATGCGGACCCTGGATATGATGAAGACCCGGACATAGGCATAGAGCTAGAAGAGGGAGTCTTCTACCAAGCCTGGCGAGAGGGCACCCTGGTGGCTATAGTAGTCGATTACCCGGGCCTCATTCCTTCTTCCCGCGTAAGTACTTAGGACATATCTCATCAAAGAGAAGATTTCCCAGTGCGCCTTACCCACCGTATTTTATCAAACTTCAATAGGGACGATGCTCCTCTCGCCGAATTGTGCGAGGACCGTCAATCCAGAGGGTGACGCCCGCGTCGGGTGAGGCCTCAATGCGAAAGAGAATCGCGAACACCAGCGGACCTTCATAGAGGTATGTTTGTTTTGATATATGTTGGGTGGTGAAATCAGTATTACAACTTTCCACTTTGTTGTTCCTTTTAGGAGGAATACACACCAGACTGTCTCTGGAGACCATGTAGACCAGGCTCCAGCCAATCCGGCATCCGACCCGTCAAGGGTTAATGTGGATTCAGCGTCGGTTGTCCCCTCTAGGAGGATTCGGGCGGGATGTCAGATACGAATTCTGAAGTGGAAGTTGCGATGGTTCACTGGCGGCGGAAATCAGCCATGCGTGATCCAGCCTTTTCTGAGGAAGCGTTTAATGCCCTCAGTTTTGCAGATGCCTATATCCGAGCCGCTCAAGACGAACTCGCCGGAGCCACTCACCAGCTTTCGAAAGATATGCGGGTAAGTGTACAGTTCGATGTTCCTATGTCAGTAGCCCCCGAGACTTAAAGCAGTTGGTACAACTGATTTGAGGATAGTTGTGTTTTTGTAGGTGCTTCAAGAAAAGAATAACTCCTTATCCAAGGAGCTTGAAGAGTGCCGGACCCAGCTCACGAATGCCACCGCCGGATTGGAAAATTTGAAGAAATCCGGAAAGGATGTTAGTGGTAAGAACAATGGTGTACGGATACTGATGGGCCTCGAACCCCTCGTTTGTTACCCCATGTGGAAGGTGTAAGATGCAGTAAGTAGAAGTGTTTTCCCCTAGCAAAGATGCCAAGGATCGAATCCCCAGAGACTCCTAGGTTCAACAGGTAGGTGTCAACTGCTAACGGCGCAATTAGCAATCAACGTGGACCTGCACACAGATACAAATAACTTTGCTCCCAACGAGTACAGAGAGGTTGTCAATCTCTCCGGCCTTGTAGTTCACAAAGGGTTAAAAGCAATATGATAGTAGTGATAGATAGTGTTTTGCAATAGTAAATAAAATAGCGAAAAGTAAATAGTGGATGTGATCAATGATGGTAATATGGACCGGAGTCTCATGATGTTCACTAGTGATGTCTCTCTCCCAAAAGACGATAAAACAGCTATGTGAGGTAAACAAATTACAGCTGGGCAATTGACAGGACCCACGAGCGCAAACAAATGCTGATTACATTGCAAGAAAGGTTGAGGTTCAAAGCATGGGTGGTACGCCAAAGTAAGTAGACCGAAATCCATCAATATCTACTACTAATCATCCACCTTGAGATATCTATCCAGAACATCTCGCTGGTATTAAGTTGCGAGTCCCACCCATAGTGTAAACTCAATGCAACAGACAACTGCATTAAAAGAACTATGCGTAAAGTAAACAATCCTTGCACCCGCGGGCACAAGCACCGTTGTTTTCCCCCTTGTGGCAACAGCACATCCCCTAGACTCATGTTTCTGTCACTCAAGCTAGTCATCGAGGGGCATGAACCCACAATCGAGCATAACGTTCCCTCTTGGAGTCACTACCTATTACTTGGCCAAAGCAATAAATAACAACGGAGAACATGCAAGAATTACTTATGAACTAAAATATAAAACAGGTGAATCAAATATATTACTCAAGATCAATCTGAACATAATCTCATAATCCATCGGATCCCAGCAAACTCAACATAGCAACAGCATAAGGATTACATAGGTGCCTCGATCATGTAGGGCAGCTCACGAGGACTAATTAGTGAAGCACAAGAACGGGAGGAGAACATCACATAGCTACTGGTCATGGACTCATGGTCCAAGGGAGACTACTCACGAGTCATCCGGGAGGCGTCCATGGTGGTGGAGAAGCTCCCGTTGGTGATCCTCCCCTCCGGCAGGGTGCCGGGAAGAGTTCTCCTGGTGCTCCCGATCTTGGAAGCGGCGGCGGCGGCGGAACAGAGATGGGATCGTGAAAAGAAGTCCTGTTCTGAGGGTTTCGGGGAACCCTTTAAATATATGCCAAAGTAGGGCACCGGGAGAGCCTCGGGGGGCCCAGGCGCCCCCCCGGCGCGGCCCAGGGGGGGGGGGCGCCCACAAGGCGCCTGGAGCCCCTGTGCCCCCCAGGCTGCCCTTCGGATGAAGTGTTGTTTCCGTATCGCTGATTTTTTATATATTTTTTCTGGATTTTTCTGGGCAGTTCTCGAAACGTGAAAACCTGAAATACAAAAACAGCCGAAAACAGAAACTGGCACTGGGGTGCACTGGATTAGTAAGTTAGTCCAAATATGATCAAAAGTGTATGGAAGTGTATGAATATCATAGCAATATCACCCAAAACTGGCATGGAGCAAGCAGAAATTATAGATACGTTTTGGATGTATCAACATCCCCAAGCTTAATTCCTGCTCGTCCTCGAGTAGGTAAATGATAAAAAGAATAATTTCTGTGGTGACATGCTATTAACCATATAGGACTTTCTCATAGTCATATGACAAAAGCTTACTGAGGCAATGATTCTAAAGTAATTAAGTTGTCTCAAGAGAAAATCACAAATGACTGAAAGTTTTACAACATGAAACTGAAACATCAAAAAGATTTGCAATGAACATGATGTGCAAATATGATAAAGTGATATCTAGCTTGCCCCCCTTTAGTGATGCAAAACATAAATGCAGGGGCACCTTCAAGGTTTAAGTGATGACTAGATATAATCATTTCAGAATAAACGATATCACAATCATGCAAAAGACAATGCTACTTTGGGACAATGCACATTACACTCAGAATGACAATCATGCTCTCAGTAGTTGGTGCTTGAAGTGCTAGAGCTTTTTATTTGAAACATGGAAGCAATTGTGTCAACGGTAGTAGTACTTCATATGTGTCATGCATAAAACATCCTATAAGTTGCAAGCCTCATGCATCGAATACCAATAGTGCTCGCTCCTTGTCCTAATTAGCTCAGATCCCCATGGGTTATCATTGCATTGCATATGTTTTAACCAAGTGTCACAAAGGGGTACCTCTATGCCACCTATACAAAGGTCCAAGGAGATAGATCGCATTTGATTTCTCGTTTTTGATAGATCTCAACTTGAGGACATCCATACCGGGACAACATAGAAAATAGATGATGGACTCCTCTTTAATGCATAAGCATATTCTCATGAGAGATTCAGGATTAAGGTCCAAGCTAAAACTTCCACCATGATGCATGGCTTTGGTTGGCGGCCCAATGTTCTTCTCTAACAATATGCATATTAATTCAACCCACGGTAAATCACCCTTACTTCAGACAAGACGAACATGCATAGCAACTCACATGATATTCAACAAAAGTGTGACAGTTGATGGCATCCCCAGAAACATGGTTACCGCTCAGCAAGCAACTCATAAGAAATAAGATACATAAGCAACATATTATTTACCACAATAGTTTTAGGCTACTTTCCCATGAGCTATGTATTGCATGGTTAATTTGCTTAGTGCAGGTGGAGGTTAGCAAAAGACTGGGAGCGACCAACTAAGAGAGCAATGACGATCATAATCATGCAGAGCGACAAAGCAATATTGAATCAGGCATGGTAGTTATATCGCTACTCAGAAACAAAAGATCATCAAGGCTTGACAGACTTTCTTTACAGTCTTGAATATGCGTGAGCATACGCCAAGTCAATCAAAATAAATTCTCGAAGGAAGATATTACTAAACCATACCACATCATAGGCAAACAAACCAAGTTGGTACTCCAATGACACATTGGGAACCCCCCAGCTATTTGAGATTAACCATAAGAAAACCTGAACTACTAAGCACCATCATGAAAGTAGCATCTTTATCATAGACACATTAAACAATGCAATGGAAGCAAACTCTCTTAATAAGGTGAGCATGGTAATTAAAGAGAGTTCAAGCAACCAACTAAATAAAAGCTCTTGAAAAGATAAGCATGAATACTAAGAGCAAAGCACGATAGTAGCTATTTAAAAGACAAAGAACACACACAGCATAGATAGACATGAAAATTCTATGTCATGTTCTAGGTAGAGGTGGAGCGTGTTTCTCTCCCACATAAAGGAATGCTGGGTTCCGACTCGTTATGAAAAACTAAGAAGAAAACTAAAAGCAAGACGCTCCAAGCATAGCACATAACACATGAAGTGATAAAAATATAGCGGAACGAAAGACGAACTGATAATGTTGATGGAGAAGGGGATGCACGGGGGCATCCCCAAGCTTAGACGCTTGAGTCTCTTTGAATATTTCTTGGGGGTGCACGGGGGCATCCCCAGGCTTGAGCGCTTGACACTCCTGAATCTTTTTATCATCTTCCCTCGCACACTTGAAAACTCCCTTCATACACAACTCATCATAATCTGATTAGCGAGGTTAGTACCCTTAATAAAATAATTATACCTTGCTGGAAATAAGGATATTCTTGAAGTTCTACTGTTTCTCAAGATTGCCAAAAGGTTTTTTCAAAGGAAAAAGCAAGTTCTCAATTTGCAAAGTGAAGGTAAGGCAAAACAGGACAGAATCTGTGAAAAACAGAACAGCAGGCAGTAATTGACCTGTTCGGGATACTTCTGCAACTCAAATCAAAAAACTCAGAACTGATGCACGAAAGACAATTATGTAGAGAACGCTGTCGAAAAAATTCAGACCAAAAAGATGATCTTGTGATTTTATACGAATTTTTCTATCCAAGGACAGAATCTGTTTCCTGGACAGCACCTCACAACTTTTGAACTTTCTAGCAATCAGAGGCTATACTTGGCACAAATATGAAAAGTAAAGATACAATGATGATGCTACAGCAGTAAACAACATCAAGACACAACAAAAGCAAAAATTTATTCATGTGGGCTGCCTCCCAAAAGCGCTTTCTTTTATGCCTTTAAGCTAGGCATAATGCATAGATCAAGTTTTATCAAGAGTAAAAGAATAACTAGCCCGTACAACGGACTCAAAAGGTAACTTGACCTTCTTTCGAGGGAAGTGTTCCATCCCTTTCTTGAGAGGAAACTGAAATTTTATATTACCCTCTTTCATGTCAATGACAGCACCAACGGTGCGCAAAAAGGGACGTCCCAAAATAATTGGACACGAAGGATCACATTCAATATCCATAATAGTGAAATCAACGGGCACATAATTATCATTGACAACAATAAGAACATCGTCGATCCTCCCCAAAGGTTTCTTTATGGAAGAATCAACGAGACGAACACCAAAAGAACAAGAATCATAAGGCTTCAATTTAAGCATATCATATATCCTTTTGGGCATAACAGAGGTACTAGCACCAACATCACATAATGCATAACAAGAGAAGTCATTCAAATTAATTTTTATCATAGGATCCCAACCATCCTCTAGCTTTCTAGGTATGGAGGCTTCTACTCTAAGTTTCTCCTCCCTAGCTTTGATGAGAGCATTAGTGATACGCTCTGTGAAGGCAAGGTTAAGCGTGCTAGTGCGGGGATCTCTAGACATTTTGTGAAGGAAATCAATAACTTCTGTAAGAGTGCAATTATCAAAATCAAGGTCACGAGCATCAAGTAAAGTGGTAGTGGTATCCTTAAGGCTCACCTGTTTGGTAGTTTCTATAGCATCTCCATTAATAGGTCCATTGGGACCAGGAGTACATTGGGTGCTAAGAGTATGAACATCCTCAATAACTTGGATAGTAGCAACAGTGTGGTGGGTAGGAAGGCTCTTAATTCTTTCCTCTTCCTCCCTTTCTCTAGCCCATCTTACTTTAAGCTTAGCCATCATCCTAATATTTTCATTAATTTGTACTTGAGTAGCATTAATAGGGATGACTTCCTTCTCCTTAAAAGAAGAATTTTCAATTTTTAGCAATTTTAACTCATTGGCTAAGTGGTCTACCTTAAAAGAAAGATCATCTAGTTTATGTAGTTTCTCTTCTACATTCTTATTAAAGGCTTTTTGGGTAGTGATGAAATATCTAAGCATGGTCTCTAGTTCAGTATTGAAGTTCTTGGTACTAGGATAAGCATTGTTGTTCCCATAAGAGTTAGAGGGGAACGGTCTAGAATTGTTACCAAAGTTACTCCTATAAGCATTGTTGTTGAAATTGCTTCTAGAGATAAAGTTCACATCTACTTGTTCTTGAGCAATCAAAGAATTTAAAGGAACATCATGAGGATCAACATTACATTGCTTCGAAAGTAGAGACATGATCAAGTCAACTTTTTCATTGAGGGAGGAAATCTCCTCGACAGAGTTTACCTTCCTACCTGTTGGAGCGCGTTCGGTGTGCCATTGGGAATAGTTGGTCATCATCTCATCGAGAAGCTTTGTGGCAGCACCAAGTGTAGTTGACATAAAAGTTCCTCCCGCGGCCGAATCTAACAAGTTCCGCGAGGTAAAGTTCAAGCCTGCATAAAAAGTTTGGATAACCATCCAAGTAGTCAAACCGTGAGTAGGGCAGTTTTTGATAAGAGATTTCATACGTTCCCAAGCTTGGGCAACGTGTTCATTATCCAATTGTTTAAAATTCATGATGTTACTTCTAAGTTGGATAATTTTAGCAGGTGGATAGTATTTTCCGATAAAAGCATCTTTGCACTTGTCCCATGAATCTATGCTATTCCTAGGCAAAGACTGAAACCAAATTTTAGCTCCTCCTCTCAAAGAGAAAGGAAAAAGCTTAAGCTTAACAATATTACCATCTATTTCTTGGTACTTTTGCATATCACAAAGTTATACAAAGTTGTTCAAGTGTAAAGCAGCATCATCTCCAGCACCGGAGAATTGTTCTCTCATGACTAAGTTCAGTAAAGCAGGTTTAATTTCATATGAAGGTGCTGATGTGGCAGGTGTAGTGATAGGTGTGCTGATAAAGTCATCGTTGTTGTGACTAGTAAAGTCACACAACTTGGTGTTCTCGGTGGAACCCATAGTAGCAAGCAAGCAAGATAACTATTTTTGTGATTTTCGATAAAAAGGTACTAAAGCAAATATGAAAGGTAAACTAACAAGACTAAAAAGCAAAGGTAAAAGATAGCATGCAACTCCCCTATCCTGAAGAGTGGAGTCCCCGGCAATGGCGCCAGAAAATACTCCTTGATGGGCCTCGAACCCCTCGTTGGTTACCCCAAGTGGAAGGTGTAAGATGCAGTAAGTAGAAGTGTTTTCCCCTAGCAAAGATGCCAAGGATCGAATCCCCAGAGACTCCTAGCTAGGTTCAATAGGTAGGTGTCAACTGCTAACGGCGCAATTAGCAATCAACGTGGACCTGCACACAGATACAAATAACTTTGCTCCCAACGAGTACAGAGAGGTTGTCAATCTCTCCTGCCTTGTAGTTCACAAAGGGTTAAAAGCAATATGATAGTAGTGATAGATAGTGTTTTGCAATAGTAAATAAAATAGCGAAAAGTAAACAGTGGATGTGATCAATGATGGTAATATGGACCGGAGTCTCATGATGTTCACTAGTGATGTCTCTCTCCCAAAAGACGATAAAACAGCTATGTGAGGTAAACAAATTACAGCTGGGCAATTGACAGGACCCACGAGCGCATACAAATGCTGATTACATGGCAAGAAAGGTTGAGGTTCAAAGCATGGGCGGTACGCCAAAGTAAGTAGACCGAAATCCATAAATATCTACTACTAATCATCCACCTTGAGATATCTATCCAGAACATCTCGGTGGTATTAAGTTGCGAGTCCCACCCATAGTGTAAACTCAATGCAACAGACAACTGCATTAAAAGAACTTTGCGTAAAGTAAACAATCCTTGCACCCGCGGGCACAAGCACCGTTGTTTTCCCCCTTGTGGCAACAACACATCCCCTAGACTCATGTTTCTGTCACTCAAGCTAGTCATCGAGGGGCATGAACCCACAATCGAGCATAACATTCCCTCTTGGAGTCACTACCTATTACTTGGCCAAAGCAATAAATAACAACGGAGAACATGCAAGAATTACTTATGAACTAAAATATAAAACAGGTGAATCAAATATATTACTCAAGATCAATCTGAACATAATCTCATAATCCATCGGATCCCAGCAAACTCAACATAGCAACAGCATAAGGATTACATAGGTGCCTCGATCATGTAGGGCAGCTCACGAGGACTAATTAGTGAAGCACAAGAACGGGAGGAGAACATCACATAGCTACTGGTCATGGACTCATGGTCCAAGGGAGACTACTCACGAGTCATCCGGGAGGCGTCCATGGTGGTGGAGAAGCTCCCGGTGGTGATCCTCCCCTCCGGCAGGGTGCCGGGAAGAGTTCTCCTGGTGCTCCCGATCTTGGAAGCGGCGGCGGCGGCGGAACAGAGATGGGATCGTGAAAAGAAGTCATGTTCTGAGGGTTTCGGGGAACCCTTTAAATATATGCCAAAGTAGGGCACCGGGGGAGCCTCGGGGGGCCCAGGCGCCCCCCCCCCCGGCGCGGCCCAGGGGGGGCGCGCCCACAGGGCGCCTGGAGCCCCTGTGGCCCCCCCGAGGCTGCCCTTCGAACGCAGTGTTGTTTCCGTATCGCTGATTTTTCATATATTTTTTCTGGATTTTTCTGGGCAGTTCTCGAAACGTGAAAACCTGAAATACAAAAACAGCCGAAAACAGAAACTGGCACTGGGGTGCACTGGATTAGTAAGTTAGTCCAAATATGATCAAAAGTGTATGGAAGTGTATGAATATCATAGCAATATCACCCAAAAGTGGCATGGAGCAAGCAGAAATTATAGATACGTTTTGGACGTATCAGATACTATGATATTTGTGCAGATTATTAAGTCGTTATGTACATACTAATTGTAATACAGCAACAGGGTCGACCGACCAATTGGAGAGGGAGCTAAGGGCTGCTTTGGCGGACAATTTTTTTGCCGAAGATGAAACAGCTGCTGGCAATCGTGCATTGACGCAAGTCATAGATAAGAAGAATCAAGTGCAGGATAAGAATATTCGGCTCAAACAGGAGCTAAAGGACGTAAGGGTCCAACTCTCAAGCGCCTTGGAAGAGAACCGGGGGCTAAAGGGTGGCATGTTCAGTGTGTCCCTTATACCTTGCTCTCCTTATATTCTCTTATTTTGGAAGTTTCTCATAAAACTTATCCTCCAGGTTTGTTAACTGGGCAGCCCGAAGGAGGAGTGTCCGGTTTTGAGGGCGACGTGCTGCAGGAGCTTTCCAGGGTCCACGAGCAGGCTCGGAAGGCCACGAAGAGTATGGACAGGGCTTTATGGCCGGGCGAATCACCTCCAGAAACTATGGAGGACTTGGCGGACCTGTTCAAAGGGGCTCGACGCCGCTTCGAACTGTGGAAAGCATCAGCATGTCGCATGGGTGCTCGAGAAGCCTGGGCCATGGTGAAGACGTGCTACACTCACCTTGATCCAAATCATATGGCCCGCGTGGGACCTCGAGGGTCTGATGGACAAGAAATTCCTCCGCATTTGGTATATGACCAAGTAGAGATAGCTGACAAGCTTCCCCAACAGGACTGTAAACTAGACAGCCTTATAGAGGGAATAGAGAAAGAGTAGTCGTTTGATTCTATGCATTAATGTACTTTTACCATCAAACTTATCTCCAGCCGAATTTATATAAAGTTTGTCATGGCCGACCATATGCTTTAACCTCTATAAACCCATAGGTTGGAGTGCTTCTAAATACTACATCTGTGTTAAAACACATGATATGTTCGAAAACCAGGCAATCCGGTCATAATTGCTGGAACAGACAAACTATGTTCGAGGAGTTATGTTATATTCCTATTTAATGTAAGAAACATCTTCCAGAGAGAATAGTTCCGTTAGGGGTTCCTTTCCCTGGGTCAGCGTGCAGAAAGATGCGGGCCTAGGCTTTTGATCCTATGAAAAGGATTGTAGTATGCCATATCATGCGGTAGTTTAAAATACGCTTTAGATTACGATATGTCGTGTATCCGCCGACCGATCATTCCCTTAAGAGTGCTAGCTTTTGGCTTCACCCAGTCTGAGGTACATGTCCGGATTACCCAGTTGTAACAATCGCAGAGGTGCTCCCTTTACGCCCTAGCCGAACAATCGGAAACGTAGGGGTGAGCATAGGAGCGAGACAACCCATCTTGGCCAGAACTTAAGTCATATTCGTGCATATAATGGCAAGGATGGACTGTAAAAACAGACGACATTTTAAGCAATAAGCTTTATTGGTAATGGGCTTCGTTAAAGAAGCCCCCAGATATATTTGAGGTAGATACATTCGGAGATGTACTTATCCTGTGGCAGTTCGGGTGAGCCGAATACTTGCCAATGAGGGAAAAATGTAAAAAGAAAAGGACAAAAAATATAAGACAAGACCTAACTTATAAAGAGGAAAAAATTCCTACCGAACTATCCATAAAATCGTCGGAGCCTGGCAGCGTTCCACGGGTTCGGCTCAAGGCGGTTGTCCTGTGCATTGCGAAGGCGATAGGATCCACCAGTGAGTACTTCGTCGGTAATGAAGGGGCCCTCCCATTTTGGTTTGAGCTTGTCCCTTTTCTTCTCCGGGAGGCGTAGACCGAGTTCGCCGATGTTGTATGTCTTGGCCTGCACTTCTCTACTCTGGTATCGCATGGCCTGTTGTTGATAAAATGTGGAACAGGCTTGCGCTGTATCGCGCTCCTCTTCAAGTCCATCTAGGTCGTCCTGCCAATCTAGCTCGGCTTATCTCTCCTCGTACATGCGCACTCGAGGTGAGTCATGAATAATGTCGTAGGGCAGAACATCCTCCGCGTCATACACCATGAAAAAAGGTGTATATCCGGTCGTACGATTGGGTGTGGTCCGCAGCCCCCAGAGTATGGAGTCAAGCTCTTCGACCCAGTGTTTATCAAACTCCCATACAATACAGGAATCGGGTAGTTTGCCATCTGTGAAGATCTTTGCTGTCAGCTTTTCGTCATGGATAACGGCAAAGACCACTTTTGCCGTCAGCTGCAGACGGCAAAGAATGACTGACGGCGAAGACATACTTTGCCGTTTGTAAACAAAAAGATGACGGCAAAGATACTTTGCCGTCTGTGAACAAAAAATGCAGACGACAAAGAAATATTTTCCCGTCTGTAGGAAAAGCCACAGACGGCAAAGAATTTTTATTGTCTGTAGAAAAAACCGCAGACGGCAAAGAAATCTTTGCCGTCTATGATTTTTTTTATTAAAGACGGCAAAGAAGAAACACACGCACGCGGATCGACCACGCGGATCGATGACATGGCAACATCAGATCCACCCGTGCTCGATGCCTTATCCTTTGCAAGATCCACCACCGCGGCCTCGACCCACCAAAGCCCCCACCACATCACGATCGATTCCCTCATCTCTCTCCACCCACCGCTGCCTTATCCCCTCGTCTCTCTCCTGCAATCCCGCTCCTCTCCATCGCTGCCTTATCCGCTCAGAGACGCAGCACTTCTCGCCTCGCCCCTCACCGCTGCACCTCACCACTCGCAGCCGGACCTCCTCCCGCCTCGCCGCTGCCCCTCACCGCTCGTAGCTGGACCTCCTCCCGCCTCCCCACTCGCCGCTCGTAGCCGCCCCACAGGCCGTGCAGAGAGCAGCACTGGTCGCGCATGGCTGCTGCCTCTCGCCACCACTAGCTGTGCAGGGGCGGCAGTCCTCTTCACACGGCAACACAACACCACCTCCAACCTCGACAAGCGGCGGCCTACGGCGGCCCTCACCGTATCCGGATGACCTCCATCTGCGCGACCTCCACCCGAGCTCCAAGTTCTCCGTCGTCGGGTTCCACGACCACCCTGCCTCCCCGACCACCTGATCTGCCTGCTCTCTATCTTTGGTCATGGCGGCCCTCCCTGCTAGGCGATGTGCAGCGCCTGGACTTCGAGGTCCACGGTGACGATGCAGTGAAGAAGAAGACCAGGGACCGAATTGCTTTTTAATCTTTAGTTCTAGGGTGCTTTATGTAATACGTGAGGACTTCTTTAGGACTTGTGCTAATGGTAGGGTCCTCTGTGTAAATTTGTATCCACAAGTTGACTAATGCAATCTCTAGGCCCTTCTGTGCCTTTCCTGTTAAAAAACAAGCAGTTCAAAAAAAGTGATGTATATGATTTTTCCTATGTTTCTGTAACCTGTGCATTGTTGGTTTAATTAATTTATTTTACAAAAAATCTTTGCCGTTTGTGGCATTTTGAGGCTGACGGCAAAGAACGAGTATAGCTGACGGCAAAGATATTTTTCTTTGCCGTCTGTTAACAAATTGGCTGGCGGCAAAACATGAGTTTGGCTGACGGCAAAGACTTTGCCGTCTGCCTGATGAAAAGCTGACATCAAAGTATTCTTTGCCGATTTAGCTTTGCCGTCTGACTTTGCCGTCAGCTTGTTGACGGCAAACTCTTTGCCATCTGTATTTCCTTCTTTGCCGTCTGTACATGCCTGACGGCAAACTAGCTATTTCCTGTAGTGATAGGGAGCGCACTAGTCGGGGTCTAATTCCACTCATTATCATACCATTGGCTCTTTTGACTTGACCGTTTGTTTGAGGATGGTATACAGAAGCATAGTTAAGTTTAATACCTAACTTTGCGCACCAATTTTTTACCTCGTTAGCTATGAAGTTGGAGCCATTATCTGTGATAATAATATGCGGGACACCATAACGGTGTACTACGTCGGATATAGAATCTATCATAGGCCCTGCCTCAGCTGTTTTTACTGGCTTGGCTTCTATCCATTTAGTGAATTTATGTACCATTACCAGTAAGTATTTCTTTTTATGGCTTCCCCCTTTAAGAGGTCCGACCATATCAAGCCCCCAGACCGCAAAAGGCCAAGTAATGGGGATTGTTCTCAAAGCGGTGGGAGGCATGTGACTTTGATTTGCAAAGAGCTAGCAGCCAACGCAGTGTTGGACTAAGGTCTGGGCATCTGCTCGGGCAGTGGGCTAGTAAAAGCCAGCTCGAAAAGCTTTGCATACGAGCGCCCGGGTTGCGGCTTGGTGGCCGCCCATTCCAGCATGTATTTCAGTGAGAATTTTCCTTCCTTCCTCTTCGGAGATGCACCTTTGTAAATTACCAGTTGTGCTTTTCTTATATAGTTCACCTTCGTGAACTTTGTAGGCTTTAGAATGCCAGACTATGCGGCGGGCCTCATTTTGGTCATAGGGAGTTACTGCCTTTTAAGGTAAGCTAGGAAGGCCTCTGTCCAGGAGGCTATGACAGCCATGATTTCGTGAGCCGGAGGAATTATCTCCATGTCTGGGTCTCCGATGACGTCTTGGTTAAGTTCGGCCGGGGGTGTGTTCGGATCCGAATTCGTGTCATCACTCGCGTCCTGCCATGTTACTGATGGCTCAACTAACCTTTCCACAAATGTGTTAGGTGGGACAGGGTCACGTTTAGCGGCCATACGAGCGAGTAGTCAGCGGCTTGGTTATTATCTCGGGCTACGTGATGGAATTCTAACCCCTCAAATCGAGCCGACATCTTCAATATAGCATTGCGATAAGCTGCCATTTTTGAATCCTTCGCATCAAAATCTCCAGTAATTTGGGAGATAGCGAGGTTTGAATCTTTGCGTACCTCGAGGCGTTGTATGCCCATAGATACAGCTAGGCGGAGACCATGTAATAGGGCCTCATACTCGGCCGCATTGTTCGAGTCCGTGTACATAATTTGCAGGATGTACCGGACCTTATCCCCAGTTGGAGATATCAATATTACGCCGGCCCCCAATCCGGCTAGCATTTTCGAACCGTAGAAGTACATTGTCCGGTGGGAGTATGTCGGGGAAACTGATCGCCCACGAACACCTATGGGACCGGAGCCCCTTTTCGGTACGGCAAGGGGGCGGAGGATGCACAAAGAGCAGGTCGAGGTGAACACACGAGCAGTTTACCCAGGTTCGGGCCGCACGGGGGCGTAAAACCCTACTCCTGCCTTGGTTTCTATTGCGTTCTGGGCTCGGGAGCAAGAAGAGCTACAGTGCTGATCGCTAGCAGTACCGAGCGTGAGGGTGATCGATGATCCCCCCGCCTCTTCTACGTTGCGCATGGGCCTCCTTTTATAGGTCAAAGGGGTCACCGACAGGTGGCAACGCAGTCGAGGGTAAAAAGGTAAAATGGGTGGTAGTTGGAACAGTGCTGCATAGTGCTCTATACCTAACCCTGACGGCAGGGGACAAGGGCATTAAATGCCCGTCACCGTCGCCCAAAAAGTGCAAAAAGTGACCGTCAAGGGCGCCTCCGTCCGCCACGACGGTGGCCTCGTCATTGCAGCTTGCCACCGTGTTCCCCTGGCTGCACAGCCTTCCGCCACGTGCGCCTGGGAAGGTCCCAGGGCGACACATGGGTGGATGAGCTGGAGCGTGGGTACTGAGTGGAAGCTTGCCGCGGCAAACGCCTTGCCGCCGTGGCTAGCTTGTTGCTGCCGGGAGCTTGTCGCTCACCGGTCCTTGCCAGGACGCGTGGCGCATCGCGGCAAGTTTCTTGGTATGCCTTGGATAGCCTTCCCGGCAAGCCCCTCTCGCCGGGGTTTCGTGCCTTGAGTGATTCTGTGCGTTGAGTGGCCTTCCCGGCAAGCTCCTCTTGCCGGGGCCTTGTCTTCTGGACTTGGATACTTTGTTCTTGAATGGCTCTAAAGGATCCACGAGGGGTCTTGGCGGTTGCCTGGCTAGCCCTACCGCGGGACGCTACAACTGCCCGTGCACAAGTTCGGGATACTAAGGTACCCCTACTTTAGTACACCGACAGGAGCCCCTGGGCCTGGGCCGCACACGGTGCCGAGCGTTGTTGGGCCAGGCCCAAAACAGTGCACGGGCCCGCGCGCGGCCTGCGGCACGCCGTATCCCACTCCGTATCCACCGCGCCCCTCCCTAACGGCACGCGTGAATCGTGGCGTCGTGGGAGAGATCGTGGCCTGGTTCTTTAATGGGAAATGCGGAACGTCCCCCTTCCCCCCCTTAAAAGCAGGGGAAACAGGGGCAGTTCCTTCCATTCGCCCGTTGCTTCTTCAATCCTCAGAAACCCAAGCCGCTCCCCTCCTCCCCTAAAGTCGAAAGAGAGCAGCGCTCCGCCTCCTCCGCCGCCACCAGCACCACCAGCGCCGTCGGCCTCCCCCGCCGTCCTTGCCATGGCTCCGAAAGACGAGAAGGCAAAGGCCGCGAAGTCCGCCGAGGCGCAGCGGCTAACAACAATGCGGAAGAAGATGGCGGTTTTCCCGCCAAAGCTTGACGCGGAGGAGCTTAGGGATACCTTTTACCTCTTCTAGTCGAGGGAGACGAAGGCGCATCCGCGCACCAAGGTACTCCCCGCCATAGCCTGCAAGATGTTCCCGACCGGCTACGCCTTCTTTGGCTTGTTCTTCTACTGCGGGCTCTGCCCGCCCTTTTCCGAGTTCATCTGCGACATCATGAATACCTACGGGTTTCAACTCCTTGACATCACCCCAAACGCTGTCTTGACCATGGCCGTTTTCGCACATCTGTGCGAAAACTTTGTCGGAGTCTACCCCAATGTAGCTCTTTTCCGCCATTATTTCACACCCCGAGTCGAGGCAGGGTCGCCTCTGTCTGACGGAATTTCTTGGATCTCTAGGACCCACAAGAAAGAGGCCTACTTAGAGGGGGAGCTCCGCGGCAAGTGGGATGAGTGGAGAGCCAACTGGTGTTGGATTGTAGAGGATGACCCACAGCCATTCACTTCCCGGCGCCAAGCCCCAGTAGTACGCGACAACGACTAGAGCGACCTGGCCCCGGAGGACAGCAGACTGAAAATCACCACCATCCGGATTCTTCGCCTCCGTCAAGCCAAGCTCACCGTAGGTGCAGTCAGAGCAGACTTCCTCCGCCGCCGCATTGCTCCCTTGCAGGAGAGGAAGAGGGCTGCTTGGGAGTTCGAGAACGCGACAAACATCATGAGGCTATGCCCGGGCCTCAATTGGAATTTCACTGTGCTGGAGCTCAATGCGATGCTCCAAGCATTGTTCAAGTATGACTCTGCTCACCCCGAGTGGTTCACGTTGCCGCGAGGTGTCGTCCCGCTGTGCAACAGCTCTGCGCTCAGCGCCATCCGTGCGGTGATGCCGTTGTGCGATTCCCACGGGATCGATCCCACTTGGCAAGAACCTTCCGACGAGGCTGTGCAGACATTCTTTGACAATTTGGTGGAGCAGCCAGTCGATCTCGATGAGAAGAAAGGCCTCACCCGCGACACCACCGACCAGGAGATGGCATACATTGCCACCAGACTGGAAGAGGCAGCGGCAGCCAGGGCCGCGGGTGAGTTTGGGTATACTGTGGAGGAGGCGGAAGCAGCGGAGGCGACAAGCCTCGCCGAGGAGGAAGAGCTTCGCAAAGCGGGGATGCTTCCCGGGCCGATCGCCGGGACAAGCGAGCCCACCGAACTTGGTGTCGAGTCGAGCGGGCCCGCCGAACAGGGTGCCGGGTCAAGCGAGCCTGCCGAAGACTCGAGCGGCTCGCTGGAGATCAGCTCCTCCTCTTCGTCCTCGGGCAGCTCGCCGCCACCAGCAAGTCCTCCAGCTCCGACAAGAAGACGCCTCCGCAAGGCCCGGCAGGCGGGCCAGCAGCCGCAGCGCCGCGCGGCGCGCACCACCGCGACAAGCAAGGCCACCAAGGGAGTGCCTTGTGCCTCAGCGGCAACAGGAGGGGGATCTTCCCGGACCGGCGTTCCTGCTCCCACCACCCCTCGCGCTTCGGCGGCAACCGGAGCGGGGTCTTCTCAGACCACCGTCCCTGCTCCCGCCAAGCGGCCGAGGGAGCCCACCCCTCCGCCTCCTCGCGTCGTGACGCGCGAGCCGGATTTTGATTTCTCCGCGCTCAGCTCCGACGAGGAGGAAGAAGAGTAAGTCTTCGCAATTTTTGTACTTCTTTGATTTTCTTATCTTGTATCTCCTTCACCTAACTCTAAACCTATCCTTTTCAGAACTCTGGCTCAGAGGGCGGCGAAGAGGGCCAAGGTCCCGGTGATCGTCATCGAAGACGAGCCCGCCGCGTCAGCAGGAGGCGCGCCTGAGACGAGCTTGCCGGACCCGGCAACTGTTCTCCAGAGCAGCCCCCGGCGCAGCCCCCAGCGTAAGTGTGGCTCACCTTCCGCTGTTGGGCGCGCGTGGGTGCTTCTTCTTTTCTGACGTCTTGCTTGTCGACTTGTGCAGGAGCAGAGCAGCAGCATCAGGAGCGCCAGGAGACCGCCCCTAACGTGTCGCACGTCTCGACCACACCGCCAAGGGGGAGCTCCCCGGCAAGGGAGAACACCCCGCCAACGGCGAGCACCCCGCCAAGGGCAGGCACTCCGCCAAGGGAGAGAACACCGCCAAGGGATGGCGCCAGCGGCCCTCCGCCGGCGGGAGCTACCACCATGCCGCCGAGGGAGAGCTCCCCGGCAAGGAGTCCCACCGAGGAGGAGGCCCGCGCTGGTAAACCCTTGGACTTTTCTCCTTTCGATTCTCTTTTTTTGGATATTTGCTTGACTATTTTTCCTTCTTTTTCTTTTCTTTTGTCAGACCCGTCCGCCACAGAGCCGATGGAGACGGAGGTCGCCGCCGAGGAGGACGCGCGCGGCAACACCGGCGACGCCGCTGCCGCCGAAGGGGCGGCCGGTGCCGACAAGCCCGCCGCCGACGAGGCTGCCAAGGCAGCTGGCGCGGCAGCTGAGGAGGGGTCCGGCAGCCGCACTGACGGCCCTGAGGCCGCAGGAGCGTCAGGCGCTGCGCCGGCCGCCGATCCCTCCGCTGTCGCAGCCGAGCCAGGCGCCTATCTGGAGGCCGGCAATGGTGTCTTCATTCAGCTCCCGCGGGCGTCCACATCCAGGGCGCCCGTAGAGGGAGAGGTCTTCGACGGGGAGGTCCTTGCCTCCGCCGGACTGAAGTTCGTCGACGCGCCAAGCAGCAGCAGCGAGCCCGAGGAGGAGCGGTTGCTGCGCAAGCTTCTGTGTCTGTACCGCGCCCGGCAGGCGAAGCTGGAGTCCCGAGAGGCTCTGGCCGCCAAGGCGGGCGCTGACTTGGAGAAGCGCACAGAAGAGCTCCGGGCCATCAACCAGGCGGCTCTCCGATCCTTGGCGGAGGAGCGGGAGCAGCTCGCCGAGGCGCATCAGGCGTTTATCTTGGAGAAGGCCGAAGCGGAGGAGCAGCAACGGCTTGCCGCCGAGGAGTTGTCCCGGCGAGAAGGCGAACTAACGCAGCGGAAGGTCGACCTCGACAGCCACGAGGACGAGCTTGCCGCGCGTGAACAGTCTCTTGGCGGAGCTCTGCAGGAAGCGAAGGATGCTGCTGCGGCTGCCGAGACCGCCAAGAGGGACTTTGAGGCGAGGGTGGCGCAACTGGAGGCCAACCTCAAGACGAGCGGCGAGGAGGTTGCCGCACTAAAGCTCGAGAGGGAGAAGGATGCCCACAGCCATTCTGAGCTGCAGGTCCGCCTCTCCGAGAAGGGCATGGAGCTCGTCGTCGCTAAGGATTCCGTCGCCGATTTGGAGTTGAAGCTGTCCACCCTCACCACGACGCTTGACGGCGCCAGAGAGCGGGAGGCGACCCTGAAGGAGGAGCTGAGGGCCGAGAAGGCGCTGTTGGACAGCGCCGCCATCTCCCAAAACAACTTCAGGCTGACGGTGGAGCACTGGACAGAGGGTCTTGTTGCCGCCGCCGCCGACATCGACAAGGAGCTGGCGGACGAGTCGCGCAGGTTGACTTTGTTTTTCAGGGGTGTGGCGACGGCCCTCCAGCAGCTCCGGGAAAGGATCCCAAAGCAGCTGGCGGACGAGTCGCGCAGGCTCTGCGCGGGGGCCCTCGAGAAGGTGGTCATGAAGATAGCGCACCGCAACCCAGGCCTCAACCTCACCAACGTCCTCAGGACCCTGCCGCCGGACGTTGACCAGGAGGCGCTCAAGGCCCTTGTCGCGCCTATTGTGAACAAGGTGGGCGGCATCAAGAGGGTCGAGGGCGACCGCGCGGATTAGTCTTGTTCACTTTCTTCTTTCCTTGTCGCTGCCAACCACGTTATGAACAATAGTCTATTAGAACTGCGACAAGTTGCTTTGTAATATAACTTCATTTTGGGTAGTTAATGCAACGTTATTTCCTTTACTTGACTTCCTTGCTTTGTATGCTTTTACCCTACGCTTTTAGGGAACTTGCCGGCGTAGGGACCTTTGCCGCGAGCGCTGAGTGCGGAACTTCAACAGCCTGCTGGCAATGCCGTTGCCGACAAGAAACCTTGTCGCGACTAGTTGCAGCATGCTTAAATTGTTGAGCGGGCTCGGAAACAAAGTAAGGGCGCGACACTAGTCGCAGCACACTTAAGCTGTTGAGCAAACTCGAAACAAGGTAAGGGCGCAACTAGCCATGAGTTGGTTCCTCCGCGCACAGGTTTTCCATACAAAGTACGGTCGTTCAAGGAAGATAACTTAAAAATTTAAAATTTTGATTGCTCAAACTTTGGCAACTTAGCTTTTGTGTCGTCGGCATCCCGGCAAGGCGAGACTTTCTTGAACGGCACTTGGTCCATACCACCATCTTCTCCCCCCCCCCCCCGGCAAATTTGTGCGTGAGGGAACTTTGCTTTTCGCCAAGAAAAAGAACAGAAGAGAAGAGAAAATGCAGATACGGAGCCTTTGGGCTCGTTATTGCTTGCCGGTAATAGGTGCTGCACAAGGTGTCAAATAACTCATGCAAAAATAAAAAAAGCATGAAAAATGACAAGGTGTGCGAAGCACATAAGCTTTATTGATGCACGGGGTCTGCGCCCGGCTTTGTACAAAGGATTACATGCAACAGCGGCAAGACTTGTACAAAACGTGGTTGCTGGAGCGGATCACGGCAACCGCGCCTTATGGATAAAACTTGCGAAGATGTTCTATGTTCCAGGAATTGCTCACCGGAAAGCCATCTTCGGTCTCTAGGCGGACGGTGCTGGGCCTAGTGACTCGTTTCACCCGATAAGGGCCTTCCCACTTCGGCGTCAACTTGTTGGAACTCTTGGCGGACTGAACGCGCCGATGAACAAGGTCGCCTTCCTCGAAACTTCTGGCTTTAACTTTGCGGCTATGGTAGCGACGCAAAGCCTGCTGGTAGCGAGCAGCTCGCATAGCAGCCTGAAGACGGTCCTCCTCAAGGAGCAGCGCGTCATCTTGTCGCAGCTGCTCTTGCTCGAGCTCATCATAAGCGAGCACTCGAGGCGACCCGTATACGAGTTCCGTGGGGAGAACTGCCTCTGCTCCATAGACTAGAGCAAAGGGTGTCTGCCCGGTGGCTCGATTTGGTGTCGTCCTGATCGACCAAAGAGCCGCCGGCAACTCCTCGATCCAGTTTCTTCCGCACTTGCGCAGCCTGTCGAAAGTCCTTGTCTTGAGGCCGCGCAGCACTTCAGCATTTGCCCTCTCCGCTTGACCGTTGCTTCTCGGGTGAGCAACAGAAGCGAAGCAGATCTTGGCGCCAAGGTCTTGGACATATTGCATGAAGGTGCGACTTGTGAATTGCGTACCGTTGTCGGTGATGATCCTGTTAGGGATCCCGAAACGGTAAACAATCGACCTGAAGAACTTGACTGCTGACTGTGCGGTCACCTTTCTCACTGGTTCCACTTCCGGCCACTTTGTGAACTTGTCGATGGCAACGTACAAGAACTCAAAGCCCCCGGCTGCGCGGGGAAAGGGGCCGAGGATGTCGAGCCCCCAGATCGAAAATGGCCAGGACAAAGGGATCGTCTGGAGAGCTTGAGCTGGCTGATGTATCTGCTTGGAATGGAACTGGCACGCTTCACACTTGGTTACTTGTGCAGTTGCATCCTGGAGGGCTTCTGGCCAAAAGAAACCTTGCCGGAACGCCTTGCCAGCAAGTGCTCTTGCGCCAATGTGGTGACCACATATGCCTCCATGTATTTCTGCCAACAGCTTTTGTCCATCTTCCCGGGGAATACACTTCAATTTCACACCGTTGAGTCTTCTCCTGTACAGTTCGTTGCCGACAAACTAGTACATACTTGACTACCGGGCTACTTTTTCAGCTTCTTCTTGCTCTTCGGGAAGTTCTCCTGTCTGGAGGAAACGGACGATCTGCTGCGCCCATGCCGGAGCCTGTGGCTCGACGACAAGGACTACAGGCACTTGTGCTGCTGCGGGAGCGTCAGCTTCCACGGCAAGAACCTGTGGCTCAGCCGGAGGTTGACACTCCCCGGCAAACTTGCCGGAGCAAAACTTGTCGGGAGCACCTGCTTCAACTATATAAACCCTAGGGCTTGCAGGAGCAGACTGCTCCTCAGCAATCTTGTGGTTGATCTTGGGGACTTTCTTGGCGGCGGCTTCTGGAAGCTCTGCCGGCAAATAGTCCCCAGAAACCAACTTCCTCTTCTTGCTTTGTCCAGTTGAGGGTGTTACGGATGGTTGAGTCAGCTTGAGCACAAAAATCCCTGGTTCCACAGGCAACTTTAGTGTAGCACACTTTGACAGGCCATCCGCGATGTCGTTTTGAGCTCTTGGGATGTGCTCCATCTGTAGGCCGTCAAAGTGTTCTTCAAGCTTTCTCACTTCGTCAACGTACGCTTCCTTCAATGGACTCTGGTAGTTCTTGTTTACTTGGCGGACGACAAGCTGCGAGTCACCCCTTACAATCAGCTTCTTGATTCCAAGGTCTGCCGCGATCCTGAGACCGGCAAGCAAACCCTCATACTCTGGAGTATTGTTTGTTGCTTGCTCCTTGGGAAAGTGCATTTGGACGACGTACTTGAGGTGCTCTCCGGTGGGCGCGACAAGCAGCACGCCGGCACCGGCGCCTTACAGCGAGAAGGCACCATCAAAGTACATTATCCATTCCTTGCTTGCTTCCTTGACGGGGATGCTCATCTCTGGGATTTCCTCATCTGGTGTTGGCGTCCACTCTGCTATGAATTCTGCCAGTGCTCTGCTCTAGATAGTTGAAGTGCTTTCAAACTTGAGGTCAAAGCTTGACAATTCCAACGCCCACTCAACAATCCTGCCTGTTGCTTCTGGATTTTGGAGTATCCTCTTCAGCAGAAAGCGAGTGACCACTGTTATCTCATGTGCTTGGAAGTAGTGGCGCAGCTTTCTCAAGGCCATGAGAAGGCCGAAAAGCAGCTTCTGCACACCAGAGTACCTTGATCTAGCCCCCTGCAGAAGGGAGCTGACAAAGTAGACTGGGCGCTGCACCATCTTCTTCCGTACTTCCTCTTGCATCTGCACAGTTCCATTCTTGTCAGGACCAGAACTTGTCGGGGAAGCCCCCTGCTTGTCGCTGGATGTGCTTGCCGCGGCTGTTGGCTCACCGTCCGACTCCCTCTTCGCTACTAACGCAGCACTAACCACTTGATTCACTACAAGAAAATTGAGATACTGTGACGAAAATCCTTGTGACGGTGGTTGACAACGTCATATAAGTATCTAATGAGTGACGTCTTGGAGGTCAGGTCATTGATTACCGTAATTGTGTGACGATTAACGTCACTCTAATGTTTGGGCCGCCGAGCGCCACCTAGCTGCCAATTATTGTGACGTTTTGGCATTTTTGATGACAAACCTGCTAGAGTCACTGATTATTACAAATGTGTGATGCTCATTTTTTCATCATGTAACTACTTGTAGTGGGACCCACCATAGCTGCTTCACGGGTTATTGAGTAGTAGGAGTGTAGGACCACACATTAGTGTTTTATGGGACCCATGTGTCAATGTTCGAGCGATGTTTTTATTTTGTTCAATCCTATATGTATAAGTATTGACCAGAAACAAGCTTACTGGTGGTGACGTGAACTGATGAATATGGCATTGCGGTTGTTTCGTTCCATCTCGAAGAGGGAAAATAGGAGACCGTACGGGAACAAATTGGGGGAATGTTTTTTTGTGGGACCCACTCATTGTTTCTCTATGGGGCCCATGTGTAGGACCCACGATAATTTTTTAATGGAGTATTGAGCGATGTCATTATTTCTCAGTCTAATATAGATAACTAGTGGCCGAAAAAAAATCATTGGTGTTGTTGTGAGATAATGGATACGGTAGTATAGTGCTCTAGTTGTTCCATCCTAACAAAAAAAAGGAGTTTGAAAATCGCAACATCCTCCATGATCTTCCCTACCGGACTTACCAATACGGTAGATTTCATGCATTGAACTAAATTGTGCAAGCGTAATAACTTCATAATATCATAGGACTATATGGCCTACAACATGATTATTATTTTTGTTACCCGACAACAACAAGTTAGTTCCTCATAAAAAAACAAAGACAGCAGCAAGTTAGTTATTTATTTCAAAGGCAGTCATTTTGATTCGTTGGTATTATTTAATATTTTTGCATGACAGACAATTGTATTTATGTCTAACCCACATCTCTAGGGGTAAAAGAATACAATGTTTCCTAATTTTTTTATCAGATTATACACGTAGATGGTATTTTTGTTTTCAAAACAGGGGTACCGCTTGTGCCTTTTACCTTTTTTTATTATCATAGTATTATACACATACATGATTATTATAGACGTACATGGTACGTGTTAAACCCACTTTTTTCTGGACGTAAGCGTGTCAAGCGCACTTTTTTTGGCAGTCAAACCCACACGGGGAATGAAAAAGTTATAAGTTAATTAGGTTGGGTGGCAAAACTTTCGGAACGAAGCCCATTTAACTACACGCCGATCCGCCCTAATCCCCGTTATCACATCTCGCGCCGTCCTCTTCCTTACCCCGTCCCGATCCGATCCGATCCAATCTTCGCATCCCCTCCGTCGCTCCTCTCCGGCAGCCCCCACGCTCCCACTCCCATCCACCTCCGGCGCCCCCACCACGGAGGCAGTAACAGCCGCCACCACTGCCATCGAGGCCCCGAGAAAGCCGCTGCAGCGCTGGTGGTGGAAGAAGCGCCACCGACGCCGCAGGCAGTGGCGCCTAGAAGAAGCAGCCCCTGCACGAGGTAGTTCTCCACATGATCTGGCGACGCCAACTGATGACCCACCTGGAGAACCCAGTGCGCCTGCTCTTCTCGACGCTCTCGGGTCCTACTCGTCCATGGCGTGATCTCCGCCGCCGTCGGTGTCAACCACGCTGACCTCTTGCTCCACTTCTTCCGCTTCGCGTACAGTCTGGCCGGAGCCAGCCCCTGTGGCGCTCCTCTTCCATGCCTGCTACATCCACCTCGAGACCATGCCGCCCTTCTCTGTTTCCCTGCCGAGGCCACGGTCATTTGCAGCCCAGCTCCCATCAGGTGCGTTGTTGTGGCGCTTCTCCTTTTCTTTTCCTCCATTGAAACTTTTGAGCAGGAAATGAGTTGCACTTTCTCACTATGCAGGGGGTGGACATGTTCAGTGCGTGTGGGACTTCTCAAATTCAAAGCTGACATCCTTGATGAGGAGACTGAACCCAAGGTGACCAAAATGTTTCTTGCTGTATTTTTGATGTGTTTCCACATGCATCTATTAGTCTGTGTATCCCTTGGAGATTAAGACTAGCATTTCCACGTGCTGCTTATCAACACTTAGATAGCAACTGATGTTTCTGAAATATATAATCGCTACGAATTTTCATTTTTCAATTAGTACCAGTGCAACGAACATGAGTAGCATAGACTATAGGGAATATGTCATATGATAGGCAACAATTTGCTAACACAGAACATATATGTGAACAACCGTCTGTACCACTTAGTTATGTGTGATATTATAATTACCTGAAATCTTTTTGAGCAGGCTGAAGGTGGACGAGGGCATGGATGGGATTTGGTCCAAGCATTGTACTCAGATAACCTCTAATATGTAAGGAGACCTTGTTTCTTATATTATTTGTTTAGCACATGGCCATCAACTTAATTGCTTGATTGAGTAGGTATGTTGATAATGTAATAGTAAATCTTTGCTATCATACTACCATCAACTTAATTGCTTGATTGAGTAGGTATCATGTATAGTAATCTTAAGTTTTGTTGTCTTCTATATTTTCTCATCTTGTTTTCTTAGGCTAGTTAGCTGCATCTTGCGTGCTGCTTTGGACACTTGTTAGAGCCCAATGTGTCGCAATCTTAATTTTTGTCAATACAACATTACGTGAAATGCCTATTAATGTGGTTGCTTGGTTATAATACTATTTTACACAAACTATTTTCTTTTCTTTTCTGAATACCATTAATGCAAAGGCAAACCTACATTTGCATTCTAAGTTGGCTACTTTATGACATTCATCATGTGTACTTTAGGAAAATACATATGCACATGTAAAATCGCTGCATTGTTTAAGGTCCAGTACCAAACAAGTTTAAGTAGAATTCATTTAGTTAGCGTTTATACCATAGGCTAGTAGGTATTTTGCCAATTCATTCAGTTCCACTCTTTGTCATCTTTTACAGCTTCGGGTACAACAGTCATGCCACTAGTTCTGGAGAGTGATAGGGAAAGGAGGGCATTCCTTGCGGAACATAAATGCATGGATGAGGTGCATGCTAAGCTAAGGGATGCATTGGTTACATCTTCTTTATTCATTATAACAACTCTAACTCTTGGGTATGCATGTTCTTTAACCACTATACGGTATTCCTATGTTTACTGTTTTATTGGCCCATTCACATGCTTGCCTAGACATTTAATAAAATATTTTTATTTTTTATTCATAATTTGATAGATTGTAAGCTTCCTAGTGGCGCTCTTGTACCTTGCTGTCTTGTTTGTTTTCATCTAATTAATATGTAATGTTGTTGTGTTTCATTAATTTATAGCCACCGAGAGGAGTTAATCGTGAGACTTCAAACACAAGAGAGAGCACTTGAAGAGATGGAGGAAGCACAAAGATTTGTGAAGGAGAGACAACAAGACTAGAGTGAAAGCCTCGGAAAACAAGCAACACAAAATGGATGCATTGATTGGTTTTCTCTTAAGGGATCAAGCAACCTAGTAGTCCCAATCCAAACCTAATGGTGTATGACGGCTAGTGTATGAAGGCCATTGGGAAACACATTGTGGTCTTCAGTTCTTTAACTATTACTTCCCCCGTCCCATAATATGAGAGAATTTTTTACACTACACTAGTGTCAAAAATGCTCTTATATTATGGGACAGAGGGAGTACTTTGCAACTTGTATTGTCGTGAGTGCCAAACTTGTGAATATGTGTTATTTTCTACAGTCGTTTAGAGGATGATTTGACTGAGATTATCGGATTTATTATTTGTATTGTCTTTTATTTCAATTATATTGTTTATTTGGCTCTAACTTATTCATACGTTGTGAATAAAATACTTATTGTGATAAGCATTTGAAAATATTTTATAGTATAATTCATTGTAATTTAATTATGAAATATATGAAATATATCTTGATGTCATATTAATGAATGATGAAATTAGTGATGCTAGGTTAATCAATATCCTATATAACTATGAAAAGTTTTGAGATGTTTGTGACACTGGGATAGTATGTCTTGTGCTGACATGGCATCAAGTCAGTGACGTTGTTGTGTCACTGAATATGGTAGACTATGGCATATTTTTATCTAACATGTGACATTTATCGATCGTCATGGAAATACCAAGTCGATGACGTTGTACAAAATGTCATCGAAGGTCCCATCTTCGATGGCGTTTATTTGCGCGCGCCGTCACTACGAGTAATCTGTGACGGGGATTCCGTGACGATGCTCATGACGCACATAAAATGTCACCGAGGTGTATTTTGTGACGTTGTTGACTATTCCATGACATTCTCTGTCCCGTCATAGTAGGCCTAATCTCTTGTAGTGATTGGTTGCCGCTAAGTACAGCAGCAACTTTCCTTGTGGCTTAGGTGCGACAAGTATTGGAGTGGAGGACAGGTACCTCTTCAAGTTTTGCAGCGCTGCCTCCGCCTCCGGAGTCCATTTCATTGGACCTGCCTTTTTCAAGATTTTGAAAAACGGCAGGCGCGTTCTGCAGACTTAGAAATAAACCTGCTGAGAGCAGCCACGCAGCCGGCAAGCCTTCGCACATCCTTGACGCGCTTCGGTGCTTCGATCTGCTCAATGGCTTTGATCTTGTCGGGATTGGCTTCAATCCCCCTCTGGGATACAAAGAACCCGAGAAGCTTGCCGGAGGGGACTCCAAACACGCACTTCTCGGGGTTGAGCTTGAGTTGGATCTTGCGCAGATTCGCAAAGGTTTCATCTTGATCTTGTATCAGAGTTGCCCTGTCCTTGCTCTTGACCACTATGTCATCCATGTAAGCTTCTACATTCTTGTGTATCTGTGGCTCAAAAGCTGTATGGACAACCCTTGCAAATGTTGAACCCGCATTGTTCAATCCAAAGGGCATGCGTATGAAGCAATAAGTGCCACATGGAGTAATGAATGCGGTTTTCTCCTCATCTTCCTCAGTCATGAAAATCTGGTGATATCCTGAGTACACATCAAGAAATGAAAGCAACTCACATCCAGCCGTGGAGTCAACAATCTGGTCAATGCGCGGCAAGGGAAATGGATCTTTGGGACAAGCTTTATTCACATCGGTGAAGTCAATACAAAGCCTCCACTTCCCGTTCGCCTTGCGCACGACAACAGGGTTGGCCAACCACGTGGGATGGAGTACACCTCTGACAAGGCCTACCGCTTCTAGCTTCTTGATTTCTTCTGCGATAAACTCTTGGCGCTCCACCGCTTGTTTTCTAACCTTCTGTTTGACGGGCCGCGCGTGAGGACAAACGGCAAGCTTGTGCTCGATCACTTTCCTGGGAACACCGGGGATGTCAGACGGTTGCCATGCAAACACGTCGACATTCGCCCACAGGAAAGCAACGAGCGCGCTTTCCTATTTGGGGTCGAGCGTGGCACTGATGGTGAAAGTACCACCAGTGCCGTCCTCCTTGGTGGACACCTTCTTGGTTGCTGGTGGAGCTGCCATCGTCTTCTTGCACTTGCCGGTGGAGCTCGATGGTGCGTCCTCGACGGCAGCGCAGCACTCCGAAGAGGTGCATTTGCCGGAGTGGGCCCCAGAGCTCTTGCCGGACTTGGTCTTCTTCTTCTCCCCGGGAGCTTCAGCGGCAAGTGTTTGGTGATCTGCTGCTTCCCGATAAATTATGTCGGCACAGATAAGGGCATCTTTCTTGTCGCCAGGGACAGAGATGACGCTTATCGGGCCGGGCATCTTGAGCATGTTGTAGGCGTAGTGAGAGGCTGCCATGAACTTGGCGAGAGCTGGACGGCCGAGTATTCCATTGTAGGGCAAAGGAATATCGGCAACGTCGAAAGTGATCCTCTCAGTCCTGAAGTTCAGCTCTCCGCCAAATGTCACTGGCAGTGTGATCTTCCCCTTCGGCTTGCTCCTTCCCGGGTTGATCCCTTGGAATGTGCCGGTTTCTTCGAGCTCGCTGTCGGGGATTTGGAGTTTCTGGATTACAGTGGAGGAGATCAAATTCAAGCCGGCCCCGCCGTCAACTAACATCTTGGTGACCTTGAGGTTGCGGATGGTTGGTGAAACCAACATCGGCAAGCACCCGACCGCAGTTGTGCGATCAGGGTGGTCCTCAATGTCGAAGATGATAGGCGTGCTGGACCACTTCAGAAGTTTGCGCGACTCGACGGGTGGTTCCGCTGCATTGACCTCACGCACCCATTGTTTGAGTTGGCGGTGTGAAGTATGTAGCGAAGCACCACCGTCAATGCACAGAACCTCTGTGGCTTTCTGAAACTCCTGCTCGCTGTTCTCTCCATCATCCATGTCTTCGTCGTCGTCTTCGTCTTCGTCCTTGTCGCGGCCGCGGGTAGGTCTGTCTCCTTGTCGCTGCTTGGCCTTGCCGCGGCGTCCTCCCCGGCCATTGAACGGCCGCTTCTTGCCGGATCCCCCATCACCTCCTTGGGCCTTCTCCTTGTCGCGTCGCTCGTACTCAGCTTTTTGCTGCTCGACGAGGTACTCGACTCTCTTGCAGTTCTGAAGGTCGTGGCCCTTGGTGCGGTGGATTTTGCAGTACTGCTTGTCGGTGCCGTCCTGCTTGTCGGCGGCAGGCACAGCCTGGCAGTTGGTGCATGCGGCAGTCTCCTTGCCGGAGCTACCAACTTGGGCTTTCTTGGCGCCAAACTCCTTGCCGGACTGCTCAACGACTAGCACTTCCTTGTTCTTCTTCTTCCTGTTGTTCCGCCGCCGGCTCTTCTTTGTCGGGGCGGCATCCTCACTATCTGATCCCCCTGCTCCTGTATCCTCTCCGGGGAGTTTCCTCCCCTCCTCAGCGCGTGCGCACTTGTCGGCTAGGGCATAAAGCTCGCTGACGTCTCGGATCTTGCACATCGCCATCTCCTCCCTCATCCGGCGATTACGCACGTTCTGATGAAACGCGCTAATAACCGCGGCAGGGTGGACGTCTGGGATGTTGTGCTGGACGCGGCTGAATCTCTGGATATACTTTCGCAGGGGTTCTCCTTCCTTCTGGGCGAGTATATGAAGGTCACTCTCCTGGCCATGGGGCTTGTGGCCACCTGTGAAGGCGCCGACAAACTGATGGCACAGGTCGGCCCAAGAAGAAATGGAGTTCTCCGGCAAGTGCATGAGCCAAGATCTGACGTTTGGCTTGAGCACGAGCGGGAAGTAATTGGCGAGTATCTTCTCGTCTCGCCCCCCGGCAGCCTGCACCGCGATGGTGTAGATGCTGAGGAACTCCGATGGATGAGTCTTGTCGTCGTATTTCTCGGGTACGTCGGGCTTGAAGTTCTTCATGCTGGGCCACTGGACTTGCCGCAACTCACGAGTGAACGCAGGGCAACCTGCCGCGTACGGCAGGTCGCTTGGTCCCCCTGGCGCTTGCATGTCTACAGCGGGCCCAGCGCGCTGGTCAGATTGACGCCGCGCTTCTCTTCGACGCTCGATGCGAGTTCGAGCGTCCTCTTGCTGTCGGTCATCAAGGACTTGGCGCTGATCGCGGCGAGCTCGCGGATCCGATGACGCCGTGGAGTCGTCGTCGATGTTGATCCGGCGAGTCGGCGATCTTGGCCTTCGTGGTGGGGAGTGTACGGTGGTTGCACCCCCAACAGTCTTGTCGCCATCAGCCCGCGCCTGGCTAACTTGCCGCGGCCGTGACGCGCTCGGCTGCTGCGGTGTGTCGCCGTTGGCGAAGGTGATGAGGCTTTGGATAGTAGCCCTCCAGTCGTCGGCCTTGTCTGCCGCTGGAGGGAAGTCGAGGAGCAGTTGGGCTCGTGCTAGAGCTTCTGCTGGAGTGGCGGGTAGCGGTGGCGAGTGGTGCGAGGAGCGAGATATGCTCGGACTTCTAACTGCGTTAGAAGGAGCAGCGTCTCGTCCCGGCGACCGCGCCTTGCTCGTGCCAGCATGTTGGCCTTGAGCGTCCCGTGAACCGCCAGCTTGACCTTGGCCCAGCAAGCGTATGGTACCTTGTGTACCACGTCGCTGCCGGTCCCGCGCCTCCTGAGAGGGGCGCGGTGCATGTACGGACGCCGAGGCCTTGGAATGCGCCCGGTCGTCCGTCTTGTCCTTGGACTTGGCGGCGCCGTGAGTTTCCTCGCCGACGTCTGTCCTTCCGCCGGCGTCTACCCCACCAGCCGTTGGCTTCGGCGGCGGTGGGATCGACGCGGACGGACCTGCTGCCTCCGAAGCCTTCTTCTTCGGCGGCATGTTGATGGAGATGTTGATGAAGATCCCGCTCGCGTGAATGCCGGATCAGGTTCACACAAACTCGACGCTCCCCTACCTGGCGCGCCAAAGATGTCGGGGAAACTGATCGCCCACGAACACCTATGGGACCGGAGCCCCTTTTCGGTACGGCAAGGGGGCGGAGGATGCACAAAGAGCAGATCGAGGTGAACACGCAAGCAGTTTACCCAGGTTCGGGCCGCACGGGGGCGTAAAACCCTACTCCTGCCTTGGTTTCTATTGCGTTCTGGGCTCGGGAGCAAGAAGAGCTACAGTGCTGATCGCTAGCAGTACCGAGCGTGAGGGTGATCGATGATCCCCCCGCCTCTTCTACGTTGCGCATGGGCCTCCTTTTATAGGTCAAAGGGGTCACCGACAGGTGGCAACGCAGTCGAGGGTAAAAAGGTAAAATGGGTGGTAGTTGGAACAGTGCTGCATAGTGCTCTATACCTAACCCTGACGGCAGGGGACAAGGGCATTAAATGCCCGTCGCCGTCGCCCAAAAAGTGCAAAAAGTGACCGTCAAGGGCGCCTCCGTCCGCCACGACGGTGGCCTCGTCATCGCAGCTTGCCACCGTGTTCCCCTGGCTGCACAGCCTTCCGCCACGTGCGCCTGGGAAGGTCCCAGGGTGACACGTGGGTGGATGAGCTGGAGCGTGGGTACTGAGTGGAAGCTTGCCGCGGCAAACGCCTTGCCGCGGTGGCTAGCTTGTTGCTGCCGGGAGCTTGTCGCTCACCGGTCCTTGCCGGGACGCGTGGCGCATCGCGGCAAGTTTCTTGGTATGCCTTGGATAGCCTTCCCGGCAAGCCCCTCTCGCCGGGGTTTCGTGCCTTGAGTGATTCTGTGCCTTGAGTGGCCTTCCCGGCAAGCTCATCTTGCCGGGGCCTTGTCTTCTGGACTTGGATACTTTGTTCTTGAATGGCTCTAAAGGATCCACGAGGGGTCTTGGCGGTCGCCTGGCTAGCCCTGCCGCGGGACGCTACAACTGCCCGTGCACAAGTTCGGGATACTAAGGTACCCCTACTTTAGTACACCGACAGAGTATGAGCCGTACTCTTTAGGGAGTTCGGCTTCGGTCCATTCTGCGACAAAATCAGCTAACACTTGGGATTTAATAGTCCGGCGTGGCTTATAAGATATTTCGAACAGTAAGAGTCTGATGGCCCATTTGGCTATGCGTCCCGTGCCATCTTTATTGTTGATAATATCGTTGAGTGGTACCTCGGATGCCACTGTGATCGAACACTCTTGAAAGTAGTGTCAGAGTTTCCGAGATGACATGAAGACCTCATAGGCAATTTTCTGATAGTGGGGGTACCGTGATTTGCACGGTGTCAGAACCTCGGATACATAGTATACGAGTTTTTGAACGGGGAATTTACGTCCCTCTTCGGCTTGTTCGACGACGAGCATGACACTCACTACCTGGTGAGTGGCTGATATATACATCATCATTGGTTCGCCAACACCGGGGGCGACTAGGATTGGGTTGCTCGCTAGTGGAGTTTTTATTTCTTCCAATCCAGCTGTGGCCGCATCCGTCCATTCGAAATTGTTAGTGCGTCGTAGCAATCTGTAAAGTGGCAATGCTTTTTCTCCTAATCTGGAGATGAAGCGGGTTAAGGCCGCTACACAGCCTGCTAGTTTTTGCACTTGCTTGAGGTCGGTGGGTATTTTGAGCTCTGACAAGGCCCGGATTTTGGCTGGGTTGGCTTCGATTCCTCTATGGGATACGATGAACCCTAATAGTTTTCCGGCTGGAACACCGAAAACACATTTTTCTGGATTGAGCCTTAAGTCATATTCTCGAAGGTTGGCAAACGTAAGGCAGAGATCTTCCACCAAAGTCTCGATGTGTTTGGTCTTAACGACTACGTCGTCAACATATGCCTCCACTATTTTGCCAATTTGTTTTTCCAAGCATGTATGAATCATGCGTTGATATGTGGCGCCAGCGTTTTTGAGTCCAAAGGGCATAGTGTTGAAACAAAACGGGCCGTACGGGGTGATAAATGCCGTTGTGGCCTGATCAGATTCCTTCATCTTTATCTGATGGTATCCGAAGTAAGCATCAAGGAAGCACAATGAGTCGTGTCCGGCGGTTGCATCGATTATTTGGTCAATGCAAGGCAAAGGAAAGGGATCCTTGGGGCAGGCCTTATTTAGGTCTGTGAAGTCGACGCAGAGACGCTAGGATTTATCCTTCTTCGGTACCATGAATAGGTTGGCTAGCCAATCTGGGTGTTTAATTTCTCTAATGAATCCGGCTTCCAATAGATTGGCTAGCAATTCTCCCATTGCTTGTCTTCTGGGTTCAGAAAACCGTCGCAGTGAATGCTTGACTGGTTTGAACCCTTTAATAATATTAAGGCTGTGTTCGGCCAGCCTGCGTGGGATTCCTGGCATATCTGAAGGGTGCTAGCCGAATATATCCCAATTTTCTCGAAGGAAGGCGCGTAACGCGTTGTCTACCACCGGATCCAGCTGTGCCCCGATAGATGTTGTCTTATTAGGGTCTGTTGGGTGCACTTGGAATTTGATGATTTCAACTGCGGGCTTGAAGGAGGTAGACTTTGATCTTTTGGCGAGGATCACATCGTCCTTATCTACCTTTGATCGTAGGGTAGTAAATTCTTCGGCCGCGAGGGCTTCGGATAATGCCTCTAAGGCTAAGGATGTCGTCTTGTTTTCGGCGCGGAGTGCTCTATCCGGATCACTTGTTAATGTTGTCACTCCATTGGGCCCTGGCATTTTAAGCTTCATGTACCCGTAATGGGGTATAACTTGAAAGCATGAGAAAGCGTCCCGTCCTAGAAGGGCGTGGTTATCCGCTATGAAAGGGAACAATGTGGAAGAGTAGTTCCTCCGATCTGTAGTTATCGGATGTGCCGAATACTACATCGAGCTTAATGCTTCCCGAACACCGGGCTTCGTGGCTGGGTATAATTCCTCTAAAGGTTGTGTTGGTGTGCTCAATGCGGGATTTTTCGACCTGCATTTTTGCAAGTGTTTCCTCATATATGAGGTTCAGTCTGCTTCCTCTGTCCATAAGTACTTTAGTGAGGCGGAAGCCGTCCACTATTGGATCTAGTACAAGGGCTGTTGATGCTCGGATCGGCTGGACTCGAGGTGCGTCTTCGGCAGAAAAATGAGTTGCCGTGTCGCTCCATGGGCTTGTAGAGCTAATTTGGTAGACCTCGGCAAGTTCGCGATTCACTCTCTGGCGGCGGTTATTTGGGGAGAACGTCTCGAAGACAGTGAAGACATTGACATCTTTCTCCCTTGATATGGCGGTGGCAAGAATTGACGTACCGCTCTTTGCTACCTGCTGGAGTACCCAACATGCTCTAAGGCAATGGTTTGGGACATTGTCCGGGGTTGCGTGTATTTGGAAAGGTGTATCGAGTAGTTCGTCCAATATGGACCTGTGCCTTAAAAAGGTTTGTTCTTCTTGTCAATAGGCATGTTATCGGATGACCTACTAGGGTATGTCCGTTTAGCCTTGAAAGTGCACTGTCTGGATATGGACTGTTCGAGAGTTGTATTCTAGGCTTTCCAAGTGTTTTCCATTGCGCAGTACTTTTTTACTAAATGTGACAGTTCTGTGAATCTCAGAACACGACGTCAGTTGAGGGTGTTCAAGACTTCCTCGTCCGCGCAGTTGCCGTAAAATAGAGAGACCGCCTCGTCGTCGGAAGAGTCCCTGATCTTGTTTTTAACAAGCAAGAATCTAGCCCAGAAGTGGTTAACCATTTCCTCGGGCTATTGTTGTATGTTCGCGAGATCATCCATGTCCGGAAATCCGGATTTACTTGGAGAGTTTTTCCCAGGGTGGGTGGGTGTTGGTAATTTTAGGTCCCGACCCAGAGTGGTATCCGGGGTTTTGACAACCTCTGATGGGGATGATCCGGGTTCGACAGGATCTAATCGTCTTACGGGCCCGGCGTCAGTCCCAGAGCTCAAAGAACATAAGGTGCCTCCTGACAGGGGCGTGTTCGGCTCGAAGGGTTCGGAGATCCTAACAGTGACGGTCTCCGTCTCGAGAGGAGAAGTTTCTTCGGCTTCATCCTCAACTACTTCCACTAGATGAGTAATCGGGAAGGGATCGATCTCATCATGACCGGATTTAAGTCCGATCTGATCTCCTGGGGATGCAAGCCTGGGGCAGTGATGCAATCCAGCAGCTCGTTCAAGGGAGAGAGATCTGTCGAGCTCGCGTCATCGGAGTGGCAGGAGTCGACGTAAGGGAGGTGCTCGATGACCGCAGGGAGTGCGGCTGGCCTTGAGGCCATGCAGGCGCATATAGTGAATCCGCCGAGATGGAGAACCTGGCCCATGGTCAAGTTGTTTCTGAGGGTGATCCCGTCAGTGATGACGGGACGAGCCATCGATCGCTCATCGCGAGCGCACAGTGGAGCTCTCAATGAAAGCACCATTGTCGGTGTCAAAACTGGCAGATCTCGGGTAGGGGGGCCAAGATGTGCGCTTGGAGGATCGATGGTAACAGGAGGTTGGGGACATGATGTTTACCCAGGTTCAGGCCCTCTCGACCGAGGTAATACCCTACATTCTGCTATATTAGTATGGATGAATATGAATACAAGAGTTGATCTACCTCGAGATCGTAATGGCTAAACCCTAAAGCCTAGCCTATGAGGGTATTGTGATGATGATCCCCCTACAGACTAAACCCCTGGCTTATATACACACCAGAGGGGACCTATGTTTACAAGGGTGACTTGGGGAGGAAGTAATTGATACATCCAAACTCTACACTTGCCTTTCTACGTACATAGAAGTCCTGACCGAACACGGGGGAGAGTCTTCTGCTTCTTCTTTACGTGGCCCATCAATACGGCCCAGCTTCAATGACTCAGATGCCCGAGGACCCCTGAATACAGGAGTCCCTCACTACCCCTACTATGTCACTGGGTGAGGAGACCGCAAGATTGAACCCATCACAAATCACCTCTCCCATTGCAAGAAAAATAAATCTAGTTGGCCAAACCAAATCGATAGATCGAAGAGAAATACAAAGCTATCTTAATCATGCATAAAAGAGTTCAAAGAAGACTCAAATAATATTCATAGATAATCTGATCATAAATCCACAATTCATCAGATCTCGACAAACGCACCATAAAAGAATATTTCATCGAATAGATCTCCAAGAACATCGAGGAGAACACTGTATTGAAGATCGAAGAGAGAGAAGAATCCATCTAGCTACTAGCTACGGACCCGTAGGTCTGTGGTAAACTACTCACACATCATCGGAGGGGCAGCAAGGTTGTTGTAGATGCCCTCCGTGATCGAATCCCCCTCGGGCAAAGTACTGGAAAAGGCCCCAAGATGGGATCTCACGGGAACAGAGACCTGCGGCGGTGGAAAAGTATGTTCGTGGATGCCTCTAGGGTTTCTAGAATATTTCTGAATATATACGGCAAAGAGGCGGTGCAGGGGAGTCACGGGGGCCCCACAAGCCTAGGGGGTGACCCCCTAGGGAGCGCCCTCCTGGCTTGTGGCCACCCCATGGCTTCCCTGGCCCCTACTACGAGTCCTCTGTCAGTCTTCTGGTCCAAGAAAAATCATCGCAAAAGTTTTATTCCGTCTGGACTCCTTTTGATATTCCTTTTCTGCAAAACTCATAAACAAGGAAAAACCGAAATTAGCACTGGGCTCTAGGTTAATAAGTTATTCCCAAAAATAATATAAAATAGCATATTAATGCATATAAAACAACCAAGGTTGATAATATAATAGCATGGAGCAATCAAAAATTATAGATACGTTGGAGACGTATCATGTTACTTGTACTAGTACTAAGTTTTAGGGTTCATATCCGGGTTAAGACTGCGGGTCATTCCATCTAGTGTTCTAGTATTTATACAAATTTCTAGTATGGGTATGATGTTGTAATGAAATGCAAGGTCATAAGATCGAATCTATCAGCTAATTACTCCTTTTACTTTATTGATGAGCATCTTGTTGTCGAATTTTTTTCATAGAAATTTTTTCTCCAAACTTTTATCATATCTTCTTCTAGTTCAATGATTATTCCCTTTTGTATTGCTTTTCCTATGGTGTAAATTGTGTTGAGAAACTAAATACATGTTTAATTGTCTTAATTGTTGTCAGCACCTGATAAAAGCTCACCAACGGGATTGGAGATTATTCAAGTAGTCCCCAACCTGGATACTAGGTCTGAAACCGAAGAAGTGATGAACTGCGAGGACGATGATAATTAACCAGCGGTTGAGTAGCTCACCTATGTTGCAAATATGATTAGATGTATAGAATAAAGTGGGAAGAAAAACCTTGCAATTCTAGTAACAATATGTTGACATTGTTTGACATTCAAAAAGGTACTACTAAATGTATATTATAATCTTAATGTTGAATTACATCTTAGCGGGCATTTTTTTACAACATTAAGGAATGAGAAATGATTGTTAAGCGAAGCTCAGGCGTGTCCAAGAGAAAGCGGGATGAACCAGTTAGTTGCTACCTCTTGAGCTTGCGTTGTATTCCCTCGAAGAGGAAAGGGAGATACAGCACAGTAGCGTAAGTATTTCCCTCAGTTTTTGAGAACCAAGGTATCAATCCAGTAGGAGACCACACGCCAGTCCCTCGCACCTGCACAAACAAATAAGAACTTCGCAGCCAACGCGATAAGGGGTTGTCAATCCCTTTACGGTCACTTACGAGAGTGAGATCTGATAGAGATGATAGTTTATATTTTTGGTATTTTTGGTTTAATAAAATAGCAAATAAAAGCGGTAAAAGTAAAGTAGATGTAGATTGATATGTTGAGAATAGACCCGGGGGCCATAGTTTTCTCTAGTGGCTTCTCTCATGATAGCGATATTCTACGGCGGGTAAACAAATTACTGTCGAGCAATTCATAGAAAAGCGAATAATTATGAGACTATCTAGGCATGATCTTTGTATATAGGCATCACGTCCGAGACAAGTAGACCGACTCCTGCCTGCATGTACTACTATTACTCCACACATCGACCACTATCCAGCATGCATCTAGTGTATTGAGTTCATACGAACAGAGTAACGCCTTAAGCAAGATGACATGATGTAGAGGGATAAACGCAAGCAATATGATGAAAACCCCATCTTTTTATCCTCGATGGCAACAGAACAATACGTGCCTTGCTGCCCCTACTGTCACTGGGAAAGGACACCGCAAGATTGAACACAAAGCCAAGCACTTCTCCCATTGCAAGAACTATAGATCTAGTAGGCCAAACCAAACCAATAATTCGAAGAGACTTGCAAGGATATTATGAGCACACATAAAAAGTTCAGAGAAGAACCAAATATCTTTCATAGATAACCTTGATCATAAACTCACAATTCATCGGATCTCGACAAACACACCGCAAAAAGAGATTACATCGAATAGATCTCCTCGAAGACCGAGGAGAACTTTGTATTGAGATCTAGAGAGAGAGAAGAAGCCATATAGATACTAGCTATGGCCCCGAAGGTCTGTGGTAAACTACTCACAATTCATGGTCAGGGCGATGATGATGATGATGATGAAGGCCTCCGTGATGGATCCCCCTCCCGGAACAGGCTCCAAGATGGGATCTCCACGGGACCAGAAGCTACGGCGGTGGAATTAGGGTTTTCTCTATGCGTATGGAGTTTCTGGGGTACATAGGTATATATAGGAAGAAGGAGGGCATCGGGGCCCACATGGGCCAGCCTCGAGGCAAGGGGCGCGCCCTGGGAAGGGGGGCACGCCCCCACCCTCGAGGGCAGCCCAGCTGTCCCCTGACTTGGTCTTGATGTTTCCCGTCCGTAATTTTCTTCAAAAATATCTCTCGTGAAGGTTTCATTCCGTTTGGGCTCCGTTTGATATTCCTTTTCTACAAAACCCTGAAATAGGCAAAAAAACAGCAATCTGGACTAGGCCTTTGGGTTAGTAGGTTAGTCCCAAAAATCATATAGAAGTGAATGATAAAGCCCATTAAACATCCAAGACTTCATAAATAATAGCATGGAACAATCGAAAATTATAGATACGTTGGAGACGTATCAAGCATCCCCAAGCTTAATTCCTGCTCGTCCTCGAGTAGGTAAATGATAAAGAAAGAATTTTTGATGTGGAATGCTAACCAATATAGTTTTTCAATGTAATTCTCTTAATTGTGGCATGAATGTTCAAATCTGAAAGATTCAAAATAAAAGTCTATATTGACACAAGAAATAATAATACTTCAAGCAATACTAACAAAGCAATCATGTCTTCTCAAAATACTATGGCTAAAGAAAGTTATCCCTACAAAATCATATAGTGTTGGCTATGCTCCCTTATTATCATACAAAAATATTCATATCATGCACAACCCCGTTTCAGCCAATCATTTGTTTTCATACTCTATCTTTTCAAACCTTTCAACTTTCACGCAATACATGAGCGTGAGCCATGGATATAGCACTGTGGGTGAAATAGAGGTGGTTGTGGAGAAGACAAAAAGGAGGGAGATAGTCTCACATCGACTAGGCGTATCAACGAGCTATGGAGATGCCCATCAATAGATATCAATGTGAGTGAGTAGGGATTGCCATGCAACGGATGCACTAGAGCTAAATATGAATGAAAGCCCAACAAAAGAAACTAGTGGGTGTGCATCCAACTTGCTTGCTCACGAAGACCTAGGGCATTTGAGGAAGCCCATCGTTGGAATATACAAGCCAAGTTCTATAATGAAAATTCCCACTAGTATATGAATGTGACTAAGCATGAGACTCTCTACAATGACAAACATGGTGCTACTTT
This sequence comes from Secale cereale, assembly GCA_902687465.1. Taxonomy (NCBI): domain Eukaryota; kingdom Viridiplantae; phylum Streptophyta; class Magnoliopsida; order Poales; family Poaceae; genus Secale; species Secale cereale. The sequence goes on from LR738713.1 coordinate 826,776,823, forward strand.
GAAGCACAAGCGTGGAAAAAGATAGTAGAAATTGTCCCTTTTTCTTTTCTTTTTATTTTTTTTTATTTTTTTGGGCCTTTTTTTTCTTTGACCTATCTTCTTATATTTTCTTTTTTTGCGGAGGGGATTTATATATGCAGCCTTTCCTCCCATGGGACAATGCTCTAATAATGATAATCATCACACTTTCATTATGTCAGGACCCCGATCCTAAGTCACACCGATCTAGCTGTAACACGTCATATCACTTTGCGGCCTCACGCACGGTAACCCCACGGGTGCCACCTTACCTGGCCCGGGACCGTTTGCGCATTATGGCACACGTATATGACAGTGTCGCTAGCATCCATATGACAGAGAACCCGGGCCGACATGGCTAGTTATAAACCAAAAGTGGCACTAGATTACAGAGACAGGCATCCAAGACCCAGCAACGAACGTGTCGGTCATCAACGTATGAACCCAAGTCGTAGCAAGCTACATGGACTTAAAGGAACAACGCATGACATTTCTCCTAAGGGACAGACACAGGAACGAAGAAGGACACATGCCGGCCAGCCTACGTGTTCCGAGCAGTAGCAAGCTACCGAGGCTCATTGGAATCACTAGGAGGCATTTCCCTGTAAGGTAGGCTACCAAGGGAAAACAACTAGGTGTCGGATCCCACACATACCAAGCATTTCAATCATACACGCAATATGCTCAATATGTGCAAATACAACATTGCATCACAACAGAACTCTATGACTCAAAGTACTTTATTTAAGAGGCTCCAAGAGCCATACATAACATATCCATACAGGTAGGGGTCACATGACCCAACACTCAAGTCATACAGTCATACAAGCACAAGCGGAAGGTACATGTCTGAGTACAGACAACTTCGAAAATAAAACAGGCTTGGTGTAGCCTGACTATCTACAAGGCCCTTCACAAGCTCCAGATCTCCGTCTGGGTGTCATGCTACTCGTCGACGTCAACGTCTATGTAGAACCCATCAGCAGGGGCAGGGTTCTCCTCTGCAACAGTTATTAAGCAAACATGAGTACAAAGGTACTCAGCAAGTCTTACCACAGAACCTATCATACATGCAACATTATCAACAGGGGGCAGTGGAGTTTATAGCAGAAAGCCAGCTTTGACTCTTGGCTAACCTATACTACAACTCTCAACAGATTGCAAGATGTTATTACGAACACGAGTCCTCTATTCACCACAACAATACACTACCGAGGATCCTCTTCCATCATCCTACGGAAGGGCCATCCACGGTACTCACACTTATCTTGAGGCTTTTAGTAGTATCCATCAACTTGTCTATGAACTGTAGGAGTAACCAAGTAGTCCGTACCGCGAACAACGGCTATTCGAATAGTTTGATAACCCTGCAGGGGTGTACTTCTTCACACACGCTTCCACCACTTATCGACGTTTACTCGACGTGTACTCGGCAACCTTCAAGCGGAAGCCCAGCGAGGGTGTCGGCCACGACCTGACCAACTACTCAAGTCTCTCGTCCAGGTTTATCGCCTATTTGGGTTTCATCCGTGGGGAGATCCGGCCGGGGTGTCGCACACGGCCCCAAACGATGTGTACAGGGTTCCCGAGTCACCAAACGGGCAACCGGTACACCGTGCCACGTACCCGTCGCATCACAACCCACCCCGAGGGTCAGCGCTGTGCACGACCTCCAGTAAACTATAAACACCAGAAACTAGTTGCAACTCCTGGACAGAGATCGAGGGTAATTAATAAGCCGAGAGGGTCAATTAAGGATCCCAATGTGTGGTAGTAGCTGTAACTTGAACCACACATACAGATCTCGGGTCCTAAGGACGATTCCAATGAAACAACCCACCATGTACTCCTACATAGCCTTTCATCGATACCTTTACCAAGCGTATTCCACACTTCCTTCTCTTTATCGGTATGATCATTTCACTCTGATCCATCACCCAGATGAACCAGACCAGACACAACTCTAAGCATAGCACGCAACATAAACAAATAGCATGGTGGATCACACATCACATGGCTCAGTCAACTCCTACACATGCTAGTGGGTTTCAACTATTTACTGTGGCAATGACAGGTCATGCAAGGGATAGGGTTCAACTACCGCAGCAAGTAGCAGTTCACACGCTGTTGCCTTAATGCAGTAAAAGAGAGCAAGAGCGAGAAGACTGGGTTTGTATCGGAATGATCAATGATTGCTTGCCTGACAGAGTGGTTGTCGGGTACTGCTCTTCAACTGGATACGCAGCAGTATCCTCGGGAGCAGAACTGCGGTGCTAACGAGCTCGACGGAGAGGTCGGGGACGCGTTGTAGCTTCGTAAACGGCGGCGAGGTGCTCCGGCGATCCGAGGAAGGGGACGACGGCGTGGAGGCGTTGCAGGGCTTCCGGCGATCCGTGGCTCAGCGAGGAGGAAGAGGACGACGTGGCGCTCCTTCTGGACACACTCACGGGGTGAGGGGATAGCTCTAGGTGCGGCAACGGCGAGCGGCGGCGACGGGCGGCTCGGTGATGGAGGAAGAGAGAGCCAGGGGAGGCGACGGGGACGAGGGGGAGAAGAGGGAGCGGTCGGGGCAGCTGCGTGGCGTCGCGGGGAGTCGTCCAGGCCGTCGGGATGCAGGCAGGCAGGGTGGAGGTGGCCGGACGCGTGCCGGCGCGCGGCGGCCACGCGCGCGTCCTTCTGGCGCGAGGAGGAAGGCGACAGAAGAGGCTGGTGGGCTGGGCCGGCCTGCTACAGGGCTGGACCCGAGGTAAGTGCTTTCTCCCTTTTTCTTTTTCCTATTTTCTTTTCTGTTTCATTTGTTTTGCATCTTTGTTTAATTAATAAAAATGCTAGAACATTTTTATAACTCATGAAACTTGTCATGCCCACTGTATATAATATGAACAGTAGGGAACATTATAGTTCATGATTATTTGAGCATTTTAAAATATTTTAAAGTATTTAAATGCCCAAATACAAATACCATATGATTTAATCCAAAGGCCTTTGATGTCCTAGAAAATTATGCACCATTTTTGGCAGAGGTTTAAGACCAAGGCAGAAATGATGAACATTTTTGAAGGGCATTTTGGGTACATTGGAAAATATTTTATAAAACCCTAGTTGTTAGAAGAGGGGTGCTGGGGTTTCTGTCATTCCCATTTCAAGTTTCATTGATAAGTAAACATGATGCACACTCTAGCTAGCCCTAATGCAAGTGCTAAACTAGGGATGTGACAACTCACCCCCCACTTAAAAGAATCGCGTCCCGAGATTCGGGTTCCTCCGGAAAGAGGGTGGGGTACTCAAGTCGAAGACGATCCTCCCTTTCCCAAGTAGCTTCACTCTCGGAATGATGTGACCATTGAACCTTGAGAAACTTGATATTGTGGCGTCGAGTGGTGCGCTCGGTTTGATCAAGAATACGAACGGGGTATTCTCGATATGTGAGATTGTCCTGGAGATCAAGCATTTCGTGGTCCACTCCGCGGATAGAATCCGAGAAGCAACGCCTGAGTTGAGATACGTGGAACACGTCATGAACTCTGGATAGGTGCGGAGGTAGTTCCAATTGGTAGGCAACTTCTCCTCGTTTGGCAAGAATGCGAAAAGGACCAATGTAACGAGGGGCCAATTTGCCTTTGATACCGAAGCGATGGGTTCCCTTAAGAGGAGTAACCCGAAGGTAAGTCTTATCGCCGACTTCAAAAGTCACAGCCTTATGATGACTATCATATTGGCTCTTCTGGCGAGACTGGGCTGTTTTCAATCTCTCACGAACGATGCGAACTTGTTCCTCTGCCTCCTGGATCATATCCGGACCAAAGAATTGTCTTTCCCCGGTCTCTGACCAGTTAAGAGGTGTTCGACACCTTCGTCCATATAGAACTTCGAAGGTAGCTTTGCCCAAGCTGGCTTGATAACTATTGTTATAAGCGAATTCGGCAAATGGAAGACATTTTTCCCATTCCATACCGAAAGAAATGACAGAGGCTCGAAGCATGTCTTCCAGAATTTGATTGACTCGTTCCACTTGACCACTTGACTGGGGATGGAAGGCGGTACTGAAAGAGAGATGAGTTCCCATAGCATTCTGGAAACTTTCCCAAAATCGTGAAGTGAAAAGACTTCCACGGTCTGAGTTAATATCCAATGGCACACCATGAAGTGATACTATCCGAGAGACATACAAGTCTGCTAGCTGGCTAGCGGTAATACTCTCTCGAACAGGCAGGAAATGAGCTACTTTAGAGAGGCGGTCGATAACGATGAAGATAGCATTATTCCCTTTCCTGGTCCTGGGAAACCCGGTAATGAAGTCCATACCGACTTTATCCCATTTCCATTCAGTAATAGCTAAAGGTTGAAGGGTGCCAGCAGGCCGTTGATGCTCTGCTTTGACTCGATGACAAACGTCGCAGTTAGCAATGAATTGAGAGATTTCTCTCTTCATCCTAGTCCACCAGAATCTCTGACGTAGGTCCTGATACATTTTGGTACTACCGGGATGAATCGTGAGAGGAGATTCATGGGCCTCCTTAAGAATCATTTGTCGTAATTGCGGTTTCTTGGGTACCACCAAGCGGTTCTCGAAGTACACTACACCTCGATCATCCATAGAGAAACTTCTAGCAACTCCGCTAGCAATGTTCTCCTTGATCCGAGATATGCCTTTATCATACCACTGGGCAACTATGATTTGATCCATAAGGGTAGGTTTCGCCACCAAGGTGGAAAGGAATCCTCGAGGAACAATGTGAAGGTTAAGCTTACGAAATTCCTCGTGGAGAAGTGGTTGACCTTGTTGTAACATCAAGTTGTTACAATAAGACTTACGACTTAGTGCATCAGCCATGACATTGGCCTTTCCAGGAGTGTAAGTGATTCCTAAGTCGTAATCTGTGAGCAACTCAACCCAACGTCTTTGCCTGAGATTTAGATCCGGTTGGGTGAAGATATACTTCAAACTTTGGTGATCAGTGAAGATTTCACAGCGATTACCAAGGAGGTAATGTCGCCATGTTTTGAGTGCATGGACTACAGCTGCAAGCTCTAGATCATGAGTGGGATAGTTATCCTCATGTGGACGCAACTGTCGAGATGCGTATGCAATCACTTGACGATCTTGCATGAGTATGCAACCTAGTCCTTGTCGCGAGGCGTTGCAATAGATTATAAAATCCTTGGAAAAGTCTGGTGGTACCAGTACAGGTGCAGATGTCAGGCGTCTTTTCAGTTCCTGAAAACTGGACTCGCACTGTGGGGTCCACTCAAACTTTTTTATCTTTCTTGAGGAGTTCAGTTAGAGGTTTAGCAACCTTGGAGAAATTCTCGACGAAGCGTCGGCAATAGCTCGCTAAGCCAAGAAAACTCCTAACTTGCTTGACCGATTCAGGGGGAGTCCAATCAAGGACGGCTTGAACTCGCTCGGGATTGACAGCAATACCCTTGCCAGAGATCACATGACCTAAATAGGTTACTTCCGGCAACCAAAATTCACATTTAGAGAATTTGGCATAAAGGCAGTGCTCTCGAAGTTTCGTCAATACCAACCTTAAATGCTCGGCATGATCTTCCTTGTTCTTGGAATAGATGAGTATATCATCGAGGTATACCACGATGAATTTATCCAAGTACTCCATGAATATAGAATTCATTAACCGAGAAAAGGTAGCTGGGGCATTGGTTAATCCGAAGGACATGACGGTGTACTCATATTGGCCATAACGAGTAACAAAAGCCGTTTTAGGAATGTCCCCGTTCTTGATTTTGATTTGATGGTAACCCAACCTCAAATCAGCTGAGAAAACTGAGGATCCAGCGAGCTGATCATACAGGTCGTTAATCCTGGGAAGCGGATACTTGTTCTTTATGGTGACCAGATTAACAGGTCGGTAATCTACAACCATCCGCTCCGTTCCATCCTTCTTCTTGACGAAGAGGACGGGGCAAGCCCAAGGGGAAGAACTAGGACGGATGAAACCTTTTGGCAAGGACTCATCGAGTTGTTTCTTTAGCTCAGCTAATTCTAGTGGTGCCATCTTATAAGGTCTCCTAGAGATTGGGATAGTTCCTGGAATAAGATCTATCACGAACTCGACATCTCTGTCAGGTGGAACTCCTGGCAGTTCTTCTAGGAAAACATCTGGAAAGTCACGGACTACCGGAATATCTTCGAGTTCTGGTAGAGGGCTGGCATTAAGAGAGTAGAGCTGACGTTCAGCCATTCGGGCCAAGACATTGACTATCTTGCCGGATGGGTGTGTAAGTTGAACGGTCCTAGTATAGCAATCAATCTTGGCGTAATGAGTTGTCATCCAATCCATACCCAAGATGATGTTTATGTCCGAGGACTTGAGAGCGATTAGAGATGCAAGGAAAACAAGTCTATCGACAAGGATTTCATTTCCATGGCTTACCCTAGAGGTTTGCCACTTTGAACTAGGAGTTTGAATAACCATGGAAGTAGGCATGTCACAAAAAGTCATGTTGTGCAATCGAGCATAGCTCTCAGATATGAACGAATGGGATGCTCCAGTATCGAAAAGAACAGATGCCGGATGGCAGTTAACGAGAAGCGTACCAAGGACGACATTAGGATCCTCATAGGCTTCCTCAGCAGAGATATAGTTGACATGACCACGTGCAGTGGGGATTGGCTTGACATAATTCACCTTGCCGGTTGGCTTACCACGGCCAACGGGTTTTCCTGGTTGGTTCTGAGGACACTCACGCATGTAGTGCCCCGGTTCTCCACACTTGAAGCATGTCACAGTGGTAGTGCGTGGAGCAAAGTTGGAAGGTGGTCCTCCATAGGTCTTAGCAGGTGCAAACTGTTGAGTTGGGCGAGGCGCCTCATAGGATGGCCTCGGTGTCACTAGTAGAAAACAGGGCATTGGTCCAGCCCATTAGCCCCGGTTCAATCTAGAACCGGGTCCAATGGGGGTACTGGACCCGGTTCGTGAGCCCAGGGGGCCGGCCAGGCCACGTGAGCCATTGGTCCCGGTTCGTCTGGACCTATTAGTCCCGGTTGGAGCTAAAAACCGGGACCAATGGCTCTTGATCCTGACCCACCACTATTGGTCCCGGTTGGTGTTATGAACCGGGACCAAAGGCACCCCTTTAGTCCCGGTTTTTAGCACCAACCGGGACCAGTGAGTTGCCTATATATACCCCCTCACTCAAGAGCAGAGCTCACTGCTCTGTTTTTTTTTCTGGCCGAGGGGGAGAGGGGTTAGTGGTGCTCTAGCTCACCTCCTATGCACACAACGTGTTCGGTGGAATGCCCGAGCCACACTAGTTAAGCTTTTCTCCTATCGAAGCTCTATTTTCTCCGAGATTTGTCTAGGTTTAGCGGTCCGTCACGTCCCATCCCCGTCTTCGCCGCCGTCGATCGCCCCCGCCGATCTCGTCACCGGCACCACCGTGGTGAGCCTCTTGTTATGTCCATGCTTTTCTTACTTTTATTATTGCTTTAGATAGATATTTGTCTAATTTTCTTACGTTTATTATTGTTTGTTATTATATAGTGCGATGGTTTTGATATCCGCCCACGTGGGCCCTCGTCCGGTCTACGATTCGGATGTGGTATATTATCTTTAATTTATAACTATTTGTTTTAGTGTTTATGATAGTTATGCCGACCAACCTGACATGCATAGATGTTTTATTATGTCTAGGAGGTAGTTGAACCGGAAATTCCAACCGACCCTCTTGTGGAGAGGTTAAATTTAGTTGAAGAGGAAAACATTTCGTTAAAGAAAAAATTGGAAAAAATGGAGGAGGAGAAGATGGAATTGGAGTTGCATGTTGCGGAAGTTATCGATGATCACAAGATCAAGATGGACCCTATTGTCGAGAGGTTAAATTTAGTTGAAGAAGAAAACAAATTCTTGAAGGAAAAAATAAAAAAAATTGTGGACGAGAAGATGATATTGGAGTTGCATGTTGCGGATGTCGTCGATGATCACAAGATCAAGATGAATGCAATGCGGTTGAAGATTAAAAAGATTAGAAAATATGCCATTCATACCGAGGCTTGGTATCATTATGCCGTTGGATCAATTGTTACCTTGGTTGCGATTATGATAGCATTTGTTTTCGCGTTGAAATGTTTTACATAGTTTCGATGTGTATGGAGAGCTATATGTTGTTAGATGAGAACTATATATGTATGTACTTTGGTTTTAATGTGATGATGAACTTTTATCCATTTGGTCACTTAATTATCTATTTATGATGTTCTGTAATGGTTTTTGACACACTTAATTATATATAAATGCACGCAGATGAACCGGCAATGGATGTATGGTGACAGACACACCTCCGAGTACATTAAGGGCGTGCGTGAGTTTCTAAATGCGGCTGAGGCAAACAAGCAGAATGGTTTTATGTGTTGTCCATGCACTAAATGTGTGAATACGATGTCTTACTCTAACCGGAAAATCCTTCACTCCCACCTGCTTTACAAGGGTTTCATGCCACACTATAATGTTTGGACGAGGCACGGAGAAATAGGGGTTATGATGGAAGACGGCGAAGAAGAAGAGTACGATGACAACTATGTGCCCTCTGAATACGGTGATGCTGCAATGGGGGGAGCTGGTGAAGATCAAGAGGAACCAGACGATGTGCCCAATGATGCTGCAACGGCTGAAGCTGCTGAAGATCAAGAGGAACCAAATGATGATCTTCGTCGGGTCATTGTCGATGCTAGGACACAATGCGAAAGTCAAAAGGAGAAGCTGAAGTTCGATCGCATGTTAGAGGATCACAAAAAAGGGTTGTACCCCAATTGCGAAGATGGCAACACAAAGCTCGGTACCGTACTGGAATTGCTGCAGTGGAAGGCAGAGAATGCTGTGGCTGACAAAGGATTTGAGAAGCTACTGAAAATATTGAAGAAGAAGCTTCCGAAGGATAACGAATTGCCCGACAGTACATACGCAGCAAAGAAGGTCGTATGCCCTCTAGGATTGGAGGTGCAGAAGATACATGCATGCCCTAATGACTGCATCCTCTACCGCGGTGCATACAAGGATCTGAACGCATGCCCGGTATGCGGTGCATTGCGGTATAAGATCAGACGAGATGACCCTGGTGATGTTGATGGCGAGCCCGCCAGGAAGAGGGTTCCTGCGAAGGTGATGTGGTATGCTCCTATAATACCACGGTTGAAACGTTTATTTAGAAACAGAGAGCATGCCAAGTTGATGCGATGGCACAGTGAGGACCGTAAGAAAGACGGGAAGTTGAGAGCACCCGCTGACGGGTCGCAGTGGAGAAAAATCGAGAGAAAGTACTGGGAGGAGTTTGCAAAGGACCCAAGGAACGTATGGTTTGCTTTAAGCGCGGATGGCATTAATCCTTTCGGGGAGCAGAGCAGCAATCACAGCACCTGGCCCGTGACTCTATGTATGTATAACCTTCCTCCTTGGATGTGCATGAAGCGGAAGTTCATTATGATGCCAGTTCTCATCCAAGGCCCTAAGCAACCCGGCAACGACATTGATGTGTACCTAAGGCCATTAGTTGAAGAACTTTTACATCTGTGGAATGGAAACGGTGTACGTGCGTGGGATGAGCACAAACAGGAGGAATTTGACCTAAAGGCGTTGCTGTTCGTGACCATCAACGATTGGCCCACTCTCAGTAACCTTTCAGGACAGACAAACAAAGGATACCACGCATGCATGCACTGTTTAGATGACACTGAAAGTATATACCTGGACAAGTGCAGGAAGAATGTGTACCTGGGCCATCGGCGATTTCTTCCGACCAACCATCAATGTCGAAAGAAAGGCAAGCATTTCAAAGGCGAGGAAGATCACCGGAAGAAGCCCGCCATGTGTACCGGTGATCACGTACTTGCTATGGTCAATGATTTACACGTAATCTTTGGAAAGTGCCCCGGCGCACTAGCTGTTCTGAATGACGATGAGGGACACGCACCCATGTGGAAGAAGAAATCTATATTTTGGGACCTACCCTACTGGAAAGACCTAGAGGTCCACTCCTCAATCGACGTGATGCACGTGACGAAGAACCTTTGCGTGAACCTGCTAGGCTTCTTGGGCGTGTATGGAAAGACAAAAGATACAGCTGAGGCACGGGAGGACCTGCAACGTTTGCACGAAAAAGACGACATCCCTCCGAAGCAGTATGAAGGTCCTGCCAGCTATGCTCTTACGAAAGAAGAGAAAGAAATCTTCTTTGAATGCTTGCTCAGTATGAAGGTCCCGACTGGCTTCTCGTCGAATATAAAGGGAATAATAAATATGGCAGAGAAAAAGTTCCAGAACCTAAAGTCTCTTGACTGCCATGTGATTATGACGCAACTGCTTCCGGTTGCATTGAGGGGGCTTCTACCGGAAAACGTCCGATTAGCCATTGTGAAGCTATGTGCATTCCTCAATGCAATCTCTCAGAAGGTGATCGATCCAGAAATCGTACCAAGGCTAAGGAGTGATGTGGCGCAATGTCTTGTCAGTTTTGAGCTTGTGTTCCCACCATCCTTCTTCAATATCATGACACACGTCCTAGTTCATCTAGTCGACGAGATTGTCATTCTGGGGCCCGTATTTCTACACAATATGTTCCCCTTTGAGAGGTTCATGGGAGTCCTAAAGAAATATGTCTGTAACCGCGCCAGGCCAGAAGGAAGCATCTCCATGGGCCATCAAACAGAGGATGTCATCGGGTTTTGTGTTGACTTCATTCCTGGCCTTAATAAGATAGGTCTCCCTAAATCGCGGTACGAGGGGAGACTGACTGGGAAAGGCACGCTTGGAAGGGACTCAATAATATGCAGGGACGGATATTCTTGGTCTCAAGCACACTACACAGTTCTACAGAACTCTACATTGGTGACCCCGTATGTCGATGAACACAAGAACAGTCTGCGCTCCAAACACCCGGAGCAGTGCGATGACTGGATTACACGTGAACACATCAGGACTTTCAGCAGTTGGTTGGAAACACGTCTCAGAGGTGACAACACTGTTTGTGATGAGTTGTACTTGTTGTCCAGGGGACCATCTTCGACTGTATTGATTTACAAAGGATACGAGATAAATGGGAATACATTTTACACGATTGTCCAAGATCAAAAGAGCACCAACCAAAACAGCGGTGTCCGCTTTGATGCAACAACCGAGAGGGGAAAGGACACATATTATGGTTACATAGTGGACATATGGGAACTTGACTACGGACATGATTTTAAGGTCCCTTTGTTTAAGTGCAAATGGGTCAATCTGTCAGGAGGCGGGGTACAG
>LR738713.1:826791099-826964703 GCA_902687465.1 Secale cereale
GTGGATCGCCGAGAAGTCGGGGGGGTCGAGAGGTTGCCTACCTGTGTCAAAGTATTGAAGAATTCCATGACTTCATCATTTGCCAGAAGTAACCGGGGCATGTTGGTACGAAGTTATGCAAAGATGTTTTGGAACGGAGTTCCTGATAGGATAATCCGTCTTTTGTTACGGATTATCCTATCCGGGACTCCGTTCCAAAACAACTTTGGAGAGCTTCGTACCATCATGCTACTGTTACTTTCGCCTAATGATGAAGTATTGGTTTTGTTGAATCATTTGACACTAGACAAAAGGTGACATGAGGGGGTCTAGGGTTGTGGATCACCGAGCAGTTGGGGGTCGAGGGGTCGAGAGAGGTTGCCTAGCTAGTGTCAAAGTATTGAAGAATTCCATGACTTCATCATTTGCCAGAAGTAACCGGGGCATTTTGGTACGAAGTTATGCAAAGTTGTTCTGGAACGAAGTCCCTGATAGGATAATCCGTCTTTTGTTACGAATTATCTTATCTGGGGTCTCCGTTCCAAAACAACTTTGGAGAGCTTCGTACCATCATGCTACTGTTACTTTCGCCTAATGATGAAGTATTGGTTTTGTTGAATCCTTTGACACTAGACAAAATGTGACATGAGGGGGTCTAGGGTTTGTGGATCGCCGAGCAGTCGAGGGTCGAAGCTAGTTCTACGTTTGCCATTAATATATCCATCTGTCATGTTTGAATAATAATTGGCATGTTGTAAATATTTGTAGAAACAATGGATGACAACACCCAAGACCTAGCACAAGAAGCGATGTTGATGGACATAATCGCAGACGGACAAAATGCCGTCTTGTCGTTTCTCAACGACACCGATGAGCAGGACGAAAAAGAGCTGCAGCTGGAAGATCTAGGCTATGATATTGATGGATCCGGTGACCCAATGCACATGGAAGAAGTAGACCGTGAGGACGGCTCCGGTGACCCAATGCCGGTGCAAGAAGGAGACCGTGATGCTGGCTCCGGTGACCGAACCGAGTCCGGACAGGAGGTATATATGTTAGTTAAGCATGTGCTGACTAGTTAATTGATTCATTCATTAACTCTCATCTTTGTTCCTTTTTCTAGCCCTCCGGATCGAGCAAATCTTCGGTAAAGAGACGAGGAGCGAAGAAAAAGTTGAGGCCGGATGAAAAGTTTGGGATCTCAGAAATCTCGCGCTCCGGCGAGCCGATTGCACCCATCCGGACAAAGAACGCATTTGTTAATCAGTGCGGGGTTCTGGTTAGGGACAAGATCCCGACCAGCATCCATCAATGGTTAAAGCCGGCTGCAAACGACGCTCAGGTGACTTATGTCACTGATATGCAGAAAGAAGATCTTTGGACTGAGCTGAAGTCAAATTTCGTCCTACCGCGAGAGGATAATCCGGCGAACCCAGTTAAAGAGGAGTTAATCAAGTCTGCTGCACTTTCGAAGATGGCAGACCAATTCAGGGCATGGAAGAAAAAACTGAATACGTTTGTCAAAGATAAAAAGACTCCAGAATTCGTGGGCATATATGAGAAGATCAAAGATGACTGGCCCGCATTTGTGGCCCATAAGAAGTCGGAAAAGAGTCAGAAGATGTCGGAGACAAACCGGATAAATGCTGCGAAGAAGAAGCATCACCATCGCACGGGGTCAGGTGGCTACCTCAGAGCCCGGCCTAAGTGGGCCAAGGCTGAGAATGATCTGCTTCAGAAAGGGATCGAACCAGAGACAATGCACTGGCCAGACCGTTGCCGGACTTGGTTCTTCGGGGCTGGCGGAACCTTGGACCCTGTAACAGGGTGGTGCATTTGGACGGACAAGCAATTGGAAACACCACTCAGGAAGATGCGGCAGTATATCAAAGCAGCGCATGAAGGGACGTTCTTCCCCGACAAAGAGAACGACGAGCTGACAATGGCCCTCGGGAATCCTGAGCACCCTGGACGGACACGAGGCACGCCAGGCTCCCTTCCGTGGCGTGCTGGGTTTCCGGACGCAGGAGGCTACAAATGCCACGACAGGAGGAAGAAAATGGAGCTGACCGAAATCCAGGCGCTGCGGGCCAGAATACAAGCGATAGAGGAATGGGAAGCAAATCGGGAGAAAAGAATTGCCGAAGCTTCCCCCGAAGCTACCCCGCCATCTCAGCGGAGAAGCAGCGTGGCTTCCACCGAGCTGCTTCAGCCAGAGCCTGTCTTGACGGCTACTGCCAGGAATCCCGTGGATGCTATCACGCAGGCACAAAATTGCCACCTTATGGCGCAGTGGATGAATCTGAAGGTCAAGGCGGCTGCTGGCTCTGTTTATCCTTCTGGACCCGACGACACTTTTCACTGCCGGCCGATTCCAGAAAGATATGCTAGGGTGATGGTCGACGAAATAACGGAGGGATTTGAGGAGCTCCAGCTTGACCACCCTACCGGTGAAGGGGAGACTCGGCTGGGTTCTTCACTGAAGACTCCATGCCTATGGCGGAAGGACCTAATCAACATTCTCAACTGGACGCCTCCGCCTCCTCCTCCTCCTCCGGCGAGTCAGGGCACTCCGCCTCCTCCACCGCCTCCTCCTCCGGCGAGTGACCATCAGGGCACTCCGGCTCCTTCTCCGGCACGTGGCGGCACTCCGCCTCCTTCGCCGCCGGCGTGTGGCGGCACTCCGCCTCCTTCGCCGCCGGCGCGCCCGAGCAGCCAGCCTGCTCCTCCTTCTCCGCCTAGTCAGCAAGGGCGGAAGAGACCTGCCGCCGCTCTGGCTGCTCCTGCTCCGGCGCGTAAGCAAGGAAAAAAGACAGCCGCTTCGTCTGGTCCGGCGACGTCTACCAGTACAGCCAGAGGCGGGAGGCGATGCAGATTCGGTCCTTCTCTCACGCCTCTAGAGAAGTTACCGTACGAGAGGTCCGACGAGGAAAACACAAAGATCGCTCAAGGCGAAGTGAAGGACTTTTTTGAAGGGTTGAAAGCATAGAGACATCCACCTCCGGAGGAGAAGATAGATGCGGTGAAAGCAAAGCGCACTCTTGCTGCCCTGAAGCAACCAGCGCAAAGTAAGCCGCAGGACAACTATGACCGCATGATTCAAAAGTCATATCAAGCAGCGAAGCGGTCGGGAAGTACTAAAAGTGATCAGAGGTTAGCAGAAGGGCGAGCTGGGAAACAAATTGCCCAGCTCGGCGAACAAGCGGACCAATCGTGCCCCCCGCTCAAGGTGTCTAGCGACATGGTCGCTAATGATCCGAGGATGGTGCCCGGTTATACCAATCTTGCAGATTACGCGTCCGACGATGTACACTATGATTTCTTGGAAGTGCAGATAGAAAGATACGAGTACAAAAAGCCTCTCGTCAAAAATGAAAGATCTCTATCAACGAATATGCGAAGATTGCATGGTTGGTACTTGAAAATCTGCAGAGAGTCTGGGGGGAGGGATAACTTGTATTTGAGAGTTAAACCGGAGCATGACCTCGTTGGAATTGACCTGTTGCCTGTTCCATTTGAGGAGTTCTATCAGTTTTTCAATCAATTGGCCCTCGATAAAGCAACGGTCACCTGCTACTGTCTGTAAGTAGTACTACTTCTGTCATTAAGTCTCTCTATATAGCTGATCTTCATTGCATGTATTTATAATTATCCTCACTATATTATGCAGATTGAAGATCGTCGAATTGAAGAAAAGAAAAGTAGGTGATATTGGGTTTATTAACACATACCTCATAGATGCAACCGAGGTTAAATTGCGTCCCGACGATACCGAGACCAACTTGCTACGATCGTTGGTGGTAAATGAAAACAAAGATATAATACTCTTTCCTTACAACTTCAAGTGAGTGTTACTGTCTTGTGCATATTTGGTTTCCCTTATATATCAGTCAAGGTTATAGTGATGTAATTGATGAGTTCATGCATTCGTGCGCAGCTTCCACTATATTCTCTTAGATATTAAGCTTGAGAAGGGAGTAGTAACTGTCTTGGACTCTAAACGTAAAGATCCCGAGGAGTATGCGGACATGACTCAAATGCTCGTCAGGTAAGTTAAATCGATCAATATTATCCACCATGCATATATATCAGCAACTTCATTTCTGATATCAACTAATTGTTTTCTTTGTCTGGCAGGGTTTGGAGAAAATTCACCAAAAAAGCTCCGGGACTGCCGAAGAAGCTACAATTTAGATACCCGAAAGTAAGTACTATATAGTAGCATGTTCCGCGCGCGCATCTCCTATATCTTGATTCAAGCGCTAGTTTCATCAATACCAATTTGGCATTCTTGCTTATCAGTTTGATTGACCTCTATTTCTTGTAAAGTGGTTGTGGCAGGAACCCGGGAATGATTATTGTGGATACTACATTTGCGAGTCCATCCGCCACACGACCTGTGAGCGGGGCTACACTGAAGAACAATTTGAAGTGCGTAAGCAATCAATAATATTCACAAATTTATAGAATCATTTCATGTATTGACCCCCTACTTCAAATTAGATGTTTCGGATGCGGGATGAACTCCTAACACCAGATCGTCTGCGAGCAATTCAAGAGGAATTGGCGGCATTCTTCCTTGAACAAGTGATCGCTGAAGACGGAGAATACTATGTGGACCATGCATCCATATGATAGGAGATTATTTTTGTAAGAGATAATTATTGTATATATGTGCCCGGTAGTGTCGGATAGATATACGAGAACTTGTTGTTCGACCAATCTCTCGGAGAAGGAGAGGTGGTCGATATTACTTCTCTCTGTATGCATATATATATATATATGTTGATTATGCGATCTTCTGTTTCCTTCGTTTGCTTTACTAGCTAGCTAGCTAGCTACCGTGTCTAGTCATCTCTATACGTATGTGTAGTACGTAGCAAGCACGGACATAAGAGAGGACACTTCTCTCTATTAATTAGCTAGCTAACACAATATGAAACACCTAAATTAACCCCCCAAAACCTCCAACCCCCCCTCCCCTTTCAAAAAAAACAAAAACCACAGCCACAGAAATGCTGACGCGTGGATGCCTTTTGGTCCCGGTTGGTACCACCAACCGGGACTAAAGCCCCTCCTGCCTGGGCTCGGCGCACAGGCCACGTGGACACCCTTCTGCCCCGGTTCTGGATTGAACCGGGACTAAAGGGTCAGAGCATTAGTACCGACCCTCTTGTCCCGGTTCTGGAACCGGGGCTAAAGGCCCAAATGAACCGGGTCTCATGACCCTTTATCTACTAGTGTGTGTACTTGGGTGGCAGAGCAGTGTTAGGAACCCACACACGGCGCTTGTGAGAGCCAGAGCCGGATGAGGAACCAAAGTCTCGAGTATGCTTGCGGGTGGCCTCGAAGTCGGTCTGGCCTGTTTCAGCACTGATAGCCTTGTTTACCAACTTCTGGAAGGAAGTGCACTCGTGCAGACGTAGATCTCGGCGGAGTTTAGGGCTGAGTCCCTTGCGGAACCTCGCCTGCTTCTTGGCATCGGTGGATACTTCTTCAGGTGCATAGCGTGCCAAGTTGCCAAACTCGCGTCTATAACCATCCACAGTTAACCGACCCTGTGTGAAATTGCAGAATTCCTCCCGCTTACGATCCATTAGACCTTCCGGAATGTGATGTTCACGGAATGCCTCACTGAACTCAACCCAAGTAGTGATCTGGCCAGCAGGACGCATAGCTTCAAAGTTTTCCCACCAAAGACTGGCAGGGCCCTCCAGATGGTAGGCAGCGTAGGTAACCTTGTCCGCTTCAGCCACACGGGCAGAGTGTAGCTTATGGGTGATACTACGTAGCCAGTCATCCGCATCCAGAGGTTCAGTGGAGTGATGGAACTTCGGTGGACACATCTTGATAAAGTCATTGATTGACACCACGTCATTCCTCTGACGGAACCCAGTGTTCTGCTCTATGCGTTCCAGCAGACGGTTGGTCTCTCTCTTGTTCCGTTCTGCCTCGAGCATAACTTCCGCCAAGGAGGGTGGCTGGGGCAGATTCCCATCTCTAGCCCCACTAGCCTCACCCTGCTCCTGAGCAGCAGGAGTGTTGCGAGTGTTGACCATCCTAGGAAAACAAAACAACGGTTTAGACAAGGATGGCAAAAATTTGACATAGAAGTGCAGAATGTAATGGATGACACGGAATGCAGAGATGTTCATCCGTACGACATGGTAATATAGAAACTGCTATATATACACCAGTGGTCATACACACCATACATAGTTTAGTACAAGCCAAGGCTAAAGTACAACTGCGGTGAAAGACGATACATCCCATCATAGGCATTCCAAGCTCCTATACATTATTTAACTACACCTCTGGAACTCAGTACACACTAAGTCATATTCCACAAGACGCGCAGGACTGTGGGAATACAACTACTACAATACTACTACAACCACGGTCTAGCTCAGACATTCCCGTAGTAATCTTCGTAAAGATTACCACTATAGCCTGGAAGTGGAACAGATGGATCTTGAAACTCGCGAGCACTCGAAGGCTGTGGACCATAGGGACATGGGTGTGGCCTCGGTCCCGATGATGGTGGTAACCGACGCCCACGTGGAGGTGTAATACCCCCAACGTCACGCCAATCCATGCGATCAGCAGACGAGTCCGCACGGGGTACAAATCCCGCATGTCCAGATGTCCGGCGTGCACAGCAGGTGCAAGCCGTGTCAAAGTAGTCGAGTGGGCGGCTCCAGTGTTATACAGCTCCATTCGGAGGGCACGGACCTCACGGTCCCTATCCTCCAGCATCTGAACAGTAGTCTGAAGCAGTGGCTCTTCATGAGCAGCATCAGTATACAGACCAGTGTAGTAGCCTTCCTCTCCGGGAAGTGAGGCTGGCATGTAACAGAACTCAGTGTTCAGCAACAGGGCAAGCCTAGCCCGGAGAATGGTCATCATCGAATAGGCGGCATCCTGCACTGCCATCTCGATGGTAATCCCGAGTCCATAAGACCAATGGATGGGGTCGTTAGCTCCGGGATATGAGGGGTATATCCGGACTATGCAGAAATACTGACTCTGGTTGAAATCCCGGTACTGTTCCTCCACGGTGTACTCAGGATACCAGCGATAACCGGTCTCAGTCAGCACACGGACTAGCATGGCCGTGTGACCGGGCACATTAATGCACCGCGTCAAACGAACCACTTGGTGAGGGATGCGGCTAGACATCTGAAACACGGAATAATGCAAAGGCATTAGTGTTTCTGAAAGAAATCGGGCAGCATAACAACTGTAAATGCTCAAACAAAGATTTGAGACATCATACAAATGATAGCATAGCCGCTCAACAATCCATATCAAGGTTCCGGTCCAACAATCATCATACTAAAAGGATAGAAACTGAACTGAGGCTTGAAGCCAACAATCCTAAGAGTCTACGGATTAGTAACACGTGAACCTAGTAAGGATAAGAGGCCTAGTACTAAATCCCCGTAGAAAGAATAGACTGACTCAGATCAGAAGGGCATAAGGTAAAGGAGTAAAAAGAGCCTTACGTTCCCTTCCACAATCAATTCCCCTACATATAACTAAGAATTTTTCTAGACTCAACATCGACCAATTTGGCTTGAGAAACCTACAGGCAGTCCAGCTCTGATGCCAACGCTGTCAGGACCCCGATCCTAAGTCACACCAATCTAGCTGTAACACGTCATATCACTTTGCGGCCTCACGCACGGTAACCCCACGGGTGCCACCTTACCTGGCCCGGGACCGTTTCCGCATTTTGGCACACGTATATGACAGTGTCGCTAGCATCCATATGACAGAGAACCCGGGCCGACATGGCTAGTTATAAACCAAAAGTGGCACTAGATTACAGAGACAGGCATCCAAGACCCAGCAACGAACGTGTCGGTCATCAACATATGAACCCAAGTCGTAGCAAGCTACATGGACTTAAAGGAACAACGCGTGACATTTCCCCTAAGGGACAGACACAGGAACGAAGAAGGACACATGCCGGCCAGCCTACGTGTTCCGAGCAGTAGCAAGCTACCAAGGCTCATTGGAATCACTAGGAGGCATTTCCCTGTAAGGTAGGCTACCAAGGGAAAACAACTAGGTGTCGGATCCCACACATACCAAGCATTTCAATCATACACGCAATATGCTCAATATCTGCAAATACAACATTGCATCACAACAGAACTCTATGACTCAAAGTACTTTATTTAAGAGGCTCCAAGAGCCATACATAACATATCCATACAGGTAGGGGTCACATGAACCAACACTCAAGTCATACAGTCATACAAGCACAAGCGGAAGCTACATGTCTGAGTACAGACAACTTAGAAAATAAAACAGGCTTGGTGTAGCCTGACTATCTACAAGGCCCTTCACAAGCTCCAGGTCTCCGTCTGGGTGTCAAGCTACTCGTCGACGTCAACGTCTATGTAGAACCCATCAGCAGGGGCAGGGTTCTCCTCTGCAACAGTTATTAAGCAAACATGAGTACAAAGGTACTCAGCAAGTCTTACCACAGAACCTATCATACATGCAACATTATCAACAGGGGGCAGTGGAGTTTATAGCAGAAAGCCAGCTTTGACTCTTGGCTAACCTATACTACAACTCTCAACAGATTGCAAGATGTTATTACGAACACGAGTCCTCTATTCACCACAACAATACACTACCGAGGATCCTCTTCCGTCATCCTACGGAAGGGCCATCCACGGTACTCACACTTATCTTGAGGCTTTTAGTAGTATCCATCAACTCGTCTATGAACTGTAGGAGTAACCAAGTAGTCCGTACCGCGAACAATGGCTATTCGAATAGTTTGATAACCCTGCAGGGGTGTACTTCTTCACACACGCTTCCACCACTTATCGCCGTTTACTCGACGTGTACTCGGCAACCTTCAAGCGGAAGCCCAGCGAGGGTGTCGGCCACGACCTGACTAACTACTCAAGTCTCTCGTCCAGGTTTATCGCCTATTTGGGTTCCATCCGTGGGGAGATCCGGCCGGGGTGTCGCTCACGGCCCCAAACGATGTGTACAGGGTTCCCGAGTCACCAAACGGGCAACCGGTACACCGTGCCACGTACCTGTCGCATCACAACCCACCCCGAGGGTCAGCGCTGTGCACGACCTCCAGTAAACTATAAACACCAGAAACTAGTTGCAACTCCTGGACAGAGATCGAGGGTAATTAATAAGCCGAGAGGGTCAATTAAGGATCCCAATGTGTGGTAGTAGTTGTAACTTGAACCACACATACAGATCTCGGGTCCTAAGGACGATTCCAATGAAACAACCCACCATGTACTCCTAC
This sequence comes from Secale cereale, assembly GCA_902687465.1. Lineage (NCBI taxonomy): Eukaryota > Viridiplantae > Streptophyta > Magnoliopsida > Poales > Poaceae > Secale > Secale cereale. The sequence goes on from LR738713.1 coordinate 826,800,371, forward strand.
ATGGCCTTTCATCGATACCTTTACCAAGCGTATTCCACACTTCCTTCTCTTTATCGGTATGATCATTTCACTCTGATCCATCACCCAGATGAACCAGACCAACACAACTCTAAGCATAGCAGGCAACATAAACAAATAGCATGGTGGATCACACATCACATGGCTCAGTCAACTCCTACACATGCTAGTGGGTTTCAACTATTTACTGTGGCAATGACAGGTCATGCAAGGGATAGGGTTCAACTACCGCAGCAAGTAGCAGTTCACACGCTGTTGCCTTAATGCAGTAAAAGAGAGCAGGAGCGAGAAGACTAGGTTTGTATCGGAATGATCAATGATTGCTTGCCTGACAGAGTGGTTGTCGAGTACTGCTCTTCAACTGGATACGCAGCAGTATCCTCGGGAGCAGAACTGCGGTGCTAACGAGCTCGACGGAGAGGTCGGGGACGCGTTGTAGCTTCGTAAACGGCGGCGAGGTGCTCCGGCGATCCGAGGAAGGGGACGACGGCGTGGAGGCGTTGCAGGGCTTCCGGTGATCCGTGGCTCAGCAAGGAGGAAGAGGACGACGCGGCGCTCCTTCTGGACACACTCACGGGGCGAGGGGGTAGCTCTAGGTGCGGCAACGGCGAGCGGCGGCGACGGGCGGCTCGGTGATGGAGGAGGAGAGAGCCAGGGGAGGCGACGGGGACGAGGGGGAGAAGAGGGAGCGGTCGGGGCAGCTGCGTGGCGTCGCGGGGAGTCGTCCAGGCCGTCGAGATGCAGGCAGGCAGGGTGGAGGTGGCCGGACGCGTGCCGGCGCGCGGCGGCCACGCGCGCGTCCTTCTGGCGCGAGGAGGAAGGCGACAGAAGAGGCTGGTGGGCTGGGCCGGCCTGCTACAGGGCTGGGCCCGAGGTAAGTGCTTTCTCCCTTTTTCTTTTTCCTATTTTCTTTTCTGTTTCATTTGTTTTGCATCTTTGTTTAATTAATAAAAATGCTAGAACATTTTTATAACTCATGAAACTTGTCATGCCCACTGTATATAATATGAACAGTAGGGAACATTATAGTTCATGATTATTTGAGCATTTTAAAATACTTTAAAGTATTTAAATGCCCAAATACAAATACCATATGATTTAATCCAAAGGCCTTTGATGTCCTAGAAAATTGTGCACCATTTTTGGCAGAGGTTTAAGACCAAGGCAGAAATGATGAACATTTATGAAGGGCATTTTGGGTACATTGGAAAATATTTTATCAAACCCTAGTTGTTAGAAGAGGGGTGCTGGGGTTTCTGTCATTCCCATTTCAAGTTTCTTTGATAAGTAAACATGATGCACACTCTAGCTAGCCCTAATGCAAGTGCTAAACTAGGGATGTGACACATTACAACACGAAATTACAACTCGATACTACAACAACAAAGTATGACTCTATATGAATGCCTCCGGTGGTGTACCGGTATGTGCAATGAAACAAGAGTGACATGTATGAAAATTATGCATGGTGGCCTTGCCACAAATACGATGTCAACTACATGATCATGCAATGGTAATATGACAATATGATGCGTGTCATATAAACGGAACGATGGAAAGTTGCATGGCAATATATCTCGGAATGGCTATGGAAATGCCATGATAGGTAGGTATGGTGGCTGTTTTGAGGAACAATATGGTGGCTGTTTTGAGGAAAGATATATAGTGGGTTTATGGTACCGGCGAAAGTTGCACGGTACAAGAGAGGCTAGCAATGGTGGAAGGGTGAAAGTGCGTATAATCCATGGACTCGACATTAGTCATAAGAACTCATGTACTTATTGCAAAAATCTACGAGTCATCAAAACAAAGCAATCAACGCATGCTCCTAGGGGGAGGTTGGTAGGAGTTAACCATCGTGCGCCCCCGGCCTCCACACAAAGGTTGGCACTCTACAAATACCTCATGCTCTAACTTAGTCACACAACGGTTCACCATACGTGCATGCTACGGGAATCACTAACCTTAACACATGTATTTCTCAGTTTCATAATAACTCCACTAGAATGACTCTAATATCACTATCCTCATGTCTCAAAACAATTATCAAGCATCCAACATCTCATTCTATTCAATGCACTTGGTGTGATTTTTTTTACTACATTGACATTGGATGTTTATCATGTGAAGACTAGTTTCTTTAGCCTAAACACTTTACCATTCTGTTCTAATAGACTCTCAAATAGATATAAGTGAAGCATGAGAGTTCAACAATTTCTACAAAATATTACCACCACCATGCTCTAAAAGATATAAGTGAAGCACTAAAGCAAAAACTATTCAACTCAAAAGATATAAGTGATGCACTTAGAGTGTTCTAATAATTTCTAGGCCATTTTTAACTCTCTCAAATAGGTGTGTCCAGCAAGGATGATTGTGGCAAACTAAGAAGCAAAGACTCAAATTATACAAGACGCTCCAAGCAAAACACATAGCATATTGCGAATAAAAATATAGCTCCAAGTATAGTTACCGATGGATGAAGACGAAAGAGGAAATGCCTTCCCGGGGCATCCCCAAGCTTAGGCTTTTGATTATATTGAACTTACTAGGGGTGTCATGGGCATCCCCAAGCTTATGCCTTTGCTACTCCTTGTTCCATAGTCCATCAAAGCAATACTCAAAACTTGAAAACTTCACAACACAAAACTTAGACAAAAATTCTCGTGAGCTCCGTTAGTAAGAGAAAACAAACCACTACTCAAAGGTACAACAATGAATTCATTCTTTGTTTATATTGGTGTTAAAACTACTGTACTCCAAGTTCTCTATGGTTCATATCCTCCAATATTACTCATAGATGCATCGGAATAAGCAAACAACACACGAAAAACAGAATCTGTCAAAAACAGAACAGTCTGTAGTAATCTGCAGGGTTCGCCTACTTTCGGAACTCCAAAAAATTCAAACTAAACTGGTAAATTTGCTAAATTTTTCTACCAATCAGCAGCAAAAGGAATCAACTAAAAAGCACGCTCCAGTAAAATCCCACGACTACTTTAGTGAGCGCTAACGATTCTGTTTTTCACAGCAAGATCATATAAACTTCACACCAGTCTTACCAAAGGTTCTACTTGGCACAAACACTAAACAAAACATGAAACCACATCTAATCAGAGGCTAGATGCAATATTTATTCCCTAACAGCAACAAAAGCAAAAAACATAAAATTGGGTTGCCTCCCAACAAGCGTTATCGTTTTACGCCCCTAGCTAGGCACGATACAAGATAGATCTAGGTATTGCCATCTTTGGTCTTCAACCTTTTAATGGTGTCATTCTCGAATCCGGGAGGTTCTTTGCGTTTCCCTTCATATTCAGAAATCTTAAGATCTAAAGCATCCAGCCGCTTATTGCAAAGAGTAATCAACATATTCATGCGGTGGAGATTCCCACTAACACTCTTAAGAGGTTCAAGAGATTTTTGTAATATTTTCGTTACTTCGCAAATTTTCTCAAAAACTTGCGTCCCTTCCGGGATTGAGTTTTACTCCTTTTGGGGAGGTAGTGTTCCCACTATTCCCTCTATGATTTCATGCGCGAAACTAGGATCAACTTCGATAAAAATTCCTTTGGCAACGCAGTCCAAGAGTTGTCTATGAGACATATTCAAACCAACATAAAAATTGCGAAGCAAGATTCTAAAATTCACTTCTAAGGTGCACTTACGATAAGATTCCATCATCCTAAACCAAGCATCTTTTAAGTTTTCTCCTTGCCTTTGCTTGAAGTGAAGTACTTCAAACTCGGGAGACAAAGGAGCGGATAAGGGGCTAGCCATAATGACAAGCAAGCAATCCAACACACACAAGCAAACAAAAAGCAAGCGAACGAAAAACACACGGCGGAAGAAGGGCAAATAAAATGGCAAGGGTGAAGTGGTGGAGAGGAAAACGAGAGGCAAATAAATGTAATGCGAAGGATAAGGGTTTGCGATAAGTACTTGGTATATGACTTCTGCGTAAGCCTCCCCGGCAACGGCGCCAGAAATTCTTCTTGCTACCTCTTGAGCTTGCGTTGTATTCCCTCGAAGAGGAAAGGGAGATGCAGCACAGTAGCGTAAGTATTTCCCTTAGTTTTTGAGAACCAAGGTATCAATCATATAGGAGACCACGCGCCAGTACCTCGCACATGCACAAACAAATAAAAAGTTCACAGCCAATGCGATAAGGGGTTGTCAATCCCTTTACGGTCACTTATGAGAGTGAGATCTGATAGAGATGATAGTTTATATTTTTGGTATTTTTGGTTTAATAAAATAGCAAATAAAAGCGGTAAAAGTAAAGTATATGTAGATTGATATGTTGAGAATAGACCCAGGGGCCATAGTTTTCTCTAGTGGCTTCTCTCATGATAGCGATATTCTACGGCGGGTAAACAAATTACTGTCGAGCAATTGATAGAAAAGCGAATAATTTTGAGACTATCTAGGCATGATCATTGTATATAGGCATCACCTTCGAGTCAAGTAGACCGACTCCTGCCTGCATCTACTACTATTACTCCACACATCGACCGCTATCCAGCATGCATCTAGTGTATTGAGTTCATACGAACAGAGTAACGCCTTAAGCAAGATGACATGATGTAGAGGGATAAACTCAAGCAATATGATGAAAACCCCATCTTTTTATCCTTGATGGCAACAATACAATACGTGCCTTGCTGCCCCTACTGTCACTGGGAAAGGACACCGCAAGATTGAACCCAAAGCCAAGCACTTCTCCCATTGCAAGAACTATAGATCTAGTAGGCCAAACCAAACCAATAATTCCAAGAGACTTGCAAGGATATTATGAGCACACATAAAAAGTTCAGAGAAGAACCAAATATCTTTCATAGATAACCTTGATCATAAACTCACAATTCACCGGATCTCAACAAACACACCGCAAAAAGAGATTACATCGAATAGATCTCCTCGAAGACCGAGGAGAACTTTGTATTGATATCCAGAGAGAGAGAGAGGAAGCCATCTAGATACTAGCTATGGACCCGAAGGTCTGTGGTAAACTACTCACAACTCATGGTGAGGGCGATGATGATGATGAAGGCCTCCGTGATGGATCCCCCTCCCGGAACAGGCTCCAAGATGGGATCTCCACGGGAACAGAAGCTACGGCTGTGGAATTAGGGTTTTCTCTCTACGTATGGAGTTTCTGGGGTATGTAGGTATATATAGGAAGAAGGAGGGCACCGGGGGCCACACGGGCCAGCCTCGAGGCAGGGGGGCGCGCCTTGGGAAGGGGGGCTCCCCCCACCCTCGAGGGCAGCCCAGATGTCCCCTGACTTGGTCCTGACGTTTCCCGTGCATGATTTTCTCCAAAAATATCTCTCGCGAAGGTTTCATTTCTTTTGGACTCCGTTTGATATTCCTTTTCTGCAAAACCCTGAAATAGGCAAAAAAACAGCAATCTGGACTGGGCCTTTGGGTTAGTAGGTTAGTCCCAAAAATGATATAAAAGTGAATGATAAAGCCCATTAAACATCCAAGACTTCATAAATAATAGCATGGAACAATCGAAAATTATAGATACGTTGGAGACGTATCATTAGTCATCGTATTTTTTACCCTATAAGCACGTATTTCAAAAGAACATTTAATATACTATGTTTGTTTCCTTTACCACTGCATATTGCGCAAATGTATTAATATTTTGGAATTGTGCAATACCTAAATATTGAACCAGGTTGATAACCCTGATATATGATTTATGTAGGGACAGTTGGATTTCACATATGCTGAGCTGAATGCATGTCCAGGAGGATAGCATGAAGATGTTGGACCTACGAAGATGCAGCATAACCAACCTCAAATAGTTTGAATGCTTTGACAGAGGACCATGAGCCTATTGCTGTGAAGGAAGCCCTGGCGGATCAACATGAAGAGACTGAAACTATCAAGGGTTGTGTAGCATATCACCATGAATAGGCTAAACCTGCCAAGGAGGCCTGAGCAGAATTTCATGAGGAGGCAGGAAATGGCACGGAGGCTGTGGTCGAGCAGCATAAAGAGCCGAAAGCTGGCAAGGAGGACCTGCCAGAGAAACCAGGAGACCTTGAGGTTGTCAAGAAGGCCCTAGCAAAGCAGCAGGAAGAACTTGAGCTATCAAGACGGCCCTTGCAGAGCAATAGCAAGAACTTGAATCTGTTAAGAAGGCCCTGCCAGTGCACAAGAATGAACTTGAAGGTTTCGAACTGGCCCTGGTAGACTACAATGAAGAAGTTGTAATGCCCTATTAGACTAAGTAAAGCTGTCATCAAGGCAATTCGACATCAGCAGGTTGTAGTTGAAATTGACAAGTGTCATATTTTGTTGTGCGATATTATGTCGGATGTTGCTCAATTTAATGTCACCAATTGTGTGATACTTTGTCCCATAGAGCAAATAATGAAATTTGTTACATTTTGGCAGCAAATTTAAATATAAACAAATTATTGGAGTCTACAATCAGTGACATATATGGATACACTCAATAGCGTATGGACCCACATGTAAGCAGCCACATCACCAATTTATGGACCCATAAGTCAGCGATGTCGACCTTTCAAAACTGTTGCCCGACTTATTACTGACGGAACCGCCAGTGATAAAACCTTGGCTCGGCCCAGGTGTAAGATGGCACATCAGCAAATTATGGGCCCGTATGTCAGAACCATTCATTGGTCAAACATTGTTCTTCGGTGGTTAGTGTCGGATGTATCGTCACCGAAAACTACGATGAGGGACGGTTGTTAGTACATGGTGACGGTTCTAGTGACTATTTTTGCCCATCGCAAAGGACAGGTTCAACGATATTTTTGGGTTCGTCACCTGACATACAATCTTACGAGACGAAAAAAGTGGTACAGTCAAGATTTTATTTTCCATGACGGTGCTTCGATGACAGTGGGGCGACGGCCGGAAAATGTCACGGGGGTATTTTTGGTGACAAAAAAGGGTTATACATCACACAAGTGAAACATCACAAAATAGAGCAAATTATGTAGTGAACCCATGGTTCTCTTTCTCTAACATGCTTCCTAGCAATAAAATCTATGTTATCATATATTTTATTCTCATGTTCTATTTCTACATCATCATTAGGCTCATTGTTATTATGAAGTGGATCATATTATCACTAGTATCATTAGCATTATAGTATTATGAGCACTAGGTATATGCTCATCACCTGACTGTGCCTCCGTATCAAAAATAGAAACATTACTAGAATTCTCAACCTATTTTTCTATAGTAGGTTCACTAGAAGATTGCAATTTTTCTCTACTTTTTTCTTCTTAAGTGAACTAGGTGGACTATCATTAATTCTCTGAGAATATTGTTCAGTTATTTTAGGATGACCTTGGGGATATATACGATCTTGAGTCATTTTATCACCTCTAGTCATCTTTCCCTAATAATAAAGCACATATTGACTTTGTTGGGTTCACCGTCACAATACGCTTCTTCCCGTGAATTTACGCTTTCAGATTGAATTTAATTTTAAAACATATACGCGAGACTTTGTCGGGTTCACCGTCACAATACGCTTCTTCCCGTAAATTTACGCTTTCAGTATGAATTTAAAACATATACACGAGGTGGTACTAATTAACAGCTAGCGTCTAAAATTCTGTCTGCAGCAGCCCACTTGGGCGTCACAGTCAATGGGCCAGAAAATATTCTATCTGCAGCAGCCCACTCGGGCGTCACAGTCAATGGGCTAAAAGTTTTGTTACAGGCCGGTACCTCACAAACTGCCCTGCCCTCCATTACGACTGCAGCAAAGGGAAAAAATTGAGATTCTAATTAATAGTCCCACCTTGCCCGTTCATACTAAATCCTAGCAACTTATATACATTTGATGTTTCCGGAGTCAACAAGCCAACAAAAGCAGCGAGGGGTCAGATATGATAAGGCAAGATGCCATGCATCACATTCGGTACTCGGGAGGATCAAAGAGGGAGAGGCATTGAAATTAAAAAGGGCGACGCTAGCACTACTAGGAAAAGGCCTATTAATGGCGCACCTAGTTTGGCCATTAATGGCGCATTAGGGGTGCGCCATTACTAGCACGCCATTAGTATACTTTACTAATGGCGCACCTCTGGTGCGCCATTAGTATCTGGTATACTAATGGCGCACCACAGATGCGCCATTAGTATGCACAGTGGTGCGCCATTAGTATGCCTCCCAGGGGCCATGTGTAGCCAGGTGCTTTGGCATACAAATGGCGCACTCTGCTATGATGCGCCATTAGTATGAATATTAGGTTTTTTTATTTTTTAATTTTCTGTTTTTTGCACAGGTTATGCATATATATAAATATAATTTCTCGTGGAGCCAACATATATGGTACGCACATCGAAACTATTAGAATCTACTCCCTCCGTTCCGATTTACTCGTCGTGGTTTTAGTTCAAATTTGAACTAAAACCACGACGAGTAAATCGGAACGGAGGGAGTATATAATAGCTCATAGAACAACTTAGCATCATGCATCATCGATCATAATAATAATAAAAACTCAACATTGGTATTAAATAATAAGTCTTACACATCATTATCGACCATACAACTTCTACTACGTAGCAATTTTCTAAGATAAAATGGCATAAAACAAGATGGCGTTTGTCTCTAAATCAATTAGATTTAAAGGGCCATTATGGAGAACGCAGATTATCTTGTCTCCATTTCTTGCCCTTCTCATTCTATTGCTTCCAAGTACCTCCTTACGAGTTTTCGTTATTTTTCGCCATTCTTTGATTCTCATTCCTTCATTTTTAGAAGAAATCCGATATGGACACGTGTGATTTGTAGGTTCACCTGGCAGAATGTTTAAAACTTGTAGTTGACCAGATTGAAACATGACAGGAGGCACACAGTCACTAGGGAGAATCTGTTGCAAAACATAGTAAGACTTCGTAGTTAGCATTGTAGTTCAGTTCGAGAAGAACTAATGCAAAACATGCACGAATGTCGTAATAGTAAAAAAATCTTACCATGGTATCTCCATTGATATTAACGTAGTTCAAGACGTGCACTAGTGGGACGTATTGACTATATTGTGGATCAATATTACGATATTGAATGTAATCCAGAAGAAAGGAATAAAAGAAGATGATCTGCTCTTTGTCCTTATAAGTACATTCTGAGCCAGGGGTGTAGTAGGTTCTGTCTAGCATCATCCTCACATTATTTGAATAATCAAAATAACCTATCAATGGAAATAAGTTGTCAACTATTTTGAAATAAACAATATAAATTACTAAATAACTATGCTTGATAAACTCACTTCTCGGTAGAATTGGAATCATATCGTCAACAAGGACCCAAATGTCCAAATCGTCTTCGGCGATGGAATCCGGATTACCAAGATCCATGGTGAGAAGCATACCCTCATAAAAACCATATATCTTGCAAAATGATTCCCAATTCTTGCAACCAAAAGTGGTTACGTTATCTGAATTGTACAAATCCACTTCTAAATCAACATTATGCATGGTCCTTAGTTGAATTTGCTTTGTCTCCGAAGTTTCATGATCTTCAAATCCCATCCTCTCCAAGACATAGCGTCTTGCATGACACGGGATAAACTAGTTGCATGTAAAAGAAGAAAATTAATTACTTACACGTTGAAGTAGCTAGAAATCGTGCTTAATTAATTACGAAACAAGACTTGTCGTTGCGTACCGTTTCGACATCGAAGGTCTCGTCGAGCTTAATACTGAAGTAACGACCGTCTACCTGGTGAGGCCTGTCGCACAGACCCCGGTCGTCACCGCACCAGGAGCACTCCGGGATCCTATCGTCGTCGGAAGACGACATTTCCTATGTTTCAAAGAGATTAAACTTTATAAATTAAAAATATATACCTAGACAAGCTAGCTGTGGCACCATCCTAGGCTCATTAGGACTAACATTGTCAACACTTTTGCACTAGTTCTGCTACATACCATCCTAGGCTTTTTAAGTTTCAACATTGCTACAGCATACAAACTTGAAGCGCTTGTGACTTTCAGCAGAACCTCACAATCTGATTACTATCCTCTCTATAAACTCATTTTAAACGAGTTCAAAAAGTGTAAGATCTTTATCCTAAAACACCACCAAAAAATTAGGGCATGGCATCTAATAAGCAATGTTTGGAAATACAGTAAGTTTAATCTATGCCTAGCCATCCCTTACAAGGATAGGTGGACATATTTCAGTTGTTTCAAACTTGAAACAGTAACATGTGATGACCAACTTCTTAAAAGTGCAGAGAACTAGTAACCAGTTGCAATTTTGCCATCATATTGTAGCAGACAGTATTGTGCCTGGCAGTATTACCACTATGTATAGCTTGGTCTTTGTGCATACATATAAATAACAATATAATTATAGTTCAGTATAACAATTCATTTCATCATGGTTCCGATATTGTCAATATTTGCAACATTGGGCTCTCATGAATGCACAAAGAAACTGGAAGAGAGAACGCATCCCTGTTATTGTGCAAGATTATAAAACAGGATAACTGCAAGTTAGTGGTTCATCCATACAAATTTACTGACATAGGACAATATTTCCTAGTACATCATGGACAGCATAACATGCTGGGGCAGGAGTTCGGGACAACAAAACACATAAAGAAGCCGCATTGTCAAAACAGCTCCGATACTTGGATCATACAGACAGCGACACTTATTTTCGGACGGAGGGAGTATCCTGCAGCCAGAATGGTGAAACCCACCCAGGCATATTAACGGCAAGTCCGATCAGCTCTTAACAGTATATCATCAATTATATATCATTAAATGACCCATTAATCAAACAGGGACTACCATTGAAGAGCAAGCTCGAATCTTAAAGGTATATCAGTATATCATCATCTTCATGAGAACAATAATCAGGAAACAGCAGATTTCCACTCTCACGCAGAATAGGTAGGGGGAAGAGCACGAGCTAGTTTAAGCAACCGGAGTTGGAGAAGACGAACATCCATCCATCAAGGATCCTTCCATTTAGGGGCTAATCAAATTTTGATCCAAGTGACCTAAATTTTGATCCAAGTGACCTAAATTTTGATCTCAACCGCGTACTTCAACGATAATGGCAGAAATACAAAAAAAATGACTTTGTGGTGGTGATTAGAGAGGAAGGAGGGAGGAGTGATGGCTACCTACGTATGGAGTGGTCGCCGGCGTAGCTCCGGGCGGCGGCGTTGCTGCAGAGTCGGGGGAGGCCGGGGCGTCGGGGGCGCGGGCGTCGAGGCCGGGGCGTCGGGGGCGCGGGCGGCGGCGGCGTAGCTCCGGGCGTCCGGGGCGTCGGGGGCGCGGGCGTCGAGGGCGTCGGCGGCGCGGCGCTCGGCTCAGCGGGGGTGGCGCGGGGGCGGCGGCGCGGCGCTGGAGGGAGAGAGAGGCGTCGGGGAGAGGGGGGAGATCTGGCGAGGGAGAGAGATGAGGGTGCGGCCGGTGGGGGGGATATGGATGGGGGAATACTAATGGCGCACTGCACCTCTGTGCGCCATAAGTATGTAGATTCTTATGGCGCACGTTCCCTAGGTGCGCCATTAGTATGTTTGGACAGGCGCGCTAGTTCAAAAAAAAACTTCTTGATACTAATGGCGCACTCTGGACATCGTGCGCCATTAGTAGTTCGAGCTCTAATGGCGTATCTGTTGCTGGTGCGCCATTACTATATTCTAATGGCGCACTACTTGTCCGGTGCGCCATTAGTATCAATTCCATCTATAGCCCTTTTCCTAGTAGTGTAGGCGCCGGCGCGCCGGCCGAACGGTTGGGCTGGTCGAGCCCTGGCCACCCCATGCAGCGTTAGATACCGTCAGATATGTTCCCCGCTCCATCCTCCTCACGAGTCGTTTTCCCATAGAAAAAATTGCAACGCTCCGAGCACCGCCGTCGGCCCACCATACCCCCGCGAGAAAACAGCCGAGCTTGAAGCACCACCGCGGCGTTCCTTGTCGCCGATCGGTGTCCTCACCGGCCATCGTCGTCGCCGGTTGCCTCCCTCATCCCCGGCTCCACCCATGCAACAAACCCTCTGGTTGCAGCTCCGCGTGGTGATGGTTGTAGCTCGATGGCGATGCAGCACCGCCATGCCGTCGGCCCGCAGCTCCCCGGTGTTCGCTGCTCGCACCATCTTCGGCAGGCCGTATCGGTTGAAGCTTTTTTCCATGTCGCTTGAAGCTTTTTTCACGATTGTTGAAGCTATTTTCACGGTTGGTAGCTTTTTCCCCATGGACATTGAAGCTTTTCATGGTTGAAGCGTTTTCACACGTCGATTGAAGCTTTTCCCGCACCGCTCCAAGAGTTGTTTCGTGGTTGAAGCTTTTTATCCATGATTTTTGCTGCAACGGGCAACGGGGAGAGCTACCACCAGCACCTGGTTTTGCTACAACCAGGAAGACGATGAAGTGTGGCCAGCGACGACACGTTGTGAATTTGCTACGACCGGAAGTGGAAAAGCTACCACCGGCGACCAAATTTGCTTCAACTGGTGTGCGGTGGTGTGGCCGGCGCGCGGTGGTGTGACGAGCGGCGACATGGGTGCAGCGGCGGCGCTGGGGGTCTTCTTGGGTATTCCCTGGAATATCCAAGATTTAGGCCAGAAAAAAATCAATATACTTATGTAATTCTGGCCCACAGTGCCCAGCGCCCCAGCCCAAACACGCAGCAAACCAGACGCACGTCTGGCTGTACGCGCGGGCAAGGAACCCATCGTAGCAGCACTGCATCATAGCTAATCGCTATCGACCGGCCCTCGCCCCCCGATTCCTCGCTTCCCCTCCCCCGAGTCCTCCCAAACCTAGCGGCCAGCACGGCGGCACCACGGCGGCGGCGGCGGCGGATCCAGGTCCGGTTGGCCCTCTCCTTCCCTCCCCTCCGGCCTCGGCTTATGGGCTCCGGTAGTCTGGCTCCGGCCCTCCCTGCCCCTCCCCAGCCGGCCCTCTGGCCTCTGCATCCGGTCCTTCTCCAGACTCCAGTTCTCCTCCTCCTCCGAGTCCAAGATCCGGCCGGCCTCCAGTGCTCTCTCAAGTCTCAACAGCTCCACTCCTCCAGCAGACCAGCACAACTCCGGTGCTTCACTAAGGTATTTTTTGGCTTTTGTCCTCTGTTTTTTAAGAAATATGAAGATTTGTTTGTAAATAGAAATTGTACTAAATGGGCATTGGAGTTTAAAGAAGAAGGATGTTTATGTGATGCATTTGATGCCACATTGCCACTGCCACTGATTTCTACTTTGTTTATGTGATTGTTATGTAGATGAAGAAGAAAGATGTTAGCTTGTTTGAATTGTGGGACAAATCTTCAAAGGCAAGGAAAATAAGTTCTACATCCACACCAACTGCTCTTTCCGTTGAGGTTGAGAGCAACCTATAGCTAGCACTAGTGCATACACATGATGAAGCTCCGCAACCGGAGAGGGAGAGAGGCTCCCCGTCCCCAATTGTAGAAGATGATGAAGCGGTTGATGAAGATGATGAACCAAGTCCCCAATTTGAAGCAGATTTGGCGGCTCTGGAGCGTGATCCTGGCAAGCGACTTCCCATATCTTCATATCATGTCAATGACCGCGATTTAGTTAGAAGGAGATACATTGACTTGGGAGCTTGTCAACCAAAGGGTCACAAATTTGAGATCAGAGATTTCAGTGGACATCCCCGTCGCTTTTGTCCTTCTTGGTTTAAGGATCACAAGCGGCTTGAGTATAGTGTGGAGAAAGAGGTCGCTTTCTGCTTTGTTTGCTATTTGTTCAAGGATAAAACAAAAAGGCCCGGTGGAGATTCATTTGTTAAGGGTTGGTTTAGAAACTGGAACATGAAAGCAAGATTGGCAAGGCATGTTGGTGATGTAAGTAGTGCTCACGCCGAAGCTCAAGAGAAGTATGATATGTTCACTACACCACAAACATCAATTCGGGAGTCTATTGCTTCAAACACCTCACAATACAAGGCTTTGTATAAACAGCGTTTGACATGGACACTCAAGTGTGTGAGATTTTTGTTGCGCCAAGGCTTGGCATTTAGAGGACATGATGAAAGTGAAGACTCGCTAAATAAAGGAAATTTCCTTGAGCTTCTCAATTGGCTAGCAAGAAATTTTGAAGAGGTTGATAGGGTTGTTCTCAAGAATGCTCCACAGAACTGCAAGATGACTCACCATGATATACAACAAGAGGTGATAAAATGTTGTGCACAAGAGACTACTAAACTAGTCGTTTAAGAACTTGATGGTGGTCATTTTGCAATACTTTCAGATGAGTCTAGTGATGTGTATCAGAATGAACAGTTGGCTATTTGCTTGCGTTTTGTTGATAAGAAAGGAAGGGCTGTTGTAAGATTTCTTGGTCTTGCTCATGTTGAAGATACTACCTCTTTGACACTAAAAGCTGTAATTCAGAAAATGCTTATGGACTACAATTTGACCTTTGCGATGGTTCGTGGGCAAGGATATGATGGAGCTAGTAACATGAGAGGTAATGTCAATGGCCTGAAAAAACTGATTATGGATGAGTCCCCTTCTGCCTACTATGTTCATTGTTTTGCCCATCAGCTACAGTTAACTCTTGTTGCTGTTGCTAAGGAGAGTGGTGATTGTACTTGGTTCTTTCAGCAGCTTGCACACTTGTTAAATGCTCTTGGCATGTCTTGTCAAAAGATGAGAATGCTTCGGATAGCTCAGGCTGAAGAACTCATTGATGCATTGGAATTGGAAGAAGTAGAAACGGGGAGTGGGCTGAATCAGGAAATGGGTTTGGGAAGGCCATGTGATACACGTTGGGGCTCTCACTTCAAAACTGTGAACCATGTCATCTCTATGTATGGTGCACTACGACGAGTCCTTCGCAAGATTGGAGACGAGTACCATGGTGCGGAGGCACAAGCGGCTCTATCCATAGAGACAATATTTCGATCATTTGAGTTTGTTTTCATGGCACACTTGATGCAAGAAATATTTGGATACACAGATGAGTTGTGTAGAGCTTTGCAAAAGCAAGACGAAGATATTGTTCATGCTATTGAGCTTGTTGCTGACACAAAGTATTACTTGGAGGCTTTGAGGACCGATGCTGGATGGGATGATTTTCTCACAAAGGTCACATCTTTTTGTACAAAGCATAAGATCAAAGTTGTTGATATGGAGGGTCCTTACTATCCCGCTGGCCGGCCTAGAAGGGGTTTATGTAATGGTCCGACCAATTACCACCGCTTCAAGGTTGATATGTTTGTGGGCGTCATTGATAGGCTAATCAGTGAGCTAAATGGAAGATTTGATGAGGTAAACACGGAGCTACTTTCTTGCATGGCAGCATTTTGTCCACTTCATCTATTTGTTGCTTATGACCAAGAGAAGTTAGTTAGGCTTGCTAAAAAGTTTTATGCTTCTGATTTTACAAGGGATGAACTGGCAAGGCTTCCATGGCAACTAAACATGTATATTACTAATGTGCGTAGAGATGAAAGCTTTCAAAACCTGAAAAATCTATGCCAGCTTTCAGTTATGCTTGTTGAGACAAACAAGCATGAACAATATCATATTGTTTACAAGCTTTTTAAGTTGGTATTGATTCTGCCAGTAGCTACTGCTAGTGTTGAAAGGGTATTCTCTTCAATGAGCTATGTGAAGAATAAACTAAGGAACAAAATGGGTGATGATTATTTGAACAATTGTTTGGTTACATTCGTTGAGAGAGAATTTTTCAATCAAGTGAAGGATGAAGATGTCATCAATCTGTTTCAAAAAGGCGACCGCAGAGTTATATTGTAAGAAGGATATCATCATTTTATCAATCAAAAGGTACTTATATATTCATGTCGTTATGGTCTGATACATTGAAATATTGCTATTGCCGTTATGCTAGTGTTGTTTTGTTCATATATTGCTACTGTTGTGTTGTTTGGTTTATATACTACATTTAGAGCAAAAAAAAATTGGATGAATACCCAGCCTTCATTTTCTGGAGCCGCCACTGCATGGGTGACCACGGCGACTAGAATTTGCTACAACCGATGCGCTTTTTTGCTACCACCGCGGTGACCACGTGCTACGAGCGGTGTAGCGACGAGGAGCTGTGACCTCGATGACGGTCGTTGGAACCCGCGATCTAACTCGCAGATGCTGCAACCGCCGGGGAAAAAAGATTCAACCCTGATGGAAAAAGCTTCAACCGTCAGGGACATAAAATGCATGCTTCCAGCCGGCGAACGCGAGCTGCGAATGGGCGCGAGGGCGCGCACATGGCGGAGGGTGCCGGCGTTATAATCGGAGACGTGCATGCTGGCGGTGGTGGCGGGGCTGATACCTGATGGTGCTGATGTCTCTTGACGTCCGCTTCGTAAGGGAGAAGATAAGGGAGAAAAAACTATTGGAAAAAAGCGCTCCCGTCGCCAGTTGCGTACTCGCACGATCAAGCGATCGAACGTCCCGCGCGCGTCCGGCCGAAAGTTTGGCCAGCGTGCCGGGTGTAAATGCTTACCAATTAAAAAAGCATCATGGATGCCCGGCTGACGGATTGGATTTCCGGCGGCGCACGGATGTGGTACGAGCTCGCCATGGCCCGCTGGGGAGGGGCCGCAGTGGAGAGCCGGGAGCCGGCGGCGTGCGGGGAAGCGAGGAGGAGGTTCCGGAAGAAAGGGTTCGCTTTCAGCCGACGATAATAACGTGTGGGCCGTGGAGCGCCAGCTAGGCTGCTGATTTCTACTACTACCTAGCCAACGTGTTAGCTCTCAAAAGAGAAAACACGTGCACGGTGCACCCATGTTGAGTTTTCCTCCTTTCAACTCTGAGACGTTAGCTAGCGAGGGTGTCACCAAATATCTCCAAGATTTATATTTTTAGGAAATCTCCTAAACGTGTTTTTTAACACACGCAAGCATTCATATACACGCGCATACACTCACCTCTATGAACGCACACCCTACCCTTATGAGCACCTCCGTAAGATTGAGCCGGCATATCATCTGGAAATATTAATTGTTTGAAAAAAATAACCAAAATTGTTTCACCAATGTTTGTTCTGCTATATTTTTTGATCATTTGTGAAGTTTAAGTGGTATTTTTTTCAATTTTTTAAGCATTTGTTTATTTATTTTATATACCCGGTGCAACGCACGGGCCCTTTTGCTATTTTTCTCTACTCTTTACCTACCTCTTTACCTAATAATAAAGCAAATTGGATTTCTGGTCGTCCGTCATGGCATTTTTCATAAAAGTCCCTCTATCTCAAGCATATCTATGAAAAATGTCGTAGGGGAAAACAACAGATTTCTCATCGCGAGAGTGAGAGAAAGCGAGAGACAGTGAGTGAGAGAGAGGGGGAGGGAGAGAGTGACGCCTCAGAATTAACCATATTCTGCGTTTAAAAGATAATAATAAAGTCCGTCCATCAAGGCATTTTTCAGAAAAGTCCCTCTATCTCAGAGAATTCAACCCGCAGTCTTGTTTTAAGTTAAAACGAATCGTTTTTTGGTATTTTAAACAAACGTCCCTCTGTTTTTCTGAAATCAACCCGCAGTCCGGATTTAAGTCACACCCAAACCTTTATTTTACATTTTTCAAACCCCCCCCCCCTGATGTTTTAGGTAATTCATCTGCGGATAATATTTAAGTGAAAGAAATGATTTTTTAAATCATCCATATCTTTTAAACTGTAACTTCGATTTGAACATGTTATATATGAAATCTGATTAGAAAAAATATGTAGAATATGAATATGAGATTATTTTAACCTGTTAAGTATTTTTAAATATTATTTTAGAAGATGTTAAAGTTAAACAAATGATTTTCTAAATTATTCGTATCTTTTAAACCGTAACTCCGATTTTAACATGTTATATATGCAATTTGATTAGAAAAAGTGTGAAATATGAATATGACGTTAATTTTACCTGTTGATTATTTTTTAGATATTATTTTGGAAGCAAACTTATAATCTATATCGCACGATCCGTTTTTTCTTTCGTACCCGCGGCGATTCTGTTAATTATTTTTTAAATATTACTTTGGAAGCAAACTTATAATCTATAGCGCACGATCCATTTTTCTTTCGTACCCGCGGCGATTCCGATTGCAAATAAACACCCACTATAACCATATAGGGAAAAGAAAACATCGATAACTACACATGCATACCTCTGAAAATGTCGTAGAAGAAAACAATAGATTTATAACCACATTCAAACGTGTTTTGATTTGTGTGAACACTAAGTCCACCGCTGGCGAGGGTGAGAAGAAGGATAAGCGGCAACACAAATATGATGCCTCGCTAAAATAAAGGAGATGGACCTATTTGTGGTCTTGAGTGATAGTTGTTGTGTTAAGAATGTGTGTTGTGCTTTTTCTCCCGTTGCAACGCACGGGCTCTTTTACTAGTTACTCTAAATCATGATTATTAAGTTTATTATGCATCTCGTTAAACAAATGATTTGTGATCTAGAGACTTGTTCAAGCTGAGTGTGAACCATGGAATAGTGCTTGCGTAAGCCCTTAATATCATTAGAAATTCTAGCAAGCACATCACTCAAGCGTCCAATCGTAATAGAATCACGTTCCAGTTGATCACTTAGTTGCATATTAAAGTTTTCTTGTTTAACAATGAAATTATCAAATATTGTATGGAATATCACCGCCATCGAACCTATAAAGAGAATTTACTTCTACTACATGTGTCGGGTGTTGAGTCCGTGTATTTCTTCAATAGGTGGTAGATTCTTAACATTTTCAGCTTTAATACATGTCTCTTTCATAGATTTCTTAGCTTTTTGCATATCTTTTCGACGGATGAATAGAATACCTCTTTTCTTTCGAGTTGGCTTAGGGGGTGGTTCAGGAAGTGTCCAATCATTGATATTTCTCAATAAGTTATTCAATAATTACTGAGCTTATTCAACCGTTCTTTCCCTAAAAACACAACCAGCACAAGTATCTAGGTAGTCCCTGGAAGAACTAGTTGGTCCATTATAAAATATATCAAGTATTTCATTTTTTTTCTTGAGAGGATGATCAGGAAAAGCATTTAATAGTTGGAGAAGCCACCCCCAAGCTCGAGGGAGACATTCTTCCTCAAGTTGCACAAAATTATATATTTTTTGTAGGGCAGCTTGTTTCTAATGAGCAGGAAAATATTTTCCAGAGAAGTAGTAAGTCGTATCCTGGAGACTGCACACACAACGAGGAGCGAGATTATTAAATCAATTTTTCGCATCACACTTTAATGAGAAAGGAAACAACTTAAGGATATAGTAATAACATATCTTTTCCTCTTGAGATAATAAGGTGGAATTTCATTTAAGTTGGTAATATGTGCAATAACAGTTTCAGATTCATAGCCATGAAAAGTATCATATTCTACCAAAGTAATAAGTTCAGTATCAACAGAGAATTCATAATCCTTACCAGTAACAAAGATAGGAGAGGTTGCAAACTTAGGATCACATTTCATCATTTGGTTCATAGTTTTTTCTTTAAGCTTATTCATTAAATCAAGAAGATCCTCCCTATTTTCACAGGCAAGTAAGTCCCTAACAATCTGCTCATAAATAGTGTAACCATCGGGTAGATCAATCATTTTAGTTCGAACATGGGTGCTAGGTGTAGTAGGTGATTCATAATTTTTCAGTAATTTAAGTTTCTTTAGCTTTAGCAATATGAGCATTGCTACTTGTGAACCACGTCAGTAAATTCCCCGAAGAGGAGGGGATGATGCAGCACAACGACGGTAAGTATTTCCCTCAGTTATGAAACCAAGGTTATCAATCCAGTAGGAGAACCAAGCAAGCTATGTAGACATCACCTGGACACAAACAACAAATCCTCCCAACCCGACGCGTAGAGGGGTTGTAAATCCCTCTTGGTAAAGTAATATGATAAATAGATAGATTGATAGATGGAAATAAAATAAAAGCAAATAAAACTCAGCGAGATATTTTTGGGTTTTTGATAATATAGATCTGAAACAAAAGAAGTAAATAAATTGGAAACACAAATAGCAATATAGATCTGAAAGTATATGATGAGAAATAGACTCGTGGGCCGTAGATTTCACTAGTGGCTTCTCTCGAGAAAATAGCATACGGTGGGTAAAAAATTGCCGTTGGGCAATTGATAGAAAAGAAAATTATTATTATGATATCCAAGACGATGATCATGTATATAGGCATCATGTCCAAGATTAGTAGACCGACTCCTGCGTGCATCTACTACTATTACTCCACACATCGACCGCTATCCAGCATGCATCTAGTGTATTAAGTTCATGGGAAAACAAAGTAATACCTTTAGAACGATGACATGATGTAGATAAAATCTATTCATGTAGGAATAGACCCCATCTTTTTATCCTTAATAGAAACAATACATGTGTGTCATGTCTCCTTCTGTCACTGAGATTGACCACCGCAAGATCGAACCCATTACAAAGCACCTCTTCCCATTGCAAGATAAATCAATCGAGTTGGCCAAAGAAAACCGAAATATCGAAGAAGAAATATGAGGCTATAATAATCATGTATGGATATGAATAGGTCTCACTATAAACTCATAATTCATCAGATCCCAACAAACACACCGCAAGAGAGTTACATCAAAAAGATCTCCAAAGAGAACATTGTATTGAAGATCAAAAAGAGAGAAGAATCCATCTAGCTAGTACATACCGACCCGTAGGTCTGAGCTAAACTACTCACGCACCATCGTAGGAGCGCCAATGAGGATGATGAACCCCTTCGTGATTGTGTTCCTCTCCGGCGGAGTGCCGGAAAAGGGCTCTAGATTGGATCTCGTGGTTGTGGAACTTGCGGCGGCTGAAACAATTTTTCGTCGACTCCCTGAGGGTTTCTGGAATATTGTGGTACTTATAGAGTTGGAGTTAGGTCGGGGGGTGCCTATGGCTCCACTACCCACCAGGGCGCTAGGGGCCTGGGGCGCGCCCTGGTGTCTAGTGGGCCCCACGGGCCTCCGTCGTGTGCTTCTTTGACACTCTTGATGTCTTTTGGGCAGAAAAAATCTCCAAAAAGTTTAGTGGCATTTGGACTCTGTTTGATATTGATTTTCTGCGATGTAAAAAACAAGCAAAAACAACGACTGGCACTGGGCACTATGTCAATAGGTTGGTCCCAAAAATGATATAAAGTTGCTAGAAAATGATTATAAAACATCCAATAAGGATATTATAACAACATGGAACAATAAAAATGATAGATACGTTGGAGACGTATCAAGCATCATGTAATCCACTAATCCGTACAGATTTATCAAGCAAAGTAGAAGCATCTCCTGCACACCATCAATAGCCGAATTATTTTCAATTACTTGCGACATATCAGATTGAATAGCAGGTGGTGGTGTCGCAAGCTGACTTAAAACAGATGGTGAATCAAGTGTTGACCGAGATGATAGTTCATTACCTCCCCTCGTCTTAGAGGGCATGGTCTTGGTTCTTGAGTGTTTCAAGTTCTTCCTAATGTAAATAAATTGCAGTAGATATTTAACTACCAAGTGAAATTACTAAATAGAGCTATGCTCCCAGGCAACAACGCTGAAAAATAGTCATGATGACCCACAAGTATAGGGGATTACAACATACTTCGAGGGTAGTATTTGAACCAAATTTATTGATTCTACACAAGGAAAGCCAAAGAATATTTATGAGCCTTAGTAGTTGAGTTGTCAATTCAACCACACCTGAGAAGCAAACTCTTGTAGCAATTTATCAGTAGCACCATGATATGATGGTTTTGATAGCAATACTAATAGTAACAGTAGCAGTTTTGTAACAAGTGTAGCAGTAGCAACACATTGGTATCTTAGCAAATACAATATGAGCAAAGCGTGGGCATTGTAACAAGTGTAGCAGTAGCAACACATTGGTATCTTAGCAAATACAATATGAGCAAAGCGATGCATCTTAGCCCCAATGGCCACCCGCGAGGTAGCGCACGGTGTGGACTGGGTTCTGGCACGACGGCATGTCCGTTTTTAAATGACGGGACAAGCAGAAACTTTTTCAGCCTGGCTCCATTCATCTCTACTCCTAATGGAGCAGTTGGTAGTCTTTGTTCCAGGTTTTTTTTCGTCCCACCTCGTCTGGTTTTTTTTCAACCGGTTTTTTTCGTCACATCATCCCTACCCCCACCCCACCCCACTCACCACACGCAGTCAAAACAAAACACCTCGCAAAACGCAAAAAAAAGCAGTTCTATCGATCCCTTCGAGAACCACGCAATTAATACAAACCCAATCATTTCCTAGAAAAAATGCAGACGCAATCAATTCATGCATGTATCTCCACCGATTTTCTCCCCCTCATGATTTTCTATTTAAATTGGTTTTGATCTGACCGAACAAACCAGTATCAATCTTTGGTAACACATGAATTCTCATATGGTAATCAATGTCTTATTTGGCAACGCATAATGCAATCAATTCACATCAATCATGGACATATTCTTCTCTTCCTTATATTGGTTTATTTTCTTCCTTTTTTGCTTATTCATTTCTCTCTCTATATATATCTTTCCCTTCCATTGTTTGCTGCGCTAGGATAGGATACGCAAGACCCTACGTGCGCCGCTGCTGGGCCCCGCTCGCACCGCGCCGGTAGACCTCCACGGCTCCACCCTCTCTAGGAGAAGAGGCCGGAGCACCATGACCAGGGAAGATCATCGCGTTGTCAAGTACTCGCCTCAAGTTTACGCCACACACTCGAGACCCAGATCCATGTCGCCTCTGCGCACCTACGTCGAGTGCTACCGCTGAGCCTTTTTCTCGACGTCATCGCCTGACCATCACTGCCGAACCAGGCCTCCCCACAAGCCTCCTGCCCTTCTCCATTTCAGCGTAGAACCATCACCAAGCCTTTTTCATCATCGAGTCACCTGGAGACGGGAAGCAGGAAGATGTCGCGGGAGGTCGTGCATCTTTTCCGAAGGACGGAGGTTGGCCAGACCACACACTCCCGGGCAAATGGCTCGATCGTCAACTACTACAAGGAGGCGGCCACTTGTGATTTATAAATGTCTTCATGTTTATAATTTTTAGTTAATTTTCTTGTGTGCTAGATTGCCGTATCTGATGTATTTTTGCCTTGATATAGTTACAGGGATCTTCAAGGGGCAATGCCCTGATGGCAAGCAAACATGCATGATGCAGATATGTACTTTACTTGCTCCCATGAATATATTTTGTCTTATTTCTCATGTAAATCAGACGCTCAATACAATGAGGCCATGCTTGTGCATCATCACTAATAACAATCATTGTGGCCATGTATGTGATTTAAGAACGATATTTGGGACAATATTTGTGTGAGTATAATTTCAAAGAAGGATTGATGATGTTATTTCTTTCATGTGCGGTAACTCGGAGTTAAGATTACACATAAACCAAGAGTCGGGAAGAGATAAATAGATTATTCATTTGAGCTATATGTATCTATATTCCCGTGGCAACACACGGGCAATTTCCTATCACTTAAGAAAGACCATGGCTAATGAGAAACTCAGTAAACAACATGAAGTTCCATCCAATTGAATCTCGAACTTGCCTCTCTGTCGACAGAGAAAATAAAAAACAAGGGTTAAGCCTAGCTGCAATTAATTGATACTTGATGAAGAAGCTGGTAATACTTTCAGGCACAGGTGATATCTTTTAGATAGCTGATATAGAAGTTGACATCTTTTATATAGCATTTTCTTAAGCTCCTGCATTTTGAGATCTTTTATATAGAAGCTTCCTTGGGGAGGGGACAAATCAAAAATGCAAAATTTGTTATCACACTGTAACCGGCCACACAATAACCAATACTACAAGAAAGAGTCAGCAGGAATCAGCAGCAGAATACACAAGATAGAAAAATAAAATTGCATCAGATAACCCAGCTAGCTCGGGCTTACCATCACCTGTCAAGGTAGCAGCTGCTGAGACGGTCGATGGGGATGTCGATGTCGCCGGCACGGGGGCATTCCGCTTTCTTTGCCAGCTGCTGCAACGGGAGGCAGGCCACGACGGCGCGTGCTTTGAGCCGGATGAGAGCACTGTCGTGTGTCTGGCCGGTGGCAGCGTTGGGGACTTGGGGACGAACGGTCAGCACACGCCATGCCGCAGAGTTATGGAGCAGTCGTCGCTCCTGGCCGTGGCTGTGAGGCCGGGTCACGGCGCCGCGGCTCATCAGGGAAGAGGAAACCACATCAGGGAGGAAATTAAAGGAAGAAGAAGAGGAGGAGAGGAGGCGGATCAAGTTAAATTAGAAGAGAAGGAGAGGGGGCGGATCAAGAAGGGGAGCGGCGTACCGGAGCTGCTGGCGATGCAGATCGAGCCATCGCGCTTCGGATCCACCTGCTACCTCGCCGGAGACGAACACCGCCGCGGATGTGAGGGGAACGAGACCGGATCGAGCCCCCGCGCCCGTGTCAGTAAGCTCGCTGATTCCATCCCCATTGGTCGCGCCGCACACAGCTCGTCGGAGCCCCTAGCCGCGCCGATGCGATGGTCGGTGGGCGGAGTCGCATGGCCGACGCGCGCGGTGATGCAGCGGGGGGAGGGAAGATGGCCGAGATGTTGGAGTGAGTGGAGAAGAGAGGTGAATGAGCCACAAGACCGGCCGCGGCATGGGACTGATGTGGTAGTCGGCGGGCGGAGTCACGCGGTTGCGGGCTCGGCAACTCGCGCGACGATGCGGCGGGGGGAGGGGAGAGGGCGAGGGGTGGCGGGTGAGTGGAGAGGATCGGTGAGTGAGCCCCAAGATATGACGCGGCATGGGACAGATCCGGCGGTCGGCGGGCGGAGTCGCGCGGGCGCCGGCTCGTCGAGGCACGCGGCGATGCGGCGGGGGAGGGGAAAGTGCAAGAGGAAGTGAGTGAGTGGAGGGGAGAGTGCTGAGTGAGTGGGGTTAGGGTTGTGATGCGGTGGGGGGAGGAGAAAAGCGAGGGGTGGCTAGTGAGCCCAGAGGCCAACGTGCCAGGTGGGATGTCGAACCGGCCGTGAGGCAACTTTGTCGTGCCTGGGCTGGGAAGGCCAGCACGCGTGCCTGGCCGGGAATTAGGCCTGTGTAATCCTGGCTGGGTCGTGCCGTGTCGGGCCGGCCCATTTGTCCAGGTATACTGTAATCCCTTCAAAAATATAATGTGGATAAGGTAATTTCTTTTATAGTTATTTTTTAGGGGGCTAAGTTTGGGTGCTGGTTGGGCTGTGGTGAATAGCTAATTTGGGCCTTGTGTGCAAATTTTGCTCAACGATAGAAATGCTAGACTCGCATGTGTAGGAATTTATGATAAAAAGACATAGATATTAAAAGTATACATACCTCACAGAAATAATAAAAGTATATATTTTTTATACCTACCTTTCATATACTAAGGGTATGACAATAAAATTGAGAGAAAAAATATATACACTTGGTTGAAGAAGATTTGTTTGCATGTTTTTTTTTCTTTAGTTGGACAATTTTCCATGGCCTATATTTAAATAATTTTCATATGATTATTTACTTATATATGAATATTACAGTTTGTTGTTTTCCCCGAATTTTGTGTTACTACAATTATTTAATCAACATATTTTCCTAATAATGTCAAATGTGTTTTTATAGAGAAAATAGTTGTGTTAGTTTCACTTTTATTTTTTTCAGATATTATATATGATTATATTATGTAGTAGAAAATATCATTTATATTTCATCATATATATATTTCACAGACCCTCCTATACACTACATGGATCAAAGATTTTGTGTAAGTTATCGTAACTCTGCATTCTATGTGGCATTAGTATTAACATGCTGAAGCAATATTTAGTTTTTTACTTAGTCCATGATGCTAGAGTCAACAAGATGTCAGAAGTTTTGCGAGAAGGAAACTATCCAGACGTTGGCAACATTATTTGATAGTTGGCCTGGGATGGACAACAACATCTCATCGTGCAACATGGTAAGTAAAGTACTTTGTCTATTGTTATCATGGTTTATTGTTGTTTCTAATAGCTCCACTTGTAGATTTATCTTCCCTATGCATTCATCGGTCGATACATCATATACGTGATCGACAAAGAGGCATGTCGGATATATATTATGGACCCTATTCAAACATCACAATCGTCAGAGGGTAAAAATTTGGGGCATGCACTGAAATTAAAAACTTTTGCAATGGATTTCAAAGAAGCCCTCGAAATAAAGCTGTCTGGTTGGAATTCTGATATTTCTAAATGCAACATTTATTTCCATTTGGTATTCCAACGAGTATAGATGGGTAATGAATTCATAATAAAATAAACATTTATTTTTGCTATCACTATATTTTTTACATTATTAATTTAAAATATTGCTGGAATGTGTCTGGCTATTTTGTTTTTCATTTTATGCTCTGGTGGAACGGTACAGAATTGATCAAGCCGGTTTGCGCGGTGAGTATTGTCCGTTACATGTTTTAAGACCTTCGGCGTGAAATTTGCATACTAACTACATATATCGTTTGTGCAGGATGGGTATGAGTTGAGGAAGCAGTTTTTATTATACCTGCTAAAACACCGTGGGAATGAAGCTAAAGACAATTTTCCTAATATTTTTAAAGAATTTCTTATGCGCATCATCTAGATATTGATAATTTTGTAATAGATGTTTAGCTGGAACATCGCTCAGTTTGTTACATGGACATGTGGTTAGTCTTTCTTTTTGTTATCAATTTTCATTGCAAAATGGACTTCAATTATTCAGTAATTGTGTTTGTGTTATATTGTTTGTGCATGTGAAATTTAACATGTAACTCTTGTAAACTTTTTCAAGAGCTCGTGGCAACGCACGGGCACTCTACTAGTTTATTAAATGTTTGACAGGACATGAAGGCACCCATCATCTTTTAAATGCAACATGCAGACCATCCTTTATCCACCCCGCAGCTCTAATTCTTGCGACTTTGTTCGTCTGCATAGCTAGCTGAACCCAACCATGGAGATATGTAGCTTTTTTTGAAAAAAAACATAGAGATGTAGAATAGTTCACTAACTCCTCCAACACCAATATTTTGAATGGCTATCAGGAAAGTTTGATTCCATTGCGACCTAGCTTGTCCTGTTGGTTCTTCAAGTGGTAGGTTGACGATGGGTCTACACTGCAGTTTTGCATGTGAGGAGCGAGATAACAACTAACGAGCAGGAATTGCACTTAGTGACAAATTCTTGCATGCACTTGCCATGCAGAAGATAACGATGTGCAGCTAATAGGGATTAGGTTTTCCAGAAAGTGTCATGGTTTCCTTTATTATTATTCTCCAAATGGATTTTTTTAACGGGAATAAATCTCCTACTACCAACAGCCATTTAATTGATCACAAAGGAAAATTAATACCGGCCTACACCCCATCAATCCACCCACGACTGTCATGCAGCCCATCAGGACACCCGAGAAGTATTAATTGCTGCATTTGTGTGGAGAAAACAAGTTTATAATCGAAACAAAACATAAGCGTCAATGAGACTTGCGCAGGGTAGCTAAGCAAACGCATAAGCCACACAGTACTCACTACTCATAGTGTTCCAGGAAGCACAAGATGAAGAAGGATCAAGCGGTAACCAAATAAACAAAAGAAGCATAATAGGGCCCAGCTTGAAGCAATCAAATAAACAAAAGAAGGATCAAGTAGAATCTCGATAGGCTAACCTGTTAACATCTATTTCCGCTGGAGCTATCTCCTCTTGTTATACGAACACAAAATGAGCTTTAGCAAAACAAACCACAGCAAAAACGGAAGGTCCGCACTTATTAAGTGTCATTCAAGACGTACAGGTGAGTCGGACACGTTTAAATGTCAACCAGTGCCTAGACTACCAGTTCATTTAAGATGCCTATCACATATGCGTATTCATCAAATTAACTCATTGTATCATTTTGGTATTCAGTAATTCGTTATATTAAGTGCTAATCTCGCAGCATGCATGGACTGCCCAGATTTCATCCTCGCGTGGCACCATGTTCCAAAAATCCGCGTCGTCCAAAACATGAGCAAAAATATTTGAAAAAGTAGATACGTTGCACACGTATCATGGTGAAATTCATGGCGGGCGCCTACAGTGACTTGATTGCCTATAGCGTCGACCTTTATGGTGCACACAGGTGGCATGGTCACACGTCAACTCTTGTTCATGCCCATTCTTCCCAATGTTCAGGCCTACCAATGCTCTTGTTTTTTGGGGTTAGGGAATCTCCAATGCTGACTCCTAAAACGGTCATTGTATCCGTCCGCCGACCACGGGAGGGTCCGCAGACACAGTTGCGGGAGCCGGCCATCCAACACCATCCCCTAAATGTCCGACTGTATGGTTAATTTAAAATTCAAATTTGCCCGATCACATAGCGCACGTCAGATCACCCCGGTGCCGGGTCACATCCCCCGATCATTACCAAAAAGGGCAAGTATGCATAGTTTTTATATGCCTGATCACAAAAGAATATCAGTCCGTCAGTCCATGCAGAATTTGGATTTTCTAACCACCCGGACCGGAAATCCGACCCTCCACGCTTAATCTGCTATCACCGCCTCTGTCTCCTTCTCGCCGTGTCGTCCGCCTCCTTCTCCGCCTCTTCCTCCACCTTCTGCTGCTTCAACATCTTAAAATGGATGGGTTGCATAATCATCCTTGCATCGTCATCTAAATCCTCCATCTTCAAGTTAAACATCTTCACATCCTCTGAATTGGATGCGATCT
This sequence comes from Secale cereale, assembly GCA_902687465.1. Classification (NCBI taxonomy): domain Eukaryota; kingdom Viridiplantae; phylum Streptophyta; class Magnoliopsida; order Poales; family Poaceae; genus Secale; species Secale cereale. The sequence goes on from LR738713.1 coordinate 826,829,065, forward strand.
CAACCTTCTTCTCTTCGTGCATGGTATTCTTCTGTTCGAGTTTGAGCTTCTTCTTGGTCGCCGCCATCAACATGTTAAACATCTCTGCCCTTTTTACTCCTTGGCGTCGGAATGCTTGAAGTATTCCTCCTCCTTCTTCGACAAGACGTCCTCAAACCTTTCTGTCATGTTGGCCGCCGTCCCTTCTCGCTTTGCCCTCTCCTTCTCACACTTCTTTCCCCGAAACCCTATTCTAACCTACTTAGGTGGTTCTTTTGTTCGGTTGGTTGGATCACCATTCTCTTCCTCGATGCCAAGATTTCTCCTCTACCTTTGTTCTTTGGGTCGGCAGCAAATTCATCTAGATCATTGTCGCCGTCCTCCTCCTCCTTCTCTTGCTATCCAGCGGCCCAATCTTGCTGATGTGTGTCCATTCATGGCTGGGTGTACGTGCCGGACTAGGTGTAGCCTGGTTGTATCCCGGCTGCGAGGTCGATTGGGTGTATAAGAGAGCCTGGGTGGGCTCCAAGAAATCCACCTACCCATCCTCATAGAAACCTCCTCCTTCGCCTCCTTCTCAACATCTCCAATGTTTGCATCATCGTATGTCGGCTCGCCACTTTAGGCATATCAACGAACGGTGTGCGGGCACCCAGCTGCTCCAAGCACGGCGCCCGCATCCTGACAAGCTGTGGCGATGGAAACTCCGAGGAAAGCAGTGGTGTCGCGTTGATGTCGATGAAAAAAGGCACTTGCTCGACGGCAGATGTTTAGGCCTACCTACCGAGCTGCTTGTTGGCATAGTAGTATGCAGCGTTGTAATGCTCCGGCCATGGCGGCATTTGCACGGTCGACGATGATAGCAGAGCCCCACGCTCCGACCTCCACCACGATCTCCACCTCCGCCTCTGCCGGCCTTCTGCTTCTTGAGCGGCATCGCCTTTGCGGCCTTTGCTTTGAGACGATGATTTTGCCATCTCTTCGAGTTGATCTTTCGGGAGAGCATGATCGCCGGATCCTCCACCACAACCGTTTCGCGCAGCTTCTCCCACGGGTCCATGTGTCGGCGGCGGCAAAAAAGAGCATAAATTGGGTGGACAGTAGCGGGATGAAAGTGGAGAGTGAGAGATTTTGCCGCGAAAACAGTATGGCCACCTACAAATGTGCGGGCTCTACCTTAGTTTTGGGTGGGCATGGAGTGTCGGATTCCTAGGTGGCTCGTGTCGGACTCCCGCAAAGCCCTCCTCGTTTGGTTCCGGTTTACGGAAAAATTGCGCTCTGCACTGCTCCGCAAACTGACGGGGCGACGTTGGAGATGCCTTTACCAATGCTCTTGTTCATGTTACATACACAAATCTCCTAAAATAGTCTTGTGATTAGATTGCTGAGGTCCGAACGGGACCATGCTGGACGCCAAAGATCGCACTTCGGTGAACAGTTCGACTCAATATGCCCGCATTACCATTACGATTTGGACTACAGGATGATATACCAGCTAGCCACTCAAATAAACTTTTGACAGAATCGGTGTACAGGGCGACGACGGCCGCGCGCATGATCGGCGGCTCATTGCTTGACTGACACCACTCTGGCCTCACGCTTACATCATGACCGCGGGTATGTGGCCGTGCGTACCAATCGAACGGGGTTCAGCATGGTCGCTACAAGCCCTGACGCGGGAAGTTTGCGCTGAATATATGTCGTAAACATTTTTATATGCTTTTACATATTCTATTACATTAATATTTTATAATTTGATCTTTTTTTGCATGAAATTTTATAATTTGATCTGTTCATCAACATTGCCATAACAACAATCCTGTAAGGCTGCACGTACAAGTAACACATATACAAATGCTTGCACAAATCATGTGGTTATTTACACACTTTATATTGCAGCATCAAAATCCTTGCGGTCTTGTGCCCATTTGTGACTGGCTGTTTCTCTTCTCACAGCTTTATACTATTAAGAAATTTACTAATTAGTGTGTATTTCCAGTTTGTCATTCAATCAGTCTGCGCTACCTTCGCTCAAACTTTAGGTGCTTGACGAAGATGAAGAAGAGGAAGGCAAAGAGGGCGATGACAACCAAGTGCAGGTAGGTTATAAGGTTGAAGTAGCGGCCCTCAAGGCCAAGGTAGCCCTCCAGGAACTCCTGCACCGTCTGGTCCGGTTGCCCCGGCACACGGATCAGCTCCGTCCGATCACCCAGTTGTGAGAACATGAGCCCGTATACTGTCCATGCCGCTGGGTTAGCCCAGTACACCCACCTCCACCATATCGGGATTAGCTGCATTCATATTGCCACAATTTTGTTGTTCATTACGTTAGGCATGGACAAAATATCATGTCCTCTTAAAAATATTTTCCTTTTCAGGAAAAGTTCGACCATGGATTAAATTACGAGCCTATGTGTGGTTTACTTATGAATTCCACGAGGACGTCATAACTAAAGTGACATGGTTAGGGATATATCAACAGAGTGAGAGTATTACCTCTCTTCCAATGATGAAGCCGGAGAAGACATTCCAAAATACGTAGATAAGGAAGGACAATCCGGCAGCCATCTCAAGGTTAGGTGTTAATGCCACTGTCATCATCCCATAGAGTGTGTAATACATGAAGCTTAGCATCATGTAAAGGACAAACCAAAAGAACTTAACAATGGTCATCTGGAACCCAATCATTGGGTATACAATCGAGGCAAAGATGAGTACTTGGACAAGGATGTAAGGCAGTTCGATTGCCATCTACAAACAGAAGCCCATCATCGTAGTTAAGAGGCATATGTCAATCATTCTAGGTTCAGATTATATATTCTAATTTTGAACATGGTGATAACGAAATATTACCTGAGCTATGGTGTAGGCAAAGGTAGAGTACATGCCCGCCGCCTTTTCTCGGTAAAGAACAACTCTCTCCATTATCACAATCGGCTGCAAACTGGTGCAATTACTGAAGCCTAGGAAAAGTGCTGATCCAAATACAACTCCTAGTATGTTGAATACATCTTGTTGTTGTGTTCTGTTGCACATGAATACCAAGTTATGATCAAACTGAGACATGATAAGTTTGCATGAAAGAAATCATTAGGCTTGTCGTTGTTCCTGCTTACATGGTTGAGCCAATTTTCCAGAATACAACTCCAAACAAAATTGATACAACACACGTGTTTAGAAACCGAACACCATTGTGTTCTACGTTTTTCCAGTACGCGCATCTTTGTTTCCATAGGCAAGCCACGTATTGTGCCATAAAATTCTGCCAGTATCCTGGGGGAAAATAAAGATCCTCCATGTTTGGTTTTGGGTGCCCAAGCTCAGCAATTAGAAGCATGTTGTCCCTATGGAAACAAGGAACACATTTATGATGTTATTTGTTTCCCTATTCCTCAAATAAGTTAACAATATGGTTGATGTAGCTTTATGTTTGTAATGCTTACCTGTATAGGTAGGAGCTCTGATAAATTTCCGCGTAGTCCACTCCAATCTCATATTCTGTTGTGTGTGAACTTATGTCCAATACCCATGATGCTGGGTTTTGTCCCTCTTTTATTCGAGGAACACTAGGTATAGCCTGTGACAAAGCAAATTTGGTATTTTTGTCTAGATATTTTGGATGAAGGTTCACTATTAGGCAATCTTACCTCGAAATACTTGATCATGTTGCTAGACAATGGACCTAATGTACCACTATATATGATTTGACCGCCTCTTTTCATAAGCAAAAGCTGCAACAAATTGAATTCAAGTTGAGAAAGATAAATTTGTAGTCTTTATCATAATCATATCAAAAGGCTAAATGGCTATCATTAGCAATTTGTTTAAAAAATGTAATCCTAGTGATGAGGGACAACTGTATTTTATGCTTTGTTTTGGCAAAAAAAAAACATGGTTAGGATCTATGAAATAAATAGTTGGATACTATTTTCAGTCTTTCAGTCTTAACATCACATTACCATTCTTTTTTTAATCATATTCTAGTATAATTTTCTTTTATATGTTACAATCTAGACTTACTCGTACCTCATCAAAAGATTCAAATATCCCAATGCTTGGCTGATGTATTGTGCATACAACAGTTCGTCCAGTGTCTACTGTCTTTCTTATTGTTCTCATGACAATTGCTGCAGCACGGGCATCCAAACCAGTGGTCGGCTCATCCATAAATATGATGGAAGGACTAGCTACTAGCTCCACGGCTATTGTTAGCCTTTTTCGTTGCTCAGCTGACAGGCCCGTTGCTCCTGCCATGCCCACCATGGCATTCTTCAATTCAGTTAATTCAACTAGGTCCATTACTTCGTCTATAAATATCTAAAGAAGGTTTGAAGAAATCTTGTGAGACCTAATGTTATATATTAGCTTAAAATGGTAACAAAAATGCAAGAGGTCAATGCTCATACATCTCTTTCACGAGATTTGACGTTTGAAGGCAGTCGAAGCCATGCAGAGAACTGTAGTGACTCATGCACAGTCAGGTTAGGTGAATGAATATCATTTTGTTCGCAATATCCCGAGATCCTTGAGAATGTATCCTGCTTCTTTGGGTATCCGTCTATCCTAATAGTACCTTCAATATATCCTCCAGTTTTTCTTCCAGCCAAAACATCGAGCAATGTTGTCTTTCCAGCACCGGTGATCCCCATCAGCGCTGTTAATACTCCTGGCCTAAAAACACCACTTACATCTTGTAGCAGTTGAAGTTTTTTCTCTGGTACTCCATACTTGATCATCTCCTGGTGGAAGATATGCATACATTTGGTCAACAAGTTACTAGAATGGATATTGTTTAGTAGTTAGTGGAATTGGTGCTTCTATTCATTATGGCATGATATGCTTAAGATCTTACCTTAGGCATATCGACAAAATAGTTGATATGATCAAATACAATGGAAAGAGGCCGGAACGGGAGGACAACTTGACTAGTTGATGTATTGCCAGTTCCAATTTTGTGGTTCTTGCAATCCGTCTTTGACTTCGTTGCACTGGCGTTAACTTGATGCTTGTGTGGAGCTGCAACATAAACAACTAGGATGATTTTGTTTGCTTTTGTGTTTCAACACTTATGAAGATTTTGATAGATTAGTATACATACACTTCATGAACTCCAATGCAAATATAGTGAGGATGTTGAAGACCATCGAGAATCCAAATAAAATGATGACACAAATCCAATACCAATGCCACTTTGTGAGCAACCCCCTAATCTTGAGGATAGCTTCACCAACAGTATTAGCATTTGCATAGTAAAATTCCTGTCATCATGAACGATCATCAACCATTAGGTCATAGATAAATGCATTGGCTCTATAGATTGGATCGAGAATGGTAGTTGAAATGATTGCTTACAGTAGCCCATCTTTCATCAAGGAACTCATTTAGGGCAACGGCATTTTGTGCATAGGTGAATGGGGATGTCCAACATCCCCACTGCAACCATGGTTGAAGATTATCTATTTTGATGTAAAAAAAATAAGTGAGCATATTAGCTCCACACATGCATTCAAACACATATTGTTTGTTATAGGGTTGGCATGCATCTTATTTATTCTGGCTAAAACATCGAACCTTTAGATATGACAAAGCCTCCAAATATGTACATTGCTATAAGAGCCGTGGTGCTTAGCATGTTTGCCATTACTTGTGTTCTTCCTATTGCGGCCAAGAAACGGTAGAGGCCCATTGACATTTGATGTGTTGCAAAAAGTACCAGAAACTGCTGGATAAATCTGTAGGAAGCAAGGTAACTTATTATTATTATTATTGTAGCTTATTCAAGTATTGTGACCATTAGATACTAAAATGACCAACGGGAGTACCTGAGAAAGGAAGGTGCGTAGCCAATCACATAGTAGGTTAGACTGGTCCAAAGACATGTCTCTACTAGTGACATTGGAATGCTGATGAGGAAAACTGAACAAAGAAGTGCCCATCCCGGCAATGCTAGTAACTCCCTTTGCTTGTAGAAAGTGGGGAGTCGCTTTATTGTCATTGCAATCTCAGTCATGCCATTCATATTTACTATAACAATAGCTATAAAGAGGGACCCCATGTACTTGTTGGCACCAAGTACATTTTTATGGTTCATATTTGTTCGAAGGAAAACCGTTGAAATCACAAAAGCTAGAATAACTATTTGCACAATCTTGAATATATGGAGTGGGGAGTTTCTTTTGAGAAACAATACTTCCCTTAAAAAGCATGCTTTGAAAATACTCCATCTAGACATACTGTGAGTTGCACTTGTTTTATTCTCCTTGTGTTTTCCTGTATTGTTCGGCATGCAGAGGTTATCTTCTATAAGTCGAGGGAGATAGGATGAGCGAAAGGATTCTGCAAACTTTTCTATTGGCCAGTATTGATACTTATTTTCATCACCAATCCAATATTGCTTTTGATCCATCTTAGAAGTCACCTGAACAGATGGTGAAAAGTTATGTCATACATTATTATGCTCAGGTAATTAATATATATTACTACATTATGCAGATGGAATTGTGACTCATCTATGGCATGTTACATTATAGTATTAATGCAATTGTTACCCTTAAGTTATTTTGAACATCAGTTTGTTAAGAAATAAACTGTTAGCATCATTGTTTTATGTAATAGTTCCTTGTCGGCAGAGTTGATAATCTAGTACCTCTTGAAGGAAATCAGCTACATTCTTCCTGTTGGGGCATTTGAATCCCATTATTTCAAAAAAATGGATAGCATTTTCTCGAGGACCATGATACACTATTTGACCCTCACATAATAGGATAATGTCATCAAATAATTCCAATGTCTCGGGAGGTGGTTGTAGCAGCGAAATAACCATGGTGAGATCCATCAAATGGGTCATTTGTTGGACAAATTTTAAAATATCATATGTGGTTGAGCTATCCAGGCCTGTTGATATATCATCCATAAAGAAGCATCGTGCTAGACCAACTAGCATCTCTCCTGCATTGAAAAATTCATATTGAAATTCAAAAAAAATGATAAATTGGAAAATAAAACCAATAGTTATTATTTAAATTATTTTTATTTATTTAACTTTGGCACTGCCATCATCAAACACATTTACTTGGTATATTATGAATGCAACATATTCAAAAGAGAGTTTTATTGAATCCGAAGTGTTTTAAATTATGGATGCTTATATGCTTTTCATACCAATTTATCATGAAACATGTATGTGCAATTGGTTGAGCCTCGATCTGGATTGAGCTTGATTGATGTGGAAGAACATTTGCTCCCTTATGACCAATTTTTTACATTTCCAAATGGTGACTAGTTATATCTAATATTTAGGGTTGCTCTGTTTTGGTAGAATAAGTATCAAACCTAATATGGAACTAATTTTTTGAGAGAACAGTACGGAGTTCAGCAAAAAGAGAAAAAAAGTAGTATGTCATTAGCTCACTACCAAAATATTGTTTTTGTCATCCATTTAATCGAACATATCAAGAACTTGTATGGTGTCACTTTTAAATATTTTTTTTTGTTAATTTACAATGGTAGACTACTCATATCAACAAGGAATTTCTTCTTCTCCTAGAGTTCATTTGGAAGTTTATCCCGGATGCGCACGAGTGAGGACAAAGTGTGCAGGAAAGACCTTTGTGGATCTGTGGGGCCATTCTAGACCCCACCAGGTGTAATGTGACGAACTACCTTTTATTTTATCAAGCAATATTGTACACAATATGGAGTTTGTTGAGGTGCTAAAATTTTACTTGTGGGAGTTAGTATGCCTAAAGTAGAATTAAAAAAGGCACTCTAGGAAGTGGGAATAGAGGGTGATGAGAGGAGCAAGATACATAGTACAAAAAAAATAGAATGCTTACCGATTGTGGCTCGTTTCTTTTGTCCTCCGGATATGCCTCTTCTCAACTCATCCCCCACTAGGGTATCAGCACAATCAGACAAACCGAGTATCTGCGTTCACAAAAAGTTTTTAATATGTTACCAAGACATATGTTAATTTGATAGATTATAAAGTTACCTTGATAATATAGTTTGTTGTAAGATTGCTTCCTTCTCCTAAGGTGGCAGTCTACAGAAAAAAGTATTTTAGTAAACGGGAACGGATTCTAGTTGTACCAAAATTGGCAGAAAAATAATAATTATATGACCTTCATAAATGAGTCAAGATCTTGGTCCACTTTGTCGATCCGACCATGTTTCCTTATTGAACCTTCTCCTAGCATCCCTAAGGTGCCAATTTCAGTAAAGTATTTTATATTAGTATTTATGTCACACAGAAAAGAAACCCCTTGAACATCTTCAGGGGTACTTCTTCAGCTACATCGTCTAGATTTTTATATATTTGCACATTCCTATATGCTAGAAGTAAAGCTATGTAAGATATGTAACACAAGTAGCACACGATGCCCAAGAGGGTGCCTCACCAAATTCATTATTGGTTCCCAACATCTTGGAAGAGAAATCAATCGTCTCCCGGACGGTCATTTCAGCATTGTGAAGATCATATTGGCTAATATAAGCATGCATGTATTGAGGTGTTGATAAATTCACTTCTTGCCCATTGTACATGACCTTTCCTTTGAGCTATTAAGATAAGTGACATCAAGAAACACACAATTTTGGTTAACCAATGCCTTTCTTGTTAGTAAGTGGTTTTAGTGAATAGCAGATAAAACATTCTACCTTCAAAGAAGAATCTAACTTCCCTGCAAGTGCTTTCAAAAAAGTTGTTTTCCCGGAACCAGGTGCTCCTAGAAGAAGTGTCATCCTGATTATGTTGGACCACAAAATTTTGGAATGGCATGTGAGTAAATTAGTGAAATATCAACTTTTGATTTTGGAACTTTATGTAAGTGCATGTGTCCAATGAAACACTTAATCTGAGATAAATAGTTTCTATAAACAATCATAATCGATCTAGTAAGAAGTAGGCATATCCTTACCGTGATGGACTAATCCTCCCGCTCGCTCCATTTATGATTTTGATGTGTTCTTTCCTTGTAGTACACATGTGTGAATATGTTGCCAATTCCTACATAATAAAGAAAAGGTATAATTAGGGCATGAATGTGATTTGCAGAAGAATATGCATATTGAATGCAACATTTGGATTAACTCATGAACATTTTTTATCAAGGCCTGGAAAATGGATGCTAGAGATGTACTTTTTTTAATCACGTAGGAGACTGCATGTGATGATAGTAGAAGAAAAAGGAAAAAAAGAGTCTTAGTGGTACAACAAGGGGTGGCAAAACCAAAATACCCTAAAACGACCAACCATGGAGAGTCAAAAGAAAATCTATGAAACCTACGACACAGACAAGAAAAAAACTACTCAAGCAACACCAAGACAAAACAAAACCTCATCACAAACTACTAGTCAAGGCCTTTAGAACCAACTCTCCTTCATTGACAAGCATCACACTTAATATACTCAAGGTATGTGGTTTGATCTACATCATGGTTAAATTTTCTTGATCAATTTGAAATAGGGTGATGTACACAAAATCATCATCACAACTTTCTCGATATTTTGTGATACTATACATCCTAACCTTGCGCTATAACTACTATTTCACAGAAAGGTCATTTTCCTTTATGTGGTTTGCAAACTAACCTGCTTCTCATTTTTCATTATAGTTTCCAAATACAAAAAGATTGAAATTTTACGTCGCCCTCTTGTAAATATACACTGTCTATTCTTATCAATCAAAATATTAAAATCAATAGATATTGCTTTGATAGCCGAGCAGTATGAGGCGCCATCATAAAGGAAACATGAGCAGTATTGGGGGCTTTATGGATAAAACTGGAAGTCTGAGGAATTAATCCCTAACTTGTCGGTATCATTGTAAGGTGGTCGTCTTTTCCCATGTCTTCACAAAAAACTAAGTGGTGCACGGTTGGTGGTGAGATGGGGAACACAGGCCCCCGTTAGTGCAGCATGCTGCTGCCCTCCTCGCTCACCGCTAGGACCTAATCATCAGTGGGGGGGGGGGGGTAGCACTGGCATTCAAGTGAGCGAAGACATTTGATAAATTATGGTTTCATGTAGAACAAAATTCTAGCATAGATACTTGATTTTCCCTGCATTACGAGTGAATTCAAAACCTCATACATCAACTAATGTAGATCATTGACAATTGCAAGCAACTCTACATGCACTAAGTTACATCATTTAGTATTTTTCTCAAAAAATAAGCACAACATCTGCAATTGGACATAGGCCCCATGCTTCATTTTTGTTTAGTTGCTTCAAAATTGTTGATTGCCCGATGTCCTTCGATTCATTTGATCTTCTATTCATTGGTGCTTAATTACTAGACATCAATAGTAGTATATTGGGTGACACTGACATTTACTTATTCATTCGCTACATATAATTGTGCCTAGAGCGTATGTATTATGGGTGTAATGCATAAGTATTCCATGAGCCGAGAGTTCTTGAACTATAGTAGTAGCTAGCACGAGAACACCGAGTAAAGATGTGGCTAGGGCATAGCAGTGATAACTATAGGGACCCACGAGCTCAAGAAGCAGTGCTTACGATGAGGACTAGTCCTATTTCATGAATAAAGTCGTATAGCCGAGTAAACACATGCATGGCTCGACCGTGGACCGGCCCATTGTCTGATAACACTCGGTTATTCTCTTTTTGTCGCATTTATGGTTTTGTTTGCGAGTTACATACACAAGCAATGAGGCATGCCCATAAGGAGTGGTCCTACCCCACCGAAGGCCTCTTACACACAACCCAGTTTGTCTTTTTTTATTACGAAAACTAAAATGTTTATATATACATTGTAGAAAAAAATACTTGTGTTTATTGGATGTTCATGAAATTTCTAAAAATATTTGGGGAGTTTCACAATGTCCATGAATTTAAAAATGACCGCGAATTATAAAACAATTTCTTGTTTTTTCCAAAAACATTTATAAATTAAAAAATGATCATGAATTTGATAAAAACATAAATTTTGAAAATGGTCACGTCTATTGTTGAAATAAAAACAGTTAATAATTTCCTCACTGATTAAGAAAAAGTTTGCGGATTACAAAAAAATCATGTATTTTAAATGTTAACAGTTTAACAAATATCCATGGATTTTAAAGAGTCCATTCATTCGACAAATATACATGAATGCTTTAACAAAATCATGGATTTGAAGATCTTCAGTCCAATATTTGGACAAAATATGTCCTTCACCTATTTGAAAAATGTTCACCGCATATTTAAAAATGATGATGATGTATTTAGAAAACCTTAATCGCGTACTTGAAACTTGTTCGTCACGTATATGAGAAAACATTGTGTATGTGAAAATATCCATCATGCATCTAAAAAATGTTACTCCCACCGACCCAAATTAACTGACGCGGCCTCTATACAAAGTCCATTTTACATTGTAGTATTGTTTTTGGATAGCATCACATATTTGAAAAATGTTTTGTGCATGTTTGAAATACAAATGCTCAGTCGTGTATTATAAGTTATTTATATATAAGAAAGCATAGAGGAAAAATGAAAAGGAAAATCCAAAAAAGAGAAAGAAAATGAAACATATCTGGTTAAAAAGAGAAAATATATTAAAATGGTAGGAAAAAGAAAAAGGAAACATAAAAGCAACTGAAAATCAAACAAATAAATAAACCCAGAAGCAAGGAAACCCGGTCTGAAATAGCCAAAGAAGCATGCAAATGAAAATAAAATAAAATAGCACACCCAGAGGGAACTATCACGCGAATGGTCATAAAAAAGAAACATAGACGGGCCAGCCATAACGGTCAGGGGTTGCGTGACTAAAACGCCAGAATCATTAATTGAGGAATACTCCTTTCAAAGATCACTCCCACCTTCTCAGGTTGTGACGAGTGGCGCGCTACATGTGCGCCACTTGTTGCAACCTGACAGTTTTCCCTTTTTTCGTAGATCCCTTTATTCAAAACATTTTATCTCTTAAACCGTCGTCCAAATCTTGAACCGTTTTCACCATTGGATTCTTCGCGTCGGGAACTTCAAAACTAGATCCCATGTTGATGGGTTTTGACGAAGTTTTTTCACACAAAAAATTGTAAGAAAAAATGAACCATCTGTGTCTCTCGTGGAATCAAAATCATCCCTCTCGTTGAAGAAAAAAAGAAGAGAGAAACACATTATTTTTTTGGTTTCCGAGAGGCACGGTTGTGCCTCTCGTGGAAGCAAAGCTGTGCCTATCACGAAAAAAATAGTAAATGTGTTTTTTCGTTGCCTCTCGCTGAAGCAAAATCGTGCCTCTCATGAAAAAAAAAAGAGAAAACATGTTTTTTCCGTTTTCGAGAGGCATGATCGTGCCTCTCGCGAAAGCAAAATCATGCCTCCCACATAACAAAAACAGAAAAGAAAACATGTTTTTGTGCAAAAAAGTTCATTTTTTTTCAAAAAGCTAAGCAAGACCGGTGAAAAACCGAAAAATAAAAAAGAAACAAAAACCATCAATAAAGCTGAAAACACGTGCAGAAAAATTTAAAAAAAAAATCAGAAGAAAGCGTCCAGAGCACGATACATGGCGGCAGCTGAGAGCTTGCCAAGTGAAGCACTCCTAAAACGCTAGTTGAGCAGGCAACACCCGTACCGCAGCCAGTTTCCTGTTTTCTTTGCTGCTTTTTTTTTCGTTTTTCGGCTGTTGTTTCTTGCTTCCGATTTTCACTATTTTGTCTGGTTTTAGTTGTTTGTTCTGGTTTTTGCGTTTTCCTGTTTTGCTTCCTTATTATTTTCGGATTTTTGTTTCTTTTGTATTTTTCTGATTTTTACTAAATAAAAAGTTCACCGCATATTACAAAAATATTCAACGTATATTAAGAATATATTCACTGTAAATAAATTGAAATTTTCTCCATGCATTATCAAAATTTCGTCGTGTAATAAAAAATTGTTGAAAGTATGTTACAAGAAGATATTTTCACAATATATTGCACACATTATAAAATGTTCATCGTATATTAAAAAATGTTTAAAGCGTATTACAAAATTTTCAATAAAAAATAGGGCCAAAAACCGGACCGAAACAGTAAAACCGGGTTCTACAGTGTGGTGCAGTCACTACAGTGTCATTTATGTTCGCTGTGTCCAAATGGGCCGGTACAATTGGCTAGCACTCTGTACGAAGCCACCACAAATTGACGCCCGCAGGCGTCCTATAAGGTTGTCTCGGGAAACATCACGTAGCACATATCCCCCGCATGTACTGTCCTATTTGGCGCTTTAAGCGCGGAATAATAGAGGCACCATGTGTCACTCACAGAGTGAGCAGGCACAATAGCTAGTATCATGGGGACAAGCCAATTGCCCCCAGTTTCAGCCAATTATTTTGGGAGAAACATATGAGTAATATGCTCCTAAGCCATCCGGTTTTAAGTTGGTTTTGTTTATTTATTACGAAAATTATTGTCAAAATGAGAAAAAACATAAAGAAAAAGTAGAAAATTATTCAACAAAAACTAATAACATTGTTCATGCAAAATTTGCACAACTTTTTAGGAAATTTTAAAATGTTCTCCGATTTTGAATTTTAGGATATTTGTTCACGTATTTTTTAATTCTTGCATTTCTTTTCAATATTTACAAAGTTAGGAGAAGCACAAATTTTAGAAAATGTACAAATTAAATAATGTCAGTAGTTCTAACAAGTTTCATAAATTGTACTTTCTTTTAGAAATGTTCAGGAATTTCAGAAAATGTGAATAGATGTGAAACTATGTTCACGGATTTCAAAATATTCATCAGTTTTCATTGAAAAATAATATCATAAATTTCGAAAATATAACAAAATAGATAAAAACACAAAAGAAAACCAGTCACAAAGAAATAAGATATAGAATAAAGGAAAAGGAAGCATGTGCCCTGTCCCCGCACTGAGCCAGCTCAATAATGGAATTACATATTTATTTCGTATCTTTCGTGTTACATGCGGAATAAGATGGATGGGTGCCAAATGACAAGCATGCCGAGGATATCAACGACGGGAGCGGCTATGTCTCAGCGGCAACGAGATCAACGTGGAGCTTGCCTGCAATGGATGCCAAATGGGCCAGGCTCCATGCTACGGGCGCTCCCCGATTGCATTTTCGGTTCAAAAAGTGTATGATTCTTGTAGTTTTGTGTTATGTCATTTTGTGTATGGCATTTTACTTGGAGGGTGTGGTAGTTTATGGTGTCCCGTTCCTTGTCTAATTAACCTTGTCTAATTAACCTTGTCTCTTTTTTTGTTTCAATTTTTTGTTCATTTTTTATTTGTATTTTCTTATTCTTATTTCATCTTTCTTTTTTTTCTTTTCCATTTTCTGCTTTTTAATGTTATTATATTTTGGTCACTATATTTATATTTAGCATTTAATTATAAATTATTCATATTGTATTCAAAATGTCAAGTATGTATTCAAACAAGGTCATCTTATATCCAGAAAAATAGTTCATTGTGTATTTAAAAATGTTCATCATGTATTTTTTTAAATATTAGATATGTATTAACAGAAGCTCATCATGCATTAGAAATGATGTTCACCTAATATTACAAAAATATGAAATTCATATTAATAACATGTATTTTGGAAATGTTCACCATGTTCTAAAAAATGTTAATGTTGTATTAAAATTTATTCGGTGCATATTTAGAAAAACATTCAGTGTCTATTAAAACATTGTTTGTTGAAAATAGTTCAACGTCTCTTAAAAATATTCCCATGGGGTTTTATACATTTTCAGCATGTATTTTAAAGAATAGCCATCATGTTTTTAAATAATTTACAGCGTGTATTACAAAAATCATTGTGTTCCACATGTTCATTGTGTGTGTGTTACAACAAAATCACATTCTACTGAAAAATGTTCATCGTATATTAAGAAATGTTCACATGTATTGCAAAATATATTCAACATGTATAAAACAAGTTTATCATGTGACTAGAAAATAGTTCATGTATTAAGAAATGCACCTTGTGTTTTTATACATTTTCATTATCTATTAAAAGGTTCTCACCATGTATTTTATGGAATGTTCACCACATACTTCAAAATTGTCAACACGTATTGAAATAAAATCCTCATTTGTTTTCAAAATTTATATTCATTTTTAAGAATTATCCTCCATCTGCTAGAAAAAGGTTAATTGTGTGTTAAAATTATTTATCCTATATTTTAAATGTGTTGGTCGTGTATTAAAAAATATGTTCATCATGTATTTTGTATATGTTCATGTAACTTAATAACATGTTCACTAATTTAAAAATGTTCATTTTAAATACATAAAATCAGATATATATATTTATATAGTTTCAAACTATGTTTGCGCATTTGAAAGAATCTTCATGTATTCTTCAACTGGAAAAGGAAAATATAAAATATTAATATATATTTAAAAAAGGCCAACAGACACGATACAAAAACATGATAATCTTCATGTAATTTCTAAGAGTGCTCCCATATTTTTTCATGTAATTTTGAGTTATAGCCACATAATTTTTCGAAACACGACGAAGTGTTTTAAATACAGGTTGTACATCCCCAATAATGCAGGATGGACAGTTGTCAAATAAACCCCAACATATTATGCAATACGCGATGAACATTTTTTAAACACAATGAACCTTTTTAAAACACTAGACCAATAAAATATATAAATCTTGTGTATTTAAATACATACATGAAAAGGATAAAAATCTTGTATATTTAAATATAGAAATTTATTAGAAGAAATGATTAATATGACAATTAGGTAAAAAAAGAATAAACATAAAAGGAAACTAGAAAACAAAAGGAGGAGAAATGTATTTAAATTAAATGTACACACCTTGTAATATTTATTATGAATATTTTTAAATACATGAGGAAAAAATATATAACATAAGAAAAGAAAAAAGATTTAATAGGGAAAACATGGAGTAGAAAATGTAACAAGAAAAAAATGACAAACAAGGAAGTAGAAAAAACAGAAAAGCAAAAACAAAATGAAAACATAAACACAAGGAAAAGACAACTGGTGTACATCTTCTGCCACGGGTGCAAGTCTTGTACGGAATTGGGGAAAACCGTATTAGACAAGGATAGCGTGGGGGAAATGAGGGAAAGAAAGTCGTGCTGTTGGGTTAAGGCCCATGAGTGCGTACACATAGCAGCCGAGGGCAGCTTCGAGCTTGCAATGATTGACAGTCTTTGCAGTCAATGATGGTGGCAACGTGGTGTCATAGGCTCATAGCACATAGGCCAAAGAAATGGGTCCATTCTTATTTTACAGCGATACCTGGCGAAACAATTACCCCGAAAAATCAAGGTGGGATGGAATTTATAACGTCCGCTCATCCCAGTATTACTAAGTAATTCTCAAAACAAAACCATGTAGTACTAGTAGGCAATACTATGTGTTATGCATGTGATGTCTTACGATCAAAAGCAATGAGTGTTTGGATCCAAGGCAAAAGATAACTAGCCTTGCTAGGCAAGGTTAGGCTTTTGGTGTGGAGAAATAAATGTAGCTTTTGATGGTAATTTAGCTCATAACCGTCGCCAAATCCTTGCCCACGAAGGAGAGCCGATTTGGCTCGCTCACCCCGACAAGCGAACAAACACAAAATGTGCACGCGCACTGGAACTTGCTCATTATGGGTCTTGGTCCATGATGGACCACTCCCATGGTTTTTTTTTTACCCTCGGACGTGTTGCACGCTGCAAACAAACAGCTAGCTTTGCTACTACTCCCTCCGTCCCAAAATTCTTTTCTTATATTTGTCCAAATACGGATGTATCTAGTTACACTTTAGTGTTAGATACATCCGTATCTAGAAAAATCTGACAAGAATTTTGGGACGGAGGGAGTATGAGCCCTTGCTCAAGCCGAAATCTAGCCTAGCTAGGCAAGGCCAACTAATGAACCAAACGTACCCCACTGTAAAAAAGGCCACGTACTGTAAACAACTAGATCGTGGGCGCACAGTCCGGCGGATTTTATGTGCCAGCCTGAGCCGTCCGGGTACGTGCAGCTACACAGTTGAGTAGCCTTTTTCCGAAAAAAAAAAGCAGAGTAGCTGTAGGCAGCATCACGTCAATTATTCTTGATGTTTTTGGCCTTAATTAGGAGCTGGAGTATCCTTTTCACTTATTTATTGAGCGATGTAATGTGATCGGATCTGTAGGTCTGTACTTAACTACTCCAGATCCGAAATGTGATTGGAGTATGACCCATAGATCCGAAAACAACTACTAGATTGTGATCGGATCGGAGTATACCGTTAGCTGATGGTTGTTGCCCAGAAGACCCTGCCGCTATAGTTCAGCTAAATAGCTCTGTCAGGTAGGCCTGGTTGGACCCCGCAAAAAAAATGATAGGCCTGGTTGGAACAAAACCTAGTTATTTATGTTTTTAATGGACATATGCCATATTTAGCACTCTGTCTTGTGATTAAATAAGGGGAGTGTCTAGGACTCATCTAGTTGGCAAAATCAGTTCTCCCTAATTTAGTCTATCCTAGTAGTGCATAAACAATAATGGCTTTATTCGGCTACGAAAACAGTAGGAAACAATGTTTTATTGGAGAGAAATAGTTGGATAATGTTTTTTTGTTTGGTAAGCCTTACCTTACCTAGCAATCAATTCATTCCAGAAGATCACACCCACAGTGCAGCTAAATAGCTCCGTTTAAGGTAGGCCTTTTTATTTATTTGCGAATCCTGTTTATGGTAGGCCTGGTTGGGGCAAACCTATTTGTATTAACATTTATTTGAGCAAATATATGTATCAACCAACATCAGGGTTCAAGTCCTGGTGCTTGTATTATTTCTGGATTTATTTCAGGACTTTCGGTGATGTGCGTTCAATGGAAGGAGACGTTCCCGTCGACTACAAAGGCATCTATGACGACTTCGTCAATCTCAAGATGATGTGCTGGCACAGCCTCTCGGAGGTGCTCATAGGGGTAGGGTGTGCATGAGTGCGTTCATATGGACGAGTGTATGTCCGTCTATGTGAGCGTCTGCGTCTGTACTGTGTTAAGAAAAAAAACATGAATGTGTTTTTTGTTTTTGATGGACATGTGGTCATGCTTTTTTTAGGTACATATATGGTCATGTTCTGTATATTAGTGAATTACAACCAACTGATATTCTGTCTTACAAGATTAAACAAGACGGCCAAATCAGTAGTATTGCTCTCTAATGTAGCCCATCCTCGGAGAGAGAAGGCGCTATGCCAAATCTCTCTTGGTTGCAATGCATTATGCATATAATGCCAAGCATCCGACTATATATCCACTCATAAAGCAACTGTTTTCTTTTGCAAGAAACAGCATAATGTTATATAGTACTTCTTCCGTCCCAAAATAAGTGACGCAAAAGTGACTCAACTTTGTACTAACTTTAGTACAAAGTTGAGTCACTTTTGCGTCACTTAATTTGGGACGGAGGGAGTAGTACTCCCTTCGTAAATTAATATAAAAGCGTTTAGATCATTATTTTAGTTATCTAAACACTTTTATATTAGTTTAGAGAGGGAATATTTGTTTAGGGTAGTATACATATGTATACCTGGGCAGCGTTGACGGCGCAGTTGAGCAGCGTCGGCAGCGTGTGGCGGCCCACGCGCACGTCGGCCTCCACGGTGAGCTCCTCGAACCGCACCTCCACCTTCTCCACGCCGACCCCCAGCCTGCGGAAATCTCAGCCCGAACTCATCATCCAACAAAGCCGGCGAGCTCAATCGATCCTTGCATGGGATCGTTGCATGCATACCTTTCCTTCTTCTCACGAAGCATCTCGAGGAAGCGGCGGTTGTCCTCATGGGTGAGCGGCGGCGGCGGCTTGACCCCCATCTCCAGCGCCTGCTCAGCCTCCCTGCTGTACTCCATCACCCTCTCGGAGCCAGAGACGACGCCTCGTTCAGCCAAAGGCGGCCGTGACTGCTTGTCCTAGACGCCGTGTCAATGGGCTTGCACGTGCATGGGCATATCGTTTGGATAAGCAAGGGAAGATATATTTGCGCTTTAAGGTGTTGAGTACCACCTCATATATAAAGTGGACTTCTACGTGGAAATACTAGACAACGCAACAGTACGGACGGAGGTGGCTTTACACCTGCCAACATTTTGGAAATACTACATAATTAATATTTTTTAAATATATGTATACGCTGAACATTATGGAATGCTAGATGATTTTTAAATACAATACACACAAACCAATATTTAATACATGGTGAATATTTTTCTAAATACACAAGGACCATTTTTAGAAACTTTTTTGAAATGGATTATGTACAATTTTAGTATACGGCTAGCACTATTTAACACACAATCAATATTCTTTAAACACACGATGAACATTTTAAAATATAGTCAATATATTTTAATGCATGTTGAATATTTTCAGACACCATATAATAATAATACATAATGAACATTTTTTAAAGAACATAATGAATATTGGTGTGCAAAAAAGAAGACCAGGGGAAAAATGTCCATGCCCTCTACTACTTGGCTGACCTAGATTGGAACGCTATATATATGAACATATATATACTATTATCATAATATTATGAGAATAATATTCTCATAACACTTCCGAACTGCATTGGAAAGCTATGCGCACTGCTTCCTTCTACTGTTCTGAACCGCAGAGAGGGGGAGTGGCGAACTGCTTCACGGAGAAGCTTTTCCGGCTAATTTGGTCGATTTCCATTGTTTTATTTGTGTGTGCGCTGATCTATTATGTGATTAAACAAGAAATTCTGCGAAAAAACGACGGCAATCGTTTGATTTGGCGGATCGGTCTATGTTCTTTCGCACGGTGCAGGAGCTTCGCATCGTTCTTGCGGGCTTCATATTCGATTTTATAGCCGTAATCCTAGTGTGTTACTAAGTTCGCGTTCATGTTTGTGTTACTCCACGACGGATTACTCCACGACGGACTAATTGATCGAATTTACTGGGAGATACATGGCACTGCAGTTGACGGAAGAGGGCACTGCATGGTAATAAAAAGGGCACTGCAATTTGAATTTCTCATCAAACACTAGAAAGCAACTGCACTATACTAAACTGGAGGTGGGGGGTTGGGTATGTGAATTTCTTACATTATCTACAAGCGTGACTTTCCTCTTGAGAGCAGTTCTCTCCTTCTGCAGATGCAGCTCGGCCTGCTGTTGGCGTGCATTCCACCTCCGCTGCAGGAACTCATGGGCTTTTTCAACTTTCGCCATTGTCGCGGGAGAAGGCTGGATGGGCGAAATGACCATTGCAGTTCGCATCCACGACGACTGCGAGGTTGCCGGAGAAGGCATCCTTGCAGTTCTCTTCCCCCTGCCATGCATCACCGAGGCTGGATGCTTCAGTTGGGTGAACGGCGGCAGATCCCCCATGCGAGAGGCTCCGATCCGCGGGGGTGCTGCAGCTGGCGGTGCTTGAGGAAGTGGTGCACCAGTCATATCACGGTAGTAGGAGCGCAGAAGCGTGCCGCCGGCGCTGTCCACGCTTATTTCGCGGAGGAGAGGAGCGGCGGCGATTCCGACGATGATTTGGGGGCGATTGGACGGACGAGAGGGGCGGCGACACTGATTAGGCGCTGCCCCCGGAGAAGGGTCCCGTGATTCGATCTGCATCCTCCTGGGTCGCCGTCCGCCGGCGCTCCGCGCAAGAAGGCGGGAAGGGGAGGGGGTCGCCGCCGGCCGCGGGGGCGCTGCCGTGCTAGAAGGCGGGGTGGGGAGGGGGCCGTCGTCTGCGGGCGCCGCCGCGCTAGAAGGCGGGGTGGGGAGGGGGTTGCTGTCCTCGGGGCGCTGCCGCGCTAGAAGCCTGTGTTAAGTGGGGGGTGTTATGAGAATAAGGTCTTAAGGGGTGTTATGAGAATAGACCCACCCTATATATATCGAGAGAGGCGTATATATATATCAACTCTGCGGGTATCCTATCGTTCAATTCCAATCCCTCGAGTATATGCAATTAAGAATTCCCCATATACCGAGAGAGGCGTTTTGGAGGCCGAACTCCATGGAGGCCTTTATTTTTGAAAAATTCAAATCCCAATTTTTATGGTTCAAAAATTCTGAAAACAATATCCGTGTATGTAAGGATGTAACCCACATGTGTGTAAAAATTCATGATGAAATACCTTGAGTTGCGACCTGTACAAAAAAGACAAATTCATGGCCTGGAAGGATGAATAGTATCATGTGTTAAAGAACCCCAGATTTGTCTTTTTTTGCACAGCCCTCATTTCAACGTATTTTGAACTGAAAAATTACACACATGTGTGTTATGCCTTCATGTATATCTGTATTTTTTTCAGAATTTTTTAAAATGCAAAATAATGAATTTTGATGAAATTTCAAATTTGAATTTGGAGGCCTCACTGGAGGCCGAGCTCCAAAAGGGATTTCCGCCATATACCCATGTATGTATTTCGGATTTCAATACAATAGAGATTGTCCTAGGTCATCCAGTGCAATTTTTGGTTGTCTGGACCACCAGACATGGACCAATTACATATTGTTTTTATTTTTGATGGGAATATATTGAATTTATTCCACCTACTAAAAACATATAGTGGCTGGAGGAGGAAGACAATAGCGCAACGAGGCTATTATTTCTGTGAGATTTGAAAGACAATAGCACAACCTGGTCAGAATGGTAGGTCTGGTTGCACCACATAGGAATGCACTATTGGTTTTATGCAATATGTGTTTGCCACATATAGTTTACTAAAAGTATTTAAATAAGAGGTGTGGGTTCAGTAAAATACCGCTGCTTGCTTAGTTGTCTTCTCACTAATTTTAATGGTTATAAGTCCTACATATCAAGCATACTTTACAAATAAATTGTAGAAAGTATTGCCAAGAAATCATACAAAATTCCTCCAAAACCATTTTCAAGTACTGACATATAGAAGTCTCACATTCGACAGTGGATGGAGTAATAGATAATTTTATAAAATTCTTTGTGTTACACATCTATTAATGCATAGGTGTTTAGAGTAGGTGCTTAATGCATGAGGGGTTTTAGTAACTAAATTCCCTAATGCATAGGGGCTTAGTTTGTTTCTAGCTAATTAACTTTAGTTCAATTAATTAGTTGTAGGATCATGTGTGAATATTTGAGTGACAATGATGGGAAAGGAAAGATGAGGGATGCTAGGAGATCTACACTGGATCCAAATACACCTGCCAAAACCATAGCTCTCCTCTTTAATTACCATGTCATGACATTTTTTGGCCTATGTGGCATGGCTTACCACTAGTCCAAGATGTAGAAACTAGGAGAGGTGGTTGTTCCAGAATGAATGAATGCCCGTGTTAATGGTTCACACTGGAGACACTAGATTTAAAATTCAGTAGGCCTAAGTAAATACAATGCTAGTATGAATAATGTAGTTCACTTATAGAGATGCAAGAATGTGATCGTCGGACCCTAGCTTGTATGTACTGAATGGAAAAAACTTATCAGATCTAGCTCGGATAAACTTAATTATTCACCACCCCCTCTCTAGCCCATTTTTAGGGATTGTTCAGTGACCTAGGATTCTAAAAATGGAGGAAAGATTAATTAAAAGTATGTGGTTTCATCAAATGGAGAAATATTTTTGAATTATTATGTGTTCGCCATAGTTCTCACAACAAAAAAGATCTCTCCAACAGGTTGGACTCAATGGATTGTTTTTCATGCAAATTAGTAGAGATGAACAAAATGAGCATATGATTTTGTGTCTTAAAAATCAAGAAACCACATAGCTTGTAGACGCGGCGGCCAGGAAGTCATCGATGTAGACAAGAAGACACCGTTGGCTGCAAGCTAGATAGATCTCCACCCTGGAAAAACAGACACCGAGGAGGGCTAGAAGATAATCCCTACTCTGGCCAGGCGGATAATAAGAACACAAACCTCACAAGTTCTCTGACGGAGCCGTATCTGACTAAGCTTCATCAGATGGAGATGGAGATGGAGAACGAAATCACGCTTGTGCGACGAGACTGGATGTGCAAGTCAAGTGAAATTGTCTTCCTTGGTGGGTTTTAGTGATAATGCCAATATGAATTGTGGACTAATATTTTGTGCTAAGTATATACAAGGTCGATTAGTCACAAAGACTGAAGCAAAGGTGGATGTGGACCCCTAATTGACAAATAGAGAAGAAGGTAGTATACTCAATATTCGTAGCATTTCACATTTTACTTGAGTATAGGAAAACCACACTATTAAGAGGGGTGAAAAAGGAAATGATGGTGGAACTCATTCTTCTCTGGTACTTATCGTACATCATACACCATCCCTACAGCCAAGAATTAGCTTCAAACATGCAATTTGGGCCACCTATTTACTTGACGGGAGTTGGTGCCGAAAGTTTCGGGAGCACCTTGGGAAGTCTTGGGAATCCAAAGCTACCTTCAGTGCAGGTCCCGACTAAAAACGGAGCCTCTATTCTCCAGACGGAATAAGCTGTGAAGTTAACTCCAGAATCTGAAATGCTCGGAGTATGCACTGGAATCTGACATGACCTCTCACCCTTACACCGGCTTGACAATAGAGCCTTTGTGGTCGGCCAAATGGACGGCTCCAGAAGTAACCACGGGATCCCGACAAGGTCGAAAGTTCCCTCCTCTTCCCTCTGCAAATCTCTACCCACCTTTGAGGGAAAACATAGAGGAGCCTATCACCTATACTTCCACCAAAGGAATTTGGGTTCCCCCTTTACTGGGATTGGTTAATATTGGAGGTTGAAGACTCCTTGGCAGATATGATGTCTCTGGTGAGGAATCAACTTGTGATTTACCCTAGAATTTTTGTGAAGGTTTGGTGGTCATCTCAAGGTCTACCACTAGTGGTTGGGATCACATTCGTTGTAATATCCCAAGAAGAATAGGGCGAGTCTTCGTGGTGCTAGTGTGCCTTTGTGGTAACACCCACCCCTTCAATGGTGACTAGCTTACAAGGAAGTGAACATCTGGGCACATCCTCATGTCCAGAGTTTCGGTTAACCCTAACCCTAGCTCTTTACTTGTGGTTTACTTTCATCAATTGACCTTGCACTTGCATTAGATTATATATTATGTTAGTTCAACTCATATCTTTGTGAACACATTATGTAAACTTATTATCTCACCTTAGAAATTGTTTAGGCCAAACTTATATTCTGCACTTGCCTAAACTTGCTAATAATCAATTAAAATTTGTAACTGTAACAATTCACCCCCTTAGAAAATATGTGTGGGGTTGCTGGAGTGTCCCAAATTGGGATTTTGGTGGTACCAGTGATCTTCTTCCCTCAATTTTCCTCGCAATGTGAGACGACGACCTTTGTTGTTCGGAATCTTTGGTGGTGACCGACTCTTGTCATGGCTCGCACAGGCACTTGCGAGGCATATTACGTAAAGAACACAATATGCACGTAGCTGTTGAGATCCTGGAAAGTGGTCGCAACAACACATGGTGACTTCAATTTGGTGGTGCTTGTCAAGTACTGGTCTCAGGCTCTGAGTTGAAAACTCGAGGTCTCACCCTATTTGGTTTTATCTGGCAATGGAAAATTTTCTTGTGTCATTATCTTGTTGAAGACATTGCTTGGATGTGACCAAACTTGTTTTTCATGGTGAAAACTGTAAAGCCCCATCCAAACCTACCAGTTTACCCACCATTTACTGGCCATTGTGCCTAGGATCTAGACTGGCCCCATAGAACAACACTAGTGACTGTGTCCTGGATTAGGAGGGGTACCAACCTAGTCGTCCCATAGTCATCGGGCTGGGCCTGTAGGCCCTCATTCTCATATGGCAAGACTCTGAAAGATACAGGCATGTACGTTATCAACACCGCATCTACCAAAGAGTTGGCATATACTCCAAGACCTCTCCTATTGCCTCCATACGAACCCCTGGATACCGACCATGTAACCCTAGATGCCCTACCTGGCATGTATATAAGGCAGAGGGTTTAGCCCGTAGAGGGGATCCCATCCGCAATAACATTCACCTGCCCTAGGGTTAGATCTCTCCCTACGATCTCGATGTAGATCAAGCTTGTACACTATACATCATCATCAATATAATCAAAATAGGACGTAGGGTATTACCTCTTCGAGAGGGCTCAAACATGGGTAAACACCGTGTCCCTTGTCTCCTGTCACCATCGATCCGAGTCCACAACTCGGGACCCCCTACCCCGAGGTTTGTCGGTTTTGACACAGACAACTAGTCTTTCTTGTGCACTTTGTCCTCACTCGTGCGCACATGGAATTAACTTTCTAATCGGTTATCCATCCTCAAATTGCTCCAAGTCAAGCATGTTAACTTTAAGGTTCCTTTCGGATGGACCCCCAAAAAAGAAGGCACACCTTGCTGATATGAGTAGTCTATCATTCCTATTATGTTAGGATTTCACATCCACCCCCACTCAAAGGAACTGATGCCCTCGTCGGCCCACAGGAACGTCCCCTCTTGGCACACATCTATGCGTCTAGTCCGGCACATGTGCCATGTTGTGTGCCATGACGAGCCACACACTCCATGCGCCACATGCCCGCGCACTTGACCCGCACATGCTTGTGTAACCGTAGGTTGGCTCTAAAAGCAATTGTAACGCCACGACCAAGCCCACCGGTTCACCCATCGGGTCCTTGCTGTTGCGCCTGAGACCTAGACCGACCCTACAAACCAACACTAGTCTTTCATGCATACTTTTTCCTCAGTCGTGCACACCTGAGATCAACTTTCCATTCATTCAGCCATCCTCAAATTTCTCCAAGCCAAACACGGTTAACTTTGAGGTTCCTTTCGGATGGGCTCGTGTAAAAGAAGGTGCATCTTGTTGATATGTGAGTGGTATGTCATTTGTATTAAGCCGGGATGTCACAAAAACCCATGATCCTGCCTTCGGTGGTTAGATTTGCCGACAACAATGCTTCAGCGTCGTTCCCTTGTTGATGGCGTTGTTGTTGAAGAACCCTTCTCTTTGTGCTTGTGACACCAAGAATGATTGGTGTGGATATGGCCACTGATGTTACTTGTTTGATCATTATCTTGATTGATTCAGATTTTTCTTTTCTTTTTACTCCACTGTGGCGTACCTTCTGTCTTGTATGCCTTTGCTAGTTGTTGGTGTGAGAAAGATTAGATATCTTCTAGTTTTATTTTGATTGCAACACAATTTTAGGATCAGTAAACATGAAATGCTAGAAATAACACTAAAAATCGATCCTTTGTAATGAAATCGGGGGCATGCCCCTCAATTAAAAAAAAATCGATCCTTTGTGTAATGTCTTATTGTCTTCTTTAAATTACCATAAGACATGATTGTATTATGAACCGTTATACTACATGCCCTTATTATACGAGATCTATTCTCTTGCTCACATATTTCTAGTTTAATATTGATCGCCCAAAATTGTAGAATCTCATAATATGAAATGCTCGGAGAAACACTAAATGATGATCCATTGCATAATGTCTTAGAGCATCTCCATACGTTGGCCCCTCAGGAGGGGCTAAAAATCGCCCCCTGGAGGCGCACCGGCGCTAAACCGCGCACTGGGGACGTGATGCCCCCCAGTCGCGGTGCCCACCTTTTTTTTGAAAAAATCAAATACGGCGCAAACACGTCTCAAATTTAACGCAAACATCGGCGAGTTCGTTCAAATTTAAACATATTTTACAAAAAAAGAAAAAACTAGCACGGGCTGCCCCCGCCGTCTCCATCGCCGCTCCTCGCCGCCCGCCGCCCGCCTTTGCAGTTCTATATGCCGAGGAGGCGGTAGAACCGCGTGTAGTCGCCGCCGTCGGCGGCGTCCCCGCCTCCTCCGCCGCCGTCCCTGCTGCATCCCTCCCCCGGTTGGCGCGGCGGGTTGGATGGTCCGGGGGCGTCGCCGTTGTCGTCGCTATCGAGGACCACGACGCCTTGCTCGTCCTCGCGCCCATGCTTGCGGGCGACGATCTCCTCCAGGGCATCAATGGAGGCTGACCGACGCAACAGCGCGCGCAGCTTTGGCATTGATTCGCCGCGGGAAACGAGGCGAAGAGGACGACGAAGCGGCGAGAAGAGAGTCGAGTCGCTGACGCGGCTGGCCCGCGGCTCTTCGCGCCAAAAACGATTCGCCTGGCGCCCCCGAGCGACCCCAGCGCGCGGGGTTCGGGTTGGGTCCGCCGGCGCCAATTTCAGCCCGAGCCGACGAAAACTGGACCCTTAGGAGCACGACTGGACCGATTTTTTGGTGCTGGCGGTCAAAAAATCGTCTTCGGGCTTTCTTGAAGGCGCGGCTAGAGATGCTCTCTGCGTCGTACATGCCCTTTATTGCCTTCTCTCTTCTCGTACAGAGAGTGTCGCATCAGGTACTGTGACCCCGCTGCAAATTCCTGCCATGCTTGCCTGACGTGTCCCATTTAATCACCAGACCTCGCCTACGGCCAGTGGCTATGTTTGCCGACATACACATGTCGAATACTGTAGTAGTACCAGGCGGTGATCATCGGAAGAAATCAATCCTTGCATGGGCAGTATTTATGGCCGATTGAAAATAAGGGTTTGGTGGGGAGGGGTATCTGCAACGGCCCATGCCATATGCATACAGTCTGTTCCCACACACGCTAGGCGAACGTTGAACATTCTCCCAACCCCGCATAACGCGGACGCGTTGTCACAATTAAATTAGGTTAGCCGCCCATCTTAATGTGACGCGCGCTGTCACGGTCGTCTTCGGCGATGTAGCGCCGAGCTGCCCATCTCTCCCACTCTTTTTCCTGAATAAAAGAGAGGGGCTGCCCGCCCCTCTCTATCACACTCAGACATCGCCCTATTAGAGAATGTTTTACTTTTTTAGACACGGTGTATTTCACATTCAAATGGATTCGTTGTTGCCTTTTCTAGTAGTTTGATGTAACAATCAGCGCAATTAGAGAACGTTTATGTTTTTGGCGGGTAACTAGAAAATCTTGGACTGGTCTTCACACTATAATCCGCTCAGCGGCGATCACATGGGTGTACGGCAGGGCCATTGAATACGTGGTGCGACCATCAACATTATGTACACTGCACCCGGTAGCTCAGCCATGAGAAAAACGTGATTGAACCACACGAAAAGGAAGCACTAACTAGGACGAAAAGTCTTAGGATTCGAGGGCCTACGTGTATATATCTGACATGCCTGCACTCTATATTTTTTTTTTTCGAGAAACTAGCAGGAGCACTGTCTTTCAATTAGAAGAAAAGAGAGTGTTACAAAGATTTACACAAAGTTTTCTTTGGGAGAAAACCAAAAAAAATCATGAACGGCATGCAGACTACTAACAATAGAAGAAACTACTAGATCTGTGCAAACAAATATCTGCCAAGGCTTGGTTGGCTACTTCTCGATAGGTCATCCTGTTGTCGGCGAAAACACGGCGGTTCCTCTCCTTCCAAATGTTCCAAAGCGAGTATATCATGATCCCATTGCGCTCCCTCATGCTTCGGCCGGAGGCCGTGGCAAGGTACTCTTCCCACCACAGGTTAATTGATGAATCAGTGTTCGGTGAGCTCAGGTTCGTCATCCCTTCGACGGCATTGACAGTCCTCCACACCCCCTGCGAGAAGGGGCAATCTCGGCAAAGGTGAGCAACAATCTCGACAGAAGTGACGTAGAGGCGGCATATCGAATTGTGAGGCCATCCACGAATCGCCAAGTTCTCCGTCGTGAGGATTCTCCCGTGCAACACTAGCCATGCAAAAATCTTGCATTTGGGGGTAGTCTGCGCCTTCCAAACCTTAGTGGAGTGGAAAAGCATGAAGCTCCCAACGAATTGCATATGATAGGCAGATTTTGAGGAGTATTCCCCAGAGTTTGTCCAGTTCCAACGAATGGGGTCCGGGCGAGAGGGGTCAGTGACGGTGTCCTGGAAAAGCTGCCAGATATCGATGAATTCGCGAAGTTGGTATGCGTTGCTCAATCGGGAGATGGCCATGATCCAACGGTCCCTCTCAAGATCCTCAAAGATCGTCCTATTTTTACGGGTTGCAATCTTATATAGCTGCAGAGCTCAGACGCAGAGGGGGTGTCCCCTATCCAACGATCCTTCTAGAAGCAGGTACGTTTTCCATCGCCGATGGTGATAGTGGTAGAGGCTCTGAAGAGTGCCATGTCGGAGTCACTGCATGGGAGCTCGGTGCCTACCCATGGTCGGTCAGGGTCCATCCATTCGTACCATGGTCACCTAAGACGCAAGGCCCAACCGAAGCAGTCGAGATCAAGCACCCCAAGGCCACCCAAATTTTTTGGCGTGCATACCACCTTCCAATTGACGAGGGAGCGCCCATCGTTGGCGTTTTCGCTGTCATCAGTATTCCAGATAAAATTCCGAGCCAGCTTGTCCAGCTTCTTGACCACCCATTTGGGGAGCGGGATGACTGTCGAATGATAAGTGATGGTAGGCGTGAGGACGGTCTTTGTCAGAGCAACCCGGCCAACCCTTGTGAGGTTTCTTCCCCTCCATCCTGGAATGTGAGCACGCTACTTGTCGATGAGAGGTTGCAAGTCTACTTTCCGAAGGCGCCGGATGTGAAGGGGCATACCAAGGTACCTCCCTGGGAAGGTGGCCAGCTTTGCCGGGAAGGCAGAGAAGGCATCAGCCAGGTCGATGCCCTCACAGCAAATGGGAAAGACCTCAGTCTTGTCAAGGTTCATTCTTAGCCCAGTTGCGTCAGCAAAGACATCCAGGATGTAACGGATGGCCAAAAGCTCTTCCTTGTCTGGGTTGGCAAAAATTCCGGCATCATTAGCATACAATGATGTTTTGAGTCTGGTAGTTCTTGCCTGGACATGCTTGAGAACCTCCATGTCAGTAGCCATGTGAAGGATCCGTTGGAGAGGGTCGATGGCGAGGATGAAGAGCATGGACGAAAGAGGATCTCCCTGACGGAGTCCCTGAGAGTGGTGGAAAGGGGATACTGGAATCCCATTGAGAAATACTCGAGAGGTCGAGGAGGACAACGTCAACGAAATCCAGTGTCTCATGTTCTGTCCAAAACCGAGTGCCTACAGCACCTCAATCGGGTAAGGCCAATTGATGGAGTCAAAAGCCTTGGAAATATCCAGTTTCAGGAAGAGGCTCGGGGTCTTCTTTTTGTGCAAGCTTTGATTAGGCTTTGAACATGAAGGAAGTTATCGTGTATGCAACATTTCTGGATGAGGGCACTTTGGCTCCTTGAAACAATGTTGCCATGCACCGGCGCAACTCTGTTTGCAAGGAGCTTGGAGAAATTCTTGGAGAGGCTATGAATGAGGTTGATTGGGCGAAAGTCTCCCATGCTTTGCATATCAATGGACTTAGGGAGCAGAACAATGTTGGCGGAATTGATTAGATTTGCGTAATCGCCATTCCTGCAGGATTTTATATTTGTATACACATACAATCTCTCCCGAGATATATATTTTTTAAATTCAACATGTTCTTTGTTTATTCAAACCCAACAGGAATCTCTGCTCCAATAACCTGCAGAATACAGTCAGGAGGTTCATGCACCCAAATATTACTGGAATTATTCAAAACACCCTCCTTAGCTAACAAATGTGATGCACTATTTGCAGTCCTCCTAACCCAAGAAATTTTTCACCTTTCCCTACTATCCAACATTTGCTTAACTTCCTCTATGATTGGTCCCGGCGTAGACAAGTCCTTCTCCTTGCTGTGTAACTTGGTAACTATCTCCTTGTAGTTCATCTCAATGTGCAAGCTATTGGCATTAAACTCATGTGCTAACTGAACCGCACGCTTGCAAGCTTGAAGTTCGACTATAGTTGGGTCCTTGCATGATTTAATATCTTAGTAATTCTCTTAGAACTATCGGTTTGGTTTGGCCAACTAGATTGGGTTTTCTTGCAATGGGAGAAGTGATTTGCTTTGGGTTCGATCTTGCGGTGCTCAATCCTAGTGACAGAAAGGGACATGACACGTATTGTATTGTTGCCATCGAGGATAACAAGATGGGGTTTTCATCATATTGCTTGAGTTAATTCCGCTACATCATGTCATCTTGCTTAACACTAGTAGAAAACAGGGCATTGGTCCAGCCCATTAGCCCCGGTTCAATCTAGAACCGGGACCAATGGGGGTACTGGACCCGGTTCGTTAGCCCAGGGGGCCAGCCGGGCCACGTGGGCCATTGGTCCCGGTTCGTCTGGACCTATTGGTCCCGGTTGGAGCTAAAAACCGGGACCAATGGCTCTTGCTCCTGGCCCACCACTATTGGTCCCGGTTTGTTTTATGAACCGGGACCAAAGGCACCACTTTAGCCCCGGTTTGTAGCACCAACCGGGACCAGTGAGTTGCCTATATAAACCCCCTCACTCAAGAGCAGAGCTCACTGCTCTGTTTTTTTTTCTGGCCGAGGGGGAGAGGGGTTAGTGGTGCTCTAGCTCACCTCCTATGCACACAACGTGTTCGGTGGAATGCCCGAGCCACACTAGTTAAGCTTTTCTCCTCTCGAAGCTCTATTTTCTCCGAGATTTGTCTAGGTTTAGCGGTCCGTCACGTCCCGTCCCCGTCTTCGCCGCCGTCGATCGCCCCCGCCCATCTCGTCACCGGCACCACCGTGGTGAGCCTCTTGTTATGTCCATGCTTTTCTTACTTTTATTATTGCTTTAGATAGATATTTGTCTAATTTTCTTACGTTTATTATTGCTTGTTATTATATAGTGCGATGGTTTTGATATCCGCCCACGTGGGCCCTCGTCCGGTCTACGATTCGGATGTGGTATATTATCTTTAATTTATAACTATTTGTTTTAGTGCTTATGATAGTTATGCCGACCAACCTGACATGCATAGATGTTTTATTATGTCTAGGAGGTAGTTGAACCGGAAATTCCAACCGACCCTCTTGCGGAGAGGTTAAATTTAGTTGAAGAGGAAAACATTTCGTTAAAGAAAAAATTGGAAAAAATGGAGGAGGAGAAGATGGAATTGGAGTTGCATGTTGCGGAAGTTATCGATGATCACAAGATCAAGATGGACCCTATTGTCGAGAGGTTAAATTTAGTTGAAGAAGAAAACAAATTCTTGAAGGAAAAAATAAAAAAAATTGTGGACGAGAAGATGATATTGGAGTTGCATGTTGCGGATGTCGTCGGTGATCACAAGATCAAGATGGATGCAATGCGGTTGAAGATTAAAAAGATTAGAAAATATGTCATTAATACCGAGGCTTGGTATCATTATGCCGTTGGATCAATTGTTACCTTGGTTGCGATTATGATAGCATTTGTTTTCGCGTTGAAATGTTTTACATAGTTTCGATGTGTATGGAGAGCTATATGTTGTTAGATGAGAACTATATATGTATGTACTTTGGTTTTAATGTGATGATGAACTTTTATCCATTTGGTCACTTAATTATCTATTTATGATGTTCTGTAATGGTTTTTGACACACTTAATTATATATAAATGCACGCAGATGAACCGCCAATGGATGTACGGTGACAGACACACCTCCGAGTACATTAAGGGCGTGCGTGAGTTTCTAAATGCGGCAGAGGCAAACAAGCAGAATGGTTTTATGTGTTGTCCATGCACTAAATGTGTGAATACGATGTCTTACTCTAACCGAAAAATCCTTCACTCCCACCTGCTTTACAAGGGTTTCATGCCACACTATAATGTTTGGACGAGGCACGGAGAAATAGGGGTTATGATGGAAGACGGCGAAGAAGAAGAGTACGATGACAACTAAATATATATAGTTGCGCCGCCCAGCCCTGCCGATGTGAGGGGCTCCCTTTTTTTTATGTTTAATATTGCTGTATATATATATAGTTGCTGTGTATATATGTATATATGTGTATTTTTTTTATGTTTATATAAATTGCAGTATATATAGTTGCTGTATATATAGTTGCTGTATTTATATGTATGTGTATATCTTTTTTTTTCTTAGGAATTTGCTAAATATATATGTTAAATATATATTTATGTGTATATAAATATATTTTTTCTTAGGAAGTTGCTGTATATATGTGATGTGTGTATATGTGATGTATATATATGTGTATGTGGCTATATAGTTTTTTGTTTATATATGCTAAATATATATAGAAAGTTTTATATATGCAAAAGTTACAAATTTAGAAAAAGAAGGATAGGAAAGAAGAAAATAAGAAAGAGGAAAGAAAGAAGAAGAGGAGAGGAAGAAGAGGAGAAATAAATAAGAAGAAGAAAAAAAGAAAAAAAGAGGAGAAGAAGAAAGGAATAGAGGAGAAAATTCTTCTCCTCTATTCCTTTCTTCTTCTCCTTTTTTTTTCTTTTTTTTTCTTCGATCTTCTCCTCTAGCGGTTCCTTTTTTCTTCTTCTTCCTCTTTTTTTATCGGATATGTCTATGTCGATATACACCCTCCCCGATAACTTCGACATTAGGGGGGGGGCCGGTGTCGAGGGTCGTCGAGGGACCGAGAGGCCGAAGGTCGAGGGGTCGAGGGTCGTCGAGAGACCGAGAGGCCGAAGGGCGAGGGGTCGAGAGGTTGCCTAGCAGTCGGGGGTCTAGGGTTGTGGATCGCCGAGCAGTCGGGGGTCAAAGTATTGAAGAATTCCATGACTTCATCATTTGCCAGAAGTAACCGGGGCATTTTGGTACAAAGTTATGCAAAGATATTTTGGAACGGAGTTCCTGATAGAATAATCCGTCTTTTGTTACGAATTATCCTATCGGGGACTCCATTCCAAAATAACTTTGGAGAGCTTCGTACCATCATGCTACTGTTACTTTCGCCTAATGATGAAGTATTGGTTTTGTTGAATCCTTTGACACTCGACAAAATGTGACATGAGGGGGACTAGGGTTGTGGATCGCCGAGAAGTCGGGGGTCGAGGGGTCGAGAGAGGTTGCCTAGCTAGTGTCAAAGTATTGAAGAATTCCATGACTTCATCATTTGCCAGAAGTAACCGGGGCATTTTGGTACAAAGTTATGCAAAGATATTTTGGAACGGAGTTCCTGATAGAATAATCCGTCTTTTGTTACGAATTATCCTATCTGGGACTCCGTTCCAAAATAACTTTGGAGAGCTTCGTACCATCATGCTACTGTTACTTTCGCCTAATGATGAAGTATTGGTTTTGTTGAATCCTTTGACACTCGACAAAATGTGACATGAGGGGGTCTAGGGTTGTGGGTCGCCGAGCAGTCGGGGGTCGAGGGGTCGAGAGAGGTTGCCTAGCTAGTGTCAAAGTATTGAAAAATTCCATGACTTCATCATTTGCCAGAAGTAACCGGGGCATGTTGGTACGAAGTTATGCAAAGATGTTTTGGAACGGAGTTCCTGATAGGATAATCCGTCTTTTGTTACGGATTATCTTATCTGGGACTCCGTTCCAAAACAACTTTGGAGAGCTTTCGTACCATCATTCTACTGTTACTTTCGCCTAATGATGAAGTATTGGTTTTGTTGAATCCTTTGACACTAGCTAGACAAAATGTGACATGAGGGGGTCTAGGGTTTGTGGATCGCCGAGCAGTCGAGGGTTGAAGCTAGTTCTACGTTTGCCATTAATATATCCATCTGTCATGTTTGAATAATAATTGGCATGTTGTAAATATTTGTAGAAACAATGGACGACAACACCCGAGACCTAGCACAAGAAGCGATGTTGATGGACATAATCGCAGACGGACAAAATGCCGTCAGGTCGTATCTCAACGACACCGATGAGCAGGTCGAACAAGAGCTGCGGCTGGAAGATCTAGGCTATGCTATTGATGAATTCGGTGACCCAATGCACATGGAAGAAGTAGACCGTGAGGACGGCTCCGGTGACCCAATGCCCGTGCAAGAAGGAGACCGTGATGCTGGCTCCGGTGACCGAACCGAGTCCGGCCAGGAGGTATATATGTTAGTTAAGCATGTGCTGACTAGTTAATTGATTCATTCATTAACTCTCATCTTTGTTCCTTTTCTAGCCCTCCGGATCGAGCAAATCTTCGGTAAAGAGACGAGGAGCGAAGAAAAAGTTGAGGCCGGATGAAAAGTTTGAGATCTCAGAAATCTCGCGCTCCGGCGAGCCGATTGCACCCATCCGCACAAAGAACGCATTTGTTAATCAGTGCGGGGTTCTGGTTAGGGACAAGATCCCGATCAGCATCCATCAATGGTTAAAGCCGGCTGCAAACGACGCTCAGGTGACTTATGTCACTGATATGCAGAAAGAAGATCTTTGGACTGAGCTGAAGTCAAACTTCGTCCTACCGCGAGAGGTTGATCCGGCGAAGCCAGTTAAAGAGGAGTTAATCAAGTCTGCTGCACTTTCGAAGATGGCAGACCAATTCAGGGCATGGAAGAAAAAACTGAATATGTTTGTCAGAGATAAAACGACTCCAGAATTCGTGGGCATATATGAGAAGATCAAAGATGACTGGCCCGCATTTGTGGCCCATAAGAAGTCGGAAAAGAGTCAGAAGATGTCGGAGACAAACCGGATAAATGCTGCGAAGAAGATGCATCACCATCGCACGGGGTCGGGCGGCTACCTCGTAGCCCGGCCTAAGTGGGCCAAGGCTGAGAATGATCTGCTTCAGAAAGGGATCGAACCAGAGACAATGCACTGGCCAGAACGTTGCCGGACTTGGTTCTTCGGGGCTGGCGGAACCTTGGACCCTGTAACAGGGTGGTGCATTTGGACGGACAAGCAATTGGAAACACCACTCAGGAAGATGCGGCAGTATATCAAAGCAGCGCATGAAGGGACGTTCATCCCCGACAGAGAGAACGACGAGCTGACAATGGCCCTCGGGAATCCTGAGCACCCTGGACGGACACGAGGCACGCCAGGCTCCCTTCCGTGGCGTGCTGGGTTTCCGGACGCAGGAGGCTACAAATGCCACGACAGGAGGAAGAAAATGGAGATGACCGAAATCCAGGCGCTGCGGGCCAGAATACAAGCGATAGAGGAACGGGAAGCAGATCGGGAGAAAAGAATTGCCGAAGCTTCCCCCGAAGCTACCCCGCCATCTCAGCGGAGAAGCAGCGTGGCTTCCACCGAGCTGCTTCAGCCAGAGCTTGCCTTGACGGCTACTACCAGGAATCCTGTGGATGCTATCACGCAGGCACAAAATTGCCACCTTATGGCACAGTGGATGAATCTGAAGGTGAAGGCGGCTGCTGGCTCTGTTTATCCTTCTGGACCAGACGACACTTTTCACTGCCGGCCGATTCCAGAAGGATATGCTAGGGTGATGGTCGACGAAATAACGGAGGGATTTGAGGAGCTCCAGCTTGACCACCCTACCGATGAAGGGGAGACTCGGCTGGATTCTTCACTGAAGACTCCATGCCTATGGCGGAAGGACCTAATCAACATTCTGAACTGGACGCCTCCGCCTCCTCCTCCTCCTCCGACGAGTCAGGGCACTCCACCTCCTCCACCGCCTCCTCCTCCGGCGAGTGACCATCAGGGCACTCCGGCTCCTTCTCCGGCGAGTGACCATCAGGGCACTCCGGCTCCTTCTCCGGCGCGTGGCGGCACACCGCCTCCTTCGCCGCCGGCGCGTGGCGGCACTCCGCCTCCTTCGCCGCCGGCGCGCCCGAGCAGACAGCCTGCTCCTCCTTCTCCGCCTAATCAGCAAGGGCGGAAGAGACCTGCCGCCGCTCCGGCTGCTCCTGCTCCGGCGCCTAAGCAAGTAAAAAAGACAGCCGCTTCGTCTGGTCCGGCGACGTCTACCAGTACAGCCAGAGGCGGGAGGCGATGCAGATTCGGTCCTTCTCTCACGCCTCTAGAGAAGTTACCGTACGAGAGGTCCGACGAGGAAAACACGAAGATCGCTGAAGGCGAAGTGAAGGACTTTTTTGAAGGGTTGAAAGCACAGAGACATCCACCTCCGGAGGAGAAGATAGATGCGCTGAAAGCAAAGCGCACTCTTGCTGCCCTGAAGCAACCAGCGAAAAGTAAGCCGAAGGGCAACTATGACCGCATTATTCAAAAGACATTTCAAGATGCCAAGCGGTCCGGAAGTACAAAAAGTGATCAGAGGTTAGCAGAAGGGCGAGCTGGGAAACAAATTGCCCAGCTCGGCGAACAAGCGAACCAATCGTGCCCCCCGCTCAAGGTGTCTAGCGACATGGTCGCTAATGATCCGAGGATGGTGCCCGGTTATACCAATCTTGCAGATTACGCGTCCGACGATGTACACTATGATTTCATGGACGTGCAGATAGAAAGATACGAGTACAAAAAGCCTCTCGTAAAAAATGAAAGATCTCTATCAACGAATATGCGAAGATTGCATGATTGGTACATGAAAATTTGCAGAGAGTCTGGGGGGAGGAATAACTTGTATTTGAGAGTTAAACCGGAGCATGACCTCGTTGGAATTGACCTGTTGCCTGTTCCATTTGAGGAGTTCTATCAATTTTTCAATCAATTGGCCCTCGATAAAACAACGATCACCTGCTACTGTCTGTAAGTAGTACTACTTCTGTCATTAAGTCTCTCTATATAGCTGATCTTCATTGCATGTATTTATAATTATCCTCACTATATTATGCAGATTGAAGATCGTCGAATTGAAGAAAAGACAAGTAGGTGATATTGGGTTTATTAACACATACCTCATAGATGCAACCGAGGTTAAATTGCGTCCCGGCGATACCGAGACCAACTTGCTACGATCGTTGGTGGTAAATGAAAATAAAGATATAATACTCTTTCCTTACAACTTCAAGTGAGTGTTAATGTCTTGTGCATATTTGGTTTCCCTTATATATCAGTCAAGTTTATAGTGATGTAATTGATGATCTCATGCATTCGTGCGCAGCTTCCACTATATTCTCTTAGAGATTAAGCTTGAGAAGGGAATAGTAACTGTCTTCGACTCTAAACGTAAAGATCCCGAGGAGTATGCGGACATGACTCAAATGCTAGCCAGGTAAGTTAAATCGATCAATATTATCCACCATGCATATATATCAGCAACTTCATTTCTGATATCAACTAATTGTTTCCTTTGTCTGGCAGGGCTTGGAAAAAATTCACCAAAAAAGCTCCGGGACTGCTGAAGAAGCTACAATTTAGATACCCGAAAGTAAGTACTATATAGTAGCATGTTCCGCGCGCGCATCTCCTATATCTTGATTCAAGCGCTAGTTTCATCAATACCAATTTGGCATTCTTGCTTATCAGTTTGATTGACCTCTATTTCTTGTAAAGTGGTTGTGGCAGGAACCCGGGAATGATTATTGTGGATACTACATTTGCGAGTCCATCCGCCACACGACCTGTGAGCGGGGCTACACTGATGAACAATTTGAAGTGCGTAAGCAATCAATAATATGCACAAATTTATAGCATCATTTCATGTATTGACCCCCTACTTCAAATTAGATGTTTCGGATGCGGGATGAACTCCTAACACCAGATCGTCTGCGAGCAATTCAAGAGGAATTGGCGGCATTCTTCCTTGAACACGTGATCGCTGAAGACGGAGAATACTATATGGACCATGCATCCATGTGTTAGGAGATTATTTTTGTAACAGATAATTATTGTATATATGTGCCCGGTAGTGTCGGATAGATATACGAGAACTTGTTGTTCGACCAATCTCTCGGAGAAGGAGAGGTGGTCGATATTACTTCTCTCTGTATGCATATATATATATGTTGATTATACGAGATCTTCTGTTCCTTCGTTTGCTTAGTAGCTAGCAGCTAGCTAGCTAGCTAGCGTGACTCTAGTCCTCTCTATATACGTATGTGTAGTATGTAGCGTCGACCAAGCACGGACATAAGAGAGAACACTTCTCTCTATTAATTAGCTAGCTAACACAATATATGAAACACCTAAATTAACCCCCAAAACCTAAAACCCCCCTCCCCTTTCAAAAAAAAAAACAAAAACCACAGCCACAGAAATGCTGACGCGTGGATGCCTTTTGGTCCCGGTTGGTACCACCAACCGGGACTAAAGCCCCTCCTGCCTGGACTCGGTGCACAGGCCACGTGGACACCCTTTTGCCCCGGTTCTGGATTGAACCGGGACTAAAGGGTCAGAGCATTAGTACCGACCTTCTTGTCCCGGTTCCAGAACCGGGGCTAAAAGGCCCAAATGAACCGGGGCTAAAGACCCTTTATCTACTAGTGAAAGAATTGCCGAAGCTTCCCCCAAAGCTACCCCGCCATCTCAGCGGAGAAGCAGCGTGGCTTCCACCGAGCTGCTTCAGCCAGAGCTTGCCTTGACGGCTACTGCCAGGAATCCTGTGGATGCTATCACGCAGGCACAAAATTGCCACCTTATGGCACAGTGGATGAATCTGAAGGTCAAGGCGGCTGCTGGCTCTGTTTATCCTTCTGGACCAGACGACACTTTTCACTGCCGGCCGATTCCAGAAGGATATGCTAGGGTGATGGTCGACGAAATAACGGAGGGATTTGAGGAGCTCCAGCTTGACCACCCTACCGGTGAAGGGGAGACTCGGCTGGGTTCTTCACTGAAGACTCCATGCCTATGGCGGAAGGACCTAATCAACATTCTGAACTGGACGCCTCCGCCTCCTCCTCCTCCTCCGACGAGTCAGGGCACTCTGCCTCCTCCACCGCCTCCTCCTCCGGCGAGTGACCATCAGGGCACTCCGGCTCCTTCTCCGGCGAGTGACCATCAGGGCACTCCGGCTCCTTCTCTGGCGCGTGGCGGCACACCGCCTCCTTCGCCGCCGGCGCGTGGCGGCACTCCGCCTCCTTCGCCGCCGGCGCGCCCGAGCAGACAGCCAGCTCCTCCTTCGCCTAATCAGCAAGGGCGGAAGAGACCTGCCGCCGCTCCGGCTGCTCCTGCTCCGGCGCCTAAGCAAGTAAAAAAGACAGCCGCTTCGTCTGGTCCGGCGACGTCTACCAGTACGGCCAGAGGCGGGAGGCGATGCAGATTCGGTCCTTCTCTCACGCCTCTAGAGAAGTTACCGTACGAGAGGTCCGACGAGGAAAACACGAAGATCGCTGAAGGCGAAGTGAAGGACTTTTTTGAAGGGTTGAAAGCACAGAGACATCCACCTCCGGAGGAGAAGATAGATGCGGTGAAAGCAAAGCGCACTCTTGCTGCCCTGAAGCAACCAGCGAAAAGTAAGCCGAAGGGCAACTATGACCGCATTATTCAAAAGACATTTCAAGATGCCAAGCGGTCCGGAAGTACAAAAAGTGATCAGAGGTTAGCAGAAGGGCGAGCTGGGAAACAAATTGCCCAGCTCGGCGAACAAGCGAACCAATCGTGCCCCCCGCTCAAGGTGTCTAGCGACATGGTCGCTAATGATCCGAGGATGGTGCCCGGTTATACCAATCTTGCAGATTACGCGTCCGACGATGTACACTATGATTTCATGGACGTACAGATAGAAAGATACGAGTACAAAAAGCCTCTCGTCAAAAATGAAAGATCTCTATCAACGAATATGCGAAGATTGCATGATTGGTACATGAAAATCTGCAGAGAGTCTGGGGGGAGGAATAACTTGTATTTGAGAGTTAAACCGGAGCATGACCTCGTTGGAATTGACCTGTTGCCTGTTCCATTTGAGGAGTTCTATCAATTTTTCAATCAATTGGCCCTCGATAAAACAACGGTCACCTGCTACTGTCTGTAAGTAGTACTACTTCTGTCATTAAGTCTCTCTATATAGCTGATCTTCATTGCATGTATTTATAATTATCCTCACTATATTATGCAGATTGAAGATCGTCGAATTGAAGAAAAGACAAGTAGGTGATATTGGGTTTATTAACACATACCTCATAGATGCAACCGAGGTTAAATTGCGTCCCGACGATACCGAGACCAACTTGCTACGATCGTTGGTGGTAAATGAAAACAAAGATATAATACTCTTTCCTTACAACTTCAAGTGAGTGTTAATGTCTTGTGAATATTTGGTTTCCCTTATATATCAGTCAAGTTTATAGTGATGTAATTGATGATCTCATGCATTCATGCGCAGCTTCCACTATATTCTCTTAGAGATTAAGCTTGATAAGGGAGTAGTAACTGTCTTCGACTCTAAACGTAAAGATCCCGAGGAGTATGCGGACATGACTCAAATGCTAGCCAGGTAAGTTAAATCGATCAATATTATCCACCATGCATATATATCAGCAACTTCATTTCTGATATCAACTAATTGTTTCCTTTGTCTGGCAGGGCTTGGAAAAAATTCACCAAAAAAGCTCCGGGACTGCCGAAGAAGCTACAATTTAGATACCCGAAAGTAAGTACTATATAGTAGCATGTTCCGCGCGCGCATCTCCTATATCTTGATTCAAGCGCTAGTTTCATCAATACCAATTTGGCATTCTTGCTTATCAGTTTGATTGACCTCTATTTCTTGTAAAGTGGTTGTGGCAGGAACCCGGGAATGATTATTGTGGATACTACATTTGCGAGTCCATCCGCCACACGACCTGTGAGCGGGGCTACACTGATGAACAAATTGAAGTGCGTAAGCAATCAATAATATTCACAAATTTATAGCATCATTTCATGTATTGACCCCCTACTTCAAATTAGATGTTTCGGATGCGGGATGAACTCCTAACACCAGATCGTCTGCGAGCAATTCAAGAGGAATTGGCGGCATTCTTCCTTGAACACGTGATCGCTGAAGACGGAGAATACTATGTGGACCATGCATCCATGTGTTAGGAGATTATTTTTGTAAGAGATAATTATTGTATATATGTGCCCGGTAGTGTCGGATAGATATACGAGAACTTGTTGTTCGACCAATCTCTCGGAGAAGGAGAGGTGGTCGATATTACTTCTCTCTGTAAGCATATATATATATGTTGATTATACGAGATCTTCTGTTCCTTCGTTTGCTTAGTAGCTAGCAGCTAGCTAGCTAGCTAGCGTGACTCTAGTCCTCTCTATATACGTATGTGTAGTATGTAGCGTCGACCAAGCACGGACATAAGAGAGAACACTTCTCTCTATTAATTAGCTAGCTAACACAATATATGAAACACCTAAATTAACCCCCAAAACCTAAAACCCCCCCTCCCCTTTCAAAAAACAAAAACAAAAACCACAGCCACAGAAATGCTGACGCGTGGATGCCTTTTGGTCCCGGTTGGTACCACCAACCGGGACTAAAGCCCCTCCTGCCTGGACTCGGTGCACAGGCCACGTGGACACCCTTTTGCCCCGGTTCTGGATTGAACCGGGACTAAAGGGTCAGAGCATTAGTACCGACCCTCTTGTCCCGGTTCCAGAACCGGGGCTAAAAGGCCCAAATGAACCGGGGCTAAAGACCCTTCATCTACTAGTGTAATGTGTTACTCTGTTCCTATGAACTTAATACTCTAGATGGAGAATCGTTTCGGTCGATGTGTGGAGTAATAGTAGTAGATGCAGAATTGTTTCGGTCTACTTGTCACAGATGTGGTGCCTATATTCATGATCATTGTCATAGATGTCGTTATAATTATTCGCTCTTCTATCAATTGCTTGACATTAATTTGTTCACCCACCGTAATACTTGCTATTATGAGAGAATCCTCTAGTGAAACCTATGGCCCCGGGTCTATTTTCCATCTTATAAGTTTCCAAAAACCCAAAAATATTTACTTTACTAGTTCATCTATCTCTATCAGATCTCACTTTTGCAAATAACCGTCAAGGGATTGACAACCCCTTTATAACGTTGGGTGCTGATACGTCCAAAACGTATCTATAATTTCTGCTTGCTCCATGCCTCTTTTGTGTGATATTGCTATGATATTTATGCACTTCCATACACTTTTGATCATATTTGGACTAACCTATTAACTCAGTGCACTACAGTGCCAGTTCATGTTTTCTGCTGTTTTTCCATTTCAGGTTTCCCCCATATTAAAAGTGCCCTAAAAATTCCGGGAAAAATACAGGAAAAATCAGCGTATCGGGAGCTTCCAGAAAAACCAAGGCAGGGCCAGAGGGGAGCCTGGGGTGGCCCAGGCGGCCACCCGGCACGGCCCCACCCCTGGCCACGCCAGGGGGCGCCTGGGGCCCCACCTCCGCCTCTGGTGACCCCCTTTGCCATATATATTGCTCGCGTCCCGAAACCCTCGAGGACGAAACCCTTTTTCGCGATCTCATCTCTGTTCCGCCGCCGCCGCGCTTCCAAGATCGGGAGCACCAGGAGAACTCTTCCCGGCACCCTGCCGGAGGGGAGAACCACCACCGGGAGCTTCTCCACCACCATGGACGCTTCCCGGATGAGTTGTGAGTAGTCTCCCTTGGACCATGGGTCCATGACCAGTAGCTATGTGATGTTCTCCTCCCCTCTTTGTTCTTCATCGATTAGACCTCGTGAGCTGCCCTACATGATCGAGGCACATATGTAATCTTTATGCTGTTGCTCTGCTGAGTTTGCTGGTGAGATTATGTTCAGATTGTGTGTGAGTAATATATTTGATTCACCTCTTTTATATTTATGTTCTTGAGTAATTCTTGCATGTTCTCCGTTGCTATTTATTGCTTTGGCCGAGTAGTAGGTAGTAACTCCAAGAGGGAACGTTATGCTTGATTGTGGGTTCATGCCCCTCGATGACTAGCTTGAGTGACAGAAACATGAGTCTAGGGGATGTGCTGTTGCCACAAGGGGGGAAACAACGGTGCTTGTACTTGCGGGTGCAAGGATTGTTTACTTTACGCAAAGTTCTTTTAATGCATTTGTCTGTTGCTTTGAGTTTACACTTTGGGTGGGACTCGCAACTTAATACCAGCGAGATGTTCTGGATAGATATCTCAAGGTGGATGATTAGTAGTAGATGCAGATGGGTTTTGGTCTACTTGCCTTGGCGTACCGCCCATGCTTTTGAGCCTCTACCTTTCTTTACAGCATAGTTAGCATTGGTTTGCCAACATAATGCTGTCAATTGCCCAGCTGTAATTTGTTTACCTCGCTTAGCTGTTTGATCGTCTTTTGGGAGAGAGACATCACTAGTGAACATCATGGGACCTCGGTCCATATTACCATCACTGATCACACCCGCTATTTACTTCCTGTTCTTATTTCCTAGTTGCAGTCATACCTATCACCATTATCTCTTGCGTTTGATCCTTTGTAAACGACAAGGCCGGAGGGATTGACAACCTCTCTGTACTCGTTGGGAGCAAAGTTATTTGTATCTGTGTGTAGGTCCTGTCAAGCAAAAGTTTCTGGCGCCATTGACACCTTCTTGTCGACCCTCGGAGTCTCACGGGATTCGATCCTTGGTATCTTTGTCAAGGGAAATTTGCCGCTACGCTACATCTCAAACCTTCCACTTGGGGTAACCAACGAGGGGCGAGAAGCCATCAAGCAAGTTTCTGGCGCCGTTGCCGGGGACTCCACTCTTCAAGATAGGGGAGTTGCACGCTATCTTTTATCTTTGCTTTTTAGTCTTGTTAGTTTACCTTTCAGTTTTTGCTTTAGTGTCCTTTACCAAAAATCACAAAAAAAAAAATTTTATTTGCTTTACTGTTAGTAGTCCTTTCTGTTTAGTCAAGCATGTTGGGATTCGGTGCTTTGAGGGAATCAGAAGTTCTAGATTTCCATCAAAGGGATGGAGAAAATATGAAGAAGGCATGGGACAGAATTTCTGATGCACATAGGAGAATTATGCCTTGGATACCTATAAAAATTGTGCTTAGAAATTTTTACCATGGTCTTTTTAAATGGTGTAAACACTCTCTTGATATTATAGCTGAAGGAGATTTCCTAGAGTGTGATGAAGCTATAGCTCTTGAAATTATACATGGCATATCTAGTTACTTTGTTTATGATCATAGTTTTGATACTGTCATTGATAGACTT
This sequence comes from Secale cereale, assembly GCA_902687465.1. Taxonomy (NCBI): domain Eukaryota; kingdom Viridiplantae; phylum Streptophyta; class Magnoliopsida; order Poales; family Poaceae; genus Secale; species Secale cereale. The sequence goes on from LR738713.1 coordinate 826,873,786, forward strand.
GCTACTATTGAGAAGAGAATGGATGCTCTAGACTTGATGAAGGTAGAGAAACCCAAACCCAATAAGAGAGATATTTTGGGAATAGACAATGATTGGGAGCCTTTTGTTAGGATTAGCATCTCTAATCAAGACTTCCTTGCTTATTGTGATATTGGATCTATGGTTTCTACTATGCCAAAAATTGTTCATGATTCTTTAAAATTTACCATGGATAGATTATCATCCTATCATGAACATGCTAATGGAGATATTTCTGAGATCCAGGGAAGAATAAAAGACGTGCCAGTTACATTCCTTAAAGGGATTGCAATGGTTGATTTCTTCATCATGAAGCCAAACCAAGGAAATATAGTGCTTGGAAGGGACTTCCTCCGAGCCGTAAAAGGCTTCATCGATATAGGTAAGGGACAAATCCGCCTACGCGGGAAGGCAAAAGGTACGTACCCCTTTCCTAGAAGGAACAAGGATGAACTTGTTGAGGAACCATTTGAAGCAATTTATAACTCCGATTATTATGATGATTTTTGATTCCTCTTTGCATTATGCCTAGCTTAAAGGCATAAAAGAAAGCGCTTTTGGGAGGCAGCCCACAACGAATAAAATTTTATTTTGCTTTTGTTGTGTCTTGATATTTGTTACTACAGTAGCATCATCATTGTATCTTTTCTTTTCAGCTTTGTGCCAAGTTTAGCCTCTGATTGCAAGAAAGTTCAAAAGTTGTGACGTGCAGTCCAGAAAACAGATTCTGTCCTTGGACAGAAAAATTTGTATAAAATCACCAGATCATCTTTTTGATCTGAATTTTTTTTACAGCGTGCTCTATACAATTGGCTTTCGGGCGTCTGTTCTGAGTTTTTTTATTTGAGTGGCAGAAGTGCCCGAAAAAATTATTTACTACCTGCTAGTCTGTTTTTCACAGATTCTGTCCTGTTTTGCCTTTTCTTCGTTTTGCAAACCTTGAGCTTGCTTTTTCTTTGCAAAAACCTTTTGGCAATCTTGAGAAACAGTAGCTCTTCAAGATTATCTTTATTTCCAGCAAGGAAAAATTATTTTATTATGGGTACTAACCTCGCTAATCAGATTATGATGAGTTATGTATGAAGGGAGTTTTCAAGTGTGCGAGGGAAGATGATAAAAAGATTCAGGAGGGTCAAATGCTCAAGCTTGGGGATGCCCCCATGCACCCCCAAGAAATATTCAAGAAGACTCAAGCGTCTAAGCTTGGGGATGCCCCCGTGCATCCCCTTCTCCATCAACAATTATCAGTTCGTCTTTCGTTCCACTATATTTTAATCACTTCATGCGTTATGTGCTATGCTTGGAGCGTCTTGCTTTTAGTTTCCTTTTTAGTTTTCTTTAGCTTTGCTTGCTGTTCATAACGAGTTAGAACCCAGCTTTCTTTGTGTGGGAGAGAAACACGCTCCACTTCAACCTAGAACACAACATAGGATTTTCATGCTTATCTTTGCTGTGTATGTTCTTTGTCTTTCAATAGCTACTGTCATGTTTAGCTCTTAGTTTTCATGCTTTTCTTTTTAAAGAGCTTTTGTTTAGTTGGTTGTTGAACTTTTTTGAGTTTTCGTGTTTATCTTGTTAAGAGAGTTTGTCTGTTGCACTGAGTTGTGTGTCTTAACTTAAAGTAGGTAATTGAGGTTGCTATTTAATTTTAGTAGTAACTTGCAATAGTTTTGAGGTGTTGCCATAAGTAATGTCTGAACTTTTGGTGTCAAGAGCTTTAGCCTATTAGTGATAGATGTCGTATTTTGGGCAATCCGTGTTTATTTTAGAAAACCTACAAAATAGTTGAGAACTTTAGCTACTAAATGGATCACTAATCTTTGGAGGGATCGAATATTAGAGTACACTCATGTACCATGGGTCGAGGATGCGCAAGGGTAACCAAACCCCCATACACTCCTCCTCGGGGTACTTGTCTCTTTGTGAACCTCCTAATTAGATTGAGAGTTACCGATAATAAGTGCATGAGTCTTCGGACTAATGTGAGTATTCGAAGGTTGACACTTCCACCTAACCATATTTTTCTAGCCTCTTCGGTACCGTGCATTGCCCTTTCTCACCTCGAGAGTTGGCGCATACTTCGTCGGTGCATCCAAATCCTTGGCATGATACGCTCTGTCATCATAAGCCTCATTATATCCTTCTGAAAGTGCAACTAATCCCCGAGTGGTTTTGGCAATTAATAACAACATATATATCATTGAACTAATAGTTACTTGAGAATCATTTCAGAGAAGTTCAGTGATATGGGTATGGCAATGACTGAAGAAGTGGACCCCTCAAAATGCTAAGGCAAGCATTGGCAAAAGCTCAAGACTCCATTTTTGGTTTAGTGATCCAAGATCACATTGAGTCCATAGGAAAAGCCAATACTATTAAAAGGGGATGAGGTTATGTTGATGATCTGGTTGCTCAAGTGCTTAGTGATATATCTCCTTAAACTATCAGCAACTTTCACTACAATATACACTCATAAGTAATCTCGGTCCCACCGATTATCCAAACTCAGTCACACCGAGATGAACCACCTCAACCATAAGCCAAACCCTAGAAAAATCGGATATTCCGAGTTTGAAATCGGTTTCACCGAAACATGGGCTGCCAAGCTTCTGTATCCTTCTGTCATCAAATCGGTGTCACCGAGATGATGAAGTCGGTCCCACCGAAACTGGCATGCTCCTGTCTTTGCTCAAATCGGACTAACCGAGATGGTATTTTCGGTCCCACCGAAAACCCCAACGTTCACATTATTTGAACTTTCGGTCTCACCGAGTTGTCCACTTCGGTCCCACCGAGATTGCTCAAATATGTGTGTAACGGTTGGATTTTGTGTGGAGGCTATATATACCCCTCCACCCCCTCTTCATTCGTGGAGAGAGCCATCAGAAAGAACTACCACTCCTACCTTACATTTCTGAGAAGAGAACTACCTTCCCTTGTGTTGAGATCAAGTTGCTCCACTCCTACCATATGAAACTTGATCTCTAACCTTCCCAAGTTGCTTTCCACTCAATCCTTTCTTCCACCACAGCCAAATCAGTGAGGAGAGTTGAGTGTTGGGGAGATTATCATTTGAAGCACAAGAGCAAGGAGTTCATCATCATCTACAACATCTATTACCTTTTGGAGGGTGGTGCCTCCTAGATTGGTTAGGTGTCGCTTGGGAGCCTCCGTCATCGAGATGTGGAGTTGAACCAAGAAGTTTGTAAGGGCAAGGAGATCGCCTACTTCGTGAAGATCTACCCCGAGTAAGGCTAGCCCTCCGTGGGCGTAGGCCATGATGGAATAGACAAGGTTGCTTCTTCGTGGACCCTTCGTGGGTGGAGCCCTCCGTGGACTCGCGCAGCCGTTACCCTCCGTGGGTTGAAGTCTCCATCAACGTGGATGTACGATAGCACCACCTATCGGAACCACGGAAAAATCACCGCGTCTCCAAATTGCGTTTGCTCTTCTCCACCTCTCTTTACTACATGTGCAATTTACTTTCCGCTGCCTATACTCTAGAATTGCATGTGTAGGGTGATGCTTGACTTGATCATAATTGTGAATCTGCCAAAAACTGTTCTTGATCAAAAGGCAGAATTTTTATATTTACAAGTAGTCTAATCACCCCCCCCTCTAGACATACTTTCGATCCTACACCTTCCTCAAAACAGCCACCATACCTACCTATTAAGGCATTTCCATAGCCTTTCCGAGATACATTGCCATGCAACATCCATCTTCTCATGACTTGATCTTCATGTCATACATGCTTTTTGCTTGATCGATGAGCCGCATGCTAGTTGGGCCTTGCCCTAATCATTGCTACATGACGCGCTAGTATCATTGCATATCCTGCTACACTGGCAGAGGCATACATTTGCATACATCATGATAGTTTCATTTTCTTTATGTTGAGTACTTTTGTAAAGTGTGAAAGATCTTCTATACCTCTTGTAATACATAGAGTGTTGCCTCTAAAGTGAGGAAAAGATCCCAAAGAGGACAAATCAAAAGATCCCAAAGAGGGCAAAATCAAAAGATTCCAAAGAGGACAAATGAGAGATAAATAGAAAGAGCCATTGAGGCCACAAAAAAAATAAAAAAAGAGAAAAAAGAGAAAAAGAAATAAAAAGAGAGAGGGGGGCACACTACTATTTCTTTTGAGAGATCCACACTCGTACTCCATCTTATACCTTGTACTCCATAGAGATTATCATTTATGGGACCTTTACACTATAGAACTTGGCTTGTATATTCCAATGATGAGCCTCCTCAAAAGAGCTCTAGGTCTTCTTGAGCAAGCAAGTTGGATGCACCCCCACTAGTTCCATTGGAGAGCTTACCTTAGCTCATATGTGCATCTGTTGCATGGCAATCCCTACTCCTCACATCATATCTATCATTTGGCTTTCTCTCGTCGATGATTGTCCTCATTGATGTGAGCCTTTCACACCTTTTTTGTCTTCCCCCTCTATCATTTTTCTCTCTTTGCCATCCTAAGTGTCGACTTTCTTGCTTACGCTCATCCATTGCATGAGTGCTCAAAATATCGAAAGGGAGTGGATCATTTTGACTTGTACCTGGCTGACGGTCTGGGGATGAGTCAAGATAAGATTCCAAAGAAGACCAAGTGTGAAACTTTAGTAGATTAAGTTCTCAACAATACAAAAACTATGTTTTACTCTCTCATATATCCCTATCCCCTTTCTTGCACGCAAACACCATTTGGAGACATTCGAGTCACGCACAGCGAGAGCTCTTGCACCTTTATGTTCTTATGTTACTTGTTACAATGCTAATATAGACTCTTGTTTGTTATGACTTGAATTGAATTACATGCCTTGATTGCTTTACTTAAAAGTTCTTATATGGTTGATAGCATGTCACCACAGAAATTATGCTTGTTATCATTTACCTACTCGAGGACGAGCAGGAATTAAGCTTGGGGATGTTGATACGTCCAAAACGTATCTATAATTTCTGCTTGCTCCATGCCTCTTTTGTGTGATATTGCTATGATATTTATGCACTTCCATACACTTTTGATCATATTTGGACTAACCTATTAACTTAGTGCACCACAGTGCCAGTTCCTGTTTTCTGCTGTTTTTCTATTTCAGGTTTCCCCCATATTAAAAGTGCCCTAAAAATTCCGGGAAAAATACAGGAAAAATCAGCGTATCGGGAGCTTCCAGAAAAACCAAGGTAGGGCCAGAGGGGAGCCTGGGGTGGCCCAGGCGGCCACCCGGCACGGCCCCACCCCTGGCCGCGCCAGGGGGGCGCCTGGGGCCCCACCTCCGCCTCTGGTGACCCCCTTTGGCATATATATTGCTCGCGTCGCGAAACCCTCGAGGACGAAACCCTTTTTCGCGATCTCATCTCTGTTCCGCCGCCGCCGCGCTTCCAAGATCGGGAGCACCAGGAGAACTCTTCCAGGCACCCTACCGGAGGGGAGAACCACCACCGGGAGCTTCTCCACCACCATGGACGCTTCCCGGATGAGTTGTGAGTAGTCTCCCTTGGACCATGGGTCCATGACCAGTAGCTATGTGATGTTCTCCTCCCCTCTTTGTTCTTCATCGATTAGACCTCGTGAGCTGCCCTACATGATCGAGGCACATATGTAATCTTTATGCTGTTGCTTGTAGGGGAACGTAGCAGAATTCAAAAAAATTCTACGCTCTCACCAAAATCCAACTAAGGAGACATCTAGCAACGAGCAAATAAGAGTGCATCTACATACCGTTATGTAGATCGCGAGCGGAAGCTTTCGAAGAAGCGTGGATGAAGTAGTCGTACTCTTCGCGTTCTTCGTCACCGATGATCTAGCGTCGAACGAATGGCACCTCCGCGTTCAACACACGTCCGATACAGCAACGTCACCTCCTTCTTGATCCAGCAAGGGGGGAGGAGAGGTCGTCAGAGATCTAGCAGCACGACGGCGTGGTGGTGGATGCAGTGGAGATTCCTGCAGGGCTTCGCCGGCGCCCTGCGGAGGGAGTATGGAGGTGTGACGGGAGGGGGAGAGGCACCAGGGGCAAGGTTGCGGCTGCCCTCTCCCCCCCCACATATATATAGGGGCCAGGGGGTGCGCCGGCCCTGCAGATGGGATCTGCAGGGTGGGGCGGCGGCCAGGGGGGAATCCTTGCCCCCCAAGGCAAGGTGGCGCCCCCTCCCCCTAGGGCTTCAACCCTAGGCGCATGGGGAGGAGGGCCCATGTGGTGCGCCAGCCCATTAGGGCTTGCCACTTCCCCCTTGTGGCCTAGGGGCCCCACCGGGATGGGTGGACCCACCCGGTGGACCCCCGAGGCCCCTCCGGTGGTCCCGGGACACTCCCGGTGACCCCCGGAGATCACCCGATGGCCGAAACTGGACTTCCTATATATATCATTCTTTACCTCCGGACCATTCCGGAACTCCTCGTGACGTCCGGGATCTCATCCGGGACTCCGAACAACTTTTGGGTTTCCACATGCATGTATCTCTACGACCCTAGCGTTACCGAACCTTAAGTGTGTAGACCCTACGGGTTCGGGAGACACGCAGACATGACCGAGACCACTCTCCGGTCAATAACCAACAGCGGGATCTGGATACCCATGTTGGTTCCCACGTGTTCCTCCATGATCTTCATCGGATGAACCACCGTGTCAAGGATTCACTCAATCCCGTATGTTATTCCCTTTGTCCATCGGTACGGTACTTGCCCGAGATTCGATCGTCGGTATTCCCGATACCTTGTTCAATCTCGTCATGGCAAGTCTCTTTACTCGATCCGTAATCCATCATCCCGTGACTAACTCCTTAGTCACCTTGAGCTCATTATGATGATGTCTTACCGAGTGGGCCCAGAGGTACCTCTCCTGTCATACGGAGTGACAATATCCCAGTCTCGGTTCGTACCAACCCAACAGATACTTTTGGTGATACCCGATGCGTACCTTTATAGCCACCCAGTTATGTTGTGACGTTTGGCACACCCAAAGTATTCCTACGGCATCCGGGAGTTGTACAATCTCATGGTCTAAGGAATAAATACTTGACACCAAAAAGCTTATGCATTACGAACTATACGATCTCGTGCTATGCTCAGGATTGGGTCTTGTCCATCACATCATTCTCCTAATGATGTGATCCCGTTATCACTGACATCCTATGTCCATGGTCAGGAAACCGTGACCATCTGTTGATCAACGAGCTGGTACCTAGAGGCCTACCAGGGACTCATTGTGGTCTATATATTCACACATGTATCGCTGTTTCCGTACAATACAATTCAAGCATGAATAACAGACAATTATCATGAACAAGGAAATATAATAATAATACTTTTATTATTGCCTCTAGGGCATATTTCCAACAGTCTCCCACTTGCAGTAGAGTCAATAATCTAGTTGCATTGTGATGAATCGAACACCCATAGAGTTCTGGTGTTGATCATGTTTTGCCCGTGGAAGAGGTTTAGTCAACGGGTCTGCAACATTCAGATCCGTATGCACTTTACAAATATCTATATCTCCATCCTGAACATAATTCCGGATGGAGTTGAAACGGCGCTTGATGTGCTTGGTCTTCTTGTGAAACCTGGGCTCCTTGGTAATGGCAATAGCTCTAGTGTTGTCACAGAAGAGAGTCATCGGGCTTGACGCGCTTGGAATGACCCCTAGGTCGGTGATGAACTCCTTCATCCAGACTCCTTCCTGTGCCACTTCGCAAGCAGCTATGTACTCCGCTTCACATGTAGAATGCGCCACGACGCTCTGCTTGCAACTGCACCAGCTGACTGCTCCACCATTCAAAATATACACGTATCCGGTTTGAGACTTAGAGTCATCCAGATCTGTGTCGAAGCTAGCATCGACGTAACCCTTTACGACGAGCTCTTCGTCACCTCCATATACGAGAAACATATCCTTAGTCCTTTTCAGGTACTTCAGGATGTTCTTGACCGCTGTCCAGTGTTCCATACCGGGATCACTTTGGTACCTTCCTACCAAACTTATGGCAAGGTTCACATCAGGTCTGGTACACAGCATGGCATACATGATAGAACCTATGGCCGAGGCATAGGGAATGACACTCATCTTTTCTCTATCTTCTGCCGTGGTCGGCGACTGAGCCTTGCTCAATCTCATACCTTGCAAAACAGGCAAGAATCCCTTCTTGGACTGATCCAGATTGAACTTTTTCAATATCTTGTCAAGGTATGTACTTTGTGAAAGACCAATGAGGCGTCTTGATCTATCTCTATAGATTTTGATGCCTAATATGTAAGCAGCTTCTCCAAGGTCCTTCATTGAAAAACTTTTATTCAAGTAGGCCTTTACATTTTCCAAGAATTCTATATCATTTCCCATCAGTAATATGTCATCCACATATAATATGAGAAATGCCACAGAGCTCCCACTCACTTTCTTGTAGATACAGGCTTCTCCATAAGTCTGTATAAAGCCAAACGCTTTGATCACATCATTAAAGCGAATATTCCAACTCCGAGATGCTTGCACCAGCCCGTAAATCGAGCGCTGGAGCTTGCATACCTTGTTAGCGTTCTCTGGATCGACAAAACCTTCCGGTTGCATCATATACAACTCTTCCTTGAGGAAGCCATTAAGGAATGCTGTTTTGACGTCCATTTGCCATATTTCATAATCATAGAATGCGGCAATAGCTAACATGATTCTGACTGACTTCAGCATCGCTACGGGAGAGAAAGTCTCGTCGTAGTCAATCCCTTGAACTTGTCGATAACCTTTAGCGACAAGCCGAGCCTTATAGATGGTCACATTACCATCCGCGTCTGTCTTCTTCTTAAATATCCATTTATTTTCTATGGCGTGCCTGTCATCAGGCAAGTCCACCAAAGTCCATACTTTGTTTTCATACATGGATTCTATCTCGGATTTCATGGCTCCAAGCCATTTATTGGAATCCGGGCCCGCCATCGCTTCTTCATAGTTCGAAGGTTCACCGTTGTCTAACAACATGATTTCCAGGACAGGGTTGCCATACCACTCTGGTGCGGAACGTGCCCTTGTGGACCTTCGAAGTTCAGTAGTAACTTGATCTGTTTCTTCATGATCATTATCATCAACTTCCTCCCTTGTTGGTGCAGGCACCTCAGGAACAATTTCCTGCGCTGCGCTACTTTCCGGTTCAGGAGGGGTGACTCTCACCTCATCAAGTTCTACTTTCCTCCCACTCACTTCTTTCGAGAGAAACTCTTTCTCCAGAAAGGATCCATTCTTTGCAACAAAGACTTTGCCTTCGGATCTGTGGTAGAAGGTGTACCCAATCATTTCCTTTGGGTATCCTATGAAGACGCATTTTTCCGATTTGGGTTCGAGCTTTTCAGGTTGAAGTTTCTTGACATAAGCATCGCAACCCCAAACTTTCAGAAACGACAGCTTCAGTTTCTTGCCAAACCAAAGTTCATACGGAGTCGTCTCAACGGATTTCGACGGAGCCCTATTTAAAGTGAATGCGGCAGTCTCTAAAGCATAACCCCAAAAAGATAGCGGTAAATCGGTAAGGGACATCATAGATCGCACCATGTCCAACAGAGTACGATTTCGACTTTCGGACTCACCGTTACGCTGAGGTGTTCCGGGCGGTGTCAATTGTGAAACAATTCCACAGTTCCTAAGGTGCGTGCCAAATTCATGACTTAAATATTCACCCCCACGATCTGATCGTAAGAACTTTATTTTTCTGTCACGTTGATTCTCAACCTCATTCTGAAATTCCTTGAACTTTTCAAAGGTCTCAGATTTGTGTTTCATTAAATAGATATACCCATATCTACTTAAGTCATCTGTGAGGGTGAGAACATAACGATAGCCTCCGCGAGCCTCAACACTCATTGGACCGCACACATCGGTATGTATGATTTCCAACAAGTTGGTTGCTCGCTCCATTGTTCCGGAGAACGGAGTCTTGGTCATCTTGCCCAAGAGGCATGGTTCGCACGTGTCAAATGATTCATAATCAAGAGACTCTAGAAGTCCATCTGAATGGAGCTTCTTCATACGTTTGACACCAATATGACCAAGGCGGCAATGCCACAAGTATGTGGGACTATCATTATCAACTTTACATCTTTTGGCATCTACACTATGAATATGTGTATCATTACGTTCGAGATTCATCAGAAATAAACCATTGACCAACGGGGCATGACCATAAAACATATCTCTCAAATAAATAGAACAACCATTATTCTCTGATTTGAAAGAGTAGCCATCTCGCATAAGATGAGATCCAGATACAATGTTCATGCTCAAAGCTGGTACTAAATAACAATTATTAAGGTTTAAAACTAATCCTGAGGGTAGATGTAGAGGTAGCGTGCCGACGGCGATCACATCGACCTTGGAACCATTCCCGACGCGCATCGTCACCTCATCCTTCGCCAGTCTCCGCTTATTCCGCAGCTCCTGTTTTGAGTTACAAATGTGAGCAACCGCACCGGTATCAAATACCCAGGAGCTACTATGAGCGCTGGTAAGGTACACATCAATAACATGTATATCATATATACCTTTGACGTTGCCGGCCTTCTTGTCTGCTAAATATTTGGGCCAGTTCCGCTTCCAGTGCCCCGTTCCCTTGCAATGAAAACACTCAGTTTCAGGCTTGGGTCCATTCTTTGGCTTCTTCCCGGCAACTGGCTACCGGGCGCGGCAACTCCTTTGCCGTCCTTCTTGAAGTTCTTCTTACCCTTGCCTTTCTTGAACTTAGTGGTTTTATTGACCATCAACACTTGATGTTCTTTCTTGATGTCCACCTCCGCTGATTTCAGCATTGAATACACCTCGGGAATGGACCTCTCCATCCCCTGCATATTGAAGTTTAACACGAAGCTCTTGAAGCTAGGTGGGAGCGACTGGAGGATTCTGTCAACGACCGCTTCATCTGGGAGATTCATTCCCAGCTGAGACAAGCGGTTGTGCAATCCAGAAATCTTGAGGATATGCTCACTGACAGAACTGTTTTCCTCCATCTTACAGCTGTAGAATGCGTCGGAGACGTCATATCTCTCGACTCGGGCATGAGCTTGGAAAACCATTTTCAGCTCTTGGAACATCTCATATGCCCTGTGGTGCTCAAAACGCTTTTGGAGCCCCGATTCTAAACTGTAAAGCATGCCGCATTGAACCAGGGAGTAATCATCACAACGCGACTGCCAGGCGTTCATAACGTCTTGGGTCGCCGGGAGAACAGGTGCATCACCTAGCGGTGCTTCAAGGACATATGATCTCTTGGCAGCTATGAGGATAATCCTCAGGTTACAGACCCAATCCGTATAGTTGCTACCATCGTCTTTTAGCTTGGTTTGCTCTAGGAACGCGTTGAAGTTGAGGGAAACTGGAGCGTGGGCCATTTGATCTACAAGAGATATTGTAAAGAATTTAGACTAAGTTCATGATAATTAAGTTCATCTTAATCGAATTTTAATGAACTCCCACTCAGAATGACATCTCTCTAGTCATCTAAGTGATACACGATCCGAATCGACTAGCCCGTGTCCGATCATCACGTGAGACGGACTAGTCATCAACGGTGAACATCTTCATGTTGATCGTATCTTCTATACGACTTGTGTTCGACCTTTCGGTCTTCCGTGTTCCGAGGCCATGTCTGTACATGCTAGGCTCGTCAAGTGAACCCTAAGTGTATTGCGTGTGTAAATCTGGCTTACACCCGTTGTATGCGAACGTTAGAACCTATCACACCCGATCATCACGTGGTGCTTCGGAACAATGAACTTTAGCAACGGCGCACAGTTAGGGGGAACACAATTCTTGAAATTTTAGTGAGAGATCATCTTATTTACTACCGTCGTTCTAAGTAAACAAGATGCATAAACATGATAAACATCACATGCAATCAATTAAAGTGACATGATATGGCCAATATCATCTTACTCCTTGGATCTCCATCTTCGGGGCACCATGATCATCTTGTCACCGGCTCGACACCATGATCTTCATCATGATGATCTCCATCATCGTGTCTTGAAGAAGTCGTCACGCCAACTATTAGTTCTACTACTATGGCTAACGTTTAGCAATAAAGTAAAGTAATTACATAGCGTTTATTCAGTGACACGCAGGTCATACAATAATTAAGACAACTCCTATGGCTCCTGCCGGTTGTCAAGTTCATCGACATGCAAGTCGTGATTCCCTATTACAAGAACATGATCAATCTCATACATCACATATATCATTCATCACATCTTCTTTTGGCCAAACCACGTCACATAGCACATGCTGCAAAAACAAGTTAGACGTCCTCTAATTGCTGTTGCAAGTTTTTACGTGGCTTCTATAGGTTTTCTAGCAAGAACATTTCTTACCTACGCCAAAAACCACAACGTGATTTGTCAATTTCTATTTACCCTTCATAAGGACCCTGTTCATCGAATCCGATCCGACTAAAGTAGGAGAGACAGACACCCGCCAGCCACCTTATGCATCTAGTGCATGTCTGTCGGTGGAACCAGTCTCACGTAAGTGTACGTGTAAAGTCGGTCCGGGCTGCTTCATCCCACAATACCGCCGAATCAAGATTGACTAGTAACGGCAAGAAAGTTCAACAAACTCAAACGCCCACAACTGCTTTGTGTGCTACTCGTGCAAGATGCTACGCATAAGACCTAGCTCAGATGCCACTGTAGGGGAACGTAGCAGAATTCAAAAAATTTCTACGCTCTCACCAAGATCCAACTAAGGAGACATCTAGCAACGAGAAAATAAGAGTGCATCTACATACCGTTATGTAGATCGCGAGCGGAAGCTTTCGAAGAAGCGTGGATGAAGTAGTCGTACTCTTCGCGTTCATCGTCACCGATGATCTAGCGCCGAACGGACGGCACCTCCGCGTTCAACACACGTCCGGTACAGCAACGTCACCTCCTTCTTGATCCAGCAAGGGGGGAGGAGAGGTCATCGGAGATCCAGCAGCACGACGGCGTGGTGGTGGATGCAGTGGAAATTCTTGCAGGGCTTCGCCGGCGCCCTGCGGAGGGAGTATGGAGGTGTGACGGGAGGGGGAGAGGCGCCAGGGGCAAGGGTGCGGCTGCCCTCTCCCCCCACATATATATAGGGGGCCAGGGGGTGCGCCGGCCCTGCAGATGGGATCTGCAGGGTGGGGCGGCAGCCAGGGGGGAATCCTTGCCCCCCAAGGCAAGGTGGCGCCCCCTCCCCCTAGGGTTTCAACCCTAGGCGCATGGGGAGGAGGGCCCATGTGGTGCGCCAGCCCATTAGGGCTTGCCACTTCCCCCTTGCGGCCTAGGGGCCCCACCGAGATGGGTGGACCCACCCGGTGGACCCCCGGGGCCCCTCCGATGGTCCCGGGACACTCCCGGTGACCCCCGGAGATCACCCGATGGCCGAAACTGGACTTCCTATATATCATTCTTTACCTCCGGACCATTCCGGAACTCCTCGTGACGTCCGGGATCTCATCCGAGACTTCGAACAACTTTCGGGTTTCCACGTGCATGTATCTCTACGACCCTAGCATTACCGAACCTTAAGTGTGTAGACCCTACGGGTTCGGGAGACACGCAGACATGACCGAGACCACTCTCCGGTCAATAACCAACAGCGGGATCTAGATACCCATGTTGGTTCCCACGTGTTCCTCGATTATCTTCATCGGATGAACCATCGTGTCAAGGATTCACTCAATCCCGTATGTTATTCCCTTTGTCCATCGGTACGGTACTTGCCCGAGATTCGATCGTCGGTATTCCCGATACCTTGTTCAATCTCGTCATGGCAAGTCTCTTTACTCGATCCGTAATCCATCATCCCGTGACTAACTCCTTAGTCACCTTGAGCTCATTATGATGATGTCTTACCGAGTGGGCCCAGAGGTACCTCTCCTGTCATACGGAGTGACAATATCCCAGTCTCGGTTCGTACCAACCCAACAGATACTTTCGGTGATACCCGATGCATACCTTTATAGCCACCTAGTTACGTTGTGACGTTTGGCACACCCAACGTATTCCTACGGCATCCGGGAGTTGTACAATCTCATGGTCTAAGGAATAAATACTTGACACCGAAAAGCTTATGCATTACGAACTATACGATCTCGTGCTATGCTCAGGATTGGGTCTTGTCCATGACATCATTCTCCTAATGATGTGATCCCGTTATCACTGACATCCTATGTCCATGGTCAGGAAACCGTGACCATCTGTTGATCAACGAGCTGGTACCTAGAGGCCTACCAGGGACTCATTGTGGTCTATATATTCACACATGTATCGCTGTTTCCGTACAATACAATTCAAGCATGAATAACAGACAATTATCATGAACAAGGAAATATAATAATAATACTTTTATTATTGCCTCTAGGGCATATTTATAATTTCTGCTTGCTCCATGCCTCTTTTGTGTGATATTGCTATGATATTTATACACTTCCATACACTTTTGATCATATTTGGACTAACCTATTAACTCAGTGCACCACAGTGCCAGTTCCTGTTTTCTGCTGTTTTTCTATTTCAGGTTTCCCCCATATTAAAAGTGCCCTAAAAATTCCGGGAAAAATACAGGAAAAATCAGCGTATCGGGAGCTTCCAGAAAAACCAAGGCAGGGCTAGAGGGGAGCCTGGGGTGGCCCAGGCAGCCACCCGGCGCGGCCCCACCCCTGGCCGCGCCAGGGGGGTGCTTGGGGCCCCACCTCCGCCTTTGGTGACCCCCTTTGGCATATATATTGCTCGCGTCCCGAAACCCTCAAGGACGAAACCCTTTTTCTTGATGTCATCTCTGTTCCGCCGCCGCCGCGCTTCCAAGATCGGGAGCACCAGGAGAACTCTTCCCGGCACCCTGCCGGAGGGGGGAACCACCACCGGGAGCTTCTCCACCACCATGGACGCTTCCCGGATGAGTTGTGAGTAGTCTCCCTTGGACCATGGGTCCATGACCAGTAGCTATGTGATGTTCTCCTCCCCTCTTTGTTCTTCATCGATTAGACCTCGTGAGCTGCGCTACATGATCGAGGCACATATGTAATCTTTATGCTGTTGCTCTGCTGAGTTTGCTGGGATCTGATGGATTATGAGATTATGTTCAGATTGTGTGTGAGTAATATATTTGATTCACCTCTTTTATATTTATGTTCTTGAGTAATTCTTGCATGTTCTCCGTTGCTATTTATTGCTTTGGCCGAGTAGTAGGTAGTAACTCCAAGAGGGAACGTTATGCTTGATTGTGGGTTCATGCCCCTCGATGACTAGCTTGAGTGACAGAAACATGAGTCTAGGGGATGTGTTGTTGCCACAAGGGGGGAAACAACGGTGCTTGTACTTGCGGGTGCAAGGATTGTTTACTTTACGCAAATTTCTTTTAATGCATTTGTCTGTTGCTTTGAGTTTACACTTTGGGTGGGACTCGCAACTTAATACCAGCGAGATGTTCTGGATAGATATCTCAAGGTGGATGATTAGTAGTAGATGCAGATGGATTTCGGTCTACTTGCCTTGGCGTACCGCCCATGCTTTTGAGCCTCTACCTTTCTTTACAGCATAGTTAGCATTGGTTTGCGCACATAATCCTGTCAATTGCCCAGCTGTAATTTGTTTACCTCGCTTAGCTGTTTTATCATCTTTTGGGAGAGAGACATCACTAGTGAACATCATGGGACCCCGGTCCATATTACGATCACTGATCACACCCGCTATTTACTTCCTGTTCTTATTTCCTAGTTGCAGTCATACCTATCACCATTATCTCTTGCGTTTGATCCTTTGTTAACGACAAGGCCGGAGGGATTGACAACCTCTCTGTACTCGTTGGGAGCAAAGTTATTTGTATCTGTGTGCAGGTCCTATCAAGCAAAAGTTTCTGGCGCCATTGACACCTTCTTGTCGACCCTCGGAGTCTCATGGGATTCGATCCTTGGTATCTTTGCCAAGGGAAATTTGCCGCAACGCTACATCTCAAACCTTCCACTTGGGGTAACCAACGAGGGGCGAGAAGCCATCAGGTGCAAGTTGTTTGATTGTTTGTGCATGTATTTGGTGATTTGTGCGTAATCTCCTATTGGATTGATACATTGGTTCTCAAACTGAGTGAAGTACTTACTCTACTTTGCTGCATCACCCTTTCCTCTTAAAGGGAAAAACCAACGCAAGCTCAAGAGGTAGCAATACCCTACCCGTTAAGTCATGGGTAGGGCACAAATATAGCATTTTACCCATGGCTATGCCCATACCCTGCCCGTTATATCGACATGTGAACCTTACCCGTGAATAACAAGTGTACCTATGTTAATGTTGTGTCATGAGTGTGAACCTATGTTAAAGTTATCACCAATTTTCAATTTGAATTGAGATAATTGTCATGCACATATTTATCTGTTATTGAGTTGGGATCAATGTTTTTTCTTCAAATGTGTTATAGATGAATGTCAAATTGTGAATAACTTGTGTACTATTTGATCTACCCGTTGGGTACCCAATGGGTATGGTTACCCGTCGGGTATGGGTACGGGTAAAGTTTCATACCCATGGGTACAAGCATGGGTAAAATTTTGTACCCACTGACTATACGGGTATGGATATGGTATCGCTCTACCTGTCTCATGCCCTACCCATTGCCATCTTTAGGCGTACCCAATGAAAGCATTGTACCTTTTTTACTCTCTCATTTGTATACCACCGGAAGAGCCCAATACACGCAACAGAACACCCGATGGGCCTGGACATGAGTGGTCAAGAGCAGCGACAAATCAGTCAAGGAAAAAATGATCGGGAGAATCAATCAAAGACCAAATCAATCGACGAGCAGACAACTTGATCTTGTGGAGCGCCGGACAACTCGATCGAGAGGACAGCCAAAACGGGGGCACGTGCGGTGGCGACCCTAAAACCCGGGCTCTGATACCATGTTGTGAAAGCAACTTGTATTATTTATGTAATATCTCGCATGATACCAGAGCAAAGAAAAGTCCGTCACAGAAACTACGGACCCTAAAAAATAAAATCTAGGCTCAAAATATGTCCAAAGCTGCAACAAAATTTGAGCTTTAACTTTGTTTTTTAGCTAGGCTCATTGGATGTCATCTCGCTGCGAAAATTACAAATGCCTAGAAGATTCTTACATCTTTGATATGTAATTCTTTTAGTTTTTTAATGTCTCGTAGTTTATTAGAATCATAAATACTTAAGTAGTTGATCCCCACCGTTTCTATTTATCTCAACGTGCACACATGCCACATCATCACACATGTCATCTCATCATCCACTACTTTTAATTCTCTTAACATGCATGGGAGATATTACATAAACACCCAATACCTTTATTTATCTTAACATGCAAGCATGCTACCTCATCTCTTAACATGCATTAAAAATGTTACTTATATTATTTATCTCCGCATGCACACATCTCATTTCATCAACCCATTACTTTTATTCAAGGCGGGCCCTGAAGGAGGCGGAAGGGGCGGGCGCCCCGGCTCCCCCAAGTATGAAGGGCCCCCCGATGGCTTGGTTCCCATATATCTGCATGTGATGTTAGCCCATGTAAGATCGGTTGATTCTAAAAAAAAGGGGAAAAGGTAACAGATTGCGGTCTTCTCGGCTTGCCGCACAGGTGCAATCTTCTCGGCGCGCTTCTACTCCACTTCCCCAAATGGCAACAAATCAGCCCCAAGGTCAACTGCGCCCCGTCCTATGTCTTCTAATCGTGATTTTCTGCTGCCGCGCTTGTTTACTAGAAGAAGGTAATACAAATTTTCAGATTCCTATCAACCTGCACTCTGATGCAAACCCCTCTTTTCTAGTCTGTATAGGCCATTCATTCGCTTTATGAAGATCATCCCCATACCCCGTATGTATCTCTTTGT
The DNA here is from genome assembly GCA_902687465.1 of Secale cereale. Classification (NCBI taxonomy): domain Eukaryota; kingdom Viridiplantae; phylum Streptophyta; class Magnoliopsida; order Poales; family Poaceae; genus Secale; species Secale cereale. The sequence goes on from LR738713.1 coordinate 826,891,666, forward strand.
CACTCCGATTTCTTGTGTTGGTTGGGATTAGAAAATACGAGGTCGGATTTTTGTTCATGACTAGTAGTAGCAGCAACAATATCTTGCAATTTCTATTTTTCTAGCCATCCAGATCTTTGTTCCAAGCCTTTCTTAGCAATTTTTATTTAACTAACAATGTTTTTAATTTCTTGTATCATATGTTCGTGCGCTGACATGCGAGATGTTATCTAGAAAGTATGAATATGGTAATGATTATAGACTATGGACTTGCATATGAGTTGATTGAGATTCACAAAGTAGACCTTGACATTTTTCTAGAACGGGTACAAGTACTTCTGCTAGAAATATCAAGGAATGCCTTTAGTTACTGTTAATAAAAAATCAGTGACAAAAAATAGGATGATAATAATTAGTGTAGGGATGAACTTAATAGAAACATATAAGTGCCGATGGAAAAGATCAACCAAAATTTCTGTGAATGTTTATGACCTTGGTTTGTTGGATAGTCGACATGAGAATGCAACATAAATTATAGTGCATTGAGTATTTAGATGCCTTTTTAGGTAAATTTAGATGCAATCGAGATAGAGAAAATATGTGGCTTTAGGGCCCCTTTGTGCTGTCTTACCCCGGGCCCCCGAAATGTCAGGACCGGCCCTACTTTAACTTTCACACCATGCATGGGAAATACTACGTATATTCTATAAATATTTTAGAACTATATAATAATCAAATAGAATAAATGATTTGTATTTTTAGTCGTCATTCTCATATTCAAATTTAAGACAACCAGACCTCATCAATAAAAAGTATTGCAACCAACTCCCGCATGATGCTGCGGGGTATCTTCTAGTTTACTATTCATAGGTGGAGCACATGAGCTCAAGATCAGAGTTGGATTTTGTTACAGTGGTTGTTCGTTGCAGTACAGAAAACATTTTTTGTCATTTTTTCTTAGACGGGTATGTATTCACACATATGTTGTGCTCCCATCTTTTTTTTCATGATAATACGTGTTTCATTTATATCATAAGGATCATAGTACAAGTCACATACATACCGACCCGACAAAACTGAACAAATAGCAAAACACCAGCCTTTACACAAAGGAACGAACAACAAACAAGCTAGAAGTAAGATTACAAACAGAACCAAAGGAACCTCTGAGCTTGACACCAACGCCTGTCACCTGCCTCTCGCACCACCACAACAGTCACTAAAGGAAAACAATGACGGATCACGTCCACACCCAAGCTCGACACGGCTCCATTGCTGATATACAGCTTTGCAGACCTCCAAGGTGGCTTGCTAAAGGCAAAACCACTACCATTAAACGAATGAGATCGGGGAAACACTCCGGACTCGCCAACGAACTCCAGATCTAGCACGCCCACATGACTAAGACGTTGGAGGAGAAAACCATAACTTTCATCCACGTACCACGAATCCAGCACACGATCCACCATCTTTCAGATGCCGCCGATGCAGGCCACAATCTTCATCTCCTCCCGGACTACCTCCCAAGCTCAATCTTGGCGCTGGAGCAAACGTCGTTGTAATGGCAAAGTCCGAGGACACAGGTCCACCACGAAGATGCCGCCGCCGCCACACCATCCTTACTTGAGCAGACTGGATTCTAAATCCATCCCTGACCATAGTACCAATCCCTTGATTGAAATACGATCTAACGAAATTTTGTTCAGAGGCACCATCGCTGCCGCCAAAGACAAGACTACAAACAACCTAAAAAACTAAGCTAGTTTGGCCTACAAATATCCACATGCGTGGATCCGACGACCCTCCTCACCACTGACGACCGAGGTCGTCGACAGACAGGAGCCGCCGGGGGACAGCGACGGAGAAACTCCCCAACGGTGCTGGCGAGATTGCCTCTTCCTTCGATAGGAAGAAAGATGGATATGCTATACGACCTCTTGTCGATCCTTAGAGGGAGGTTGTGCTCTCATATGTTCTGTATGTACATGTGTAGTCATATGTTCTATACATACATGTGTTCTCATATGTTCAAAGTTCAATACATACATGTGATGTCGTGAGTGCGGCGTTTCGGTGCCCACGCTCATCTGCACCCGGTAAAAAAACAAAACTAAAAAATTTGAAAAATTCCATTTTTTTTTGTGCGGTAGATAATTTGGTGCGTGAGGTCCGCTTCAATTTTCAGATTATTTGGACATCTGAGAAGCTCTCAGCAAAACAGACAAATCGGGTCAGAACAGTGTGTGAATAGTAAACATTTTTACAGACCCCAAATTTGTATTTTTTTTTTTTTGCTGAGAGCTGCTCAGATGTCCAAACGATAAGTTTTTTTTTTGAAATTGTTTGAATTTTGCTAGTATTTGTTTTGATTTTTTTCGTCGGGGCGGGTGCAGCTAAGCCTGGGCTCAGAAGTAGATTACCATGATGTCGTCTGTTTTATACGTGTTATCTCTTTTTGTTCTATAAAATATGTCAGTGCGTCCATATTTTTTTCCATATCTTTTGAATTGCTACTTTACTTTTCCTTTTTCTTTTCTTTTTCCAATTTCTTTTATATTCTTTTTTCCTTTGCACTTTTTCTTTTGCTTTTATATATTTTTCTTAATATTTTTCCTTTTTATTTCATGTTTTATTTGTTTTTTCATCACATATAAGGAAAATACGTGTAACATTTTTCCAAAATGTTCACTGTGTATTGACTAGTGGCCCACATTGTATTAAGAAAATATTCACCGTTGTATTAAAAAATTATTATCGTGCACTTTAAAAAGGTTGATCATATATAAGAAAATATTTAGCACTTTTACAGAATTGTTCATTGTGTATTAAAAATGTTCAATATGTATGTAAAAATAGTTCATTGATTATTTAAAAATACTTATTGTTTCATTGCGAATGTTAGTTTAATGAGTTTGAAATTTACATTGTATATTATACAAACATATTGTTGAAAATATTTCCATAGCATTTTTAACTACATGCATATATTTATGTACAGTTTGAAATATATAATGAAGAATTTTAATACAAGTTAGAAAATTCCTAAATAGTTTGTAAATATGTTTTCAACACATGGTTAAATATTATTGATACACATATAAATGATTTTCTTAATTCCGTGAACAAACTTGGATACATGATAATTTTTCATAAATACAACTTGAACTTTCTTGGAATTCATGATGACAATTTTTTGATATGCAATTTACATTTTTCTAACACAGGACAGACCTTTGGAATCGACGTTGTTGCATAAAACTATATTACTCTCTCTGTAAACTAATATAAGAGCGTTTAGATAACTAAAGTAATGATCTAATGCTCTTATATTAGTTAACAGATGGAGTACTAAATATATATTTGAAGAATATTCTAAAAGTAACAAAAACAAATAAGCTGGAACATGATGGACTTTTTTGACCGGCGTGAGAATAACGAAAACTGTAAAATTAACCCCGTGAGGCACGAGTTTATGTGCCAGCCCATGTGATAGTGTTGCAGGCGATGTGGTTGATGCCCTCGCTAGAAGTGAGGTATAGCAGCTCTCCAAAACAATACTAACTCACCTGCTAAATCTCTGCCTCACAACTCAATAGTTGCCCATTGACCAAATTTGGAAACTCTAGCCCAATTAGGGAGCTCCATCCGCTCATGACTCATTTCTATGTATGGCTTCTTGCGAGACACACGTCTGCGGGCGGTGATATGCATCGCTCTTTGTGAGCGATACAACCGCGTTGCCCACGTCGCTCCTTGGTGGGCCAACCTAGAAGCTCCCGGCGTGTTGTCGTTGCGGGCTCGTTTCATTTGTTTCCTCTTGCTCTTTAATGCTTTTTTTTACTCGAACGGCAGGTGCTCTGCCTTTTCATTTAAGATTAGGAATGTACATAAGAGTGAGCAGTTGTCCAGAGAACGTTGCCTATACAGAAAAAGGGGGATTACATCACTACTCTCAGGAAATCTAAGTCAGCTTTTATCAGAGAAACCACGCCGTCCGTTGAGGTAGACTTCGCGTTGAAGACCCTCCTGTTCCTCTCATTCCAAATGTGCCAAGCAAAATAAGCAGCAGCGACGGCCTACTCTTTGTTGTGCTGGGAGCAAACACTCCACCAATGAGAGTTGGACTGAACGTTAGCAGGCAGGGAAGGGCAGCACAAGGGTCGTGCCAAGCTTAGCTTGTTCCAAACATCCTTGGAAAAAAGGCATGTGTGGAAGAGGTGGAGTGCAGTTTCAGGGATTTGGAGGCAGAGAGAACACGTCGCGTTATGATCGCTCCCATGGGCTCGCAGTCTGTCAGTGGTTGGGAGTCTGTTTTGAGCCAAAGTCCAAAGGAAAAACCTCACCTTTCTTTCAATCTTGAGCCTCCAGATCAGGTCAGCATGAGGCTTGGCAATCGAACCAATGAACTGGCAGGAATATGCAGACTTGGCGGTGTATTTCTTGTCCTTCGTCCAGATTCAATCAATGGCATCTCTTGTTTCAGATAAGTTGACACTCCGAATCTTCTCCCACAGAAGCAGAAAGGAGTGCAGATCATCATGGGAGCTGATTCTTTCAAGCCCCTTCATCCATTTCCTGTCATGCATGGCTTGAGCCATAGTGTAGTTTTTCCTGCGCGCCAGCTTGAACAGGGAGGGTGCAAGGTCACGTGGTGCCGCCCCATCCAGCCACTTCGACTTCCAAAAACTTGCAGTTTGCCCATTTCCAAGGTGAATGTTGGTGGAGGCATGAAAGAGCTGCATATCCGCTTCAGAGCAGGGGAGTTTCATTCCAAGCCATGGCCTAGGTTGGCATTGCCACGCGAACCAGGCCCACTGTAGACGTAGAGCTCTGCTAAAAGAGGAGAGGTTTTGATGCCCAGTTCACCGTACTTTTTTGGTGAGCAAACCAACTGCCAGTTGACTGCACAACTCCCACCTTTGGCCTCCTCCTCACTGCCCTTCCAAAGAAAACTTCTTCTGAGCTTGTCGATCCTCTTAATCAGCCACTTGCTAGGAGCGAACAGGGTCAACAGGTAGGTGGTGATAGAGGTAAGGACTGAGTTGATCAACGTTAGCCTCCCCGCTTTGTTCAAGAGCTTGCCTTTCCATCCAACGAGCTTCGCAGCTATCTTGTCAATCAGAATTTGGAGGTCGGCGCGCTTAAGGTTGTGGAGGCTAAGTGGTAGCTCGAGATATTTGCAAGGGAAAGAGTTAGTTGTTCCCGCGAACTCGGAGAGCACTTCATTAGTTGCCAGCTCATCACAACAGATAGGGAAGGCCGAGGACTTGCTGAAGTTGGTGTAGAGTCCAGAGATTCTCCCAAAGGCTTCCAAGATTGCTTGTGTGGCCATCATCTCGGACTTGCACAGGTTCAGAAAGAGGGCAGCATCGTCCGCATAGAGGCTGACTCTGATGGATGCCAAATTGTGCGCAATAGGCTTCAGGATCCCGGCTTCGGTTGCAGATGCGAAGATACGCTGTAGTGGCTCTATAGCAAGCAGGAACAGAAAAGGCGAGAGTGGGTCGCCTTGTCGCAAGCCACATCGATGGTAGAAAGGCAGCCTCGGATCACCATTGAGGATTACTCTGGAGGAGGTTGAGCAGAGTACATAGTACGGTTGCAATCAAATCACGGCATCTCTGTCCGAAGCCCATGTGGCAGAGCACCTCAAGCAGATAGTCCCATCTGACGGAATCAAATGCCTTCGCAATATCCAACTTCAGGAAAATTGCCCCTTTCTTGGCTCTATGTAAACTCTGGACGAGATTTTGAACATACAGAAAATTGTCTTGGATCGATCTTCCTTTGAGGAAGGCACTTTGGCTCATAGATATTAGATGCTGCATAGTTGGCGCCAGTCTGTTGGCAAGGAGTTTTCCCAATATCTTAGCAACACTGTGGGAAAGACTTATTGGGCGATAATCAGCAGCGCACAGAGCATTTACTTTCTTCGGTATTAGGACAGTGAATGCAGAATTCAGCAGGTTCCAGTTTCTAGCATTAAGGGCTGAGAGCTGGTTAAGGGCATTCAGCAAATCCACCTTAATCGTGTGCCAACATCTTTTGAAGAAAAGCCCAATGAAACCGTCTGGGCCCGGTGCCTTCTTTGCTGCCATATCTTTAATAGCTTTGCCCAGCTCATCCAAGTCAAATGGGTGATCAAGGTGTGTCAAGTCTGCAGATGGCAGATTAAGATTAGGCCAGTTCATTCGCAGAGTGGCGCTCTCCGGTTGACCCAACAAGGAGATGAAGTGATTTTTGAGGACTGTTGCCTTGTCCTCATGGTTAGAAGCAACATGGCCACCATGATGAAGGAAGGGGATATGATTCTTCCTTCTTCTGCTGTTGGTGCGAAGATGAAACAACTTGGTGTTCGCGTCGCCAACTCTGATCCAAACTAATCTTGATCGTTGCCTCCATCTTATTTTCTGAATAGCAGCGAGGGCAAGCAGCCTCCCCTTTAGCAACGCACGCAAGTCAAGCTCCTGTTGGGTCAGCGACCAGTTCTCCATCGCGAGGTCAAGCTGCAATATGACCTCGGAGGCAACTGCAGAGCAGAATCTTCTCTCTTTGATCATGTTTTTACTCCACTTTTTGAGGGCTTTGGTTGTTCTAGTTAGCTTGATGTGCAGCTTCCGAATGCAGTCATTGGTATGCAGCTGCTTGGACCATGCCTGGGAGACAACCTCACTGAAGCCATCCTCGTTTGGCCACCAAGCCTCGACCCGGAATCCAGAGAAGTGACGCGCTTGAATCTACTTCATGAGCAGAGGGCAATGGTCAGAGATGCCAGTGGATCCCGGCAGTAGCTGGAAGTCAGGGTATCTTGATTCCCACTCCACAGTGAACAACACTTTGTCTATCTTGGTTAGGGTAGAATTCAGTCTTTCATTTGACCAAGTGAAACAGCATCCGATCAGAGGCAACTCCTTTAACTGCAGATCATCAATGGCGGCACGAAAGGCACGGATCATACGAAGGTTGATATTGTTGTTGCTCTTCTCAGATGCACGACTAATAAGGTTAAAGTCTCCAAGCACCACCCATTCAGACGGAGCCAAGGCTTTGATGTGTCTGATCTCATTCAAGAAGTTGAGTTTGTCCTCGTCAGATTGTGGGCCGTAGACCCCTGTCAACAGCCAAGACGAGTTGCAACAGAGGTCGGTGATCAAGGCAGACACTCAGAAGATCCCCTGTAACAGTGGTTGCAGAGTAACTTTGATGTGATCAGAAGAGGCGGCAATGAGGATCCCCCCTCTAGTGCCAACATCAGGAAGGAGAACAAAGTTGTCCATGAAGGAGGGATCCAAAGTTTCGGCGATGATGCTGTTAGAGATAGAGTCCAGCTTCGTTTCTTGCAAACAGACAAGCTTACAGTGGTGATCTCGAACAACGCCAGCAACAACCCGGCGTCTCGCGGGATTGTTTAGGCCTCTTACATTCCAGCTTAAGATCGCACTATCCATAAGCAAACCAAATCACAACTGGGCAGGACCGGACAGAAGCACATGCAGACTTGGAGACATAGTACATAACAGCAGCAGGTACAGACTTAAACAGACAAGCAACAGGCAAAGTGAAGAGGTTGCAAGGCAGCAGGTTGGCCGAAACCACTCGTCTTGGCATGTGGCAGTGGCGTGCAATCATTGGGGACCTGGGAGCAGCCACCGTAGCCGGCAGCAACCGAACTACTGCATGACCGCCGTGGTCGGCAGACTTGTGGAGGCGGAGGCCGAGGTACATCTTCCCTTCTTCCCTGTGGCGGCAGTCAAATCGGTGACCGCATCGATGAAGTGGGGTGGGAGGGGCCTCTGGTAGATGTCCTTGTAGCGCTGAATGTCTTCAGGGACCGGCGGCTTGGCCGTTGTTTAGTCGTGCTTCTTGAGAAGGACGAGCTGGACCTTGGCCATGGCTCGACAGCGCAGCAAGGCGACCACTACGCCGCTGCTCGGAGGTGCAAGTAGAGTCCAGGCGAGGGGCGGTGTGGTGAGCGTCGGCGGCGGTGGCGGCGGTGCGGGGAGCAAGGGAGATGGCGCTGGGGAGCAGAAAGATGCAATGAAGATGTCGATATGTCCCTGTGGGCTAATAGGAGGAGCGGTGAGTTGGGCCGGCCCAAAAGAGATCAGGTATGGGAGCGTGCCGTTCGCTACAGGGCCCACCTCCGTAAGGATTCCGAGCTCGCCCGGGCCCAAACAGCTCAGCCCAGCATGCAGCCTGGCTGGCACACCCACGGATTTTCCACCACATCAGTTGCATGCCCATGCATGCAATGGCCTGCGCAACCATGCACGTGAGTGAGCCAGGGAAGCCAGGTAGCGCCTGGTCCACCGGCAGCAGCGAAGTGTTGGCAGCCGCGGCAGCAATAGCAGGCACGCCTCCCAGCTCGACAGAGGGTTCAGTAAACATGAGCATGGGATCTGTCTCCTGCACCGCTTCGGAAAGGTGGTGGCCAGCTTCTTCTCTTGGGTGGTCGCATGCGACCAGCGCTGGGGGTGGGGCGTCGTGCTTGTCTTCAGTGGCATGGCCATCAGGCGGCATGGCAGTGTCGGCGCCCGTCCCAGCCTGGTCAGCAGTGGTTGTGCCAGGATAGTTGACGCCGTCACTGCCGAGAACGCCGTCATCGCGCACAGGAGCATCCACGGCCAGCGTGTCGTTAGGGCCAGCACCGTCCACCTGACGTTGATGGCGGCCGTGATGGCGGCCCTGCGCGCCCTGCTTGGAGTGGCTGCCGGAGCCAGGGCCATGAGAGGACGACCACAGGGTGGAGCCGCCTCCTGCAGCTCCCAGGCCGGCACCGGAAGTCACGCCACCGCCTGGGCTGTCCTGGTCGTCGCGGCCGGCGAAGTTGAGGCGCGAGTGGACGGGGCCCCGCTGCTGCCGAGGAGGGAAGGTCCCGTCCTCGAAGTGAAGATTCCACCGGTAGTGCCACTTGACGGAGTCGTCGCGAGGGGGCGAGTCGAGGTCGTCGGAGGGGATGCCGCTGGTAGCGCTATGGGAGCTCGCCGGGCTGTCCCGGAAGGGTGGCTCCACCGGGCCGGCGGAGTAGTCATGGATGCAGTCGAGGTGAATGAGGATCGGGTACGCCAGCAGGCTCACCGGCTCCGACCGGCTTGGCTCGTTGCAACGATTCTCCAGGAACCTCCTGTGGAAGCTTGCCGAGGACTGGTCAGGAGGTTCCTCGACGGTAAGGGTTCCCCTGGTAGCGATCTTGGTCGGGTCCTGGACCCAAACCCAGGTGCAACAGCACGCGGATTCCTCATCATTGGAGGCGCCTGCTTCGATGTGGTCGACGATGGCAGGGGCGGGGAAGAGCTGCTCCACATCTTGCGGCTTCCAGACATGCCGTGGTGGCCCCTCGAGGCAGATGCGCGCCTTGAACGGAAGGCGGATCATGGTGGCACCAGCTCGCCTGGACCAGGCGGAGAGCCTGAGCACCGCGTTGCCGATGCGCAGCATGCCCGGCGGGCGCAGGGCCACACACGATAGCGCTGGTCGGAGAAGAGGATGAGGAAGTCGCCGGGCTCGAAAGCAAAGACGTGCATCTGGGTGCGGGCGATGCCGAACTACATGGACGCCGCCACGGAAACGTCTTGCACCGTGAAGTTGGGTCGGTTCCCAAGAACCGTGGCGATAACGGCATGGCGCTTGAGATCCCGATCCGCGTCGGCGAGGTCAGGCCGCCACGCGACCGTGGCGGAGACCATCCTAGGGCGCAGGTGGACGTCCGTCACCGGGTTCTCCATGGTGACAGCGGGAGCGGCAGCAGCTGCGGCGGCTGCGGCGAGGGGGGGGGCTGCGTTTGGTGGGTGGGGGCGGGGATTACACAGGAGGTTGCGGTGGCGGGGGGTGCAGGGATGGTGGCCTTGCGGTGGTGGTTGAGCTCGCAGGCACTGGAGACGTGCCCGGAGCAGGAGCACAAGAGGCACCGAGGGAGGTTGGTGCACGAAACAACGCGGTGTTTGGGCGAGAGACAGCGGAAGAAGCAGTCCTCCACACGCGTCATAAAAAGGTGCTGGATGCAGGTGAGGGGGCGAGGGGGAGGGTTGCGCTGTCGTCCACCATTGATGGTGTGCCTCCTAGGCCGGTCACGGCGCCACCAGTACGGGGGCCTGACTATCTGCCAGCCTTGGTCGCCATGAATGCGGGAGCTGCTGGCTTCAGGGTGGCACCTCGGGTGGCCGTTGGGAGGCGAGCCCACGACCGGCCCCGGGGACGGACGGAGTGAAGGCCCAACCACCACCGAGTTAAGTCTAGGCGCAGGCATCCCATCCCCGACGGAGATCGCATCGACAGATCCAGCAGCAGGGCTCGAGAGGGCGTCGCGGTAGGAGGATGGGCATCGAACTGCTGATGGTGGGGGTGGGCCTGGAGGAGGTGGTGGGAGGGGTCGGTCTGAGCTGGGGGAGGTCGGCGAGCGGCCGGCCATGGGCGCGCCGCCACCGCAAGGCGGGGCGAGGGCAAGCAGCTAGGCGGAGCGGAGCGGGAGCGGAGTCCTTGGCACTACTCTTAATGCTTTTTACGGTACTCGCTTTTTAGTATTGCATCATGGGAACGAAATGTCAATTGGTCTTTTTAGTTTCGAAAAAGTAAGGCAAAAAATTTCATGGATCCAAAAAATTCTATAGTTGCCTCCGCCCCATGAAAATAAAATAAAAGGGTAGGTTTCCTCTGTCTCCCGCCGGCTCAGCCGCTGGTCCACCTCGTCTCCGGTGGCCTTAGGGCCATGGCGGTGTGGTGGATCCCGGCCCTTGCCAGCGGGAGGGCTCCGTTTTTAGATGTTCTTTAGGGTTTGTGTCTTGCTCAGGAAGACAAGACGACGGCGGCTTTCTGAAGATGGAATAAGGTTATCCCCGCCTAGTCCTTGGTGGTGCGTCTAGCATCGTCGGTGAGCGTGTGGAGATGTGTCTCCCGTGAATCTGTCATTGGTGGATTTTCTTGGATCTTGTTGTAGTTTGTCTACGTTCATGCTTCTTCAAATTGGATCCTTCTGATCTTTGCTACTCTTCGATAGCGGCGGTTGCTGTTCTGGTGCGCTGGTCCTATGGGGCCTTAGCATGATGACTTCACGACTGTCTACTACAACAAGTTTTGCCCGGCTCCAGCGAGGGAAGGACGATGATGGCGGCGTGTCTTCGGCTTGTTCAGTGCTTGTAGTCATCGCTAGGTGGTCTACGGATCTGGATATAATTTTTATTATTTCTAGTGTTCGTTGTACAACCATGATTGAAAAATGAATAGATTGGAAGTTTTTCGCAAAAAAAATCTATAGTTTAATAAATTGTTTGTCAATACAAAAAAAGTTCATGATTTTTTTAAAAAATATATGAAGAAATTATATCAATTATTAGAAAAAAAATGAATTAACTTTTTGCAAAATTTCAAATTCTTGGTGAATTTGCAAAAAAAGTTCATTTTATGTTCAAAAAATGTTAATCATATATTTAGAAAACATGCACCATATATTAAAATAAATTCATCATATATGAAAAAAGTGGACTATATAATGAAAAACACTCAATGCATATTAATAAAATGTGCAGCGTCTATCTCAAGAAAGTTAAAAAAACAAAAGGAGAGAAAAGGAAGAAAAACGGAATGCAAAAGACGGAAACAAGCATAACAAAGGAAAAACTGGCGAAAAGCTTCAAAAACTGATGGAAGCTTCGCAAAAGCGAAGTACCTACCGGACTGGCCGTATAGATCTCTCTTGTAGGCAATGGCTGTGTAAACATTCTTAACAAGCGAACTCTTATATGGCGCGTGGGGCGCCCCCAGTCGCGCCAGCGCGCACCCCCGTGCCACGCGCCCAGTTCGGCAAGCCCATGCGCGGGGCAGGCGCCCCCTTTTTTTGTTTCTGTTTTTTCTTTTCCTTTCTTAGTTTCGGTTTTTGTTTTATTCTATATTAAAATTATTTGGAATTATTTCTTGTCATAAAAACAGTTCCTGAATCCAAAAATATTTACAATTGAAGAATGAACATAATTTTTATTTTTATAATTTTTTTTATTATGACCAACAATTTTTATGAGCATTTTTTAATACAATGAATTTTTTTAATTTTTCATGAACAAATTTTGAAATTCGATGAACAAATTTTGAAGTTGATGAACAATTTTTTTATTCAAGAACATTATTGTTTAAAATGGATGAACAAATTTTGAGTCTCATGAATGTTTTTGAAAATAATGAACATGATTTTAATTTAATAAACATTTTTTTGGTCGGTGAACAAATGTTGAATTTAGGTGAACATTTTAAAAATTGATGAACATTTTTAATATCTCATGAACAAATTTTGAAATTCAATATACAATTCTTGAACTTGATGAACAAAATTTGTATTCAAGAACACTTTTTAAAAAATGGATAAACAAATTTTGCAATCAATGAAAAAAATTTGTGTCTGATGGACATATTTGAATGATGAACATAATCTGAATTTAAGGAACAATTTTTTTAGGCCGGTGAACGAATTTGGTATTTTCTGAGCAATTTTAAATCCGGTGAACAAAAAAGTTGAATTCGATGATTTTTTTTAGATCAATGAACATTTATTGAATTCGATGAACAAAAAAGTGTCCGTGAATTTGAAAAGAAAATTCACAAAAAGTGAAAAAGTATAGATTAAAAAAGAGGGAAGAAGGAAAAAAAGAAGAAAAGAAAAAAAAATGGGGGAGCTCGTGCCCCACATGCGTCGGCCCAGAAGTCGCGCAGGTGAGCTGGGGGGTGCGCGCCACGGCGCTAGCAGGCGCCCTAGCACAATATAGGATCCGCATCGCAGCAAGCCACACATATCAATTGTGGACATCCACTTCGCCTGCATATTTTCCACCTTGGGTCGGCCCGTTATGCTACGGTAGGTTCGGTTTTTCTCTTTTCTAGCACTGTTAGTGGTTCCCTAGCCGAGGTAAATTTCAAATGTAAACATGTAAGTAGCACAGTTATGTCACACACCTAGACTTGTTTTTAGAAAAATCTTTCATGTGTTTTAAAATGACTAGGTCTTACACCTCTACCGTGCGGGGACAGGGTGCGCTAACACTGCACTGTCCATGATCGACCGGAATGAAGGAGAGTCGGACGTAAAGAAGACATCGTCATTGTTGCCATGAAAAAGGCAATGGTACTGGCTCCAACTTCTTCCTTCCTTTTCCTACTTAGGATTTTGTTTTTCAATAAGCAATTAGTATTAGTACATTGATTGTATACAGTTAATAGGAAAATCACTCTTCGTCTTGACTGGAATAGAGTTGGCAAGGTTCCAATTTTTTTGTCTGATGCGGCTGGGAAGCTTCACAGGTCATTGTTGGTCGAAAATCAGGGCAGTCATTGGAGTATTCACAAATTGGAAAGGAGAAGATCATCCTGCATTTTTGGTCTTTTGTAGATTCGCCATTAAGGGTTGAAGCTAAAGCAATGGCATTCTCCACTTTCATTGGGGGTCTAAGAACCAAAGTTGGTTCCTCTCTAGCTATCAAACATTGGTGCAATCTTGGAAATGACATATGCTTACATTCTGCTACTCGGCTTCCCCTTTCATTTCCTGAACTTTGGGGACTCCGACCCTTACACAAGATTCAATCATCGCCTACATCATAAGCAAGCGTTTGTCACACACTAAAATTATCTCATGATTGTATATAGATTTTGTTGGATGGTTTATGCAGCTGGAGTTCATTTAGATTGATTTTGGATTTTTGGACATCAATTGTTCTTTTACCATTCTTATTATGATTTGATTTTTGAGCAGCAACACCAACATCTCCAGGCAACATTAGTCTGCTAAAATTAGCTCTCTATTCTCATCTTGATTCTGCAGATATATTGTTGTCATTTCGACAATGTATTCGGTGAATCTGACCTAGGACTATTGTTGATCACGCTACATAAGAAAAAAAAATTGGTAATGCGAGTTCATTAATCATACCTATTATGTCCTTCTTTCTCATTTCAAAATGTTTTATACAATACATAGGTAGTTAGTATGGTATGAAGGCTTCGAAGCAGAGCCTTATTAAATTTATGGCAAGCGAGCATCTTTCGATCTTTCTGCTTGATTCCTAAGATGGACCTATTCTCTTAGCTTTTGGACATAGATATGCACAAACCAATATGGTACTAATTCACTTCTAAGCCAAGTTGTACTTGAAGACAACATTAATTCAATCATATTATGTTCTATTTTTTGGGGTTATAGCTGCATTTTACTTTCTCTTTATCACCAATGTCCTCTTACTAATTTCATGTGTCATCATCCTTACTGAATGCCCTGTTCAAGCCATAACTAATCATCAACGTAGTTTCTGATAGTTTTTTTTTCTCCCGTTGCTGATTGCTATTACAGCATTGAGAAGTGATGTAAAGGAGAAGACACACATGTATCTATGTCATGTGGTAACAAATGCAGAATATCACCCAAGATTGTATAAGACGAGACTAGCAAAAGACAGGTAGGCAACAGCAAGGAGTAAACAAACACACATTGAAGTAAACAGTTGGCCAGGTGCCTTAAGTAGTACTCCCTCCGTTTCGATTTTGAACTAAAATCACGACGAGTAAATCGGAATGGAGGGACTAGATGTGTCTTGGCCATGTAAGCTATTAGAATTGTCTTATAATTTTGTATATTTTTCTGCTGATTTTCTTGACTTGAATTTCTGTAGCAACATGCGGGGTATCATCTACAGTAGTTTTTATAACACTTGCGCCTACGTATTTACACACACTCAACATCAAAGGTACACATAAAGAAAAAAAGAAAACCAAACTAAAAATGCGTGCGCAAACACACACACACACACACAAATTGACATGCATTCCATCCATGCATGTGCGTGCGAGAGTTGTGAGCTGGAGACATGCATGCATGAAAAGGTTGCATCTTGCACTCAGCAAGAAAAGACATGAAATCAACTGAACAAATAAACTGGTCATTCAAATCCTTGGCGAGCTTCCACACACGTATCACAAGACACCTTGAATCAAGAGCTACAAATTTGAGTGGCCGGAAATGAAAATTCAGTCGCCCGACATATAGCTAAACCGAAAAAGTGTGACAAATAATCTAATCCCCGAGAACTATGCCCTCGCTATTTGAAAAGAGTTAATTACACTATTCATACATAACTTGCAGTGCAGATACAATTTCATACAAAAACTTGCAAAATGACTCAATTGAGCCCCTAAACTTGCTTTGCGGGAACAAATTGATACAAATTAGTGTGAAACATGCCATGTTGGATGAGAGGCACGTGTCGGTCGCTTCTGTATTACGCCCAACCCCCACCTCAAGTATAGCGATAATCCAACCCGCAGTCCTCAAAGAGAGCTCGGAGTAGATAATTTAAAACGACCCCTGAGGTAATCCAAAATCTTTAATTTACATCACAGACCCAGCACAAAACCCTTCCCCCCTCCGTCTTTCTGTATCTCATCGGCCCTTCGCCTTTATGTTTCCCGTCGGCCCCTGAGGCGATGCTCCACTCCTTCCATACACACTCCAAGAAGAAGTTTCATACTGCAAAACAATATCAAAAACCTACGCCCAACATCAAAATTTGTGGTGTTCTGCTCAAAGATAACATACTGCAAAACAACATCAGAAATTACGAATAGAAAAGCACCTCATATTTTTTTGGGGCCGAAGTGAAGCACAGATGTCACCCTCCTTTATTCACTATAGTCGTCGACCCAACCGCCGTTGCGACCGCCACCATCGCCGCCCATGGGCCATGCGCCCACGAGAAGGGGTTGGCAGCCAGCCGACGAGGACGCCGCGTCATGGCGCCGAGAGGGCTGGGCACCGATCTCTCTTCTCCATGTTTGTTGGATTCAGACGAGAGTGGGTTGGGGGAAGAACATAGGAGAGTGGCTAGGGATTTAACTGTTGTGAAGCGAACATAGGAGACGGGCTATAAGGGGATCTATTTTAGCATACAATGGGGGTTTCCTGTAAATTATCCCGGACGTGGGCTAATTGCCTCCGGGCGACGTGTCATCCGATGTGGCAAGTTTCGGACTAATTTGTATCGGTTTGTTCCCACAAAAGCAAGTTTAGGGGGCTAGTTGAGTCATTTTGTAAGTTTTTGTATGAAATCGTACCCGCGCTGCAAGTTTATGTATCAATAGTGTAATTAACTCATTTGAAAAACAAAATCTCCATATACTTACTACCTAAAAGTCAGTTCACACTTTCACTTGTGGCCCAGCCCATTGTATCCTTCCACTTTTAATCACTTTATAGAGAATATGGTTATCTTTCTGCGTGGGGTAGCTGCATACGACGGCGCACCTAACATTCCCAAGGTTGGAAGGCCGGCTATGCAAAGTAGCTTAGGTGGTTAGGATTAGAATCGAGTCAGCATGTTAATCCCCTGGATACTTTTTTTAACGTAACCCATACGTTAAAAGTAAAAAATATACAGTAGTAAGTACAAACGACGCCCGGAAAAAGGGAGCTCTAACCAAGTTCCACGTTCAGTCCCATCTCCCATGCATAATCCCCATACGGCACCACTGGATCGCACTCGAGGAATTGCCAGATTCTATAGCATGGTACCGACCGCCACGAGCGGCGCGCACACAACGCCCACACGCACCACGATGTTCTGTTTGCATGACACCCCAAGCCCACAACAACCATCGCTTTTGTCCAATACGTACAGATATCTACCCTCGAGACGACCACGAGGATGAGCATGCATGCATGTATGCATGTGCGCGCCTAACAAATCATGCGGAGACAGGGCAATAAAGGACGACGCCGAGCGGTGTCCTCTAGCTTCACCAAATCGATCTCCAGGCCCGCTCCGAAATGGACACGGCAACCACCAGTCCACCACCACGGCACCACCATCAACTCCGTTGATCCGCCCATGCAAACCACCCCGCCTTTTCCCCGAAGGAGCTAGCAAGCGGACGGCATGTGCGGACGAGCACACGTCAGGAGCGCGCGGAAAGGCATGGCGCGCGGGTGGTGACCGTGTGCATCGGTTTGGGATCCCGTGCCCACCGGTCGGCTCATGGCCCATATATACAGTCACAATCCCACCCCCTCGTGGCCTCACTCATCACACTCCTTCCACTATCCACAGGTCCTACGATCACAGAGCAGGTGAAGGAAGCAGAGGGTGAGCCCAGCTGCAACCGTGGGGGGGAGAGGTCAATCAGCGAGTCCTGTAGCAGGCAGCTAAGGGGCATGGCGGACTGGGCGCCGGTGTTCATCGGGCTGGTGCTCTTCATCCTCCTCTCGCCGGGGTTGCTCGTCCAGATCCCCGGCAAGGGCAGGATGGTGGAGTTCGGCAACTTCCAGACCAGCGGCATCTCCATACTCGTCCACGCCATCATCTACTTCGCCCTCATCGCCATCCTCATCCTCGCCGTCAACGTCCACGTCTTCCTCGGCTGACCACAAGACGCCGCTAGCTGCTTCCTCCTCAACGCTCAACAGTTAGGTATCGTGGTCGTGGAGGATCGAGAGGAATACAGTCACTGTCGCGTTAATCTTCAGGCTTCCTGATGGTTTAGCTAGCTTTTAGGAGCGCAGAGAGGCGCAGTATGATGTTCATTGGGCAATTTAGTTGATGATTTAATATTTTATCAGGAATGTATAGCTCCAACTTTTATGCGCGCTGTTTCGTCTGATGGTAACTGAGAATCAATTGCAAACTGAAGTATGTTTAGAAATCTCGTCTTTAGAGAGAAAGCATATACTCCCTCCGCTCCCAAATATAAGTATTTCTAGAGATTCCACCAAACGACTACGTACGGAGTAAAATGAGTGAATCTACACTCTAAAATATGTCTACATACATCCGTATGTTGTATTTCATTTGAAATGTCTAAAAAAAACTTATATTTAGGAACGGAGGAAGTATATGTGAGCATTCCACATGAACTTCAATCATTGATCAATATATGCTCGTACCAACCGTCTTTCCATTTCTACAATTATTAATTTCCCAAACTGAGCCCACCTAACCCATCTTGTTGGTACTTGCAGCTGCTCTCTTTCGTACGTTACTTCTTCGTGTACTTATTCTTTCTTTGTTTTTGTTTTTTTGAAACGGATATGTCTTTTTACTGGAGTTATTATTCAATGGTTTAATCTCCTTGGGCAAGTAATAACTCAATTATGTAGCAGATCGAGTAACCTACCCACCATTCGGCATTTTTGGGCGATATACTTCCTCCGGCGTGTAAGAACCGAGGTCTTTAGGCTGCTAACTCGGACAAGAAGAGTCAAAAATGAATGTCAACCCAGAACAACAAAGCTTTTAGACCCACATGAATCACGGAGTGGCGGAACAAAGTTGTACTAAATCAGCGACTCTTATTTTGAAATGGAGGGAGTAGAATTTGAGAACAATATGCGGAGATTTGGGCCTGGTTCGTTGCTGGAGAGCATTTTGAGCTTGTGTGTTTTAGTTGAACAGGAGGGGACTGGCTAGGAGCCAATCGACTGAAAAAGAATCTGCGGTCAGTCGATTCTGGATCTACCATTCATTTCTGATCAAACGAACAAATAGATTTTTTGTTCTCACATAATTGACTGACCCAAATTATGTGTCAATCGATTCTGAAAAAACAACTCAGCCCAACTCCGCTTCAGCCTTTCTGAGCATTACACAGGAACACACCTATGAGGTGCACCTGTTAACCCGTCATAGCAAAACTCCATGACAAAATAACACACTTGATTAGAAGGTTTCTCACACATTTTTATTTTTATACATACATATATAAGGAAAATGTATTTTTACTATGCAAAACTGAGCATAATATAGTGAGATTTCCGCAAAAAAAAATGTTTTGTAAAAAGTAATGGATTAATGACATCGGTATT
The DNA here is from genome assembly GCA_902687465.1 of Secale cereale. Lineage (NCBI taxonomy): Eukaryota > Viridiplantae > Streptophyta > Magnoliopsida > Poales > Poaceae > Secale > Secale cereale. Next base: position 826,910,471 of record LR738713.1, read on the forward strand.
ATCCTTACAAAAGCAAAGAAAAGAAAACTAAAAATGAAATAAAAATTTAGAAAATTAAGTTTTCTATAGAAGAATGAATTCGTGGCATTCGTATTACCCTTTCAAAAAAAAACTAAATAAAAATAATGAAATTTTCTGGGAAAGTACAAAACACTTGAAGAAGAAAGAAAATGAAGAAGAAAAATCTTTCAAAACGTGCACACAATTTTCACTGAGATTGCACTTTTTAAAATATGCAAAGATAAGCATATAATAGTGCATTTTTCGCATTTATTATAATTATACAAAGTGTAACTGAAACAATCTATTTCTTTAAGAAGAGGGAAATTTAAAAAAATACTTGCACTCAAATTGCACTTTATCGTAATATACAAAACTAATCATATAATCATGAAATTTGGGCACATATTATATAGTATTCGTATGTATATAATTACAGTCAGCCAAAAACCGACAAAAACAAAAAATAACCAGTAAACGAAATAAAAGGGAAAAAGAGAAAACTATCGAAACTTGCACATAATTTGCACTGATATTGACTTTTTGAAAATATGCAAAGAATAAGCATATAATAGTGCATTTTTCGCATTCTACTATAATTTACAAATAGTGTAACTGAAATAATGCATTTCCTTTAAGAAGAAAGAAAATTTATAAAAAAGTTGTGCAGAACTATACATTGAAATTGTACTTTATCGCAATATGCAAAAATAATAATATAATCATAAAATTTTGGCACATATTATATAGTATTATATGTATATTATTACACTCAGCCAAAAACCAACAATAAACAAAAATAACCAATAAAGAAAAGAAAAGAAGAAAAAGAAAAATACATATAAACAGAAAACAAAAATAAAAAATGAAGCAAAAATACCCATAAAACTTTTATAATATATACTTTTTATACGAATATTTAATACATGCAATTTTTTATAATATGTAGAATAAGTATATAAGAGTGAAGTTTTTGTACCGTAATGTAATTTGTACATGTAGTACATGCATGTATACATTTACACACACTTAACCGAAAATACACGTAAAGAAAAAAAACTCAACTGAAAAAAATGCATACATGTGCAGAAAACAAAAGAAAACACATGGAAAAAAGCATGCACACACGAAAGTCCAGCCCTAGAAGGAATGAATTAGTGACATAAAACACACACACAAAATTAAGAAAAAATTAAAACAAATAATGACAAAATTTGCACACAATTTACACAAAAATTGCACATGTTCATAATATGCAAAATAAGCAATGCGGCATAAAACCCAAGCTAAATATTTTCAAAATATTTTTTGAATATCATGATTTTTTAATTACCATAATTTTAATTATTGTGAGCTGTTAACCGGATAACCAAATGAAGAAAAAGACCCGGTCGCCTAAATTTCGGATAGTTGTCATGCTGCCGCCTTAAAGAATAAATGATATAATGAATTAATTAGTGAAACTGGTATTACCCTTTCCGAAGTAATGAAATGAAATAAAAACTAACACAAAATCAAATAAAAAACTTTTCTAAGAAAGAATAAAATAGTAGCAATAGTAGTACCCTTCCAGAATGAAACCAAAAAGGAAAAGTATTAAAATAATCAAGTTTTGGAAGGAAGGCAAATTTGGTGGCATTGGTATTACCCGAGTTGCACACAATTTACACATGAATTGTGCTTTGTTATAATATGCAAGAATAACATATAATAGAGAAATATTCGCAATAAAATAAATTTCCTAAGAAAGAATGAGTCAGTGACAATTGAGTTACAATTAAATAAGAAATAAATAAAACAAAAACTAAATGGAAAATAAAATAATGAAGTTTTTCTATGAAAGAATGAATTAGAGGCTTTAGTATTAACCATTAAGAAGAAATGAAATAAAATAAAATAGAAATAAAAAAAACAAAATAATGAAGTGTTCTAAGAAAGAATGAATTAGTGACATTGGAAATACCGTTTACGAAGAAAGAAAATGAAACAAACACTAAATCAAAAAATAATAATGAAGTTTTGTAAGAAAAAAGATTAATTAGTGGTTTTGGTATTACCCTTCATGAAAGAAATATGAAATAACTACTAAAACAAAATCAAAATAATGAAGTTTTCCAAGTAAGAATTAATTAGTTGCACTGCTATTACCTTTAAGAAAAAAGAAATTATAAAATAATCAAACAATAACGAAATTTACACACAATATATACAAAAAAATGTGCTTTCAATAATATGCAAGAATATGCATATGGTAGTGGATTTTCCACACAAAAAAAAAACAATTATAATGAAACCGCACTATTTTAATAGTATGTAAGAAATTATCATTTATGCACATATTATAAATTACTTACGTGTATATATTTTGTATTTACCCAACTTCCAAAATATACCCATAAAATCCAACAGAAAAACTGAAGAAAAAACGCACACAGACAACCTAATAAGAAAACACGTAACAGGCTTTGGCCCAACAAGAAATCAACCGACGCAAAATAGGGGTCAATCAAAAAATGTCCAACCCAATACAGGATAGCACACACAAGATGAAAAAAAAACTAGCACGCATCTTGGAGCAGCAATCAACGGTTAAAAAACTGACTGACCCAAAAGTTAAACTCAGTCAGCTGACATGTAGCTAAAGTGGAATATGAGATCTCTCTGGCACACTCCCCGTTTCTGTTATGTTTTTTGTTTGATGTTTTTATAAAGCTTTGGTGGTGGTTTCTTTAACAGAAATTGACGAGGAGGCTCGTTATTTAATTTTTTTCCAGAAATTTAGAACCATAGGCAGCGATTTGAGAAGATTTGTTGAATATAAAGTAGTGGCCACGCTCTAGGTTGCACACTTAATTTTCCCATTGAAGGAGCTCATAGAGCTCCCAATTTCATTTCCATGAGATCGGCAACCCAGGAGGAAACGCTAGCCACCGGGCGAGCCCTTCCCGGCCCCTCCTTCCTCCCTCGCCATAGCCAGCACGCCCGTCGGGCAAAGCCTGGCCGGTAGGGGCGGTGGTGGGACTCCTCTCCCCTTCGCCCATTTCGGCTGGGGTGGGACAACCCGATTGAGTGGAGGTGCCAAGCTAGCATGGGGCGTAGCGGTGCGGCGATGGACACTCTCAGCGGCGGCATACGAACGGCGTATCGACGACATGGCTGTGTACTCGCATTGCGGTGTGGTCGTTGCCTGTTGTGCAAGATCTGGTGGTCGCGTGCGTCGACGTTTTCAATCCCGATCTCTCTGGATCCAGCCTTGGATCCCGGCGGCTAGCGCAGGGTGTTGGCATCTGTCGTTGGCTTAAAGTCGGATCCTCCTGGATCCAGCGCTTGGATGTTGGTGGCCCGGTTTGGGTGCTCCGTTGGCCAAGCTGGGTTGTGGCTCTGCTTTTGATGTCCTTTCGATCTTCCACATCAACTGATTTGGAGGGTTGAGCCCCCATGGCACCTTCAACTCAGTATGTCTCGGTTGATGGCTCGATGCGGGATCCGGAGCAGACGAAGGTTTGTAGTATAGGATGGGGACCAAAGAAAACTTTGGTGGACTGGTTCGACCCGGTAGTGGCGATGTCTCTTGACATCGTTATCATCCTTGGAGGCGAATGATGGAAATATGCCCTAGAGGGAATAATAAAGTTTGCTATTATTATCTTTCTTATTCATGATAAAGGTTTATTATTCATGCTAGAATTGTATTGACCGGAAACTTAAATACATGTGTGAATACATAAACTAATATTGTGTCCCTAGTGAGCCTCTACTAGACTAGCTCGTTGATGAAAGATGGTTAATGTTTCCTAACCATAGACATGAGTTGTCATTTGATAACAGGATCACATCATTAGGAGAATGATGTGATGGACAAGACCCATCCGTTAGCATGGCATATGATCGTTCAGTTTATTGCTACTGCTTTCTTAATGTCAAATACATGTTTCTTCGACCATGAGATCATGCAACTCCCGGATACCGGAGGAATACCTTGTGTGCTAGCAAATCTCACAACATAACTGGGTGATCATAAAGATGCTCTACATGTATCTCCAAAGGTCACGTTGGGTTGGCATGGATCGAGACTGGGATTTGTCACTCTGTGTGATGGAGAGGTATCTCTGGGCCCTCTCTGTAATACGGCATCACAAGAAGTTTGCAAGCAAAGTGACTAAAGAGTTAGTTGCAAGATGATGTATTACGGAATGACTAAAGGGATTTTCCGGTGATGAGATTGAACTAGGTATGGAGATACCGACGATCAAATCTCGAGCAAGTAACATACCGACAAACAAAGGGAACTACCTATGTTGTCATAAAGATTCAACCGATAAAGATCTTCGTAGAATATGCTAGAGCTAATATGGGCGTCCAGGTCCCGCTATTGGTTATTGACCGGAGAGTTGTCTCGGTCATGTCTACATCATTCTCGAACCCGTAGGGTCCGCACGCTTAACATTCGCTGACAATATAGTATTATATGAGTTATGTGAATTGTTGCCCGAATGTTGTTCGGAGTCCCGGATGATATCACGAAGATGACGAGGAGTTTCGGAATAGTCTGGAGGCAAATATTGATATATAGGACGATACTGGTCATCGGAAAGGTTTCAGAATGTACCGGGTATTTATCGGAGTGCTAGAAGGGGTTCCGGGAGGCCACCAGTAAGTGGTGGGCCTTATTGGTCAAACGAGGGGAGCACACCAGCCCCCAAGGGGGCTAACGCTCCCCACCTCCCATGCCCATCCGCCAAGGAAAGGAGGGAAGGAAAGGGGAGGCACCCTAAGGCAGCCATCCGCCCTTTCCACCCCCTCCCCCGATGTTCATATATGGAAGTGGCGCAGCTAGGCAGCCGCCGGCCACTTGGGGTGCGCCCTAAGGCTGCCTTCTCTCCCCCCTGTAGGATCGAAAGTATGTCTAGAGGGGGGTGATTAGACTACTTGACCAAATAAAAACTTAGCCTTTTCCCAATTTTAAGTTTTGGCGGAATTTAACAACTTAGCACAAGTCGAGCAATCTTCCTACACATGCAATTCTAGAGTTGTGGCAGCGGAAAGTAAAGCATTGCATATGACGGTAAAGGGAGGGGTTAGAGAGTGCAAACGCAATAGGAGACATGGATGTTTTTGGCATGGTTCCGATAGGTGGTGCTATCGTACATCCACGTTGATGGAGACTTCAACCCACGAAGGGTAACAGCTGCACGAGTCCACGGAGGGCTCCACCCACGAAGGGTTCACGAAGAAGCAACCTTGTCTATCCCACCATGGCTGTCGCCCACAAAGTACTTGCCTCACTAGGGTAGATCTTCACGAAGTAGGCGATCTCCTTTCCCTTACAAACTCCTTGGTTCAACTCCACAATCTTGTTGGAGGCTCCCAAGTGACACCTAACCAATCTTGAAGACACCACTCTCCAAAAGGTAATAAATGGTGTGTTGATGATGAACTCCTTGCTCTAGTGCTTCAAGTGATAGTCTCCCCAACACTCAACTCTCTCTCAAAGTGTAGCGACCACGATCCGAATGGACCGAAGTCTCTGTGTTTCAATGTCATCCCTGGATCAGTAATGCTGACACACACAGTACTTGAAGGATATATAACAGAGTGGCAATCACACACTTATTACATCGAATGTCTCCAATGAGAACTTATTACAAAGTCTATGGCTTAAGGCCATCTAACAAAATAACAGCGGAAGGCTTGGAAAATAAGTGAGTCCATCAACTCCAACGGCATAGCTGAGTGCATGAAAAACGACCTAGCACGTCTTATTCCTCGTCTGAAAAGTCTGCAACGTAATATGTTGCAGCCCGAAAACGGGTCAGCACATGGAATATGCTGGCAAGATAACACAGAAGATGCAAGTAACATAATAAAGGCTATACTATATGCATATTTGGCTAGTGGAGGCTCTAGGTTAAAGTTTTTGCGTAAAGCCAATTTTTTCCTACAACAAAGGAATAAATTTTATTTGAACTACCATGTTGGTTGAAAATCATTGAGAAGGTACCTCCAACTCAATCCCAAATTAAAAGTAATCATTATCCCAACAAATTAAATTATAGAGTGATGAGATCAACCAATAATTCAAGTACCAAATACTCAAGATGTCCATAACCGGGGACACGGCTAATCATGATCAGTTTGTACACTCTGCAGAGGTTTGTGCACTTTTCCCACAAGACTCGATCACCTCCGTTTGGTTTCTCGCACTGCATGGTGTTTGAGAAACGGATGACCGAGACACAGTCTTTCCGAAGAGGTCCCCTTAACCGGATAGATAGGCCGGTACACCTACAATCCCTCTACATCTGCTAGCCCATCACGGAAAGGTTTCCCATAACTTACTCAACTATGCTAGAGCCCATATTGGCATGTGGCTGCACACGGAAGTTTCTAGCATGAATAGTTTTATGATCCCTTTGAGCCTGGGTGGCATTCCATAGGAAAAATCACACGGAACCCCGGGATTTCCTAGGACAACACTGGGTTCCCCAGGTGCCCTGCAACCAATCCACCCAGATGTATATTCAAGTAGCCACCTTAAGTTGAATCCTTAATTAACAACTCACATTTGCCATGGATTTCACTCAAACCCAAACCACGTCTACGAGCATAGCATAGCAACCTAAGCAAACGTAGAAGTAACTCCCAAGGGTTTGAAAATAATGCAGGTAATAGGTTCTACCTCAATCTACTTCCCAGTCCCACAAGTTAAGAGATCCTACGCATGCAATGTGTGAGGGTTTGATCTAGTGCATAAAAACTAGGTAATAAAAAGGTATGATCAAAGTGTTACTTGCCTTGCTGACGATTCGCAAAACCTAGAGACTCGTAGTAGCATGCTTCACAGTCCAGGTATTCTATCGCAAGCAAAAAATAGCATACATAAGCAAACAAGCAAGGATGCACAACAAAACTCCAAAAGAACAGATCTAACCAGAAAGTTCAAATTAAGAACTCCGGTTTGCAAAAAGAATCAACTCGAAAGAAGCAACCAAACTCAAACTACGAAAGAAACGAGCTCCGGTTACTAATTGGTCTAAAGTCAAATTTTACAGTAGCCAAAACTCTGTTCAAGTTGGTTAAACGTAAAGAGGGCATCGAGACGAAGATCTGGGATTTTGAATCACCTGATTCCGACTCTCGAGCGAAAAGAAACGAAAAACAAGATCAGGGCAGATATCGCGATCGGAATAATCGCGGATAAATACCCCGAAAAAGAAAACTGACGAACAGGCTAACGAACGAACGTTCGCTGTCTGCGGCTAACGGACGAAAAGCGTTCGTTAAAACGAACGTACGGACGAACGTCCGCTAAATAGCTAAACCGAAGAAAAACCGAACCGATCTAAACCTAAAAAAACGGATCTACGGTTTACGAAAAACCGACCGGTTTTCAAAAAAATCGATGACTACCTCGAATCGGCGATTCCGGCGAAGTTCCGGCGGGCGGCGGTCCGGCGTCCGGCGGGTGGCGGAGCGGCGGCGGCTGCGGGCGGCGCGGCGGCTAGGGTTAGGCGGCGGGCGGGCTGGCTGCTGCCTCGGGCCGGGGCTGGCGCTATATATAGCCCAGAGTCCTGGGCTAATACGGCCCTAAGTCGGTTTGCCTTTTTTTTCCTCTAAAAAAGTCCTGACGCAGAAAAACTAACGAAAGAAATACTAAACGGACTCCAAAAATCCCAAAATAAATTTTCACCGTCCTCTAATAATATTTAGGACAAAGTGAACATTTTTCCCGGACCTAAATGCAATTTTGAAAAACGCACATTTTTCCTATGCAAATAAAATCGCAAATAAATCCAGAAAAATACCAAAAGTGATTTTAATATTTTTCCTCCTATATTTCTGTTATTTTGGAGAAGTCATATTATCTCCGCTCATATATTGTACTTAGAAATATTTTTAGGAGAGAAAAATAATTAGAATCACACTGTCCTCGTACCGGTATTCGAGCGAACTCAAATACGAAAATGGTAAAATTCCCATCTCTCTCCGTAGGTCCTTGAGTTGCTTAGAATTTCGAGGAACGCCACAACAAAAATACAAAGAGCATGCAATGAAGTATGATCTATGTATAACATTCCAAATTGAAAATTTGGGATGTTACACAAAGATTTGGATATATGGTGGAAAGAAGATTTGAGTGGGAAGCAACTTGGGGAAGGCTAGAGATCAAGATTCTTGTGGTTCGATTGGAATGTCTTAGTCTGAACACATGAGCAGGTGATTCTCTCTTAGAAAATGAATAGTGGAAGTGTAGGCACGTTCTGATGGCTCTCTCACTGATGGAGAAGGGGTGGAGGGGTATATATAGCCTCCACACAAAATCTAGCCATTACACAAATTTAACCCAACTTGGTCAGACCGAATACACAAACACGGTCAGACCGAAGCAGTTCAAAATGTGAACGTTAGACATTTCGGTGGGACCGACAATATCAACTCGGTGAGACCGATGCATTAGGGTTAGGGCAAAACCTCAACTCGGTTTGACCGATTACACAAACTCGGTGAGACCGATTTTGGTAATAGGCTAATAGAGTGTTGGCCAGGTAAACTCAGTGGGACCGATTCGCTCATCTCGGTGAGACCGAAACGTTACGAAGAGGAAACAGAGAGTTTGCAATGCCAACTCGGTGGGAACGATTCGCTCATCTCGGTTAGACCGAAACGTTACGAAGAGGAAACAGAGAGTTTGCAATCCTACCTCGGTGAGACCGAGATCCCTATCGGCGAGACCGAACTGATTAGGGTTTGTGGCAGAGGCTATGTCAAGTGAACTCCATGGCGCCGGATAGATCAAATCGGTGGGGCCGACTTTGACTTTTAGGTTTGAGACATATGTGGAAATGAGAAAGTGGTTGAGGGATTTGGAGCATATCACTAAGCATTTTGAGCAAGTAACCCATTAAGCAACACCTCATCCCCTTTTAATAGTATTGGCTTTTCCTATGGACTCAAATGTGATCTTGGATCACTAAAATGAAAATGTAGAGTCTTGAGGTTTTGCCAATATTTGTCCCTAGCATTTTGAGGGGTCCACATTTCTAATCCATGCCATGCCAACCATTGAACTTCCTGAAATATTTATCTTGAAAGGCTTTTAGTTCAATGAGCTATATGTTGTTATTAATTACCAAAACCACCCGGGGATTAGTTGCACTTTCAATCCCCCCCTTTTTGGTAATTGATGACAACATATAGATCAATGCTTCGACAAATGATAATAAGAGTGAAATATATCGTCGCTTTGAGAAGTATGTGATAAGCAAGAGCTCCCCCTAAATTTGTGCATTATTTAAGATTTGCTTTTGAATGCAAATGCACAATCGATTAGGATCATCGGTTACTCTTCCATGTCACATACATCTTGGTGGAGCGCTCAAAATGATAAGATTTAAGCAATAAGCACTCATCACCAAAATAACAAAGTGATTGATCATACACAATCAAATAAGCACACATTAAGCATAGTATGATATGATCAAGCACAAAAAGTATCTCACACACATAAGCAATTGTAGCAATAACCAAACGATCAAATGAAGCAGCAAGCAAAAACCAATAAAGAGAAGAAAGACACTCTCTCCCGAAGCCTAATGATCTATACACTTTCTCCCCCTTTGGCAACAAGTTACCAAAAAACTCGAAAATGCATAGTGCTATACGGCACTCTAGGCACGATCTCCGGGAGCTGCTGAAGAAGTCTTCTCGCTGGTGGCTCCGGTGTACGTAGATGGCGTGGAGATAAGAGCATCTGCAAACACTTCCTATGTAGTCTGTGGAATTGGAGGGATGGATACTGGAGGAACAACTATGGCAGTGGCTGCAGGAGCTGAAAGTGTAGGCCTGGGCTCGACAACTGGCACAACTGAAGATCTTGGTCCTCTCGGGACTCTCTAAAAATCATTGGTTGTATCTCTATCCTCAGCATCTTCCTTGAGCTTCTCCACAGCAGTTTGGATCTCTGTGACCTTCACATCTAGATCATAGAACTTAGTCTCAATGATACTCTCAAGACTCACTTGATTCTGAGTCAAGTTGGCCAAACTCTTCTCAATCCTCAGAGTGGCCTCAAGCAGATAACTAAGATGATCTTTCTTGGTCTTGGGAACTCCGGAAGCACTTGCTAGCTTTGCTGCCTTTGCTTGTGCAATCTTCTCTTGGCCTTCAATAGATGTCGCATGGGATGCATCCTGACAACTTCATTGTCCTCGAAATCTGGCCTAAGAGGTACATTCCTTTTGTCAAGCATATATGTCCCTTTCTCCAACGTGGAGTTGATCAGCATTTGAATGTGAGGGGCATATCCACAAGCCCTCTTCTGGTCTGCTGTTGTCCTCTTGATTATCTCCACAATCAGGCTCATGACCTTGAACTTTTCTGGAACATCAAACATGTGGAGAAAGTTAATGGATTGACCTCGGATCATTCTATGATCTCCTTACTTCGGCAAAACAAGGTGTGCCTCAATATGGTGTTGATGGTGATCAGTCCAGACATCAGATGATATATAGAGCCAAACTTGTGAGTCTTCAAGTCTTTGTGAGGAATTGGATTGTATATGTTTGCCATAGAGTCATGATCCTTCCTGGGCTTGGCATACACATCTGTGTCGTTGCCATCCTCCTTGGGGGCATTGAGCAAACTTTCCCATTCAGCAACTGTTGATTGGTATCTTGTTCCTTCAGTCATCCATACAATTCTACCATCTGGATAGAAATGAGTAGTGGAGTAGAATTGCATGATCATCTCATCGTTCCATTTGGTCAGTTTCTTTCCGACAAACTTGTCAACCTCATTCTGCCTGAAGCTTTCATGCACACCTGGAAAGAAATCAGCATGCTTGTCAATGTATTTCTAGTCAACCCACTTCATGTCACAAACAATGGGCTTCTTGTCCAATAACACCGTGTCATAGAATTCCTGCTGTTCCTTGGTGTGAAACCTGTAGTCCACAACAGTTCTCCTCCTGGTAGCATATGGATCAGTCTGTCGCCAAAGTCTCATACCTGCATCCTTTCTCAGTTTCATGTTTTATGCTACAAGATGGGCATCATTATGATCTGGAATTTTTGGCTTAAGCTTCCTGAGCATCATAGACACATCATCATCTGAGGATTTCTCTTCTTGATCTTGCTTTTCTTCTGGAACATCTGGCACTGGGGCCTTGTTCTTCTCAGCGGCATGAATGTCTCTGGTGGATCTCTTGGGTGCTGAAGCCTTGGGGGGGCTTTGGGTTTGGATGGAGCAGCCCTGGCTTTGATGGCATCCCCCATCAGCTTCTGAGTCTTTGTAGGAGGTGCAACAAGCTCACCTACATCATCATCAGCACCATCATCATCTCTCATGGATGGCTTGCCAATCACTCTGGAAGTAGTCTTCCTAGCTCTCTTCTTGGTTCCTGCTGGCTCATCATCTCTTGTTTCAAGAGTAAACACCATGGTTTCTTCTGTGGAAGCTCTGGCCTTTGACATTGGAGCTCTCTTGGCAGGTGCCTTCTTGTTCAGACCAGGCTTGACAACTCTAGCAGTTTCCTCCTTGTTGACAACCTTCTTCTTTGAAGTGACTTCCTCATGAGCCACAAAGTCTTCATCCTCACTATCAGAATTTTTCTTCTTGTCTTGGTGGCAGCCTTTGGTAGATTGCTTGGAGTGCTTCTGGTGCTCTCATAGTAGCTGTTGTTGGATGGACTAGAGCCCTCACTCAGATCTGCCTGCTCCAGTGACATGTTCTGGCTGTCACTGCCCTCAGACATAACTGAAACTGTAAGATGACCCTGTGAATAGATATAGTTGAGGTAGAGTGGATGAGCATCACAAAGTGCAGAGATTTTTGCAAAACAATTGAGTCAAAAACTTAGTTTTAGGTTTCTAGAGAAAGCATTTCGGAGCTACCAATTTGTTAAACTCGGTGACACCGCAACAACTTTTGGAGTCTAAACTGGTGAAATCGGTCAGACCGAGACACAGTTCGGTGACTCCGAGATTTCTAGGGTTTCACTGAGAGTTGAACTCGGTCACACCAATTTGTAAGTTTCGGTCAAACCGAAAGTTACAAGTGCAATGGCCTAAGCCAAATCGGTGAGACCGATTTCTACAACTCGATCGGTCCGAGATGAGTTCGGCGGAAACCTAACCCTAAAATTTTGAATCAAATCTAATCTAAAGGGAGTTTTCGCTGGATAGGATGATCTCAAACTTGGCAAGAAACATGGCATTGTCTTTGTGCTAAGAATTGGATTGAGAAAGCACAAAGGATCGAACTCATACCCTATCTCGGCGATGAGTTCGCTACGGCGACAACAGCGGCGGAGACCAGCGGCAGGGGGTCGCTGGCGACGAGAGGACGATCCGAAGACCCCGAGTCGGCAGAGCTGGACAGGCACGTGCGAAAAGATTCGGAAAAATTTCCAAAGTTCGGCGCGTGGGTATTTATATCCAGACCCTGTCGGTGTGACCGAGTGGAACGACTCGGGGGAACCAAGATGCAAAACTGCTAGCAGTTACTGCAACTCGGTGTGACCGAATTGTTCCAATCGGTTGCACCGAGATTGAAAACCTAGATCAACTTAATGGACTTGGTATGACCGAAAGGGATGAATCGGTCAGACCGAAATGCACTAAGAGGTTTTGGAAGTTTAAGTCTATGACAAATCGGTGACTCCGAGTGCTCCTCACTTGGAGGGTTCGAATCTGACTTGATCAAACTTTGTGATGTAGCATGAATAGAATTTGAGACAAGAAAAGCATAGATAGCTAGAGGGGGTTCTTAGGCATTCTTGTCCATCCATTTGGCAAAAGAGGAAAGCCAAATAATCAAAGCAACAAATGGATGTCCTCGAATGAGAAAAATATGCACTCAACATGCTCACACAATAAGATAGCAAATGAAATATGTGGCAAAGCATGCACAAACACTCTAGCATCTATCAAGCAATTCGCGATGACTAGGTCATCTATATATGAGTATATTGACTTAGGAGTCAAATGAGAACATTTGATCATAGGTCATACTCATCATTTAAGCACAAGTGGGGTTACCACTTTTACATAAAGCATTGTTGTGTTCACACCATTAGAGTTGCTTTAGCTCAATTCTTAGAGTAAAGCCCCCCCTAGATGTGATATCCCCCCTAAGAGGGATGAACTAACCTTGGGTTTTGTCAATGATGACTTCATGTAGGTGTTGAAGATGTAGATGCTCAATGTTGATGTAGATCATTTGGAGCAATCCATTGGAGTGAGTCGCACTTTCAATACCTACATGGGTTAGTCTCACAAGGAACAAACAAAGATATCCATGGACATAGAGTGGATTACACACAAGATGATGTCCATGAAAGCATTAGGTTACCTTGTCCCTTTTCTTACCAACAAGAGGGTTTGTGACTCCTTGAACTAGTGCAAGATGTGGAACTTGATTGCACTTGTCCTTGCCAATATGAATATGAGTGAAGTATGTTAGCGAAGTCACCCTCAAGAACTCTGTAGTTCTTCTTCGGGGTCCACATCATCTTGATGGGAATCCTTGGAGTTGTAGATGTACTTGATGAAGTAGAACTTGACGTAGTCTTGGGAACCCACTTGACCAAGGCTTTAGGAGCTTCTTCAAATGTATTAATCTCTTCTTGAAGCTTGTCCTTGCCTTTTAGTTTGTTGTCTTGTGGTGGAAGATCATCTTGGGCTTGTGTCCCCTTGAAGGAAGTAGGATCATACTTCACTTGTTGAGGAACAAACTTTGTCTTGGGGTATTAATCTACTTCTCACTCAACTCCATTGGCATTGAACTTTCGTTCAAAACCAACACCTTGATTCTTCCGGTGCCTTCCTTGCTTGCGTACAATTTCCTCGAATTGCTTACTCTCGGCAAGGCTCTTATAAACACCTTTCTATATAATTCCCTTCAATAAGCTATTTTCTTGCTCAAGTGTAACTTGGCTAAGAGAATCATTAGTGGAGTCAAGAGAACTACTAGAAGCAAAAACATTGGTTTTATCATGATTATTGTTACTACTAGAGGAATAATTTTTCTTGTTCTTATTGCTAAATTTTACTTGTGGCATGTAGGTAGACAAGAGTAAATGCTTGGCAATGTACGAAGAACTTTTCTTACGAAGATCATCATTGATTGCTTTTAAGAACTCATGCTCTTGCTCTAGATTGACCTTATCAAAGCGTACCTTCTCATGAGTCCTCAAATGCTCTCGATGATCCTGTAAGGTAGTTTCATGATCTAACTTAAGAGTGTTTAATTCTTTAGTTAGACGCTCAATCTTCTCCTTATCATTGTCATTCATTTTATCTTTATTAGCATGATTAATAGCAATTTCATCATAGTTTTCATCACTATTGCTACCAACAAGTAAATCATCATCTCCTAGCAAATCATCTTCATCACTATTGAAATCACGATATTCAGGGTGTGATACCTTAGGGCCTTTAGCCATGAAGCATCTTCCAATTCCTTCATTTGGTGAGTCAAAATGTCGTAGGAGTTGGATGACACAAGACCAATTCCGGCAACACCTTCATCTTGAGTATCTTCGGGGTCAGAGTAATAGCTTCTCTCGGAGTGGTCATCGGAGTCGAAACTGGATACCCATTCACCAACATGAGCTTGATGTCTTCGTCTTGTATAGCTCCTTGATGATTTGTCCTTCCTTTCCGAATCCTTGCTTCTATGAGAGGGTCTTCGTTCATAACGATCATCTCTACTCCTCTCTCTTGGTGGTGATTCATCTCTTTTACTTCTCCTTTTGGGTGAGTATTCTCTTCTCTTGTGTGGAGCTGTACACTCATTTGAGTAGTGTCCGGATCTCCCACAATTGTAGCAATTCCAATCACGACTAGAAGATCTTTTGTCATTGTAGGACCTTGACTTGGAGTTTCTTTCTTTGCTTCTATTCTTGTAGAATTTGTTGAAGTTCTTCACCAATAAGCTCAATTCTTCATTGAAGACTTGTTTCTCACTTGACGATGTAGGAGCATTGAGGGAGTCCTGTATTACGGGGTCCTCGGGCATCCGGGCTACGTAACGTCGGCCGGACTAATCGGCCATGAAGATAGAAGACGGAAGACCCCCCCCTCGTGTCCGGATGGGACTCTCCTTGGCATGGAAGGAAAGCTAGGCGTGCAGATATAAAGATTCCTTTCTCTATAAACTGACTTTGCACAACCCTACCCCCCTTCGGTGTCTATATAAACCGGAGGGTTTAGTCCATAGAGAAATCATAATCATACAGACTAGACATCTCAGGTTTAGTCATTACGATCTCGAGGTAGATCAACTCTTGTAACCCCTATACTTATCAAAGTCAATCAAGCAGGAAGTAGGGTATTACCTCCATCAAGAGGGCCCGAACCTGGGTAAAACATCGTGTCCCCTGCCTCCTGTTACATTCGATCCTTAGACGCGCAGTTCGAGACCCCCTACCAGGGATCTACCAGTTTTGACACCGACATTGGTGCTTTCATTGAGAGTTCCACTCTGTCGTCGTCGAAAGGCTCGATGGCTTCATCGATCATCTACAACAATGCCGCTGGGAAGGAGATTTTTCTCCCCGGCCAGATCTTTGTGTTCGGCGGCTTCGCGCTGCCTGCCAACTCGCTTGGTCACCTGGAGCAGATCGACAGCTACGCCCTTGGTCACCAGATCAGTTTTGGAAATCTGAACTATGTCGCTGACATCCGAGGAGACTTGATCTTCCAAGGGTTCGCGGCTCCAACCACCGCTCCGGCCTTAGATTCGGAACACGTAACCAGGTCCGAGATGGCAGTCTAGAGCCCGCCGGACTATCCGCGGCTATCAAGCTTAACACTGGAAAACCGGAGAGAATAGAGCCATCGACAGTTATCAGAAAGCTAGACTTTTCTCCGGACACTAGCTTCGAACCCTCGGAGTCCGCGTCTTGCGAGCTCGGCCAGGGAACTTTGGTCCCCATCCAAACCTTGCTCTTAAACGAGGCTCTGGACTTAATGCGATCCCTCACCATCATAGAGGAACCGCTTCCAAATTGCACCCAACCCGGACTAGGGGCTGAAAATAAGGAACTTTACTTCCAACCCACCACTCACTTTATAGCCACCGTCGAGGATTTAACTGACATGCTCGACTACGCCTCTGAGGACATCGACGGTATAGACGACGATGCCAGAGAGGAGCAGGCCCAAAACCCGCCATTCATCGGACGCTGGACGACCACTTACTCGTACGATGTGTATATGGTGGACACACCTAAAGAAGGCAACGACGATATAAGAAGGATCCAGTCGAGGAAGAACCTCCTGAGATAACGCCGAAGCGACAACGTCAGTGGTGCCGCTCTAAATCGCGTCGCGGAAAAGACAGCAACACCGACACTGGAGAAAATGATACTCCGGAACACGCCGAAGAACAAGAAGACCCCATCGAACCAACATCCGAACAAGATGATCGGGAGGAGGGGCAAGTCGACCCTGACGAGCAAGCAAGCAGCGAAGACTCGGAGGATAGCAACTATCTACCACTCTCCGAGGACGACTTGAGCCTCGGCGACGAAGATTTTATCATGCCAAAGGAACCCCTTGAACAAGAACACTTTAAGCGCCGGCTAATAGCCACGGCAAGAAGCCTTAAGAAGAGGCAACGGCTGCTTCAAGCTGACCAAGAACTGCTCAACGACAGATGGACTAATGTCCTGGCAGCCGAGTACGGCCTTGAACGCCCAACAAAGAGTTATCCGAAGCATAAGCTGCTACCCCAATTCGACGAAGAAGCGCCGGAACCCATACCACCCACGCGCAACGCGGCTCACGAACCTGACCGACCACCACGCGGCCGGGACAGAATGACAACTCAAGCCGAACACCAGCCTGCGCCACCTCGCCGTAAAAGCAAAGAAACAACAGCTCGGGGATACACGTACGACCTACGACAGGACCTAGAAAATAGAGCAGGTCAGACCAGTTCTATTTATTGATCGCGTGGGCGTTCCCCGGCACAAGAGGACGGTTACCAATGCTGGCGCGACAAGCAAAACCACGCCCGGGCCGAAAACTGCATACAGACTTCATCCGAACTGTGTTGTGACGTGGCCCGATATAGAGGCGCCGCACACTCCCTATGCTTCACCGATGAGGTAATGGAGCACCAGTTCCCAGGAGGGTTTAAACCCATGAACGTTGAATCATACGATGGCACAACAGATCCCGCAGTATGGATTGAAGATTTTCTTCTCCACATTCACATGGCTCGCGGTGACGATCTACACGCCATCAAATACCTTCCCCTAAAACTTAAGGGACCAGCCCGACACTGGTTAAATAGCCTTCCAGAAAACTCTATTGGATGCTGGGAAGACCTGGAGGATGCCAATAGAGACAACTTCCAAGGCACCTATGTTCGGCCTCCGGATGCTGATGACCTCAGTCACATTGTCCAGTAGCCCAGAGAATCTAGCAGAAAATTCTGGACTAGGTTTCTCAATAAAAAGAACCAGATTGTCGATTGTCCAGATGCCGAAGCCCTAGCGACCTTTAAACATAGAATTCATCATGAATGGCTCGCCCGACACCTCGGCCAACAGAAGCTGAAATCCATGGCAGCCCTCACTTCGCTCATGACCCGCTTTTGCGCGGGCAAAGACAGCTGGCTAGCCCGTAGCAGTAATACTACGAGCGAGCCTGGCACTTCCGAAGCCAGGAATAACAACGGAAGGCCCCGACACAACAAACACAAGCGCCGCAGCAATAATGACAATACCGAAGACATGGCGGTCAACGCCGGATTCAGTGGCTCCAAGCCCGGTCAACGGAAGAAGCCATTCAAAAGAAACAGAGAGGGCTCATCCAGCTTGGACCGAATACTGGATCGACCCTGCCAGATTCATGGCACCCCGGACAAGCCTGCCAACCATACCAACCGAAGCTGTTGGGTCTTTAAACATGCCGGTAAGTTAAATACCGAACAGAAGGAGAAAGGGTCACTTAGCGAGGACGACGACGACGACGAGCTGCGTCCACCGCAAACAGGTGGTGAGAAGAAATCCCCCCCCCCCTCCCCCGAAGTCAAAACGGTGAATATGATATACGTCACCCACGTCCCCAAGCGGGAGCGCAAGCGCGCGTTAAGGGACATCTACACGATAGAGCCAGCCGCCCGTAAGTTCAACCCATGGTCAGCCAGCCCGATCACTTCTGATCGTAGAGACCATCCGACCAGTATCCGACACGGAGGTTCGGCCGCACTGATCCTCGATCCAATCATTGATGGATTCCACCTTACGCGAGTCCTCATGGACGGCGGTAGCAGCCTCAACCTGCTCTATCAGGACACAGTCCGCAAGATGGGTATTGATCCATCAAGGATCAAGCCCACCAAAACTACCTTTAAAGTAGTAATACCCGGTGTAGAGGCCCGCTGTACAGGTTTAATCACATTGGAGGTCGTCTTCGGTTCGCCGGACAACTTCCGAAGCAAAGACCTAATCTTCGACATCGTCCCTTTCCGGAACGGCTATCATGCACTGGTCGAATGAACCGTGTTCGCTCGCTTCAATGCGGCCCCGCACTACGCATACCTCAAACTCAAGATGCCCGGACCACGCGGTGTTATAACAGTCAATGGAAACATGGAATGCTCCCTCCGTACTGAGAAGCACACCGCGGGCCCTGGCAGCGGAAGTGCAGGGCGACCTTATCAAGATGAATACTACATCAGCGGCCAAGCCCTCGGACATTACTAAACGAGTCCAGACTACACCGCAGAGCGACAACCTAGCTCATCAGTAGCTCAGTTAGCAATTCAGCCCCCGTCCTAGCCCCAACCGAACTGCGGTCCACGTGCCACGCGTACACAACTACGCACTAAAGATACCATGGGCAAAGATGGAGGCACAACAAAGATAAAGTCCACAATACAGCTAGACCATATCCGGACCCTCATATTTTCCCTTTTTCCTTTTTCTATCCTTTTTCAGGTTCCTTACAACCCATGTCACCTTTTTAACGGTGCTCAGGCCTCTTCTAGAGGCATATTATGACAACGCCGAGTATTATCCTCTCGAAGGACAATACAACAAGGAGACAAGCAGCACGACAGAGTATCTCAAAAGGTCTCTAAAGACTGCCTCAACCATTTGCAAAACCCGCACACAGCTTTTCCTTGTGCTCGGCATGTAAAATAGCCTTGTTGCTTACTACACCTTTTTGTACCAATACGTTTTGACGTATCAATCAGACTATAATGGAAACAATTTCTGGCCTGACCTATTGGCTTATCTCTTAATCTATGTTTCCCTGTTTCTGCCCGATTGTCATGTACACCTCGGTATGGCTTGAATCGCCGGGGGCTCCATTAAGCCACGTACATCTTTTCTTACTAAACAAAGTCCGAACACCTTCACAATGTAATTCGTTGTCCCGAATATAGCATTATATGCATTGGCTCCGAATCATGTCTTTGGTCAATAGTTGGGTTGCCCGGCTCCTGTGGTTACTACCTTACGTTCCGCCTGTTCGACTAAGGTAGTAAAGGGAGAACTACTGCGATTGTGTTTTTGGTTCATCCGGGCAAACACCTTAGTAGAGAAAGCCGAAAACTGAGTGTCATGATGCGGCAAGAGCTGGTCAGCTATTCGGTGACTGCAAATCTCATGCGATTTTTTCCGCAATACGTGATGGGCCGGCCTTCGCTCGGCCGGGCGACTATAGCACCCAAGTTCGGATAATCGAACAACACAAGGGGCTGCACCTGTAATCCAATTATAAAACTCCTATGGCTAAGTGAGAGCGATAAAGCCATATAGTTCGATTGCCTGGTTCGCCGCACTAACACCTCCTTCATGGACCAAATTGCTGGGTCAAGTGTGTTTAGGTGCTATCCCAAACACCCCCGTACTCTCTACGTGGGGGCTGAAGCCGTTGACTGGCCAACTCTCAGATGTCGTAAACGGCCGCACATGAGGAAATATATAAAATTAAAACACAGTGTCCTTCGAACATTGGCCCTCTACAATGCGGGATCCTTCTAGGACATCATCGAAATATCGCTTCGGTGTGCGGTGCTCTTTGCCTGCGGGCGGCCCCTCGGTTGCGACCCTGAGGGCATCCATCTTCGCCCACTGCACCTTGACACGGGCGAAGGCCATCCGCGCACCTTCGATGCAGACCGACCGCTTCACGGCATCAAGCCGGGGGCACGCACTGATTAGCCGCCTCACGAGCCTGAACTAGCTGCTGGGTATGGGCTGGGCAGGCCACAGGCGGATTATAAAATCCCTCATGGCCAATCCGGCCACCCTATGCAGTTCGAACAACTGCTTCGGCTGATCGCCGAGGGGTATAGGATGCTCAGGCGCAAGGTACTGCGACCAGAACAGTTTTTCTGTTGAACTCCCCTCCTCGGCTCGGAAGAACTCCACAACATCAGCAACACTCTGGGGCAGGTCCGCAAACGCTCCTGGGGAACTCCAAATCCGGGTCAGTAAAATGTATTTCTTCCTCACAAATTTTCTCTGCATATTAAAGGCCTTACTAGCCTCAATTTGCCTCGCCTCTTAGATCTCCCGACAGGCGTTTTGATTTTGAGTCCGGGCCTCAGAGCATTTTGGAGAGCCTTAGCAAGTTCGGATTTTTGATCTGACACTTGCGCTCTAAGGACTCATATTTGCTTATAGCATCTTTGAGCTCTTGCTGGACTTCCTCCACCCTTGACTCATGCTTCAGGCGGGTGGCTCGTTCCTCCTCTGCCTCTTTCTTGGCCTCGGCTAGTGTGCTCTTGAGGGTCTTGACCTCAGACGCGTCAGCTGTGAGCAGAGTTATAACACTCATTCAGATGACAAATTATTGCTGATATTATTACAGACACATTTTTGGCATTGCATACCTTGTTTTTCAGACAATTTCCGCCTCAGCTCAGACGCTTTGGCAGCATGGGAAGTTGACGCCTGCATCGCAGCCTGTTTGATTCAAATAGATATGTATGCTAATCTCCTGTATGAGTAATTAGATCATCTGCTCGGCCTTTCTTCGCGAACACCGAACAGAGTCTCAGGGGCTACTATCTATACATAGACACTTTTTCTCATATAGCGAAAAGGTATTATATTACGTACCTCAAAGCCTCTTAGAAGGCTAGTATAAGCCTCATTCAATCCGATTTCGGCGGACCGAACTCTTTCAACCACCGTGCCCATAAGGGTAGGATGTTCTTCAACAATGACAGCACTTTGAAGTGCTTCCGTCAAGGTATCCGGCGCCTCCGGATTGGCAGAGGTCACCGGTGGAATCTGCGCACTCCTTTCTTTCAAAGGAGGTCGCTCACCTAATTCCGGAGTCGCATGGGTCTCCGAAATACTGTACGACTGGGGGATGAATTGGGCATGGCCTCTGTCGCCAATATCCATCAGGGTCGGCGCCCCCGGGTTTCCGGCAGCAGGGGTATTACCCTCTGGTGCCACCTCGACGACTTCCCGCGCCTCTCACTGACCCGGAATGGTCCTTCAGGACAACACTTCGGCATTATCCGTAGCTTTGGGGGAGGAGGCCGATGGAGGCGACTCGCTATCCATCACGTTTGGATCCAGCGAATTCCCCGAAGACGAGGACCACTGGGGTGGAGGCAAGACGGACTGCAACACATAATTCAGTACATTACAATCATAAGGCAGAAAGGTATATAAGTACAAATACATTCAGGGGCACTTACGATTCGGCCAGGGGCTTCAGCCTAGGGCGCCACTCATCGGCGCCTGATTCGGAGTCATGTGTGAGGGAGATCCTCCCTTTCTTGGACGCCTCCGCCTCTAGATATGCGGACGCCCCCCTTTTCTTCTTTCCCCCCTTAAGGGGAGAATTACTCTCTTCTTCCCCCCCTTCGTCTTCATCGGGGGAGGAGTGAGTTTTGGTGTCTTCGGACGCTACGCCCAAAGCACCTTTACGGCGGAGGCCGCTTTTGGCCTCCTGGCCCTTCTCCTTGGCCTTCTTTTCAGACGCCTGATATGGCTCCGGAACCAGCGTCCTCGTTAGCAGAGGAATGGCTGAGAGTTCGGGTAGCGGAGCCGGACAGTGAATCCGCTTTGCTTTCTTCGTCCACCCCTACGGGAAGAATGGAAAGCTTAGTATGCCCCTTGGATTTACCAATAGTAAAATTATCATGAAAACTTACGGGAGACGTTGCGTGAGTACAATCAAGGCCGAGGTCTTCGGTCATCTTCGGCCATGTCTTTTGGGTCTTGAACAACAGTTTCCACATGTCTTCGTGCTTCATGGCAAAGAACCGCTGCAGGGTCCGGGGACCGGCCAAGTCGAAATCCCACATGCGCTGAGTCCGGCCTTGGCAAGGAAGAATCCGGCAGAAAAGCATTATCTGGATCACGCTAGCGAGACTGGTATTCTTGTCTACCATATTCTTGATGTGTTTCTGTAGCATCGTCACCTCATCGGATGACGCCCAGTCTAGGCCCTTGTTGAGCCAGTATGTCAGCCACAGGGGAGGCCCGGACTTGAATTCGGGGGGAGCGGATCATGTGGAGTCACGGGGTTCCGTGACGTAGAACCACTCCTACTGCCACCCCTTCATGGTCTCCACGAAGGTGCCCTTGGGCCAAGTGACATTGGGGAGCTTGCTCACCATGGCGGCGCCGCACTCCGCGTGTTGTCCGTCCACCACTTTTGGCTTTACATTGAAAACCTTGAGCCAAAGGCCAAAGTGGGGAGGGATGCGGAGGAATGCCTCACACACGACGATGAACGCCAAGATGTTGAGAAAGTAATTCGGGGCTAGATCATGGAAATCTAGCCCGTAGTAAAACATAAGGCTTTGGACAAAGGGATGGAGGGGAAACCCTAGTCCACGAAGGAAATGAGGAATGAATACTACCCTCTCATGGGGCTCCGGAGTAGGGACGATCTGTTTCTTGGCTGGGAGCCAGTGGGCGATTGCCTTGGCTAAATACCCCGCTTCCCGGAGCTCCTTGATGTTCTCCTCTGTGACAGAGGAGGGCATCCACTTGCCCTGCGATCCGGATCCAGACATGGCTAAAATGTTTTCTAGGGGATGGAGGGAATCGAAACTTGGGCGCTGGAGCTCGAGGGCGGATGGGCTGAGGAAGAAGAAAGGTGTGGGATAAAAAGGTGGATTGTTATCCCCTTATAAAAGTCGTGAATATAGAGCATCCCTCCCACGAGCCTTAGAACTCGCCTATTCACAAGGGGTCATGCGGACATCGCAGTTAGATTACCCAAGCACGTATTGATGAAAATCCCGTGATAAGGGGACACAATCTCTGTTTTGACAAGACGTGTCACCAGAGGCCGCATCTCGAAATGCGAAACGGGAAGTTGAAAAACAATTCGAATTGATGGAAAGGCTAGACGTGACGTCTCGCTAGCAAAAGCTGTCAGTAAAGGCATATTATATTTTTTAAGTACGTGTTATACCCTTGTGGTAGTGGGTTGTAACTATTAAACAGAGCCAGACATAGTTAATGTTGATCAGCTATTCTGAAGTATTCGGAGGAGGAACCCGCCATGCAATGCCGAAGACAATTTGCACACCGGACACGTCTTCGTTGAAGCCTGGTTCAGGGGCTACTGAGGGAGTCCTGGATTACGGGGTCCTCGGGTGTCCGGGCTACGTAACGTGGGCCGGACTAATGGGCCATGAAGATACAAGACGGAAGATCCCGCCCCCATGTCCGGATGGGACTCTCCTTGGTGTGGAAGGCAAGCTAGGCGTGCGGATATGAAGATTCCTTTCTCTGTAAACCGACTTTGTACAACCCTAGCCCCCTCCAGTATCTATATAAACCGGAGGGTTTAGTCCGTAGAGAAATCATAATCATGTAGACTAGACATCTAGGGTTTAGTCATTATGATCTCGAGGTAGATCAACTCTTGTAACCCCTATACTTATCAAAGTCAATCAAGCAGGAAGTAGGGTATTACCTCCATCAAGAGGGCCCGAACCTGGGTAAAACATCATGTCCCCTGCCTCCTGTTACCTTCGATCCTTAGACGCACAGTTCGGGACCCCCTACCCGAGATCTGTCGGTTTTGACACGGACAAGCATCACGTGAAGCTTTGTAAGCGCCACTGGAGTTGTTGTGAAGCTCTTCTTTATCCTAAAGTGACATCTCATGAGCAACAATTCTACCAATGACTTCCATTGGCTTGAAGTCTTTGTAATTGGGAATCATTTGGATCAATGTGCACACGGTGTCATATTTTACATCCAAGGCTCTTCGGATCTTCTTGATGATGAATCTATTGGTCATCTCTTCGCTTCCTAAGTCGGCAATCTCATTTGTGATGAGAGCAAGCCTAGACTACATTTCAGAGACACCTTGTCGGGGAAACTGGTCGCCCACGAACACCTATGGGACCGGAGCCCCTTCTACGGTACGGCAAGGGAGCGGAGGGAGCACAAAGAGCGGATCGAGGGGCACACGCGGGCAGTTTACCCAGGTTCGGGCCGTGCGGACGCGTAAAACCCTACTCCTGCCTTAGTTGTATTGAGTTCTTGAGCTCGGGAGCTTGAAGATTTACAGTAATAGCTATGCTAAACATAAGAGTGATCGAGTTTCTGGAGTCGAACCTCCTCTACGTTGTGCATGGGCCTCCTTTTATAGCTCAAAGGGGTCACCGACAGGTGTCGTCGTAGAGGAGGGTAAAAGCGTAAAATCGGTGGTAGTTGTAACAGTGCATGAACAGTGTATGCACAGTGGTCCATACCTAACCCTGACGGTGGGGGACAAGGGCATTGAATGCCCGTCGCCGTCACCCCAAAAGCGCCCGCCCGGGCGTCTCCGTTCGCCACGACGATGGCCTCGTCACCGCGGCTTGCCACCGTGTACCCCAGGCTGCACAGCCATCTGCCACGCGCCCCTGGAAGGGCCCCAGGGCGACGCGTGGACAGATGAGCTGGAGCGCGGGTACACAGCGTAAGCCTCCCCCGGCAAGCACCTTGCCGGGGTTGCTATCTTGCCGGGCCTGAAAGCTTTGTCGCTCTCCGGGTCCTGCCGGGGCGCACGATGCGCCACGATATATCTTCTGAGGTGCTGTTCCTTGGTCTTCCTGGCAAGCTCCTCTTGCCAGGGTCTTGTGCTGGGATGATAACCTTGAGCCTGGTGCGGCCTTCCCGGCGAGCTCCTCTTGCCGGGGTCTTGTCTCTTAACTTGAATACTTTGTTCTTGAATGGCTTCAAAGGGGTCCAGAGTGGGCTTTGGCGGGCGCGTGGTGAGCCAGACCACGGGACGCTGCTACTGCCCGTGCACAAGTCTGGATACTAAGGTACCCCTACTTTAGTACACCGACAGGAGCCCCCGGGCCTGGGCCACACACGGTGCCGAGCGCTGTTGGGCCAGGCCCAAAACAGTGCACGGGCACACGCGGCCCACGGCGCGCCGTTTCCCACTCTGCATCTGCCGCATCCCTCCCTAATGGCACGCGTCGATTGCGGCGTCGTGGGAGAGATCATGGCCTGTTTCTTTAATGGGAAAATGCGGAACGTCCCCCACTTCCCCCTTAAAAGCAGAGGAAGTAGGGGCAGTTTCCCCCCATCGCTTTCATTGTGTCTTGAATCTCCAGAAACCCCCGCCGCCCTCCGCCTCCCCAAAGGTCGACAGAGAGCCGAGCTCCATCCCTCCTCCGCCGTTTCCAGCATCCGTAGTGCCGTCGACCCCCATCGCCGCCCTCGCCATGGCCCCGAAGAGCGACAAGGCGAAGAGCGACAAGGCGAAGAAGGAGAAGTCCGACAAGGCGGCGAAGCTGGCAGCTATGCGGAGGAAGATGGTGGTCTTCCCGCCGAGGCTCGGCGCGAGGGAGCTGCAGGACAAGTATTACTTGTTTTGGGCGAGGGATACGAAGGCTCACCCGCACACGAGAGTTCTCCCCGCCGAAGCCATCGACTTGTACCCGGGAGGTTACCACTTCTTCGCTTTGTTCTTCCATTGCGGACTCTGTCCTCCGTATTCAGAGTTTTTCTGCGATGTGATGAACACATATGGATTCCACCTCTTAGATTTCACCCCGAATGCCGTCCTCACTTTGGCCGTTTTCGCACATCTGTGCGAAAACTATGTCGGGGTCCACCCAAACGTAGCTCTCTTCTGCCACTTCTTCACACCTAGAGTAGAATCTGGATCCCCACTCTCCGGCGGTATCTCCTGGATCTTCAGGCTCGGCAAGAAAGAGGCGTACTTGATCGGAGAGCTCCGCGGTAAGTGGGAAGAGTGGAGGGCTGATTGGTGCTGGGTCATGGAAGATGAACCCGAGCAGTTTACCTCGCCGCGCCGGACTGCAATAGTGCGCGGCAAGGATTGGAGTGACTTGGCCCCGGAGGATGACAAGCTGCAGATTGCCCTCACTAGGATCCTTCGCCTCCAGGCCGCCAACCTTACTGTAGGTGAAGTTGGGGCTGATTTCCTCCGCCGCCGCATTGCTCCTCTGCAGGAAAGGAAGAGGCCTGCCTGGGAGTTCGGCAACGCGGCAGACCGCATGAGGCTGCGCCCCGGGCTGAATTATAACTTCACCGTCTTGGAACTCAAGGGGATGGTCCGGGAGCTGTTCAAACATGACCCCAAGCACCCGGAGTGGTTCAGACCATCGGACGGAGTAGTTCCATTGTGCAACAATTCTGCCCTTAGTGCCATCCGCGCGGCAATGCCTGAGTGTGACTCCCACGGGGTTGTTCCTACTTGGCTGACGCCTTCAGAGGAGACCGTGCAGGCCTTCTTCGACGGCCTGGTTGAACGGCCACGCAACCTCGAGGAGAAAAAGGGCCTCACCCGGGCGACCACCGACCGGGATGTGGCATATATAGCCAACAGGATGGAGGAGGCCGCCGCAGCGGCGGCCGCGGGGGAATTTGGGTACACCGTGGAGGAAGCGGAAGCGGCGGACGCGGTGAGCCAGGCCGAGGAGGAGGAAATCCTCAAGCTGTTGAAGATTGCGCCCGAGGAGTTCGCCGGGGGGCCTGCCGGGGAGCCTGCCGGGACGAGCGAGGCTGCCGGGCAAGGCACTGAGTCCAGTGAGCCCGCCGAGGAGGACGCCGAGTCGGGCGATTCCGACGAAGACTCGGGCGGGTCACTGAACCTTGACGACGCCTCCTCATCCTCAGAGAACTCTCCGCCACCACCAAGTCCCCCGCCATAGCCGAAGAAGCGCCTCCGCAAGACCGCTGAGACGGCGAGGCCGCCGGCGCTCCGACAGCAGCCGAAGCGTCGTGCGACGCGTGCCACCACGACGAGTAAGGTCGTCAAGGAGGCGCCCCGCGTCCCAGCGGCAAGCGGAGGGGGATCTTCCCGGAGCGGTTCTGGTGCTCCCTCCGCCCCTCGGTCCTCGGGGACGACCGGAGCGGGGTCTTCACAACCCACGGCCCCGGAGCCCGCCAAGCGCCCGAGGGAGCCTTCTCCTCTAGCTCCTCGCGCTGGAGCGCGCGAGGCGGAGTTCGACTTCTCCGTCCTCAGCTCCGACGAAGAGGAGGAAGAGTAAGCACTTGCAATTTCTATTTCCTTTGATTTTTATTGCTTTTGTCTTGATTCCTCTTGCTTGGTTCTGATCTTGTTTGGCTTCCAGGACCTTGACCCAGAGGATGGCGAAGAGGGCCAAGATCCCTGTGGTTGACCTCGAGGACGACGAGCCCGTCGCGGCGGCTGGTGACGCGCCAGCGACAAGCTTGCCGGACCAGCCCGCTGCTCCGGAGAGCAGCCCCCAGCGCAAGTCCTTTGTCTACTTTTCTGCTTGATGGGCGCGCTTGAGCTTGTCCTTGTTAACGCCTTGTTTGCTTGTTGTCTTGTGCAGAAATGGAGCCGCAGCCGCAGGAGCACCAAGAGGCCGCCCCCGACGAGCCGCTTGTTCCACCATCCCCGCCAAGGAGGAGCTCCCCGACGAGGGAGGGTGCTCCGCCAAGGGCGGGTACTCCGCCAAGGGCGAGTACCCCGCCAAGGGCGAGCACCGCAACAAGGGAAGGCACCAGCGGCCCTCCGCCGGCGGGGGCTTCCACTACGCCGCCAAGGGAGAATTCCCCGGCGAGGGACCCCGCTACCGAAGAGGCCCGCGCAGGTAGCCCTTGTAATTTCTTCTTCTTGGATTCTTCTTTTTGGATATTTGCTTGAGGATTCTTTCTTTTCTTTTTCTTCTGTCAGATCCGCCCGCCCCGGAGTCGATGGAGACGGAGACCATCGCCGAGGAAGACGTGCGCGGCAATGCTGGCGACGCCACTACCACTGAGGGAATGGCTGGTGCTGACGAGCCAGCCGCCGAGGAGACCGCCCCGACCGCTGACGCCGCAGCTGGGGAAGGGACCGGCGACCGCACTGCTGGCCCTGAGGCCGCAGGAGCGCCGGACGCTGCACCGGCCGCCGACCCCTCCGCCCCCGCGGCTGGGTCGGGTGTCTATCTGGAGGCCGCCAACGGGGTCTTTATCCAAGTCCCGTGGGCGTCCTCATCAAGGGCACCCGCGGAGGGGGAGACCTTCGACAGAGAAGTTCTCGCCTCCGCCGGGCTGAGGATTGTCAACGCGCCCGGCAGCAGCGACGAGCCCGAAGAAGAGCAACTCCTACGTCGACTCCTGGGTTTGTATCGGGCCAGGCAAGCCAAGCTGGAGTCCCGAGAGGCTCTGGCTGCCAAGGCCGGTGCTGATCTAGAGAAGCGCGCCGCGGAGCTCCGTGCTGCCAACCAGGCGGCCCTCCGAAACTTGGCGGAGGAGCGCGAAGAGCTTGCCGGAGCACACCAGGCGTTCCTCCTCGAGAAGGCCGAGGTGGAGGAGCAGCAGCGATTGGCCGCCGAGGATCTGTCTCGGCGGGAGGGAGAGCTCAACCAGCGGAAGGTCGACCTCGATAGTCACGAGGACGACCTTACCGCTCGCGAGCAGGCCATTGGCGGGGCTCTGCAGGAGGC
This sequence comes from Secale cereale, assembly GCA_902687465.1. Lineage (NCBI taxonomy): Eukaryota > Viridiplantae > Streptophyta > Magnoliopsida > Poales > Poaceae > Secale > Secale cereale. The sequence goes on from LR738713.1 coordinate 826,939,346, forward strand.
GAGGGACGCCGCTGCCACCGTAGAGACCGCCAAGAGGGATCCGGAGGCCAGGGTGGCGCAGTTGGAGACGAGCTTGAAGGCGAGCGAGGACAGGGTCGCCGCGCTCAACGTGGCGCGGGAGAAGGACGCCCATACCAACTCGGAGCTGCAAGTCCGCCTCTCCGAGAAAGGCAAAGAGCTCAACGACGCCAAGGACTCCATTGCTGACTTGGAGCTGAAGGTTTCCACCCTCACCGATTGGCTTGACGCCGCCCGGGACCGTGAGACGAAACTGAAGGACGATCTCCGTGCTAAAAGGGCTTTGCTGGACAGTGCCGCCCTGTCGCAGAACAACTTCCAACAGACGGTGGAGCAGTGGACCGAGGAGCTCGTCGCCTCCGCCGCCAACATCGACAAGGAGATGGTGGCGCTGAGGGCGGAGCACCTCGTGTACTCCCCCGACGAGAGCCTCCCCCATAGCGCCAAGCTGAGCCTATTCTTCATTGGAGTGGCGCCGGCTCTCGCGCAGCTACGGGAGAAGATCCCCGCGCAGCTGGCTGACGAGGCGCGCCGGCTTTGCATGGGTACTATGGAGCGGGTGATGTCGAAGATCGTCTACCGCAACCCCGGGATCAACCTCATCAACGTCCTCCGGACCTTGCCGCCCGAAGCTGACCAGGAGGCGTTGAAGGCACAAGTTGCCCACATCGTAGCCAAGGCGGGCAAGATCAAGAGGGTCGACGGAGACCGAAAAGACTAGGCTCCCTTCTTTCTGCTTCCCTTGCCGCTGTTGATCAAGTCATGGGTAGTAGTTGCTTAGAACAGTGGCAAGTTATCTTGTAATATAACTTTATTTTGGACAATCAATGCAGTGCTATCTCCCTTGCTTAGTCCCTTCACTTTGTATGCTTTCCACCCTACGCTTTTTAGGGAACTTGCCGGCAAAGGAACCCTTGCCGCGAGCGCTGAGTGCGGGACTCTTAGCAGCCTGCTAGCAATGCCTTCGCCGGCAAGAAACCTTGCCGCAGCTAGTCGCAGCACACTTATATTGTTGAGCGAACTCGAAAACGAAGTAAGGGTGCGACACTTGTCGCAGCTCACTTAAGCCGTTGAGCGTGCTCGAAACAAAGTAAGGGTGCGGCTAGCCACGGACAGGTTCCTCTGCGCACAGGTTTTCCATACAAAGTGTGGCCGTTCAAGGAAGACAACTAAGAAATTTTTAAAAATTTGAATTGCTCAAACTCTGGCAACTTAGCTTTTATGGATTGTTTGCTTCCCGGCAAGGCTTTCCTTTCTTGAACAACACTTGGTCCATACCTCTATCTCCTTCCCCCCGGCAAACTTGTGCGCGAGGAACACTTCTTCCGTTTAAGAGAGAAAGGAAAAGAGGAGGAAACACAAGTATGGAGCCTTGCGGCTTGTTACTGCTTACCGGGGATGTGCGCTGCACAAAATGTCAGATAATACATGCAAGTAAAAAGAAAAGCATGAAATGACAAACAGTGTGAAGCACAAAAGTTTTACTGATGCACGGGGTCTGCGCCCGGCTTTGTACAAAGGTTTACATGCAACGGCGGCAAGACTTGTACAAAAGGTGGTTGCCGGAACGGATCACGGCAACCGCGCCTCATGGGTGAAACTTGCGAAGATGCTCAATGTTCCAGGAGTTGCTCACCGGTAAGCCTTCTTTGGTCTCAAGGCGGACAGCGCCGGGCCTTGTGACTTGTCTCACCCGATAAGGGCCTTCCCACTTCGGCGTCAACTTGTTGGAATTCTTGGCGGACTGAACGCGCCGAAGAACAAGGTCGCCTTCCTCAAGACTCCTGGCCTTGACTTTGCGGCTATGATAGCGGCGCAAAGCTTGCTGGTATCGAGCAGCTCGTACAGCAGCCTGGAGACGGTCCTCCTCGAGGAGCAGTGCGTCATCTTGCCGCAGCTGCTCTTGCTCGAGCTCGTCGTAAGCGAGTACTCGAGGAGACCCGTATACGAGTTCCGTGGGGAGAACTGCCTCTGCTCCATAGACAAGAGCAAAGGGTGTCTGTCCGGTGGCTCAATTTGGTGTCGTTCTGATTGACCAAAGAGCCGCCGGCAACTCCTCTATCCAGTTTCTTCCGCACTTGTGCAGCCTGTCGAAGGTTCTCGTCTTGAGCCCGCGCAGCACTTCAGCATTGGCCCTCTCCGCTTGACCGTTGCTCCTCGGGTGAGCAACAGAAGCGAAGCAGACCTTGGTGCCAAGGTCTTGGACATACTGCATGAAGGTGCGACTTGTGAACTGTGTGCCGTTGTCGGTGATGATCCTGTTAGGGATTCCGAAACGGCACACGATCGATCTGAAGAACTTGACTGCTGACTGTGCGGTCACCTTTCTCACTGGTTCCACTTCTGGCCACTTTGTGAACTTGTCGATCGCAACGTACAAGTACTCAAAGCCCCCGACAGCACGGGGAAAGGGGCCGAGGATGTCGAGCCCCCAGACCGAGAAGGGCCAGGACAAAGGGATCGTCTGGAGAGCTTGAGCTGGCTGGTGTATTTGTTTGGCATGGAACTGGCACGCTTCACACTTGGTTACTTGTGCAGTTGCATCTTGGAGGGCTTCTGGCCAGAAGAAACCTTGCCGGAACGCCTTCCCGGCAAGTGCTCTTGCGCCAATGTGGTGGCCACATATGCCTCCGTGTATCTCTGCCAACAGCTTCTGTCCATCTTCCCGGGAAATGCACTTCAATCTGACACCATTGAGTCTTCTTCTGTACAGTTCATTGCCGACGAACTGGTACATACTTGACTGCCTGGTTATCCTCTCTATCTCTTCTGGTTCTTCGGGAAGTTCTCCAGTTTGAAGAAAACGGACGATTTGCTGTGCCCATGCTGGAGCCTGAGGCTCAACAACAAGGACTAAAGGCATCAGGGCTGCTGCGGGAACCTCAGCTTCTACGGCAAGAATCTGCGGCTCTGCCGGAGCTGAGTGTTCCCCGGCAAGCCTGCCGGGGCAGGACTTGTCGGGAACGCCTGCTTCAACTGTACAGACCCTTGGGTCTGCAGGAGCAGACTGTTCCTCAGCAACTTGGTCGTTGATCTTGGGGGCCTTGGCGGCGGTTTCAGGAAGATCCGCCGGCAAGTAGTCGCCGGAGACCAACTTCCTCTTCTTGCTCTGCCCAACTGATGGTGTAACGGATGGTTGAGTTAGCTTGAGCATGAAGGTCCCTGGTTCCACAGGTAACTTCAATGCAGCACACTTTGACAGGCCGTCCGCAATATCATTTTGAGCTCTTGGAACATGCTCCATCTGCAGGCCTTCAAAGTGTTCTTCAACCTTCCTCACTTCATCGACATAAGCTTCCATCAAAGGACTCTGGTAGCTCTTGTTTACTTGTCGGACCACCAACTGTGAGTCTCCCCGCACAATCAGCTTCTTAATCCCAAGTTCGGCCGCGATTCTGAGGCCGGCAAGCAAACCTTCATACTCAGCAGTATTGTTTGTCGATTGCTCCTTGGGAAAGTGCATTTGGACGACATACTTGAGGTGCTCCCCGGTGGGTGCGACAAGTAGCACACCAGCACCGGCGCCTTGCAGCGAGAAAGCACCATCGAAGTACATTATCCATTCCTTGTTTGCTTCTTCGACGGGGATGCTCGTCTCTGGGACCTCTTTGTCTGGTGTCGGTGTCCACTCTGCTATGAATTCTGCCAAAGCTCTGCTCTGTATAGTTGAAGTACTCTCAAACTTGAGACCAAAGCTTGACAGCTCTAGTGCCCACTCGACGATCCTGCCTGTTGCTTCTGGATTTTGCAGTATCCTCTTCAACGGAAAGCGAGTGACCACCGTTATTTCGTGTGCTTGGAAGTAATGGCGCAGCTTCCTTGAGGCCATGAGGAGGCCGAAAAGCAACTTCTGCACCCCAGAGTATCTTGATCTAGCTCCCTGCAAGAGGGAACTTACAAAATAAACTGGGCGCTGCACCATCTTGTTTCGCACTTCTCCTTGTTCCTGCGCAGACTTGTCCTTGTCGGGGCCAGAGCTTGTCGGGGAAGCCGCCTGCTTGTCGCTGGACGCGCTTGCCGGGCCTGTGGGTTCCTCATCCGCCTCCCTCTCCGCTACCAACGCAGCACTAACCACTTGGTTGGTTGCTGCTAAGTATAGCAGCAACTTCTCTTGTGGCTTAGGTGCGACAAGTATTGGAGTAGAGGACAGGTATCCTTTCAAGTCATGCAGCGCTGCCTCCGCTTCCGGAGTCCATTTCATTGGACCTGCCTTTTTCAAGATTTTGAAGAAAGGCAGGGCGCGTTCTGCAGATTTTGAAATGAACCTGCTGAGGGCAGCCACACAACCAGCAAGCCTCCTTACATCCTTGACGCGCTTCGGGGCTTCGATCTGCTCGATGGCTTTTATCTTGTCGGGATTGGCTTCAATCCCTCTCTGGGACACAAAGAACCCGAGAAGCTTGCCGGAGGGGACTCCGAAAACGCACTTCTTGGGGTTCAGCTTGAGCTGTATTTTGCGCAGATTCTCGAAGGTTTCTTCTAAGTCTTGAATCAGGGTATCCTTGCTTTTGCTCTTGACCACTATATCATCCATGTAGGCTTCTACATTCCTGTGTATCTGTGGCTCAAAAGCGGTGTGGACCACCCTTGCAAATGTCGAGCCCGCATTCTTCAATCCAAAGGGCATACGTATGAAACAGTAAGTGCCACATGGAGTAATGAATGCGGTCTTCTCTTCATCTTCCTCTGCCATGAATATCTGGTGGTAACCTGAGTATGCATCGAGAAATGAAAGCAACTCACATCCAGCCGTGGAGTCAACAATCTGGTCAATGCGCGGCAAGGGAAATGGATCCTTGGGACAAGCTTTATTCACATCAGTGAAGTCTATACAAAGTCTCCATTTCCCATTGGCTTTGCGCACGACAACTGGATTGGCCAGCCACGTGGGATGAAGTACACCTCTAACAAGGCCTGCTGCTTCCAACTTCTTGATCTCCTCAGCTATGAACTCTTGGCGCTCCACTGCTTGCTTCCTGACCTTCTGCTTGACGGGCCGCGCGTGAGGACAAACAGCAAGCTTGTGCTCAATTACCTTCCTGGGAACGCCGGGGATGTCAGACGGTTGCCATGCGAACATGTCGACATTCGCCCACAGGAAGGCAACGAGCGCGCTTTCCTATTTGGGGTCGAGCGTAGCACTGATGGTGAAGGTACCACCAGTGCCGTCCTCCTTGGCGGACACCTTCTTGGTTGCCGGTGGAGCTACCATTCCCTTCTTGCACTTGCCGGTGGAGCTCGATGGTGCGTCCTTGACGGCAGCGCAGCACTCCGAAGAGGTGCGTTTGCCGGAGTGGGCCCCAGAGCTCTTGCCGGACTCGGTCTTGGTCTTCGCCCCGGGAGCTTCAGCGGCAAGTGTCTTGCTGTTTGCCGCGGCTGCTGCGTCCCGGTAGATCTTGTCGGCGCAAATGAGTGCGTCCTTCTTGTCGCCGGGGACAGAGATGACGCTTATTGGCCCTGGCATCTTGAGCATGTTGTAAGCATAGTGGGAGGCCGCCATGAACTTGGCGAGCGCAGGACGGCCAAGTATCCCATTGTATGGCAATGGGATATCGGCAACATCGAACGTGATCCTCTCGGACCTGAAGTTTAGCTCTCCGCCAAAGGTCACTGGCAGCGTGATCTTCCCCTTCGGCTTGCTCCTTCCCGGGTTGATTCCTTGAAAAGTCCCGGTTTCCTCGAGCTCGCTGTCGGGGATCTGCAGATTCTTGATCACAGCGGAGGAGATCAAGTTGAGGCCGGCCCCGCCGTCAACCAACATCTTGGTGACCTTGAGGTTGCGGATAGTTGGCGAAACCAACATCGGCAAGCACCCGACCGCAGTTGTACGGTCAGGGTGGTCCTCAAGGTCGAAGATGATGGGCGTGCCGGACCACTTCAGCAACTTGCGCGACTCGACAGGTGGCTCAGCTGCATTCACTTCCCGCACCCATTGCTTGAGTTGGCGGTGGGAAGCGTGCAGCGAAGCACCTCCATTGACGCACAAAACTTCTGTGGCCTTCTGGAACTCCTGCTCACTGTTGTCTCCTTCATCCATGTCGCGGCCCCGGGGAGGTCTGTCTCCTTGCCGCTGCTTGGCCTTGCCGCGGCGTCCTCCCTGGCCATTGAACGTCCGCTTCTTGCTAGGCTCTCCTCCGCCTCCTTGGGCCTTCTCCTTGTCGCGACGCTCGTATTCAGCCTTCTGCTATTCTACGAGGTACTCTACTCTTTTGCAGTTCTGGAGATCGTGGCCCTTGGTGCGGTGGATCTTGCAGTACTGCTTGTCGGAGCCATCCTGCTTGTCGGCTGCTGCTACAGGGGTGGACTCCTTGCCGGAGCCACCAGCCTGTGTCTTCTTGGCGGCAGCCTCCTTGCCGGACTGCTCGACAACCAGTACCTCCTTGTTCTTTTTCTTCTTGTTGTTCCGCCGCCGGTTTTTCCTTGCCGGGGGGCATCCTCGCTATCCGTTCCTCCTGCTCCAGTATCTTCTCCGGGGAGTCTCCTCCCCTCTTCAGCACGGGCACACTTGTCAGCCAGAGCATAAAGCTCGCTGACGTCCCGGATCTTGGTCATCGCCATCTCCTCCCTCATCCGGCGGTTACGCACGTTCTGATGGAACGCGCTGATAACCGCGGCAGGGTGGACGTCCGGGATGTTGTGCTGAACGCGGCTGAATCTTTGGATGTACTTGCGCAAGGACTCTCCCTCCTTCTGGGCAAGAATGTGGAGATCGCTTTCCTGGCCGTGGGGTTTGTGGCCGCCCGTGAATGCGCCGACAAACTGGTGGCACAAATCTGCCCAAGAAGAAATGGAGTTCTCCGGCAAGTGCATAAGCCAAGATCTGACGTTTGGCTTAAGCACGAGCGGGAAGTAGTTCGCTAAGATCTTCTCGTCGCGTCCCCCGGCAGCGTGCACCGCAATGGTGTAGATGCTGAGGAACTCCGAGGGGTGTGTCTTACCGTCGTACTTCTCGGGTACGTCGGGCTTAAAGTTCTTCATGCTGGGCCACTGGACTTGCCGCAGCTCTCGGGTGAACGCAGGGCAACCTGCCGCGTACGGCAAGGCGCCTGGTTCACCGGGCGCGTGCATGTCGACAGCAGTCCCAGCGCGCTGGTCGGACTGTCTTCGGGCTTCTCTTCGACGCTCGATACGAGTTCGAGCGTCCTCTTGTCGCCTGTCGTCAAGGACTTGGCGCTGATCGCGGCGAGCTCGCGGATCCGACGACGCCGTGGAGTCGTCGTCGACGTTGATCCGGCGAACTGGTGATTTTTGCTTCCGCGGCGGGGAGTGCACGGTTGTCGCACCCCCGGCGGTCTTGTCTTCATCGGACTTCGCTTGGCTGACTTGCCGCGGCCGCGATGTTGCCGGCTGCTGCGGTGTGTCGTTGTTGGCGAAGGCGATGAGGCTCTGGATCGTGGTCCTCCAGTCTTCGGCCTTGTCCGCCGCTGGAGGGAAGTCGAGGAGCAGCTGAGCCCTAGCTAGGGCTTCTGCTGGAGAGGAGGGAAGCGGTGGCGAGCGGTGCGAGGAGCGAGACATGCTCGGACTTCCAACAGGGTTAGAAGGAGCAGGGTCTCGCCCGACGACCGCGCCTTGCTCGTACCAGCGCGCTGGCCTTGAGCGTCCCGCGACCTGCCGGCTTGTCCACGTCCCAGCAAACGTATGGTACCTCCGGTACCACGTCGCTGCTGGTCCGGCACCTCCTGAGAGGGACGCGGTGCGTGCACGGACGCCGAGGCTTTGGAGTTCGCCTGGTCGTCCGTCTTGTCCTTGGACTTGGTGGCGCCGTGAGTCTCCCCACCGGCGTCCACCCTTCCGCCGGTGTCTGTCCCACCAACCGTTGGTTCTGGTGGTGGTGGGACAGACGCGGACGGGCCTCCAACCTCCGAAGCCTTCTTCTTCGGAGGCATGCTGATGTAGTCGATGAAGGTGGCCAAGTTGGTGAAGTTGCTGAAGGTTGCGCCCGCGTGAGCGCCGGATCAGGTTCGCACAACCTCGACGCCCCCCTACCTGGCGCGCCAAAGATGTCGGGGAAACTGGTCGCCCACGAACACCTATGGGACCGGAGCCCCTTCTACGGTACGGCAAGGGAGCGGAGGGAGCACAAAGAGCGGATCGAGGGGCACACGCGGGCAGTTTACCCAGGTTCGGGCCGCGCGGACGCGTAAAACCCTACTCCTGCCTTAGTTGTATTGAGTTCTTGAGCTCGGGAGCTTGAAGATTTACAGTACTAGCTATGCTAAAAGTAAGAGTGATCGAGTTTCTGGAGTCGAACCTCCTCTACGTTGTGCATGGGCCTCCTTTTATAGCTCAAAGGGGTCACCGACAGGTGTCGTCGTAGAGGAGGGTAAAAGCGTAAAATCGGTGGTAGTTGTAACAGTGCATGAACAGTGTATGCACAGTGGTCCATACCTAACCCTGACGGTGGGGGACAAGGGCATTTAATGCCCGTCGCCGTCACCCCAAAAGCGCCCGCCCGGGCGTCTCCGTTCGCCACGACGGTGGCCTCGTCACCGCGGCTTGCCACCGTGTACCCCAGGCTGCACAGCCATCTGCCACGCGCCCTTGGAAGGGCCCCAGGGCGACGCGTGGACAGATGAGCTGGAGCGCGGGTACACAGCGTAAGCCTCCCCCGGCAAGCACCTTGCCGGGGTTGCTATCTTGCCGGGCCCGAAAGCTTTGTCGCTCTCCGGGTCCTGCCGGGGCGCACGATGCGCCACGATATATCTTCTGAGGTGCTGTTCCTTGGTCTTCCTGGCAAGCTCCTCTTGCCAGGGTCTTGTGCTGGGATGATAACCTTGAGCCTGGTGCGGCCTTCCCGGCGAGCTCCTCTTGCCGGGGTCTTGTCTCTTAACTTGAATACTTTGTTCTTGAATGGCTTCAAAGGGGTCCAGAGTGGGCTTTGGCGGGCGCGTGGTGAGCCAGACCACGGGACGCTGCTACTGCCCGTGCACAAGTCGGGATACTAAGGTACCCCTACTTTAGTACACCGACACACCTTCACCATCCTTCATTTTGGACTTGTCAAGTTGACTTTGAAGCACATCCAACTTGGATTCCTTTAGGGAGTCGGTACCTTCGTGCATATCAATCAAAGTATCCCAAATTTCCTTTGCATTCTCAAGACGCCTGATTTTGTTGAATTCTTCAGGACACAATCCATTGAATAGGATATCGCAAGCTTGAGCATTGTATTGCAACATCTTCAATTCTTCAGCGGTAGCTTCACGATTCGGTTCCTTCCCATCGAAGAATTCACCTTGCAAACCAATATACACAATAGCCCAAACGGCGGGGTTATGTCCAATAATATGCATTTTTATCTTATGCTTCCAACTAGCAAAATTTGTACCATCAAAGTAAGGACCTCTACGGTGGTAACTTCCCTCGCTATATGCCATACTCTCCTAGTTTGTGAAACCAAGTCTATGATCACCAAAGCTATGGAGATCAAGGCAAAAGGAGACCAAAGCTCTCACACCACTTGTAGGATCAAAAGTATGTCTAGAGGGGAGGTGATTAGACTATTGACCAAATAAAAACTTAGCCTTTTCCTAATTTTAAGTTTTGGCAGATTTTACCAACTTAGCACAAGTCAAGCAATCTTCCTACACATGCAATTCTAGAGTTGCGACAGTGGAAAGTAAAGCATTGCATATGAAGGTAAAGGGAGGGGTTGGAGAGTGCAAATGCAATTGGATACACGGATGTTTTTGGCGTGGTTCCAATAGGTGGTGCTATCGTACATCCACGTTGATGGAGACTTCAACCTACGAAGGGTAACGGCTGCGCGAGTCCACGGAGGGCTCCACCCAGGAAGGGTCCACGAATAAGCAACCTTGTCTATCCCACCATGGCCATTGCCCACGAAGGACTTGCCTCACTGGGGTAGATCTTCACGAACTAGGCGATCTCCTTGCCCTTACAAACTCCTTGGTTCAACTCCACAATCTTGTCGGAGGCTCCCAAGTGACACCTAACCAATCTAGGAGACACCACTCTCCAAAAGGTAATAAATGGTGTGTTGATGATGAACTCCTTGCTCTAGTGCTTCAAGTAATAGTCTCCCCAACACTCAACTCTCTCTCACAGATTTGGATATATGGTGGAAAGAAGATTTGAGTGGAAAGCAACTTGGGGAAGGCTAGAGATCAAGATTCTTGTGGCTGGATTGGAATATCTTATTCTCAACACATGAGCAGGTGGTTCTCTCTCAGAAAATGAATAGTGGAAGTGTAGGCACGTTCTGATTGCTCTCTCACTGATGGAGAAGGGGTGGAGGGATATATATATAGCCTCGACACAAAATCTAGCCGTTATACACATTTGAACCAACTCGGTCAGACTGAATAAACAAACTCGGTCAGACCAAAGCAGTTCAAAATGTGAACGTTAGACATTTCGGTGGGACCGACAGTATCAACCCGATGAGAACGATGCGTTAGGGTTACGGCAAAACCTCAACTCGGTTTGATCGATTACGCAAACTCGGTGAGATCGATTTTGGTAATAGCTAGGCTAATAGAGTGTTGGTCACGCAAACTCAATGGGACCGATTCACTCATCTCGGTGAGACCGTAACGTTACGAATAGGAAACAGAGAGTTTGCAATGCCAACTCGGTGGGACCGATTCGCTCGTCTCAGTTAGACACAAACGTTATGAAGAGGAAACAAAGAGTTTGCAATCCCATCTCGGTGAGACCGAGATCCCTATCGGTGAGACCGAACTGATTAGGGTTTGTGGCAGTGGCTATGTCAAGTGAACTCGGTGGTGCCGGATAGATCAAATCGGTGGGGCCGACTTTGAATTTTAGGTTTGGGACATATGTGGAAATGAGAACATGGTTAAGGGATTTGGAGCATATCACTAAGCATTTCGAGTAAGTAACCCATTAAGCAACACCTCATCCACTTTTAATAGTATTGGCTTTTCCTATGGACTCAATGTGATCTTGGATCACTAAAATGAAAATGTAAAGTCTTGAGCTTTTGCCAATCTTTGTCCTTAGCATTTTGAGGGGACCACATTTCTAATCCATGTCATGCCAACCATTGAACTTCCTGAAATATTTATCTTGAAAGGATATTAGTTCAATGAGTTATATCTTGTTATTAATTACCAAAACCACCCGGGCATTAGTTGCACTTTCACCCCCTCCACCTATATATATGTGAGGAGGGGAGGGGGCAACACTACCACGATCCCCAAGCCGTATGCGGTGCCATGTCTCCCTCTAGTTCTAGTTACTCCTCCGTCCATGTCCGTTGTGCTTGGCGGAGCCCTACAGATTCACCACCACCCGTCACCACACCCTCGTGCTGTCGAACTCATCTACTACTTTGCCTCTCTTGCTGGATCAAGAAGGCGAGGACATCATTGAGCTGAACATGTGATGAACGCGGAGGTGCCATACGTTCGGTACTTGATCTGGATGGATCGTGAAGGTGTACAACTACATCAACCGTGTTGATAAACGCTTCCACTTAGCGATCTTCAAGGGTATGAAGATGCTCTCCCTCTCTCGTAGCTATGCATCTCCATGGATAGATCTTGCGTGTGTGTAGAATTTTTTTTGTTTTCCATGCAACGTTCCCCAATAGTGGTATTAGAGTCAGGTCTATGCGTAGATGATATGCACGAGTAGAATACAAAGGAGTTGTGGGTGGCGATGTTCATAACGCTTACCACCAATGTCTTATTTTGATTCGGCGGCATTGTGGGATGAAGCGGCCCGGACCAACCTTACATGTTCACGTACATGAGACCAGTTCCACCGACTGACATGCAACTTGTTTTGCATAAAGGTGGCTAGCGGGTGTCTATTTCTCCTACTTTAGTTGAATCAAATTTGACTATGGATGGTCCTTGAAGAAGGTTAAAACAACAAACTTGATAATCACCATTATGGTTAATGCGTAGGTAAGAACGGTTCTTGCTAGTTGCCCTTAGCAGCCACGTAAAACTTGCAACAACAAAGTAGGGGACGTCTAACTTGTTTTTACATGGCATGTTGTGATGTGATATGGTCAAGACGTGATGTGATATACGTTGTTGTATGAGATAATCATGTTTTGTAATATGGACAACTTGCAGGAGCCTAAGGGTTGTCTTTTAATTATTGTATGGCCTGCGTGTCAATCATTTTGCGCCATGTAATTGCTTTACTTTATCATATGCATTAGCAATAGTCATAGAGGCAATAGTTTGCGAGACGACCCCGACGCAATGATGGATATCAAGGTGTCGCACTGGTGACGATGGATATCATAATGTTGCTTTGGAGATGGAGATTAAAAGCACAAGATGTTGATGACCATATCACCTCACATATTTGGATTGCATGTGATGTTTATCCTTTATGCATCTTATTTTTCTTAGAACGACAGTAGCATTATAAGATGATCCCTTCACTTAATTTGAAGATAAAAGTGTTCTCCCTGAGTGTGCACCGTTGCCAAAGTTCTTTGTTTCGAAGCACCTCATGTTGATCGGGTGTGATAGATTCTACGTTCACATACAACGGGTGTAAGCGAGTTTTACACACGCGGAATACTTGGGTTAAACTTGACGAGCCTAGCATGTACAGACATGGTCTCGAAACACTAGTGATCGAAATGTCGAACATGAGTCATATAGTAGATATGATCAACATGGAGATGTTCACCATTGAAGACTACCCCATCTCACGTGATGAATGGACATGGGTTAGTTGATTTGGGTCATGTATCACTTAGATAACTTGAGGGATGTTGATTTAAGTGAGAGTTCTTTACTAATTTGATTAATTCAACTTAAATTTATCATGAACTTAGTCTTAATAGGTTTTGCATAACTATGTTGTAGATCAATGGCCCGTGCTACCGTTCCCTTGAATTTTAATGCGTTCCTAGAGAAAGCTAAGTTGAAAGATGATGATAGCTACTACACAGACTAGGTCCGTAACTTGAGGATTATCCTCATTGCTACATAGAAGAATTATGTCCTTGATCCACCGCTTGGTGTGCCACCCCCTCCAGTTTTTGTATACATTATGAATGCCTGGCAATCGCATGTCGATGACTACTCAATAGTTCAGTATGCCATGCTTTATGGCTAAGAACCGGGACTTCAAAAGCGTTTTGAATGCCACGGAGCATATGAGAAGTTCCAACAGCTGAAGTTAATATTTCAAGCAAATGCCCGGGTTGAGAGATATGAAGTATCCAACAAGTTCTTCCGCTGTAAGATGGAGGAGAACAATTCTGTCAGTGAACGCATACTCAGAATGTCTATGTACCACAACCATGACTCAATTGGGAATTGATATCCCATATGGGTGTGTTATTTATAGAGTTCTTCAATCACTGCCACCTAGCAATAAAGGCTTCGTGATGAACTACAATATGCAAGGAATGACTAAAACGATTTCCGAGCTCTTCGAGATGCTAAAATCGGCGGAGGTAGAAATCAAGAAGGAGAATCAAGTGTTGATGGTTAACAAGACCACTAGTTTTAAGAAAAAGGGCAAGGGAAAGAAAGGGAACTTCAAGAATAATGGCAATCAAGTTGTCGCTCCCTGGAAGAAGCCCAAAGTTGGACCCCAAGCCTAGAACTGAGTGCTTCTACTACAAGGGAAATGGTCACTGGAACCAGAACTGCCTCAAATACTTGGAAGATAAGAAGGATGGCAAAGTGAACAAAGGTATATTTGATATACATGTTATTTATGTGTACCTTACTAATGCTCGTAGTAGCGCCTAAGTATTTGATACTAGTTCGGTTGCTCATATATGTAATTCAAAACAGGAGTTGTGAAATAAACGAGGATTGGCTAAGGACGAGGTGACTATGCGCGTTGGGAATAGTTCCAAGGTGGATGTGATCATCGCCGGCACGCTACCTCTACATCTACCTTCGGGATTAGTTTTAGACCTCAATAATTGTTATTTGGTGCCAGCGTTGAGCATGAGCATTACATCTGGATCTTGTTTATTGCGAGACGGTTATTCATTTAAGTCAGAGAATAATTGTTGTTCTATTTATATGAGTAACATCTTTTATGGGCATGCATCCTTAGTGAATGGTCTATTCTTGTCAAATCTCGATTGTAGTGATACACATATTCTTTATATTGAAACCAAAAGATGCAAAGTTGATAATGATAGTGCAACATACTTGTGGCACTGCCGTTTAGGTCATATTGGTGTAAAGCGCATGAAGAAACTCCATGCGGATGGACTTTTGGAATCACTTCATTATGAATCATTTGATACTTGCGAACCATGCCTCATGGGTAAGCTGACTAAAACTCCATTCTCCGGAACAATGGAGCGAGCTAATGACTTATTGGAAATAATACACATCGATATATGCGGTCCGATGAGTGTTAAAGCATGTGGCGGGTATCATTATTTTCTAACCTTCACACATGATTTAAGTAGGTATGGATATATCTGCTTGATGAAACACAAGTCTGAAACATTTGAAAAGTTCAAAGAATTTCAGAGTGAGGTGGAGAATCATCGTAAAAAGAAAATAAAGTTTCTACAATCTGATCGCGGAGGTGAATATTTGAGTTACGAGTTTGGCTTTCATTTAAAACAATGTGGAATTGTTTCACAACTCAGGCCACCTGGAACACCACAGCGTAATGGTGTGTCCGAACGTTGTAACCATACTTTATTAGATATAGTGCGATCTATATGATGTCTCTTACTGATTTCCCACTATCATTTTGGGGTTATGCATTAGAGACAGCCGCATTCACGTTAAATAGGTCACCGTCTAAATCCGTTGAGACTACACCGTATGAACTATGGTTTGGCAATAAACCGAAGATGTCGTTTCTGAAAGTTTGGGGATGCGACGCTTATGTTAAAAGGCTTCAGCCTGATAAGCTCGAACCCAAAGCGAAGAAGTGCGTCTTCATAGGATACGCTAACGAAACTATTGGGTATACCTTCTACCACAGATCCGAAGGCAAGATCTTTGTTGCTAAGAATGGATCCTTTCTATAGAAGGAGTTTCTCTTGAAAGAAGTGAGTGGGAGGAAAGTAGAACTTGATGAGGTAGTTGTACCTTCTCTCGAATTGGAAAGTAGCACAATAGAGAAAATTGTTCTCGTGATGCCAACACCAACTAGAGAAGAAGCTAATGATGATGATCATGAAACTTCGGATCAAGTTAGTGCTGAACTTCAAAGGTCGACCAGAACACATACGCACCAGAGTGGTATAGTAATCCTGTCCTAGAAGTCATGTTGTTAGACATTAGCGAACCTTCGAACTATGAAGAAGCTATGATGAGCTCAGATTCTGAAAAATGGCTTGAGGTCATGAAATCTGAGGTAGGATCCATGTATGAGAACAAAGTGTGGACTTTGGTGGACTTGCCCGATGATATGGCAATCCATTGAGAATAAATGGATCTTCAAGAGGAAGCGGACGTTGATCGTAATATCACTGTCTACAAAGCTTGACTTGTTGCGAACGGTTTTCGACAAGTTCAAGGGTTTACTACAATGAGACTTTCTCACCCGTAGCGATGCTTAAGTCTTCTCGAATAATGTTAGCAATTGCTCCATTTTATGATTACGAAATCTCGCAAATGGATGTCAAAACTGCATTCCTTAACGGGTTTCTTAAAGAAGAGTTGTATATGATGCAACCAGAAGGTTTTGTCAATCCTAAAGGTGCTAACAAAGTGTGCAAACTCCAGCGATCCATCTATGGACTGGTGCAAGCATCTCGGAGTTGGAATATACTATTTGATGAGGTAATCAAAGCATATGGTTTTATACAGACTTATGGTGAAGCCTGTATTTACAAGAAAGTGAGTGGGAGCTCTGTAGCATTTCTGGTATTATATGTGGATGACATATTGTTGATTGGAAATTATGTAGAGTTTCTGGATAACATAAAAGGATACATGAATAAGAATTTTACAACGAATGACCTCGGTGAAGCTGCTTATATATTGGGCGTCAAGATCTATAGGGATAGATCAAGACGCTTAATAGGACTTTCACAAAGCACATACCTTGATAAAGTTTTGAAGAAGTTCAAAATGGATCAGACAAAGAAAGGGTTCTTGCCTGTGTTACAACGTGTGAAATTGAGTCAGACTCAATGTCCGACCACGACAGAAGATAGAGAGAGAATGGAAGTATTCCCTATGCCTCTGGCATAGGTTCTATAATGTATGCCATGATGTGTACCAGACCTGATGTGTGCCTTGCCATAAGTTTGGCAGGGAGATACCAAAGTAATCAAGGAGTGGAGCACTGGATATCGGTCAAGAATATCCTCAAGTACCTAAAAAGGACAAAGTATATGTTTATCATTTATGGAGGTGACAAAGAGCTCATCGTAAAGGGTTACGTCGATGCTAGCTTCAACATAGATATGGATGACTCTAAGTCACAAACCGGGTATGTATTTATATTGAATGGTGGAGCTGTCAGTTGGTGCAGTTCCAAGCAGAGCATCATGGCGGGATCTACATGTGAAGCGGAGTACATAGCTGCATCGGAAGTAGCACGTGAAGGAGTCTGGATGAAGGAGTTCATATCCGATCTAGGTGTAATACCCAGTGCATCGGGTCCAATGAAAATCTTTTGTGACAACACTGGAGCAATTACCTTAGTGAAGGAATCCAGGTTTCACAAGAGAACCAAACACATCAAGAGAAGCTTTAGCTCCATTCGTGAAAAGTTCAAGAATGGAGACATAGAAATTTGCAAAGTACATACAGATCTGAATGATGCAGACCCGTTGAGTAAACCTCTTCCGCGGGCAAGACATGATCAGCACCAAGACTCCATGGGTGTTAGATTCATTACTATGTACTCTAGATTATTGACTCTAATGCAATTGGGAGACTGATGGAAATATGCCCTAGAGGCAATAATAAAGTTTGTTATTATTATATTTCCTTATTCATGATAAAAGTTTATTATTCATGCTAGAAATCTATTGACCGTAAACTTAAATACATGTGTGAATACATAAACTAATAATGTGTCCCTAGTAAGCCTCTAATAGACTTGGTCGTTGATCAAAGATGGTTAAGGTTTCCTAACCATGGACAAGACCAATCCGTTAGCATAGCATATGATCGTCTAGTTTATTGCTACTGCTTTCTTAATGTCAAATACATGTTTCTTCGACCATGAGATCATGCAACTCCCGGATACCGGAGGAATACCTTGTGTGCTATCAAACATCACATCATAACTAGGTGATCATAAAGATGCTCTACAGGTATCTCTGAAGGTGTCTGTTGGGTCGGCATGGATCGAGAATGGGATGTGTCACTCCGTGTGACGGAGAGGTATCTCTGGGCCCTATTGGTAATACAGCATCACAAGAAGCTTGCAAGCAAAATGACTAAAGAGTTAGTTGCAAGATGATGTATTACTTAACGAGTAAAGAGACTTGCCGGTGACGAGATTGAACTAGGTATGGAGATACCGCGATCGAATCTCGGGCAAGTAACATACCGACAGACAAAGGGAAACTACGTATGTTGTCATAAAGGTTCGACCGATAAAGATCTTCATAGAATATGCAGGAGCCAATATGGGCATCCAAGTCCCGCTATTGGTTATTGATCGGAGAGTCATCTCGCTCATGTCTACATCATTCTCGAACCCGTGGGGACCACACGCTTAACGTTCGTTGATGATATATCATTATATGAGTTATGTGAATTGGTGACCGAATGTTGTTCGGAGTCCCAGATGAGATCACAGACATGACGAGGAGATCCAAAATGGTCTGGAGGTAAAGATTGATATATAGGACGATACTATTTGGTCGCCGGAAAGGTTTCAGAATGTACCGGGTATTTATCGGAGTGCTGGAAGGGGTTCCAGGAGGCCATCGGTGAGTGGTGGGCCTTATGGGCCAAAGGAGGGGAGTACACCAGCTCACAAGGGGGCTGGCGTGCCCCTCCTCCCCTGCCCACGCGCTAAGGAAAGGAGGGAAGGAAAGGACAGGGGAGGCGCCCTAAGGCAGCCATCCCCCCTTTCCTTCCCCCGTGTTCATATATGGAAGGGGGCGCAGCTAGGCGGGCGCCTAGGGCAGCCGTCGGCCACTTGGGGTGCGCCCTAGGGCTGCCTCCTCTCCCCTCCCCTATATATATGTGAGGAGGAGAGGGGGCAACACTACCACGATCCCTCTAGTTCTAGTTCTTCCTCTATCCACGTCTGTTGTGCTTGGCGAAGCCCCGCGGATAGATTCACCACCACCATCACCACGCCATTGTGCTGTCGAAACTCATCTACTACTTCGCCTCTCTTGCTGGATTGATAAGGCGAGGATGTCATCGAGCGGAAGGTGTGCTAACCACGGAGGTGTCATACGTTCGGTACTTGATCGGGACGGATCGTGAAGGTGTACAACTACATCAACCTCGTTGATAAATGCTTCCTCTTAGCAATCTTAAAGGGTATGAAGATGCTCTCCCCCCTCTCGTAGCTATGCATCTCCATGGATAGATCTTGCGTGTACGTAGATTTTTTTTGTTTTCCATGCAACGATCCCCAACAGCGAACCCGAGATCCGTCCTATCAACCATAACACCCTATCAAACGTAAATTTGAAATTTGTCTTGAAGGCGCCGTCTTGGGAGTCTTGGGTCTTCGGGGAGGGTTGATATGGGCGGTGGGCTCCGCATGGCATGGGCTATAGTGCGCGAAGAGGGTGTGAAGATTGGCAGGTGAAGCAGGATCACATGCAGTGCGTCGACGGCGATGGATCTTGGTGGCATGGTGCAACTGAGTCTCGGCGACAGATGCATCTAGATGGACGAACAGAGCATGGTGGTGTTGTTTGACGTTGTGGCAGCGTCCACGGATGGACGGCCTAGCAAGGATGATGGGGATTTCCTTCCTGGAGATGGGTTAGTGGTTCGATGGCACTGGCGGTTTCTAAAATGTGTGCATGCGATGTACGCTTTATGGTAAGGTTTGAATAATTAATAAACATAGTTGTATGCATCGATTGATGCCGCACATACACGCGCATACACTCATATCTATGAACCCACGCACTCACACCCTACCCCTATGAGTATGTCTGAGATATTGAGTCGACATCATATCTTGATATTGATGAAGTCATCACAAGTGCCTCGTAGTCAACGGGAATGTTCCCTCCCACTGAACGAACATCATTGGAAAGCCTGAAATAAATCCAAGAAAATGCGAGCATCAGTGTCAAGTCTAAGAGCATCTCCAACCGTTGGCCCCCCAGGAGGCATAAAAACCACCGCCTGGGGGCGAGCCAGCGGTATATTCGGCCCTGGGGGCAGTTTGGCACCCAGCCGTCGCCCCCAGGTCGCCCCCAGGCATCGACGCCGGCCCATTTTTTGGCCCAATTTGGGTGAAAAATGGCCCGATAGCGGCGCGAATCGGCCCATTTTCGGCGAGGTTGGGCGTGGTTCGCCGTGAATTCTCAACACAAATAATTTTTCTATCGCATTATTCATCACAGAAAATCAATAAAAATTATATAGTTCAACAAAAAATAGTTTAACACAAATTATATAGTTCAACAAATAAAACTCATATTTCTTCACACGTCGAGGTAGGCGTCGCCTTTGATCCTCTAGAGGTGCTCCACCAGATCCTCCTGCAGTTGTTGATGCACCTGTGGGTCTCGGATGTCCTGACGCATATTGAGGTAGGCACTCCAGGTTGCCGGTAGCTGGTGATCGACTTAGGAAAGAGGACCCTGCCTGTAGTATGGTTCAGTGTCAAACACTGGCTCTTCCTGCTCGCTCTCAATGATCATGTTGTGCAAGATGACACATCAAGTCATGATCTCCCACATTTGATCTTTCGACCATGTCTGAGCAGGGTACCGGACAACAGCAAATCGAGACTGGAGCACACCAAATGCTCGCTCGACATCCTTCCTGCAAGACTCCTGAACCTTGGCAAAGTGGTACTTCTTGCCTCCTGGCACAACGTTTGAGATAGTCTTCACAAATGTCGACCATCTTGGATAGATGCTATCAACTAGGTAGCACCCCTTGTTGTGCTGCTGCCCATTGACCTCGAAGTTCACCGGAGGAGAATGACCTTTGACAAGCTTGGCAAAGACAGGGGAGCACTGCAGCACGTTGATGTCATTGTGAGTTCCTGGCATACCAAAGAAGGAGTGCCAAATCCAGAGGTCATGTGTGGCCACTGCCTCTAGTACCACACTGCAACTGCCTTTGGCGCCTTTGTACATCCCCTGCGAAGCAAATGGATAGTTCTTCCATTCCCAATGCATGCAGTCGATGCTTCCAAGCATCCCAAGGAATCCTCTCGCTGCATTCTGTGCTAGGATCCGAGCAGTGTCTTCTGCATTGGGTGTTCATAAGTATTGCTTTCCAAACACTGCCACCACTGCCTTGCAGAACTTGTAGAAACACTCAATGGTGGTGGACTCGGCCATGCGCGTCGAGTGAATCACCGGGAGCTCCGTATGCAAGCATCATCATCGATGTTGGGCACTTCTGGATTGAGGTGAATCCAGGTTTGCCGGTGCAATCCTTCTTGCATTTGAAGTAGCTGTCGAACTCTCGGATGGAATTCACAATCCCGAGGAAAAGCTTTCGGCTCATCTGAGAATGGCGCCGAAACACTTTGCCACCATGCAGTGGAGCATCAGCGAAGTAGTCGGAGTAGAGCATGCAATAGCCTTCTAGACGATGTCGGTTCTTTGCTTTCATCCGCCCCGGTGCCGAGCCACCTTGCCGCAGCTTTTCATTGCTCGCGAGCGGGCCGACGAGGGCAGCGAGGACCATGAGATGGTCCTCTTCCTAGACGTCGGCTTCGGCTTCCTCCGACAGCAGCGCGGCGAGCGCCTCCTTGTCATCTGAGTCCATTCGGTGAGGCAAACCGCCGAACACCTTGCGGGCATGCTAGACGCATACCTGCCGGTACACTGCCCTGCGCGACCGGCACGTCGGGAAAATCGCCCGGGCGGTGGTGGAGTGCATGCCGCCACCAAAACCTCTTCTCTATCCTGGCGGGGAACGGCCTATCTAGCAGTGGTGGGCGGCGGACAGCGTCGGGATCGGTAGTCCAGTGGCCGAACGCGCGGCGGGAGGGGGGGAATGGACGGTTGGCTCGCGTTTTCGCCTGACAGCGTGGGCCAAGCGTGCTTTCCACTTGCGCCGTAGCCCCCAAAAGCCACCCTAATGAAAGTTTGGGGATGCGACGCTTATGTTAAAAGGCTTCAGCCTGATAAGCTCGAACCCAAAGCGGAGAAGTGCATCTTCATAGGATACCCTAACAAAACTATTGGGTATACCTTCTACCACAGATCCGAAGGCAATATATTTGTTGCTAAGAATGGATCCTTTCTAGAGAAGGAGTTTCTCTTGAAAGAATTGAGTGGGAGGAAAGTAGAACTTGATGAGGTAGTTATACCTTCTCTCGAATTGGAAAGTAGCACAATAGACAAAATTGTTCTCGTGATGCCAAGACCAACTAGAGAAGAAGCTAATGATGATGATCATGAAACTTCGGATCAAGTTACTACTGAACTTCAAAGGTCGACCAGAACACGCACCGCACGAGAGTGGTATAGTAATCATGTCCTAGAAGTCATGTTGTTAGACAACATCAAACCTTCGAACTATGAAGAAGCTATGATGAGCTCAGATTTCGACAAATGGCTTGAGGTCATGAAATTTGAGATAGGATTCATGTATGAGAACAAAGTTTGGACTTTGGTGGACTTGCTCGATGATATGGCAATCCATTGAGAATAAATGGATCTTCAAGAGGAAGACGGACATTGATGGTAATATCACTGTCTACAAAGCTTGACTTGTTGCGAAAGTTTTCGACAAGTTCAAGGGGTTGACTACAATGAGACTTTCTCACCCGTAGCGATTCTTAAGTCTTCTCGAATCATGTTAGCAATTGCCGCATTTTATGATTACGAAATCTGGCAAATGTATGTCAAAACTGCATTCCTTAACAGGTTTCTTAAAGAAGAGTTGTATATGATGCAACCAGAAGGTTTTGTCAATCCTAAAGGTGCTAACAAAGTGTGCAAACTCTAGCGATCCATCTATGGACTGGTGCAAGCATCTCGGAGTTGGAATATACGATTTGATGAGGTAATCAAAGCATATGGTTTTATACAGACTTACGGTGAAGCCTGTATTTACAAGAAAGTGAGTGGGAGCTCTGTAGCATTTCTGATATTATATGTGGATGACATATTGTTGATTGGAAATGATGTAGAATTTCTGGATAACATAAAAGGGTACTTGAATAAGAATTTTACAACGAATGACCTCGGTGAAGTTGCTTATATATTGGGTGTCAAGATCTATAGGGATAGATCGAGACGCTTAATAGGACTTTCACAAAGCACATACCTTGATAAAGTTTCGAAGAAGTTCAAAATGGATCAAACAACGAAAGGGTTCTTGCCTGTGTTACAAGGTGTGAAATTGAGTCAGACTCAAAGTCCGACCACGGCAGAAGATAGAGAGAGAATGGAAGTCATTCCCTATGCCTCTGGCATAGGTTCTATAATGTATGCCATGATGTGTACCAGACCTGATGTGTGCCTTGCCATAAGTTTGGCAGGGAGGTACCAAAGTAATCAAGGAGTGGAGCACTGGATATCGGTCAATAATATCCTTAAGTACCTGAAAAGGACCAAGTATATGTTTATCGTTTATGGAGGTGACGAAGAGCTCATCGTAAAGGGTTACGTCGATGCTAGCTTCAACATAGATCTGTATGACTCTAAGTCACAAACCGGATACATATTTACATTGAATGGTGAAGCTGTCAGTTGGCGCAATTCCAAGCAGAGCATCATGGCGGGATCTACATGTGAAGCGGAGTACATAGCTGCTTCGGAAGTAGCGCATGAAGGAGTCTGGATGAATGAATTCATATCCTATCTAGGTGTAATACCCAGTGCATCGGGTCCAATGAAAATCTTTTGTGACAACACTGGAGCAATTGCCTTAGCGAAGGAATCCAGGTTTCACAAGAGAACCAAACACATCAAGAGACGCTCCAGCTCCATTCATGAGAAGGTCAAGAATGGAGACTTAGAAATTTGAAAAGTACATATGGATCTGAATGTGGCACACACATTGAGTAAACCTCTTCCGCGGGCAAAACATGATCAGCACCAAGACTCCATTGGTGTTAGATTCATTACTATGTACTCTAGATTATTGACTCTAATGCAAGTGGTAGACTGATAGAAATATTCCCTAGAGGCAATAATAAAGTTTGTTATTGTTATATTTCCTTATTCATGATAAAGGTTTATTATTCATGCTAGAATTATATTGACCGTAAACTTAAATACATGTGTGAATACATAAACTAATAATGTGTCCCTAGTAAGCCTCTAATAGACTAACTCGTTGATCAAGGATGGTTAAGGTTTCCTAACCATGGACAAGACCCATACGTTAGCATAGCATATGATCGTCTAGTTTATTGCTACTGCTTTCTTAATGTCAAATACATGTTTCTTCAACCATGAGATCATGCAACTCCCGGATACCGGAGGAATACCTTGTGTGCTATCAAACATTACATCATAACTGGGTGATCATAAAGATGCTCTACAGGTATCTTCGAAGGTGTCTGTTGGGTCGGCATGGATCGAGACTGGGATGTGTCACTCCGTGTGACGGAGAGGTATCTTTGGGCCCTCTCGGTAATACAGCATCACAAGAAGCTTGCAAGATAAATGACTAAAGAGTTAGTTGCAAGATGATGTATTACTGAACGAGTAAAGAGACTTGCCGGTGATGAGATTGAACTAGGTATGGAGATACCACGATCAAATCTCGGGCAAGTAACATACCGATAGACAAAGGGAAACTACGTATGTTGTCATAAAGGTTCGACCGATAAAGATCTTCCTAGAATATGTAGGAGCCAATATCGGCATCCAGGTCCCGCTATTGGTTATTGATCGGAGAGTCGTCTCGGTCATGTCTACATCATTCTCGAACCCGTGGGGCCCACACGCTTAATGTTCGTTGACGATATATCATTATATGAGTTATGTGAATTGGTGACCGAATGTTGTTTGGAGTCCCAGATGAGATCACAGACATGACTAAAAGCTCCAAAATGGTCTGGAGGTAAAGATTGATATATATGACGATACTATTTGGTCACTGCAAAGGTTTCAGAATGTACCGGGTATTTATCATAGTGCCGGAAGGGGTTCCAGGAGGCCATGGGTGAGTGGTGGGCCTTCTGGGCCAAAGGAGGGGAGTACACCAGCCCAAAGAGGGGCTGGCGTGCCCCACCTCCCCTGCCCACGCGCCAAGGAAAGGAGGGAAGAAAGGAAAGGGGAGGCGCCCTAAGGCAGCCATCCCCCCTTTCCTTCCCCCATGTTCATATATAGAAGGGGGCGCAGCTAGGCAGGCGCCTAGGGCAGCCGCCGACCACTTGGGGCGCGCCCTAGGGCTGCCTCCTCTCCCCCTCCCCCTATATATATGGGAGGAGGGGAGGGGGCAACACTACCACGATCCCTCTAGTTCTAGTTCTTCCTCTGTCCATGTCTGTTGTGCTTGACGAAGCCCCGCGGATAGATTCACCACCACCATCACCACGCCATCGTGCTGCCAAAACTCATCTACTACTTCGCCTCTCTTGCTGGATCGATAAGGCGAGGACGTCATCGAGCGGAACGTGTGCTAACCACGGAGGTGTCATACGTTCGGTACTTGATCGGGACGGATCGTGAAGGTGTGCGACTACATCAACCTCGTTGATAAAC
This sequence comes from Secale cereale, assembly GCA_902687465.1. Lineage (NCBI taxonomy): Eukaryota > Viridiplantae > Streptophyta > Magnoliopsida > Poales > Poaceae > Secale > Secale cereale. The sequence continues at coordinate 826,964,100 of LR738713.1, forward strand.
GCTTCCTCTTAGCAATCTTAAAGGGTATGAAGATGCTCTCCCCCTCTCATAGCTATGCATCTCCGTGGATAGATCTTGCGCGTGCGTAGATTTTTTTTGTTTTCCATGCAACGTTCCCCAACAGCGAACCCGAGATTCGTCCTATCAACCCCAACCCCCTGTCAAATGTAAATTCGAAATCTGTCTTGAAGGCGTCGTCTTGGGAGTCTTGGGTCTTCGGGGAGGGTTGATATGGTCGGTGGGCTCCGCATGGCATGGGCTATAGCGCGCGAAGAGGGTGTGAAGATTGGCAGGTGGAGCAGCATCACATTCAGTGCGTCGATGACGATGGATCTTGGTGGCATGGTGCAACTGAGTCTCGACGAAAGATGCGTCTAGATGGACGAACGGAGCTTGGTGGTGGTGTTTGACGTTGTGGCAGCGTCGACGGATGGACGACCTAGCAAGGATGATGGGGATTTCCTTCCTGGAGATGGGTCAGTGGTTCATGGAACTGGCGGTTTCTAAAATGTGTGCATGCGATGTACGCTTTATGGTCAGGTTTGAATAATTAATAAACATAGTTGTATGCATCGATTGATGCTATGGCGGGGGGGGGGGGGGG